>CM049307.1:76974235-78181633 GCA_026874595.1 Sipunculus nudus | reverse complement strand
CACACACAAACATATATATATACATATATTCAATGTAACAGACGTGAAAACTCAGTGGCATTATTATAGCGTTTGTGACATGTAAAAAAACATCTGATGTTAAAGTAATATTGGGGGGGGGGAAGGATAACGGTCATACCCTCGTTGTGGTGAACTTGAAATTCCTCTTGGATTTAGGGTCGATCTGGCGCTTAATTCTCAACTTCGGGGTAACTGTAAAAAATGAAAGAAAATTCATTAACATACGACATTCATTTCAGTGATTTTTGACTGAATGTGCATAAATAGAATGTAATGTATTTGTACAGAGATTGAGGTAATTGTTTTAGGTTTTTCTGGCACAGGTCCAACCAATGGGCAACAGGGTCAAAATTGAGGAAACACAATGATAATAACACTTCCACGAATGGGGGCATAGCGTGAGTGTGCGTAGACCTCGATTTCAGCTTTGAGTCGATTCAAAACTTTTTGACGAATTATTAAATGTCGTAGGTCATATGTAACTCTTACAGTTACTCTGCTGGTGTGCTATAATTTGAAATTACTGGTGTGCAAAAGCCATATTGCAGAAAACCACTGGAAAACGTCACTTGCAGGTGCTGAGCGCTCGACCGTGACCTGAACAGATGGCCAGGCCACACTGCGCGGAGCATAAGGCTAGACCTTTCTGCATTCACTTATTTTTTTGCCTAGATTACAAAGTTCATTCATGCATTTGTAAATATTACTTGATAAAGCTCCTGAATTGGGAGAATATGCTTGATCCACAATCCGAAATGCCCATTTCCGAAATGCCCTGAAAATTTATGAGAATCCGTTCATGATTACCCCCTACACGCTACACGGAAACTCCTCATAGTATATTCATGAACGAAGCCATTTTTTCCCCTTTAATTTCTCCAAGCTTTTTTGTGCGAATGTTTAAAAACTGAGCAGTTCAGACCAAATAATACCTAAAATATCTTCATACACTTTACATTTGCGACACAGGAATATTCAGTAAGGAGTATAATTTTCATTGCTGGTGGGTACCCGGTACACAGTACCCGGTGACAGCGTGATTCTGCAGTCTTAACATGGATTAACATAGTTTAGTCCGGTAAAAATTACACTTTTAATGTAGCGTTTATAAATTCAGATATTTTTATATGGAATGTTAACCACTAAAATAACATATAATAAACCAGCCCATCCCCTGTAATTGCTCGATACACAAACCCGTATACTCATTGAATATTTATGTGCGCCCTCATATGTTCACAGCTGAACAAAGAATATCATCTCTATAATGACAAAATTTGCTTTACATCGATACAATTATCCACAGTTCCCACTCCCAAATGACAGTAAATGAACCCATGTTATCATCATAATTTATTTATTATAACAATCAACTGATCTATCTGACGTCAGGCAGGTTCTACTGTTTCAAAGTTATCAAGAGCTCCTGCGAAACAAAAATGACTGATATGCAGGTAGGCACTCCTGAACCAGCTTTTGAACAGGTTCTTTGCACAAAAAATGCATAACATTAAAAATGAATGAATATAATAACATAATTTGTTAAAAGAGGCTCTCATTCTTTATAATTATTAATAATATATATAAAATAATCAATGTAAATTTACGTGCATATGGCCCCTTCAATCCTTGTGTGCGCATGGCCCCGCACACAGCACTCACACACATCTCTTAGGGCATTCACACACAATCATTCAAGACTCGCACACTCGGTATATGTTTTACAATGCCTCACATACCTGCATCTAAATGTCCCAGAAACAATATGTAAATGTGGAAGCATATGGGCAATGTATCGCTTGGTATGAAAATTAAAAATTTGAAATACAGTTCAAAATAGGTTGTGTTTCACACAATTTTGATATCTGATAAATCCACGAACACAGCCAGACACAAACAGTTCTAAAAGGCTCACATGTTTCCATTAACACACTGCTCAAGGTGAAGATAGAAGCATGTTTAATAAATCACTCTTGGTATGGAAATTTTAAAACGGATAAAAATACACTGTTATTATGCGACATTCACACACTCATAGGATATTCACACCCACGCTGAGTATATTATATTTTGATATTCTACTATAAGCGAATCGCAAGGATGCTTACTAATGCGTCCCTCGCATGTGTTCGGTATACTTCGTTTCGAATGCCTATGATGTTCGTAGCAGAAGCTCGGTGGTTCCTTGTAATCCGTAGTAACCAGTGGCTCCTATGACACAAACTGCAGAGTTATTGTGATGAACTCGTAATAGCTAGGTAATGCTTCGTGTATGATTCAACCTTTGCATTATCATGTAATCAGGACCGAATCGCGTGGAATTTCGTAATCTGTTCGTAACGCATCGGGAGATCAACTCGTTGAAGTGGGAATGCCCTGTTACTCTCATTCCGAGTCATTCAAGATTTCCATACATTACCCTATAATATGAACAGCTATTGACGGAGGTATTTCTTCGAAACCATTCATATGAACTGTTTGGATCTTGTCAGTATTTATCATCAAGCCTTGATGAATTTTGTTGTTTATAAAACATTTCACTCGCAATGCTTTCAACCACATTTTGTTTCCTCTTTCAATGAAATATTAGACATGGAACAAAAATAGACCATTAGTGGAGGAGACGAAGGGTCCATAAATTAATACCACCTCCGCAGTTCGAGTCCACACACTAATGCGGCTACAACGCGGACGACACGCGTCAGATTGGAATGTATTAACCAAACACCTATTGTATTTTTGTAAAAATAATCTTTGTAAAAATAATAATTTGATAATCAGCATTGAATTAATTGTATACAAATATGTATCTGTTTGTGATAAAACATGTTCTTAATATGACAGAACCTATGCAGTTACTATTCTTTACGATATTTATATATTTGTGTTGCTTTGTTGCACGTTTTCTATCCAGATACGAACCAATAATTATATTTCAATGAATGATAACAAAAGTTTATCCGCAGTTTAATATAGAATGCGAGTGCTGGGGAGGGAAACCCCCTCTTAAGTAATGTCATTTTCAGGAATCCCCACACGGAAAGCGCGCGTCACGCGACAAAAATGGCCCCAGGAGCGATAGCTGACGCTTGACCCTTTACGCGCGCATTATACCCTTTTCCATGGCGAGTTTTTGGGGCAGCTAACGCGCGTAGTACGCGCAGCTTTTGTCTGCGTTTTAAAAAATCGCTCAAATTACATAATGTACTGGCGTTTCCATAGGGCGACTTTTTGCCGAGCGGACAACGCGCAGACAAAAAAAATCGCTAGGTGAAGCGATTTTTATACGCGTGACTGCGCGGCTTTTATAAGTTTTTTTATTGAGTTTGCTAAGGAATCCCCTACCGACGTCACTGGATTTTAGAATATCCCCTCACGCGTTTGAGAAACTTCAGCAACGTGGCCATGAACTTCTGCACTGACCAGTATGAAAAGCTGACAGAACTGGTGAGGAACCGGCCATGTCCGTATGATTCGTCTCAGTCTGAATACAAAGACGTCGAGCTACCAAAAAAAAAAAAAATCTGCAGTAACATAAGTAAGATTATGGACGTGAAGGGAATGATCTGTACGTTAGTTCTACTTTAAGGCCTACATACCATACATAAAATAACATGAAAGTCTTGTTGGTGCCTTCCTGGATCCGCCATATTTTGGAAGTCTGCGTGTCCAGGCGTGTTTTTTTTTTTTTTTACAAACGCCTCATGGAAATAGGTTATCGGCGCGACTTTTAAAACACGTGCTGCAAAAACACCCGCGGTAAAAATACGCGCTGTAAAAATTCGCCTTATGGAAAAAGGATTTAGACTGTTTTGTCAATGATAAATAGAGTGTAGCGACTTTTTCCGGATTTGACGCTTGACTACGCTCTTTACACAGCGCTTTAACTTTTGGCCTAGTCCCTATATCGTAAGCGCTGTTTGTTATGACCCCGTTTTTTGAACTGCTACACCAGAGGAGAGCACTGTATTTTTGTCCAATCAGATGAGCCGGTCGGTGAGTTGTAATTCAAACGAAACGTAACAACAAAGGCTGCGTGCACACCTCGCTATCTGGTTTCAGTTCTGCAGACAACAGATACATGGCTACGCTAAAACAGTCAAAATGTCATAATCGATTCGGTCGATGATGCGAGAATACAGAGGAAGCAATTAAAATTCGACTGCAAACTCTCATCAAGCGGCGCTTGAAACGCAGCTATGGGCGGAGCCAGGATGCCTGTCGAGTGTTTGTTTATTGGCATCTGGTTCGCTGCTTGTCACATCATTAGCAGGTTTTTTCAGCGGACAACGAACCGCCATCTAAATATATCATAAACGGTCAAAGCTGGCAGCGTGAAAATCAGTTGCTTCTTTAGAAGCGCAAGATTTCCGCTGCCTCGGGAGCGTAACGCTTGACGCGCGCGTTAGTGTGTTTTGGGCTTAAGCGAGCACACATCAATCCTGCGTCAGATGGAAACGATGTATATATAAACTTCCTCATAACTGAAGCGAACACAGAATCGTGAGAGTAATCCAAAGAAATCCGAACCACCGTGAATCCGACTGCAATAAATTCCGAGATATATATATATATATATATATATATATATATATATATATATACATATATATATATATGCATATATATATATATATTGTCAACAGGATAATTTGCAACCCCCCCCCCCCCCCGCACCAGGAGGGTTGGGAATCACTTTGCTGCGGGGTAGCATGTCTCCTCTGTTCGCTTGTGAAATCCTGACTGCCCGTTGATGGCACTTTCCCTGTCGGGCGAGAATTTTGTTAAACGGACAAAATCAAATCAGTGTGGTAAATGTGAAAAAAATACATCCACACAGATCTTGACCAGCAATTGGCCAACGGCGCAGTTTCTGTAATAAACTTAATCATTTTTCAACTTTGTGTTTCTGGCCAAACCATTACATAATTAAATTACTAAATCAAATTAGTTGCCATGTAGATTTCGTGGTACTGCATTTTGGTGAATTTTGTTCGTAATGTTGCTCATATTATCTTGAATGTTTCTTCATGAATAAGTGTTTGTTTGAAGTGAGTGTTAATGGATATAAGATTATGTTGATGTCATAGTATATTCAATTATCTTTTTCCTTAACTAAGTAATTTAAATCGTTGTATTGAGATAGCTGCTCTGTATAATTATTTGTTAGGCAATAAACGTTATGTTTCTCTTTTTTTTTCAGGAATGAGTGCGACCTAGCGAATTTTCTGCATCTTTTTATTTTCAGATAATCGGGGGACATCATAATAATAACATAATTTGTTTGATAAAGTCAGGTAAAGACAAAACATAGCCAATGGAAATTTTCATGAAATGTTTATTATTTTACTTCCTTGAATGTCAGATTCCCTAGAGCTCAATATGAGTAAAATTCAAGTAAAAATCAAAATCAAAATGTTTGAAGTGGGAGTCTACACTGCCGCATGGAACCTTTTAAACTAACCTGTTTTGGCCCATCAAGATTCCTTTACAAACGGTATTTATATAGTTGAATTAAGGATCTTATATAGCCTGTATATGTAAAATTATATCTGGAACTAGAGCAGCAGATTAAGCTTCGATGGATACTGCGCCGGGATCCTGATTTCTATATAGTCGCAGACGTAAACGTTGCAAAATTGTTAGTGGGGTGTACATGTTTGATTATCCACTATTATATGGGAAATAAAATAACAAAAAAAAAAGAAAAACAAGTGGTCTGTTTTAAATGGAAAAACTTCATTTAGAAATTTACTTTGGGATCTGGATCTGGTGCAGAATATAAAACGTGTAAACATACACTCAGCGTCGTTGTCGTAACAAGCGAATACCATGGAGATGAGGAGACACAATGTGATTACCCGCCTGCCTTCCATGACGATTGTCGTAATATGTCGTCTGTTTCAATGATCCTGTGTTGTCATAAAATGTCGTCTGCTCAAAGCCAACCCATCTGACTAAAAGCAGAATAAAAACTATATATATATATATATATATATATATAATCATATATGAATGATATAGTGTAATTATAGTCATTAAATAAATCATTTTGTATGAAAGTTGTACAAGGAGAGATCAAAATATTATCAGGCGACCTTACACATAGGAGGCAGCGCACGTTGTTTACATATATATATATATATATATATATATATATATATATTGACCGGGATTCTTTAATTGCTTTCTGGAAGGGGCGTTCCCAACGCCATTTTCTCAGCAAACATGGCCCATAATGAGTTCACTTATTAATCATCTGCTCCTTATCATTTATTTCTTCAGCTCGTCTGACAATATTGTTTTCAGTTTGAAGGTTGTTATATAATGATTATATTTTCTTAAATACCAGTACACACAAGCTTAATGTATACAGCGGCAAAATTTGCTGTCTATGGATGGATTAATATCATAACATTTACACGTATCAAATATCCAAAAACAACTTATCATATATCATAAAAACATATAAACTTCTCACTTGGCATCCAAAAATTACGATTTATACGGGAAAGAATATGTGACATGTTCGTTGTTGACTGATACATATACTGTTATGTGGTTCTGTAGTGACGTTGATGACGGCGGGGGTACTACAGGTTACCGGTTGTGAGGACATTTGTTGAACTCTTGTTTTGCTCGCAGTGAGTAAACACACAGCGCGTTCGTTGTGTTCTAAAATTTCGGTGTAGTCTAGAAGGTTCCGAAATGGAAGTTTCTGGTCTTCGGGTGAAAAAGCTATATATAGGGGTTGTGTTTGGAGCAGGAAAAGAGGAAAATATCAGAGGGCACTGAGAGTGTGACTTTCTCGTCAGTTTTTGTGACCTATTCTGATAATTGCTGAATTTACAGATATGAATCTGTATTTTATTTTTAATAAATAATAAGGTATTTTATAAGGGGATTTCAAAATGCCTTAAAAAGGGTATTGGTATATGGACACTTAAAAAACACTTTTCATACCTATTAAAATACCCTTTTTCTCTAACAGTGTGCAAGCACTGGAACCTGCTGAGGAGGATATATATATATATATATATATATATATATATATATATATATATATATATATATATATTGTTACAGGCGTATCTTTTATTGTGCGCTGTTGACATTCTGATACGTGTTAGGCAGGCCCAAGTTTATTGTGCACAGGAGTGATTCGTGTAGCGCAAGGATCGTTCGTTGCCATGGGAGACGTGCGAGTTGGCCCGGCCCACGTGCGGGGTCTGAAGTGTAGAAACACAGGGTTCTTTGTTCTAGATTTTTCAAGTCTGTTCCTGTAACGTGTGTATTGTTCTATGGAGTTTATCATTTCTAGAATAAAAAGTTAGATGAAAATGTTATAAATAGGGGCTGTTTTTGGAGCCAGTAGAGAAGAGAGAGAAAAATTCCATCTGACACGGAAGAGTGTGAGTCAGATTGTGGACTTTTCCGATAATTGTAGCACTTATAGATATTCTTCAAACTGTGTAGCAGATCTTATTCAGTCTTCAGTTTGCCTTTGGGACTATTATCAGAACTTCACTTTTGGATTACAACAGATTGATTTCGGGATTGAATTGGACTATTATTCTCTGAGAAGATTTATGTGAACTGTTCATCTGGATTATATGTTTTAATGGACTTGTTGAGCTGTGACAGTGGTGGTATCCAGAAAAGCCTAACATCTGGATACTCTGATACTGTACACTTTATTTGTTATACTGTGTAATTGTATTGTTTTACTGTTATATTGTCGTTACAGTATAATTGTATTGATTTAGTGTATTGTAAGGTAAGGATTGTTTTAAGAATAAATTATAATTATTTGTAAACAAAAAAACACTGGCTTCTTTATTCATTCCCCTAGACATTTACCGCTGCCAAGTGTTACAGAATCTGATGTTTTTTTTCTCCATGACAAAGTTTATTTTCGTCACGCATATGTGATCTGTTGATATTAGGTTCCGTAACAACACACGAGCTTAATTCGAAGCACACGGGCTTCTTCGTCAGGTGGTAATTAAGTGGGAACGTGTAAAGAGATGTTATATATGCCATAGATCCCAGTTAACAAATGACTCACGTCTATCGTTAATTCGGCAGAGCTGTCAATGCTGGTTCAAAAAAATATCCAACCATGAACTTAATTCATGAAAAATTCAAACAATGAAAGGTATGAACGATGGTCATGATTGGGCCGTGTCAGCACCTCATGTATACGGAATACTTAAATGCTGACACTTGAATACACGGTGTGGTGAAACATTATGCCTGCTACGCATCATATGTTATTCCGTCGGGATTAAATATGCATAATGTGTGTGTTTCGGATTCCTAGTCATGCATTACCCATAGCATTTAGTGTACAGTCAAATGCTTGATTATATGTTTTAATGGACTTGTTGAGCTGTGACAGTGGTGGTTTCCAGAAAAGCCTAGCATCTGGATACTCTGGTACTGTACACTTTATTTGTTATACTGTGTAATTGTATTGATTTACTGTTATACTGTCGTTACACTGTAAATTGTATTGATTTAGTGTATTGTAAGGTTAGGATGTTTTAAGAATAAATTATAATATAATATAATAATATTATATATAAGAACGATGGTCATGATTGGGCCGTGTCAGCACCTCATGTATACGGAATACTTAAATGCTGACACTTGAATACACGATGTGAATGAAACATTATGCCTGCTACGCATCACATATTATTCCGTCGGGATTAAATATGCATAATGTGTGTGTTTCGGAATCCTAGGTCATGCAATACCCATAGCATTTAGTGCACAGTCAAAATACAAGGGTGCATACATTGCACAGACCGAGAGTAATTTCCAAAAAAAATTGCTCATTTTAAGTGCAAACTGAGTTCCTGCGAGCATATAATTATACATACACAGTTCATAGTAATACAGTGAATATAACATGTCTCAAAATACTACATTATTGATACATACTGATGAAAAGTAAAACAGTAAATATGTAACCCCTGCCTATATTCTTCAGGAAATACTGAACAACTTAAGACACTAATTAATAAGACATGATAATTATTATATATAAACTTGGGCAGCTTACTTAAATATAATTTACATTTCACTTTTGACAAAATGTCAAAAACATTTATTAGGGTCAAGCGGTCTTCCTTTTAAGGGCAACGGCGTCATGATGGAGCTCGGCGATGTTCTGATTATAGGGGAGGGGGGCGGAAAATATCTCAGAGGGATAAATGGTAAGTGACAGCTACTCGGAGGGATCAACGATCAAGGGCATCTACTCAGAGGGATCGAGGGTAATTGGCAGCTACTCAGAGGGATCAGTGGGAAAAGGCAGCTACTCAGAGGGATCAAGGGCATGGCAGCTACTCAGAGGTATCGACGGGAAATCATTATGGCAGCTACTCAGAAAAATAACACAATCGCTCTACAACGACCTACCTGCAAGGATGGAACTACGACACGTCCGTCTACACGTCAACAGTGTTCACTCTGTTTGCTCTGTGCATGAAGTTATTTTTATCCTATGAGCCACTTTGATCAAGGATTAGTCTGAGTTGGTATAAATACCAGACAACTACCCATGCCATTTGTGATGAATGCAGTATAATTGCTGATTGCGGTGTATGGTCTGTACTGGAGCGTTTCGGTTACCGCCTCAAGGATGCACGTCAGGTTGACGACATAAAAAATACACAGTTCTTTAATGATGTGTACATAAAAAGAGAGATGCTGAGGAACAGTTATTGTACATCGTGTATTGTTGTTTCTTATTTCAAAGACTATGAATGACAGCATCTTTTTCCAGATACAGTTTTTCCCTCATCATATTTGGATGTTAGCTTCTATAAAAAAAAGTCGATATATGCATTTTAAATATATTTATATAATTCCGAAACTGAAATAATATCAGCTTTTTATTTTTATATTTAACATTTTATAACATACTGGAGCCTACACATACACTTACATTACGTTTAATACGCTTCGTTTTATATCTTGGTGTGAACCAGGCCCGGTCGCTTACGCACATGCGTGCCGTGGATGTGAAATCACCACTATTGATGGCTCAAACAGATAAATTCCCCAAAGGAGCTTTTTTTTAGTGCGCGAAACTCAGCGTGAGAGTATTGGAAAGCATTGTAGAGGCAAACCTGAAATAAGTCTTAAGGCCGGCTTTCAATAAACGCTGGCATTTCATCGCGCTTAAAAACAGAGGGCAGAATTACGTTTCGAGCAGCTTTTCAATGGTCACACCCCTGGGCGTTTTATAATCACTGGAACTAAACCAAACAATAATTAATAAATCTAATAATTTAGTTCCTTATCAAGTTTATCCATACTCTTCAAATAATCGCCTCTGATTCTATGGGGCGTACATTTTGAATTTTCATAAGGTACAAAACCGTTCATACCAAGAACTTAACGCTACATTGTAATTATGTTCATCATATCACCCCTTCAGTGAATTTACAATTCTATTCTCGGCTGTCAAGTTAATAGTACAAACCGCCAAGGCAACTCAAATATAAATGTTCAAGGAGGACTTTGAACACAACTCAATTAATTTAGGACTTGCGTTAACATCATTTTAACAAGAAAACGACACAAGGTGGCGCCACCTGTCTTTAGCATAAGACAAAGCTATCCAAGATCTTCGGTCAATTTGATTTTGGATCATTCCATGTATCCCTAAGTGAAATATTAAAGTTAGCATCATTTCAGCGTTGTCGCCTCTGTGATCTTGAAAAATGCATTAAGGTCATCCATATTTGAACTCGGCCTAGCCCTTGATAAGATGCATCTAAACTGTAAGCTTGGTGACTGTATCACAAATTCTTTTGAGTTGTTGCCCTAATATCATTTAAGCATAATCGCTGCTGTGACCTTGAAAAAATGCATCAAGGTCAAATTTGTTCGATCTTGACCTAGCCGTTGATATGATGCATCAAACCTGTGGGTTTGGGGACTGTACCTCAAATTCGTACAAAGTTATTGCGTTAACATCATTTTAACAAGAAAACAACACAAGGTGGCGCCACATGTCTTCTGCAAAAGACAAAGCTATCCAAGATCCTCGGTTAATTTGATTATTGCATCATTCAACGTATGCCTTACTGAGATATTAAAGATTTTGTGTGAATTTCACCAAATATGGGAATATTCAAGGTCAAGGCCACTCTCATAGGAAAGGTCATGACCCTAATTTAAATAAACATCATCCTATAACCAATATCTATGTATATGCATAATATAAAAGAAATCTGTCCATTAGATGTTTACTTATAATGCTCACAGTACTGTCAAGTGGCAATTTTAGGGGTATTTAAAGACACGAAAACAAGTAAAGAATAATAGGTGGCGCAACCAGTTTCTGGAACATGACAACCCTATCCATAATCTTCGATCAACTCAATTTTTGGATCAATCCATGCAAGATTTCTTGAGATATTTAAGAATTTGTGTGATTTTCCCCAAAATTGGAACTATTCAAGGTCAAGGACACCTAGTTATGGCCATGACCTCATTTTAAATACGCGTCGTCCTCTCACCCATATCTATACATATACCAAGTTTGGTAAAGATCCGTGAAATATTTTTGAGTTATCGCGCCAAGATTTATATGCGGCGGCGGCGGCGGCGGGACCGGCATGAAAACATAGTATCCCCCGACTTTGACCCTAGGCAAAACGAGGGCTATGTTTTTTAGCTCAGCTGACTGTAAGTCATCTGAGCTAAAGCGATCACTCTTTGTCCGTCGTCCGTCTGTCTGTCTGTCTGTCCGTTAACCAGGCACAAATCGTAACCGCTGGACCTAGAATCTTGTAACTTGACATTCTGAGAGGTCCATAAAAAATCTCCTTGGAAACCAGAAATTAGGTCTCTGTTACCCATATTCTTTGAGCTATAGGGCCCCAGAGTACCCCCCCCCCCCCCCCAGAATAGTTTTCAATAGTTTCAAAATTTCATACAAAAACTTCAATATATCATGAACTACATCACTGATGGTCATGATTTTTTGCATACATATTGATCATGAGATGTTCCATTAGTTCCTGCAGACTGGTGGCGCCACCTGTATTTTTCGATTTTTTACGAATTTTTTTCTCTATTTTTGAGACCTTTAAAAATGTGAACATCTGTTAACAGGACACAAATCGTAAAGACTGGACCTAGAATCTTCATTCTTGACACACTGAGGGACCTATGAAAAGTCTCCATGAAAACCTGAAATAAGGTCTCTGTTACCCATATCCTTTGAGCTGTGGGGCTCCCAATTACCCCCCAGCATAATGAAAAGTTTGCAAACTGCAACATCTTAATAACTACAACACTGATGGTCATGATTTTTGGCATACATATTGATCATAAGTTGTTCCATCAGTTTCTGCAGACTGGATGCGCCGTTCTATTTTTTTCAGATTTTTACGAATTTTTTTCTATGTTTTTGAGACCTTTAAAGATGTGATTATCTGTCAACAGGGTACAAATCGTAACAATTGGACCTTGAATCTTCATTCTTGTCATGCAAGGAGGCCCATGAAAAGTGTTTGTGGAAAACTGAAATTAGGTCTCTGTTTCCCATATCCTTCAAGCTATAGGACTCTGAAGTATCCCTCAGAATAATGGACAATTTGATCCAAAAGCTGAAGTTTCTGAACAACTAATGCAGAGATCATCATGATTCTATGCATGGATATTAATTATGGAGTGTTTCATCAGTTTCTGCAGTCTGGTGGTGCCACCTATATTTTATTCAATTTTTCGAATTTTTTCTCTATTTTTGAGTCCTTTAAGGATGCTGTCATTTGTTAACGTGGCACAGATTGTAACAACTCGACCTAAAATCTTCATACTTGTCATGCAAGGAGGCCCATGAACAGTGTCTGTGGAAACCTGAAATTAGGTCTCTGTTACCCATATCCTTCAAGTTATAGGACTCCGAAGTATCCGTCAGAATAATGGAAAATTTGATACAAAAGCTGAAGTATCTGAACAACTAATGCAGAGATCACCATGATTCTTTGCATAAATATTGACCATTAACTGTTTTTATTAGTTTTTACAGACTGGTGGAGCCACCTGTATTTTTTGTTAAAGTTTACGCATTTTTTCTCTATTATATAAATATAAATATAAATTATATATATATATATATATATATATATATATATATATATATATATATATATATACAGACACAATCTTGGCCTGTTGGTTAATCTGTTTGATGCTTCAGTTGAATGGGTATATACTACCATTCCGATGATAAAATTTCCTTTTGCGAATCTCTTCCCTGACAGCTGAGCGTCATGACCCGTGGGTCACTTGTTATTCGATTCTACGTGTGTGTATGTGTGTCCTTAAGATATCTGATGAACGGTATCACGGATGTAATTGAGCTTCATAGAGGTTGGTATTGTCAGGGTTTCTCGTGAAAGAATAAGTATTGGCATTATCATTTGTCATATTGAGAAAAAAAAAACAAACACAAAAGACGTATTTGCATATATACTATTGTAAGTCATCTCCGCTATGAAAAACGAATAGTTAATGTAATATATCCTTAGATAAAAGGAACCCCCCCCCCCCAATATATATATTAAAACATATTATCACTTTCACTGAATGGTAAGTGTACCACCCGCTGTTTATATCTTGTCATAATTTTTCAACCAAACAAAAAAATGAACAAAAAAAACACACATTTTCAAAGCTGTTCTAAAATCAACAGTGTATTACTGTTGTAAGATTTGAGATAAGAAATGCGTTGAACATGATGCGGGAACTGGGACCAAAACCCCGGGGTTATCTGGGTGCATGTTAGCGTTTAGTACAGGTGTACTTTAATTCCAGGGCACTGAAATTTACAACAATCCCGGAGTTAAGATTGTACATTTCAATGTAGGTCGTCTGTAGTAGTTAACTTTATTTCCTTAACATAAAAATTGTCCTGCACTAGTAAATGCAAAAAAAAAAATAACATTTAAGTGGCATCATTAACTTTGTATAATGATTTATTAATGTAAATGTAATAGTTATAGATCTGTGTATTCTGCTGGCACCATATGACCTACATCTTGAGGGCTCAACACATAATAAAGTCATGAACTGGGAAAATACTTTACTTCCACAATTGTGCACCATCCCAATGCGGTGGAAATATCATCATTTAATTGGGGTAACCTTAAACTCACACAGGAAGATACTAAAAGACTGGAAGTGCAAAAAACAGATTAAAGCCGGTCATTAACTTTGTTTGAGGCCAGGACTCCCCGGTTGACAGCATCAAAACTACACAGACTCATTGACACACAAAACAATTGTTAACAGCATGTTAAATGAACCACCTGTTCAAGCATAACAAGTAGTTTATGGTAAAACTAGAATACGGGTAGTCGACAAGCGACTACGTGTATCCGCCAAAATCAGAGTAGGACGGATGAAGGGAGGCATGGATTGAGAGGCAAGGGGAAAAAAGTTAGATGTGTTACATATTAGCATGGATGTCTGTAAAGTGAACATGATTGTAGGTGGCGCCACCTGTAATTTGAACGAGCAACTTTCCAAGATGTATACACATGCAAAATTTCAGGTGGAAAAGTCAAACCACTGCCGAGATTTGAGTGATTTTATCCCACAGCAGAAAAACAGACGGACGCTGTGCAAAAATGGTTGCTGGTGGCGCCACATGATTCCTGTATGATGAAGAGCTATGTGAGATCCAAACAGATGCAAAACTTCAGGAAGATACGTCAAACCAGTCCGGAGATATTAGCATGGATATCTGCAGCATTAACGTGAATGTAGGTGGCGCCACCTGTCATAAAATCAAGAAAGCTATCCAGGATGTATACACATGCCAAATTTCAGGTGAATAAGTCAAACCACTGCCGAGATATGAGTGATTTTTGCCCAAGTCAAACGAAAAGATGGACGCTGAGCAAAAATGGTTGCAAAAATAATTGCAGGTGGCGCCACCAGTGTCTTGTATGATAAAGAGCTATGTGAGATCTTAACACATGCAAATTTTCAGGAAGATACGTCAAACCAGTCTGGAGATATAAGCATGGATGTCTACAGCGTGAACGTGAATTTAGGTGGCGCCACCTGTCATAAAATCAAGAAAGCTCTCCAGGATGTATATGCATGCCGAATTTCAGGTGAATTAGTCAAACCACTGCGGAGATATGAGTGATTTTAACCAAAGGCAGACGAACAGATGGACACTTTTCAAACATGGATGCAGGTGGGGCCACCATTTTTAGTGTATGTTATAAAGCTATCGAAGGGCTACATTTGTACAATTTTTTTTCTTGATTGGTCAAACGAGTCCGAAGATATGTGGGTTAATATGTCAAAACAGACGCACAGATGGACGCACTGGAGAGAGGAAAGGTCAGAGGTCAACGCAAATTGGTTAGGCACCAGTTTACCTGTGACCAGATAATGGGTGTAAGTTTCGGAAAAATCAATCCAGTAGTCTCAGAGTAGTTCTCGGGAAACGAACGCGGCGGCGGTTGAACCCGATAAAAAACATAGTATCCCCAAACCTTGTTTTGGCGGATACAATAATGAAGCTCTGCGTCAATATGCACTGAAACAAAATGTCCACATTCGTAAAGTGAGGTTTGATGTTAACCTAACCATTCCCTTCATTGGTGCAACCCCAGAGAGCAAAGTATGTGACCATGAACCTCTAAGTTTTGCTTGAAACGAAAAGCGTTGTAAACCTCTCGACCTAAGGGGATTGTAGAACAACAGTTGGCACTGGGGTCACTTAGGGGTATGCTGGTTATTATTATGCTATGAATGGTTGATTGTAATAATAAAGTTGATCTTTTACAATATCATCTGCTTAATATTTACCTCCGTCAAGCGGCAGGGGTTATTTTTTATTATTTTTTTTGTGTTTGCCTTTCTTTGTGTGTCATTTAGCAACATTATACAAAAGTTATTCACGGATTTTGATTAAATTAACACAATTGCTCTACAAAAATCAATGGACAATTAATTTTGAGGTTGATCCATATCAACATCTGAATCCAGGAATTGTTGTATAGATAATATGCAGCATTTCAGACAACAACATATGTTATTCGGAAAGTTATAGGGTTTACACAAATAACATGCCATTCAGATGAGCTCATTTTTTTCCAAGAAAGGTTTGTTGGCTACAAAGATAATGTGCGATTTATTAACACGCATAACATTTTATGATTTCCAGGTTGCAGGGAAAAGGGGGATGCACATGACAGTGGTCATTATCACATTGAAAAGCCTCGTGGCTGATCAAGTTGAACAAGCAAGCATCCATGGTATACAAGCTTTTGCACTGCCAAACCAAAAGCACAATAAAACACAGGAACAAGGTTTGTTTGGAAATAGAGTGTACAGATGAAATCACTATGCAAATATCTGTTTCAATAGTTTTAGAGGGAATCTTATTTAGATGTTATTTTCGAAATACTTTTAAAAATAATTAAGAAAAGTATATTAATCTCTATATTATATAATATTATTATAATTATTATAATAATATATTATTTAAAAATTGTAATATGTAAAATATACAATTTATTACATATTATATATGATAACATTACATATATATATATATATATATATATATATATATATATATATATATACACGTGTATACATGTATATGGAGGTGAATACAATTTAAAGGACCTTTATATTACATCTTTGTTATGTTTCAGCCGCTATGGCATTTGGAGAACACACAAACCCTCACCCTCACACACACCATCTCTCTCACACACACTGACACGCACACACCCTCACAATCACGCACCAAAACCCGCCCTCATCACACACCCATCAATATCACGCACACCCTTACTCATCCCCCTTCCCCTCCCCTCACACACACACACTCACAATCACGCACACTCTCTCTCTCTCACACACACAAGCACCCACCCACTATCACACACACACATTCCTGATTCGCTTTATTTCTTCAGTTTAATCTCAGGCGCTTCATATACATTCATTTTTCTAAAAAAAATAATGTTGTCTTTACATACATTTTTCTAAAAATAATAAAAATGTTGTTTTTCTTTGAAGACCTAACATCTTAATGGATATAAGAAAGTGTAGCCGTCATTTTGAAGAGGAACTCTAGTTCTTGGTTCAGACCTTAAAAGAAAAGAAACTGGCTACACCGAAAACAATCCTTTACTGCAGGTATAGTTAGGTTTTCAATATTAGGTTAACACGTGTATGCATTGTATAGGGCATTTGATATGATGTCTTTATCTGCGAATAGATAAAAGATTTGGAGGGCATAGCAAGGTCACTGAATGAAGGAAAAACCTATTGTGACAGGACGACTAGATCTGATTTAATCAGATACATTATGCAGAAATGCCCTTTTGGCTTAACAGAGTAAGCGTCATGGGACAGCGGGATCACAAGAGCTGATCAACTCCGTGTAAACAATGACATGTGAGAGACTACCCTGTCATTTGATAACAGCGATCTGATTTACAACGCCGCTGGGTATTTAAAAATGTTTCTTTGTCCCTGGTTGCATGGAGTAAAACATGTTACCCCAAACAACTCCAAACAACTTCAAGAACTCGTGATTAACTTCCATTTTGTGCCATGATGCGTAGTGTGGAGCAGTTCTAGGTGTTTCACATGAGGTGTTATATAAGTGGAGGTGGTTCAAAACAGTGGTCATGTATGTTGATATTATGATCTGCTTCAGGACTGCGAATAAAACGGGAGCTACCGAAAAAATGTTCTGTTTTGGTGTAATAGACTGCGAGCGCACGCTTTTCTCTGCTGCTTGACATCACAGACGTGTGCATTCTGTACAGGTAAATTTCTCATTTCTTCTGTTAAGGCGCGACTGATATAATTCTACAACAACCATCCCAATCCTATGTCTGCCGGGATTGAATTAAAAGGCACAGAACACGCAACCCACTTGTCATCTTCCCAGCCGTTGTACACTGTTTTAAATCGTACAACTGGATTGGTTTCTTTTAAACATACCAATCGTTCCCTACATTCTTCCAGAACAATTCGTTTTCCGTGGCGGGAATTGCGAGTTTTTCTCTAGTGACCGTTCACTTGAAATTCCATGTTTTCGAACCTATCCAGATGGGAACTGTCGGAGAAATCCCAGTTTGACTTCCAGTTAACAGCACACCTTATACCTTCGCCCACACCTTGGTCGTTCAGGTATATGTGTGCGTCTACGGTGTAATCATTGTCGGCATCTTTCGGAAGCTGACTACTTGCGTTCGAGGTTGCAGTTTGAAGGTTTTCAAAGAATGCTTTCTGATCATCTGTACGGGCTGGGAAATCTTGCACGGACGATGGACCCATCACAAACATTATGCGCAACTTGTACGTGTCAGGGTCGATAGCTCCCTGCAAAGTCCTAGGTAGCATACCCCCCGTCAAGTTGATCTTAGTACCTTCAACCGGAAAATTGTCCCTACGGTCCAAACTTTCCTGAGAATTATCTCCAAATCCAAAGAAAAAACTTAAAAAGGTTTTGGGTTTGAACGAAATACACCAAATGATAGTTCCTAGCCCATCCTAATGTATCATCATCGGTCAAGGGGTCGTTCAAAGGAGGTTGACAGTACATAGAAGGACCATTTGGTTGCTCTCCTCTCTTGTTAACCCGGTTTTGATCGGTAACAGGCCACTCAGGGGCAGTTTGAAGGGGCGTTAAATAAGGTTAAGTGATCATGTTCTGTGAATTCGTCCATTTTGGATTCCCTAGCCCAAATAGTGAAAAGACTTTTTTTTGTGAATCTCATGTGCAGGGCCTGTTGCAAGTTGCGCGGATCTCTGTTATCTGTCAACACGACCCTAAACCCTTTGAAGCCATGCCCGTCCACGGTGTTAAAATATTGTGAAAAAAATGCACTGAAAAGCGTTTGAGCACCCGCGTTTTCAGAGTTGTATTGGTTACAGAAGTATGTCATCATACCCCTGAAGCTGTTGTCTGTCCACACAGTTTGTCCAGTCTTAATAGGAAAGCGTTTCCATGTGGTGTTATCTCCCAATCTGACTTCAAAGTATTCTTGACCCTGTTGCGTGAACTGAATGTAGTTTGGAAGTGGAGGTGTGCCTGTAGGCTGCGTGTAGGTGGCGCCCGTGAACTGAGGCGCTAAATGCCTGAACTTGTCATTCACGATAATCCCATAGTTTTGATCCTCGAAATAACCGCTGGCTGTGTCTGAGGATAAGACATAACTGATTTGGAATGATTCCCCCGTCCAGAAAAAGCTAACGTAAACATTCATTCCGTGAATGTGTTTTTACGCCAAACGGTGATAGGCCGCGACACTCCCCCTTGCTTACTTAATAAATATGCATAAGCCCGCCAAATTTGAACCGGGCGCTAGGGCCCGCCTCGTGCAGTCAGTCGGCAGCACGCGGCCTAGCGAAACAGCAGCTTCAGAAAAACAATCACCTTAATTATACCTGATATAAAACGCGTCAACGGCATCCTGCAATGCAGGTACACCAAAAAACAAAAATAAGGGGCATCTTGGACATCAAGATATCTAGCTTATAAGGCTCACAGTCAACTGAATTATATGATAATGTCAAAGCGAGCATCTGAACACCATGTCGATGAGGGTGACTCAGAGGTGAAGTTCGCACCAACCAAGGGCCAGCAAGAATTAAAAAAAGGGAGCAAAACAGAAACTGGCTCGAAAAAACAAATTGAAAAGTGGGCTGAAGAAAACTACGTGTCAAAAGAAACGCTCCGCAAGTTAGGTGATCACGGCTTCGAACACATTCAGATGCTTGACCTGATAACACCGGAGGTCCTAGCAGAACTGAAACCGGAGTTAACCACACTGGCACAGTTCCTGGCTGTAAAAAGGGGACTGGAGGTGCTCCGGGACACACAGAAGAAGACAAGGAATTCCGGGAAAATGAGCGGCATGGAGGTCCAACATAAGAAAGCAGGTGAAAACGGCCACCCAGGGACAAGACCGAACATGGACTGTAGTGCGCTTCAATCTGTAGACTCGTTGCTCGGGAATTTTAACTCAATGGACTTACAGCAGGATGCGGCACATGATCAGCAATATGGTAGGCCTCTTACTGATTATGTCAATTGTAATGATGCATGCATACACCCCAACCAGTCAGCAGCGAACCCCCTACCACCCACCATCCCCCATAACCCGATGGCCCCGACAAATCTTTTCCTACGCCCCTTGGCAGATGTAGCTTATCTAAAAATTATCGACTTCGTCTCCCCTGTGCTCGGAAACAATGCGGGGGAAGACGAAACACTCATTAGCGTTCCGGGGGGATCTCTGAAATTCAGACCCGATGCAAAAACAAAAAAGCCTAAGCTAGAAAATGTTACCAAAGAACAATGGTTTGCGGCCTCGCTAAAAATCCTTGATAAACTGCTTACCACAAGGGACCTCCCAAGTAGCCAAATTTCGGACTACCTAGCGTACCTAGTACACGTCACTGACCTAGCCCAGCAATACATATGGGTAGATGTCCTCTTGTTTGACGACAGCTATAGGAGGGAACAGGCAAAATTAAGGTGCCAATGGGGCCGTGAAATCCCCACCTTAAATCGGGTGTGGCTCCAGCCAAAAACACATCTGCATCAAAGGTCAACCGCCCTCAACTTCAGTAAACAACACAGACCCTCTAAACCTCAAAGCGGCTACCCCACCCCTACAACTAATAGGCCGAAAGGACCCACTGATCCCACCACCGGTCTTGAAATTTGCTTAGCCTTTAATCGGGGCAACAGTAAGTACGGACCTTCATGTCGGTACCGCCACGTTTGCTCTGTGACCTCCTGTTCCCAAGCCCACCCGGCCACGGAACACCCCCCTAAACAATAGGGGTTCCCCTCCAACTGTTCATTGTCAGACTGTCATAATAACCCCCAGGAATACTTCTATGAGAGTAAGCCCCATTTCTCAAATTCCATTGCGTCCCGTCTTCAAATTTGGCAGTCTAAACTTCACAACGATCCTGACAGAGACTATCTAATAGATGGTATTAAAAACGGCTTTAATGTGATCGAACGTCTCCAGATGAGGCATGTCGAAACAAAAAATCACAAGTCCGCCAACAACCCGTCAACCCGAAATGCAGTCGAAAAACAGCTTCTTAAAGGGATAGCTGAGGGCCACTACTGTGTGTGTGATCCAAAATCTAAACCTATCATCGTTAGCCCTCTAGCCGCTGTGCCAAAGCCGGACAGCGATGATGTTAGAATAATTCATGACTGTAGTCTTCCTCATGGCCTGTCAGTAAACGACTATTGTTCCGTGATAGAGCCTTTCTCATTTGAAACGGTAGCAGACGCCTTACGTTTGGTTAAAAATGGTTACTTCATGGCTAAAGTTGACTTAAAAAACGCTTACCGCTCTGTTCCTATCCATCCAAGTAATTACCAAGCCATGGGGATTAAATGGAAATTTCTCAACAGCAACACCCATACCTATTTATATGACACACGTTTACCTTTCGGAAGCCGGAAGGCCCCAGGAATTTTTTCATAGGTTAACACAATCGGTAAAAAGGATGATGGTTAACATGGGTTTTAACTCAATAGTGGTCTACCTGGATGATTTTCTTATAGTAGCACCATCTCAGGCGGAGTGTATACTGGCTCAAAACAAACTAATTGAATTACTCAGGGACCTGGGTTTTGGGATCAGCTGGGGAAAGGTCTGCGGACCATCTACTAAGCTAGTATTTCTCGGGGTTGAAATTGACAGCTCCATTAACCGTGTAGCACTCCCACAAAACAAGCTAAATGATTTTAAACATATGCTGCGCGCATTCAGTTCGCGCAAACGCGCTTCGCTACGCCAGCTGCAAAGCCTCGCAGGCAAGCTATCCTGGGCGTCCTTGGTGGTGTCTGGTGGCAAAGTATTATTGCGCCGCATACTAGATGAAATGGCCCTGTTAAGGAGACCAAATCACACACGCATTCTCAGCAGAGAATTCTTTAAAGATATTCGCTGGTGGCTAGCTTATCTTCAGCGTTTTAATGGGAAGCGATATTTCAAGCCGAACCCATCGTATGTACATGTCTATCTGGATGCATCCAAGAAAGCGTCAGGAATATATTTTAATAACGACTGGCAATATTTATTATGGGAAGCCGATTGGCCTAAAGTCGCTGGCCTGCATATTAATTATAAAGAAGTGCTCTCAGTGATAGCTGCAGCCAGGACGTGGGGACATCGGTGGAAGGGCCACACAGTGGTTGTGCACACGGACAGCATGTGTGCCCTAGGCATGCTTAACAAAGGCTCTACCAGAAATACGATGGTAATGCATTATCTAAGGCAGCTCTTCTGGCTGTCAGCTAAATTTGAATTTCAAATAAAGCCCATTCATGTCCCTGGTCGTTTACATGACTTGCCGGATGCTATCTCCAGGCTTCATCAGCCTGGCCAGATCATGCGACTAGCATCTCTGCTATACCCATTTACCCCTCCTCAGATTGCAGTCATTAATCTTTTGTGTCACTGGCATAAACACATGTCAAAGGCAGCTCTCGTATCGCTCTATCCACAGGTGCAGCGGCTGCCCGCCTGGTTACAGACCTGGACAAGGAAGTAGCTGTGTACCGCTCGGCCACCTTTGCTGCCTCCACTAAGACCACCTACAGCTCCCAACGGCGCGCCTACATTAATTTCTGCTTATCTCTTGGGATATCCCAAACACCTATAACAAATCACAACCTATGCAGATATGCGGCGTATCTAGCGCGCACCTGTAAGCACAGCACAATTAAGCAGTACCTGAATATAATTCGATTATTACACTTGGAGGCAGGCCTAGAGAACCCGCTTAAGGATAACTGGTTTTTACGCTCTGTATTGCTTGGTATCAAAAGGATAAAAGGGGACAAGGTAACCCAAAAATTGCCAATTACCCCTGACATATTGCTGTCTATCAAAATTAAGCTGAATTGGTCTAAACCTTCTGATGTCTACTTTTGGGCAATATGCCTTGTGGCGTTCTTCGGTCTCTTCCGTAAGGGTAACCTACTTTTAAAAAATCTAAATGACTTTGATCACACCAAACACTTAACAAGAGATGATTTTTTGGTTACAAATTTTGGGCTGATAATCCGCGTGAGGCATTAAAAAACGATTCAATTCCAACAACGCGAACTGTATGTTCCGCTCTCTACGATCCGTAACCACCCTCTCTGCCCAGTTACAGCTGTTTTAACTCCTTCAGAGTGTCCCCTTTGACCAGTCAGCCCGCTCCTGCCTTTACTATGAATGTTATTATCCTTTACTGTTATCCATCCATTCTGCACACAAGTGTGGCCATCAATGATTGGCCATGGCGCATTTTTCAAGATATCAAATGTTATGGGCATCTGTGGTCCTTCACCATAACTCACAATTAGTGTGTACGTTCCAAATGGAGTAACCACACTACCATCATAAAGCCGTATTCTACCTTTTACAGGCTGTAGCTCAATGTCTTCACACTGTAAAATGTCCTTTAATGTTGCATATGACATAGCACTACAAGTAGCTCCAGTATCTAACTGCACTTGTTCAACAATATCATCAGCCCCTTGAAATGTAAGCGGTAGCATAAATCTGCTTTCTTGATTCTGTTTATTCACTGCTCCAATACGCCGAACTACAAATGCATCCTCATCTGACTGCTCAATGTCCATACTATGAACTTTGTTTTTGATTTTTTGTGTACTTGTTTTCATCTTACACACAACAGCGAAATGGTTTTGTTTCCCACATTTTTTGCAATTTTTCCCATAAGCCGGACATTTCCCCTTCACATGCTTTGATCCACAATATTTACATTCTGCCTGATGCATATGTCCTAGAGTCTTTTTACAAGATTGTTTCCTTGCCTACCAGTCTTGCGCTGCACTCCATGAATCTGTTCAACAAGTCCTGACTTAGTACTAGTCATCTGACTTTTATGTATCTTGGACAGTTCGCTAGCTCTGACCATTTCTACACACTGATTTAGATCAGGGACAGGGCGTGCCCTCAGTAATCTATCACGACTGGCTGTATCCAGTGTTCCCATTACTAGCCTGTCTCTAATTAAACTGTTTGTCAGGGTTTCATATTCACAAGATTCTGCTAACTGGCTTAGTCTGACTACATACTGATCCACTGTTTCATGTTCAGTTTGATTTGCAGTGTTGAATTTATATCTCTCAAACAACACATTTTTCTGTGGCAAGAAATGTTCCCTTAATTTCCTAGTAATAATCAATGGGTTCTTCTTATCCTCTGCTGTTATACTGGGCAAACTCTTCATAAGTTTTAAGCATGCTGGTCCCATAATAGAACATAATGTAGCAGCGACCTGATATCTCCCTGATGGGTTATCTGTTCCGTCTGGTTTTACAAATTTCTGATCAAGTTCTGTTGCTACAATATAGTAATTCCAAGCTGTCTCAAACTGTTTCCAATTCTCAGTGACATCGCCGTTTAGTGACATAGGGCTCGGCGGGGGTATCTGATAGGCGGCCATGATATCTATAGGTATAGGAATCTGACAAAACAACTGACGAGTGACGTTAAATCTGACAGTGACAGTTCTAACAGCAAAGTTCCGAGACGTCAGCTTTATAAATTATATGTCAACACAAGTGAATGTACTCACGTATACCATGTCACAGACAATCCTTGGTATGATCCTTCCACAGTTTCAAAGTGGCATATCAAGAAAATAATTGTTCACAACACAAAATTCCGACATTCACTCAAAATAAAATATGGCGCCGTTTTTGTAGCACGTGACGAGGCGAGCTCTCCATTCCGTCCGCGAGTCCTGCGGTTCCGTCGGTCACTTTCCAAGTTTCCTACATCCCGTTAGACAAATGTTTCTGGACAAAACCTTGTCCAAACTGTTCCTGGCGTGCGGCTGCCCATTCTGACACCATGTTTGTCGGATGTTTTTCCAGGCACGCGACACAATTGCTCCTAAACGAGGAGGCTAACAGTTAACACGTTTAATGGCTGCCATGTTCGTCACACACACACATGATACACGTAATTGCCACAAGGGGGCGCAACAATAACTGGTAACATAATACTCCCGTAGCCCGCATTAATAGTAAACATACGTCCCGTAACAGATCGCACCAGGTGCAAGCCTATTTGTACTTGTATTCAGGAGTGAACAAACGGTTTTAGACAAATATATTAGCAAATACCATACTATTTTAAAAGAAAATATTATATATCGCGTTTATTTAACTTACCTGGTATCTGAATAGGTCCCTAGTATATATATATATGTAAATTCACAACCGTCACGGGATGCGACCCGATCATCATCAGGTGAATGTGATTAGAATGAAGTTAACGGCGTGATTTGAAAAGCCGAGACTTTACGAGATTACGAGATTATGCTTTATGCGTATCGGGGGGAGCATGTGAACGACTGACACTAATCCTATTGTCCTCGGGGGCACAATAGGATTGGTTGGGGTACACGTGTGATACTGGAACATAACAGGGCAAAGAGGGTTGTTGTTGTTTAAAAGTTTATATTTAATACAAAAATATAATTAGCAGGATGTCAAAAAAGCTGATTTTCAATAGGGTCTTGGGTACAGTGAACATTTCGGTAGTATACATATATGATATTATTACACATATACTATAAAACAGATAGCATATACATATACATAAATATATATATGGAAATGGTATACACAGAAAAGTCGGTTCACTGACGGTGGGAAGCGAATTAACCCACGATCTTCCGATTTCCGGTCGGGGGCCTTACCACTCGGCTACACCAGATTCCCTTCCCCTCTGTGTATTTGCACACTTTTATAGGAATCAGCGAAGTGACGTAACGGTAGTGACGTCATAGTCTTACCAAATATATGTGTCTGCACGGCAACTTTGCATGCAGCAAGGAGAAATAATGGCCTAATATGGTGTGCTGCCAATATTACATACAGATGTATAAATAGCCATGCTGGTTCATTGTTTAAAGATGGAAATTGTATACACAGAAAATCGGTTCACTGACGGTGGGATCGAACCCAAGATCTTCCGATTTCCGGTCGGGGTCTTACCACTTGGCTACGCCAGATTCCCTTCCCCTCTCTGTAGTTGCACACTTTTATAGGAATCAGCGAAGTGACGTCACGGTAGTTTTCCATGCTACATGCAAAGTCGCCGTGCCGACACATGTAGTGGGTGAGACTATGACGTCACTACCGTTACACGTCACTTCGCTGGTTCCTAAAAAAGTATGCAAATACACTATGTTTATCATTTCTATCTATAAACAATGAACCAATATTCATACATTTATATATATATATATATAAGGTAACATGTAGAGGTACCCTCCGTTGAAAAGTGCTCTATAGTCTACAGACTAGGCCAGAGCGGTATAACACTGTAGAAAAACAACACTGCAAGTTCACAACAGTCTGTTTCACGGGATGCGACCCGATCGTCATCTGAATGCTCATTTTTCAGGATTTACTTGACATCAGCCTGAAATTGTGTCCATACATGTCGGATAGTTTTGTTTGTATATATTTGTGCATATACTCAGGTTCAAAATGATTAGTTCGTACATTGTACATATACATGTCACACGTGTACTTGAGAGGTAACGGTCGAGCATAGAAGCATTTTACCTGATGTGTATCCCATTACACAGGTTGCTCATTTCTCTGACGTGACAGCCAATAGAAAATAAAACTGAATCATTCCCACATATATCCTTGCCATCTTTCAAATATGATGATAATCGCACACACAGGTATACACTGGACTAAAGTTGGGTTCATTTTATTTTATAGATAAAAAAATCAACAGCAATAGCCTGATCTAATTTTGCACTTTTTTTACAATATTATATGAAATGATGTATTATTTTTGTTATTATTATTATTATTATTTTACAAGTAAACGGTAGTTTCTTTAGATGATGCAATCAATTTTTATGAATGTTTCCTTGCATTATGCAGTATTTCATATAATATGGTGGACTGGAGCGAACAGCCCTTGTTTTTAGCCAAAACAACTTTTTTAGTTTCAAAATTAGTGAGATAAAGCGAAATATAGTGCTTGTTCTTGCCGTCGTTCTGTCCGTCTAGTCGTGAGTAGAGCACAAATCGGACGCTGCAAGCCCAGAGAAGTGTTGTCTTACGGCACAGGCGCTTGAATCGCTATTTGTGTTGATACTGGCTTAATGTTCAATTTACCTTAACAACAGTCCCCTACCGTTTAATGAGCTGTAAACCATGATATATCGCTTGCCGGTACTTGTTTATATAATAGATACACAAGGCCGGCATCCAAGTCTGCGGTGGGTTGGCGATAATACAAGAAATCAATTGAAATTCCCAAATATTTCAAAGATTTTCGAGGGAAGAAACTTACAGTTCTTTTTTCTATAAAAGCATCAACAATTCCAGTACACACAGTGTACCACTTGTAATGAGCTCTTATTTGTAACTAGTCCGCATCCATTAAGCAGCTGTTACCCCAAACAAGGAAATCCCCATGTACCTGGTCAGCAGTAAGGATTCACCCCTGGAACCTAACACCTGTTTGCTTGATAATGATGGAAATAGTAATCTGGGATAAATCTGTCTGTTTGTCGCTTAATGGATACAGACTCGTAATCAAATTATCAAACAATAATTTTAAACAACTATAAATCACGAAGAAAATGTTATACACACTGCGTGTGTATGCGTGCTTAGACCTTCTGTACAAAATAGAGTACCATTTCTTAGAAAAAAAAAGAAAAAATTAATGTTTGTGGAAGTTTAACACAGATCGTTCAATCCGTGATTAAGCAATAAATACCGAATCTCAAAACAATTTATAAAACATCCTTACAATGTAATATATATACTTTTTGTATGTTTTACTTTATTGTACATTTTACTTAAATATCCCTGTTCAGGGACAGCAGCACCGGCTGTATTAAAGTACATCCTTACGTACACAGGCAGAAATAAGTTTCAAATTAAATTTACTTAAACCCCTAACGTTACTGCCTAGCAGAGGATTCACGTTCAAGGTCTCCTTATTTAACCATATCGATTACCGGCAGCTCAGCTGATACGTATACAATGAGAACCACCGACAGGGTTCCTCGCAGGAATCAACTGAGGTTTTTACCCCACAATCTACGGATTCTTCTTTGGATTTAGACGGCAATTGGGCCTCCGTAGCATCAAACTCTACATTTGAGTCAACAAAGAAGTTGTACCCCTTTTTTACATGAGAAGAGCCTGGCTCTTGTACTATGCTATGCATAGATTTTGAAACAAAACCAGAAGGTTTGCTATTTGGTTTATTCGCAAGTTTCCAGCAGTCAGATATTAAATGACCTTCCTTCTTGCAGTTATTACAGATTTTCTTTGAAATGACTGGTCTTTGTTAGACTTAGACACAGTGGACGTGGACTTAAGTGTAGCTATGGGCTTTTCTGAACTATCAGAACTACTAGTACTGGGTGATTGCGCTGTAAACTTCTTTTGACCATACTGTTTTACATTCTTATTTGTGAATGACTGGTTTGATTTGCTAGTAAAGGACATTTTGTGTGTCAATGAATAATCATCAGCTAATTGAGCAGCAAGGTCAAGTGTTTCAGGACTTTTCTCATCGAGAAAAGTTTTACATCTGCGTTAATGCAGCGCTTAAATTCTTCAAGCAAAATCAACCAGCGCAAATTGTCATAATCTTTCATTACATTTTTAGAACTACATCAGCGATCAAATAACTGCTCTTTTGTCCTAGCAAATTCCACGTAGGTCTGTTCTTTGCGCTTTTCCCAATTTCTGAATTTCTGGCGGTAAGCCTCTGGAACTAACTCATTACCTTTTAGGATTAGCCGTTTATCTAGGTCATAGTCAGCAGTAGCTTCTACTGAAAGCTCTGTATAAATTTCTCTGGCCTTGCCAGTTAATACACTTTGTATCAGCATAGTCCAATTTTCCTTAGGCCATTTCAAATTTTCAGCTACCATCTCAAATTGTAAGAAATATTTATAAACTTCTATTTCTTGAAAAGGCGGGACAAGTCTAATGTGTTTAGCAACATCAAAACTGTGAGTTGGGGCAGCACATAGACTATGTTCTAGATTACGTCTTTCTAACTCCAGTCGTTTTAACTCAATTTCTTTTTCTAGTCTGTCTCTTTCTATTTCTTTTTCTAGTCTTTCTCTTTCTAACCGTTCTTCCCTCTCTTTTAATGCTAGCTCATGTTGCATTTCTAACTTTTTTAAATTCTAGTTTCATAGCAAGGCTGTCATTTTTGGATGTTTCAATTTCAGTTCTTCAATTAAACCTTTGCTAATAAGATCTTGCATGATTTTAGCAATGATATCAAGCTTTCTCAAAGCTTTTTTCACACTTAACCCTAAGTGTTGTACCAAACGCAGCAACTGGTCTTTTGACAACTCTTCAAGTTGATCAGGGTCCGGATCGTCAACAAATGTCTCAGGTTTGAAATCTGCCATGTTAAAATGTTAAAACAATAACAAAAAAACACCGAGATAAATCCTGTTAACAATGTACTGTAAACAATATGTAATCTTGTAAACAATGTATGATAAAACAATGTGTCCAGGTCAAGGCCTAATAAATTTGAAAACTATTAAGCATCCCGACCAGAGCCCCAAATTTTATGTCAAGGAACCTAATATAAACAGATCACGATTGCATGATGAACACAAATTTTGTAATGGAGATGAAAACAAAACCAGATTCTGTAACACTAGGCAGCGGGAAATGTCTAGGCGAATGAATAAAGAAGTCAGTGGTTTTTTTATGCCCCCGCCACAAAGTGGCCGGGACATATAGTTTTACCCATGTCCGTCATTCCGTCCTTCCGTATTTCCGTCCTTCCGTCATTCCGAAATCAAACAGTTATACGGACCTTTTTTCGCAATGCCTGCAGATATTGGCCTGATTTTTGGTATGTGGGCAGATAATGACCAGTTACAGATTGAGTTCGCGTTTTGTCCCTGTTGATCTACTTTTTGTTAGTTTTACGGCTCCTAAACATAGAAAATTTTATGAAAAATATAAATTTTCATGACAAAGTACATGTACAGCCGTTTTTAGCCTTCAGCTGAGTTAGATCTATCATACATTTATATATTTATTTGTATATATATATATATATATATATATATATATATATATATATATTCTTTCATTTCCATAAAAATAATGTAAGCTTATTCCCTAAAAATATTAATTCCCAAATCAAAAATTCTATGGCTGAGAATTGCTGTTGGTTGTTTCTAAATTAAAAAAAAAAACTCTCTTCAGTCCAGTTCTCAAATGTATCTACCACAGTTCTGGTAAAGAAGTTACAAGTTGCATGATGACAGGGATATATGTTGAAAAATTGGAGATTTATAATTTTGATAAGTGACCAACATATGAGAAAGACCTAAACATCGTCATACAAACAGGTGGCGCCACAATATGGTTTCTGCTTCGCTCTTGGAAAAAACATACCCACTGTACAATATTTCGTGAGAATACGACCAGCCACACCTGAGAAAAGCTGCCGATAGAAAGACAACTTCCGACAGAGGGCGCACAACTACCGACAGAGGGCGCACCATGGACGCACGCCGCGTCACGAATATCTTTAACTGTGAGCCGCAAGAGGACCACAGGTATTTCCATTCCCTGGGGAATAGAATTGTGCTTTTGTTATCTAATTGTGTACCTGACATTTACACCCAGGACGGGCCTGTCTTGGTAACACAGGTATGGAACAGATAAGTTCTGACTGGCTAATTATAAACGATTATAAAGAACTCTTTTAAAGAAAAGAAAAAACCTCCTTATTTGGTAATGTGACGTTAAATGCGACTGTGTCATTTTACGAAATGTCATGTAAAATGTTACTTAATGATATGTTATGTCGAAAATTGTGATAAGCTTATCAAATATGACGGAGATAATCTTTTTTATATGATTTTTTAATCTGAAGTATTATCGTGCGACGTTATATCCAAGTCAAATCAAAAGATTGCATCATATGAGCGAGAACACGCCATCTTGAAAACTGATACAAAAACCATGTAACTCAAAGGATCTTGCTCAAGATCCAGACATGATGACTACTATTCTGAAAGTCATACGGCGATCCATGCTTTATTGCACTCCGATTTCAAATTTTTCTCGGCTTGACTGGTGAATTTGTTGTGGAAGGATTTAAATTTAAATTTGGAATTTCAATCTGAGTTCGAATCCAGCTAAACTTGTCCATTTCCGAATAAACCCTCTAGAATATACGAGATTTTTTTTTGGGGGGGGAGGGGGGGGGGCAAGCAATTGTTGTACTTTGTCGGTACGACTTTGTCATGGTCACGCCGGTGAAATCTTCATCATGCAAGGTGGGTGCTATGTGAGATAAATGACAATTACGTTATAATAAGGTCCCGTGGGATAGAAACACTTTATATCATTGTTACCATTTATAAAGACATATTTTTTTGAATGACTGAACGCTGTCACTGTGTAGCATTTAGGTGTCAGTCTTTACTTTTTTGAGTGTTCGAAGCTGGGCTGGCGGCGGGTCTCAGATAAGTCCCCTCCATAACGTCACAGCTCGGCACTCACCATAAGTCAATCTGCACGGTACAAAGTTTTAAGTTTGTCATAACATACACTATAATCTGCCAAAGTTCTTATTATTCGAAATTTTGTAGAAGTATGGTCAAAATAGGCATTTTCCTATTTCGTGGTTTATGTTTGTTGCCATTAAAACACAATATATTCAATGAATTTAAATGAATTAATGTTACATGATGAACAACGGGTAGATTAAATTATGGGGAAGATCATGACGTTGGTGCAGGCGTTGGTGGAGGTTTGCGCTCTATCTGTGCTTTCTCATCAAGATTAAGCTGTTTTGATTTCTGGATTACTTTTCATTCCCGCATTCGTAATCTTCCATACTTCTTCAAAGGGAGTTTCACAACCAGTATTAAGACAAACAAGAACAAAGGTCTTACATTTATACTTAAGTGGTGCATTTCAATCCAGTTTGAGAAACAACATGCAGTGTAGTGGAGACATGTTTAGCTAAACAAGAAAGTTATAGTTATATTTATGTATGAATCAAGTTTTGAGTCCACATTTTATTCAGACATGCATTTAGTTACAAACAACTCGTGAAATCATCTTGTTTTGTCTTCTCTCATCTCACACCTCTTGTCAACATAGTGAATTGTATTACTAAATTACCAAATTAATAATGAACAACAAAAAACTGCATGCCTGTCGTTAAAATACAGATGTTATTGTAAATACAATGGAATTATTAAGACTTAGCATGTTTTGATATATACATATATATATAAATTTATATATATATATTGTATTTATTTATATATCTATTCCATTTATATACCTTGGGATACTTTATACAAGCAATTATAAGTTTCAAAAATATTAATATTGATATTATGATACACCTAATTCACAATACATACACATTTCACAATAACAATACAAGAAAAAAATGTTGATAATTCAGAGACGGATAAACCCTATTTTTCATCTGAATTCCCGTAGGCTCAGGTCTTATACCGATATAAAGGGAAAAACTGTCCAAGGCTGCATTTTTAGCTTTATGACCCCCCCCCATATTTTAAAGTCCGCCCCTAAAAGGAATACATGATTCAGTGTTGCAAATGTAAGGATATGTTATCCACAAATATTGCATATGAACAAGCAATATATATCTTTTACAGCATGGTATTATGATAAACCAACATATATATATATATATATATATATATATATATATATATATATATATATATATATATATCTTACAAATAGTACAAGTACATGCAACAGAGATTGACACCATGCACAGTTCTATATTTTTAAGTATAATAGTAACCTGGCATATGTAAAACATTATTTGTGCGACTGTTAAGTAAGCTTCTGCTAACTTCCATATAGAGGGCAGATGAGTTTTACGCCCTTTTTCAATGAAACAAGCTGATATTGGTTTGATTTATTTCGCCTCAGTTCTATTATTTATTTACACACGCACACTTATACATTTTGTTTTGCCTGTTTAAAGTCCTGTATCTAGTGACCAGAGATTATATAGCATTCTGGCTTTCAAAATTTGGGCCTTGTTTTTTTGTTAAAAAGAGTCAATATTTTTATACGGTTAAACAACACAAGGTGGGTTTTTAAAAATGTTATGTAAAAACCAAAACAAGTGAAGGGAGAAACAACAAGGCCCCGTGAAATTACTAGAATAATCCCTGGAAACGTTTGATTATTAGGTAACAACTACCCGAGTGATACTTCGCACAGCGGGAAACCGTACCTTTCACAGTTATCATCATGCAAGTAAATGCGGTATTTCCATTTTATAGATAAACAGTTATCCGTATTGTCATCATCAACGTAGTATCGATACAGCAGCCTGGCGTCTACTCGGGCTCCGGTTGATGCCCACCTCCACTCCCCTTCTACGTCGGTACCGGAACTCCAATACGCTGAAGATATCAAGAGATCGGTTGTATTGGGAATTTCTCCAACATAACGTTATACTAAGAACCTGAAAACAAGTTTAAATTTAACATGAGCATTTGAGTCGAGGGGTGAGGGGGCGCTCACCATTTGTAAAGAGATTGAAGTGGGTGTAATATTTATCATGAATTTTGTGTGTGTGTGTGGGGGGGGGGGGGCAATGCGTTACATAGCAGTATGTACTACACGCACCTATCCTCCAGCATATCATCAACAATCTCATTTGTTAGATCAGTATATTCATCATGGTTTATTAATAATTATCAATATTAGATATTAATGAATATTATTCTGTAAAAGCAATGGTTAACAATCAGATGTTATGAAAACTGATAAATTTGCAATGCATAAGGTGAATATTATATGAGTTGAAATTCTGGAGAGTATTGTGTTTTATATGTTTTTGTACATGATCATCTCGAAATGAATTTTAAACACCAGGTAACAGACAGTGGCATCAGCATATTGTAAGAGAAGTCAGTGTAATATAACATCACTTAAAACTGACACGGGAGCCCAAGATTTCCGCGTGCCTGGATGTTGTTCATTTCACAGCGGCATGATCAGAGACAAGTTGTTGCTATCTGTTGTGATGAGCTGTGTTTGTGTTATATCCTAATAAAGCAAGCATTAAATTGACTGTAAACATTCACAAAAGTCCCTGAGTTAAGGAAGATGAAATATTTGAAACTAAAAAAATAAGGCGGCATATATTTGTTGGAATGCAGGGTGAATATCGTGGGGGATGAGTCCACATAAAATGCTAATATTTTATTTACAGGTGCAGGGTCCACTCCAAATTTCAGTCTTCAGCTTCTACAGAATTGACTATATATAGATTAAACCTGCTCATGAGGAGCACGATTCCACCCATCACCTGTAAACATATCCCCACATGATGTCAACAAGAATCAATGATTCCATGAAGGCCTCAATCTCTAGTCTTAAATGGATTTTTCATTATTACGAATGATTTCACTAGAGCATTTTCTGCGTTAGGTCATACTGACAGTCTGTAGAAGAGGTAAACAATCACCTGGTAAAAGTAAAACAGACCTGAAGAATATGTCGTAATAAATAAAATGAATAAATATGTTCGACTGAACAAGGTTGACAATAATGATGTGTGAGCAAAACAAAGTAAATTAATACAGGGAGACAGATATAGTCAAACATTTATAGTTTCCCTGATTTTCCTCAATTCTCAGCTTACACAAAATTTAAAAGAAGATATGTAACCTGAATTTTCAACAGTTTGCTGAAAACATAAGCAACTTATTGCTAAATTTGAATAGAAATCTAATGATCCATTCGATCTGCATGCTTTCAATTAACTGGGTCGCTTTACTACTATACTAGATCTTGTTGCTAGTACTAGTTGAATTGTTTTTATTTTCTTAATCTTTTAATTATTTTGCCTGTATTATTCTTAATATTATTATTATTATTATAAGTAATAGTAGTAGTAGTATTTTTATATTATTATAATTGGTATTATTAATACTATTATCATTTGTCATGAATAGTTTTTGAGATTATATTTTCAGAAATGATCATTTATTATTCCTGTGGTTGAAGTTTATAATCAATGTGCGCGTCTATCCGTAAACGCGAGAAAATTTTCACAGTGTAAATCCCATGTGTTAACGTCTGCCTAGATCATACAATAAACAGACGAACCGTGCAGTGACAATGGTGTGTGGAACACGCCTCACTCAACGCGGACGGACGCTGACCATGTCTACTTTATATATGTTAAAAGCTATTGATAATCCAGCAATAATTTGATTTTCTGGTGTAACGGAAGCTAATATCAACAGATCACGTAGTCGTGACGAACTAAAATTTTGTAATGGAGATTAAAAAAAAGCAGATTCTGTAACACTAGGCACGTTGAATTGTCTAGGGGAATGAATAAAGAAGCCAGTGGTGTTTTAGCTCAGCTGACTGTAAGTCATCTGAGCTTTAGCAATCACTCTTTGTCCGTTGTCCGTCCGTCCTGTCGTCTGTCCGTTAACAGGGCACAAATCGTAACCGCTGAACCTGGAATCTTGTTACTTGAAATTCTCAGAGGTCCATGAAAAATCTCCTTGGAAACCAGAAATTAGGTCTCTGTTACCCATATTCTTTGAGTTATGGGGCCCCAAAGTACCCCTAAGAATAGTAAAAAGTTTCATACAAAAACTTCAAAATCTCAGTAACTACATCACTGATGGTCATGATTTTTTGCATACATATTGATCATGAGATGTTCCATCAGTTCCTGCAGACTGGTGGCGTCACCTGTATTTTTCGATTTTTTACGGATTTTTAACTCTATTTTGAGACCTTTAAAAATGTAAACATCTGTTAACAGGGTACAAATCGTAACGACTAAACTTAGAATATTCATTCTGTACACACAGGGAGATCCATGAAAAGTCTCCATGGAAACCTGAAATTAGGTCTCTGTTACCCATATCCTTTGAGCTATGGCACTCCAAAGTACAGTTCAGAATAATGGAAAATTTGATACAAAAGCTGAAGTATCTGAACAACTAATGCAGAGATCACCATAATTGTTTGCATGGATATTGATCATGGAGTGTTTCATCAGTTTCTGCAGACTGGTGGCACCACCTGTATTTGTTCAGGTTTTTAGCTTAGCTGACTGTAAGTCATCTGAGCATTAGCAATCACTCTTTGTCCGTCGTCCGTCCGGTCGTCTGTTCGTTAACAGGGCACAAATTGTAACTGCTTGACCTGGAATCTTCTTACTTTAAACACAGAGAGGTCCATTAAAAATCTTCATGGACACCTGGAAATAAGTCTCTGTTACCCATATTCTTCGAGCTATGGGGCTCCAAAGTACCCCCCAGAAAAATGGAAAATTTGGTACAAAAGCTCACATATCTGAACAACTAATGCATTGATCACTATGATTCTTTGTATAGATAATGATCATGGAGTGTTCCATCAATTTCTGCAGACTGGTGGTGCCACTTGTACTTTTTCGATATTATACAATTTTCTTTCTCTCTTTTTGATACCTTAAAAGATGCAGTCATCTGATACCAGGGCACAAATCGTAACGACTGCACCTAGAATCTTCTATCTTGACATGCACAGATGAAAATGAAAAGTCTCCTTGGAAACCTTAAATTAGGTCTCTGATACCCAAAAACATCAAAGTCTTTCGGAAGTATCCCCCAGAATAATGGAAAATTTGATACAAAAGCTCAAGTATCTGAACAACTAATGCATTGATCACCATGATTCCTTGCATGGATATTGATCATGTAGTATTTCAGCAGTTTCTGCAGACTGGTGATGCCACCTGTATTTTTTTTATTTTTTAAGTTTATTTTTTTCTGTTTTTGATACCTTATAAGTTGCGGTCTTCTGATAACAGGGCACAAATCGTAACAACTGGACCTAGAATCTTCTATCTTTACATGCAGGGAGGCCTATGGAAATTCTCCTTGGAAACCTATAATTATGTCTCTGTTACCCAAAAACCTCAGAGCTATGTTGCTTTCTCGGAAAACGTTCTTTTTGCGGTCACAATCACTAAATCTTTACAATATTTTATCAACATCTTATTTACAACATTACATAATCATCTCGTTTACAACATTTCATAAACATCTCGATAGGCTATCAGCAAGTACATTGTCTTTCCCTTTAATGTGTCTGACTTCAAGATTGTAGTCCTGTAAAAAAAAAAAAACTCCAACTCAACAATCTTTGATTTTTACACTTCAACTTGTTCATAAACGTGAGCGGATATTTGTGATCACTGAAGACAATGATAGGCTAAACTTATGAAGTAACATAAACTTAAAAATGTTGCAATACCAAAACCAAAGCCAAACATTATTTTTCAATAGTGGAGTAGTTTTTCTGGTTTGCATAAAACTTTCTTGAAAAATAACAAATTGGATGATCTATGCCATCACTGCATTCTTGTAACACAACAGCACCAGCAGCATTAACACTAGCATCTACAGCTAACTTAAAAGATACAGAAAAGTCTCGAGCTACCAAAACTGGTGAACTCTGCAAAATTGCTGTCAAATTCTGAAATGCATTTTCACACTGAACATTCCATACAAAATTTTGTTTCTTCTTTAACAAATTAGGCAAAGGTTCAGCTACAGCAGAAAAAAAATGGACAAAACTTGTAGTATCCACCCATACCAAGAAAACGCATTATTTGCTTTTTGTTTTCTGGTCTAGGAAAAGCAGAAATAGCACTTATTTTAGGATCAACAGGTTTTACTTGACAATGCCCTACAATATGACCCAAAAATGTTACTTGTGCATGAAAAAACTCAGATTTTACTAAGCTGATGGCCAGACGTGATTCACTGAGTCTTTCGAAGAGGTTGCGAAGAATTTGCAGATATTTTTCCCAGGTGTCCCTGTACACGATATGGTCATCAATATATGCGTCGCAGCCCTGGATGTCCTTGACAACCATATGGATGAGGCGCTGGAACATGGCTGGCGAGTTATTCAAGCCAAACTGCATAACTTTATACTGGTACAGTCCTTGCGGCGTCACACATATGGACACTTCTTTCGCTCGTTCTGTAAGCGAAACTTGCCAGAATCCTTTTAGCAAGTCAAACTTTGAAAACTATCTGGAGCTACCGATTCTATCAATACAATCATCGATCCTTGGAATCGGTTCGAAACGTGTCAGACTTGGTGACACAGTTCAGTTTTCGATAATCTGTGCACATACGGTAACTTCCATCAGTTTTTATTTTTTTGCACAAGAATACATGGTGAACTCAAGCCATTGCCCTATATGTTAGTCCGCGCCGGAATGTCATTTGTGCATAATTCCGCAGCAGGTTCTTTAGGTCTCGTTGTTGCTGTGTGGTAAGGTGTGACAGTTTGGCATGCGGATTATTAAGCACGTCTGAGATTTTTAGTGGTACTCTTCCACACGGAATGGCGACATCGCACATACAATCAGTATCTACTTTAACTGGGTTAGGGTCAGTTTTTACACAATTAACAGCAGTAACATTATGAACATCTGATGTGCTATTTCTGTCATAATATGGTTTCAACATGTAAACATTGCTCACTTAATTCTTTTTGCGCCTAACTGGTGTAAACAGTATGTAATTCAAATCACTGACTTTCTTGTAAACAATTAAGGACAAAAATACCTAGCTTGCAGAGGTCTGCCGGGAATAGGAAGTAAGACAAAAACCTTTTCACCAGGCTTAAACGTCCTACTTGCAGTGTGCTTGTCATACTTTGTTTTCATTTTACTTTGTGCGGATTTTAGGTTAGATTTTGCAATCTCACAAGCATGTGTAGTTTAGTGTGAAAGTCTGAGACATACTGCAGTAAAGAGAATCAGGATTTTCTCACAAGAGTTTTTTTTAAAGAAGTTTTAATGGATCGCGAACTGGTTGTCCATAAAACAAGTTCAAAGGGACTGAATCGAAATGATTCTCTGACAGCAAACAGCAATAGGTGAATTCCCTCCTCCCAGTCTTTTCTGTGTGTCATAGCAATAAGTCCTGATCATGTTTTTTAAATTTTTGTGAAAACGCCCGAGGGCGCCCTGAATTTCAGAATGGTATGGCGAAGAGCTGTACTGTTTTATACCTAGCTCAAGCATAACTTGCTGGAATAAGCCAAGCATAAAATTAAACCCTTGGTCAGACTGGACGGATTTTTGTGTGGTCCAACACAGTCAACAATAATCCTACTAAATGGGTTCTCGAAAACAGGAATAGGCGTAAATGGGGCTGTAGGAAGATTCTGATTGGGCTTGCCTACCATCTGACATGTGTGGCATGATTTACAATATTGTACAACATCAGTCCTAAGGTAAGGCCAACAGAAGTGTGTACTAACTTTCTGAAAAGTTTTATTTATACCTAAATGGCCAGACAAAGGAGCCTCATGTGCCATGCATAGAGTTTCATTGCGAACGCTTTTGGGCATTACTATTTGATGTTTGATTGCCTACTAATCATCAGCGCTTACATCAGATTGCTTACTCATAAGCACTCTATTTTTTAACATAGAAACAAACTGGGCACTGTGACATTTCATCTTTAGAAACTGCCCTTGGAAACAAACATAAAATATCAGGGTACTTATGCTGTTCCGCGATATGTTCTGACCTTAAAATTCTGCATCCTGTAAGGGCGAGTCGTGTTTTTCTTGACCATAGATCTAGTTACAGCACATGAAGGATACAAACCAAGGATTTCCTGACTTTAAGGATCAGTGTCCTGACCAAGTGACGGCTTTTTTGTCACTATTGGTACAAGCTGTACTTTGTCACCTGCAACATCATTGCCAAGCAGCAACTGAATTCGCTTAAAAAGTAGAGTAGTTCTAATGTAAACAGTTATATTCCCAGAAATCAAATCTGACTTTAAATGTATACTATTAAGCGGAACTAAAGTGTGCTTGTCTGAAAACACACAATAAACAAGTGCAGGTGCACCAGTAATAGACCTATTAGAAAATGGCCATGTGTTTGCAAACATGAGAGTCTGGCCTGAACCAGTGTCCCTCAAAATTCTAATAGGGGTAGAATCTAAAAATCACTTAAAAGTGATACAAATCCATCATGTTTGAATGGCTCAAGTAACTCCATTTCAGAGTCAGGAGAGGAGTCAACTACCTCAGCTTCATCAAACTAAGAACTGACACTGATAGTGTCAGTCATAAACTCTTTTTAGAGTCATTAAAGGAATCTAAATTTTTTTTACAATCAAACTCCTCATGGGAGTCAACAGAGGAATTTTCTCATCAGAAACGAACACCGTTTGTCATAAGAGGACCTGGCCTCATTTGAAATACTCTCGCAAGAGTCATAAAAGGACTTAGTCTTATTTAAAGGATACTCCTCGCAGCAGTCTTGAAAGGACCTGGCTTTATTAAATTCCTCGCAGGAATCAACTGAGGTTTTTACCTTGCAAGCTACGGATTCTTCTTTTGATTCAGACGGCACGTTGGCCTTCGTAGTATCAAACATTTTTTTAGAGTCAATAAAGGAATTGTACCTCTTATTCACATGAAAAGAGCCTGGCTCTTGTACTATGCATAGATTTTAAAACGAAACCAGAAGGTTTACCATTTGGTTTCTTTACAAGTTTTCAGCAGTCAGATATTAGATGACCTTCCTTTTTGCAGTAATTACAGATTTTCTTTGAAAAAGACTGGCCTTGGTTGGATTCAGACACAGTGGACGTGGACTGAGGTGAAGCTATGGACTTAGCTGAACTATCAGGACTACTAGTACTTGGTGACTGTGCTTTAAACTTCTTTTGACCATACTGATTTACATTCTTGTTTGTGAATGACTGGTTTGATTTGCTTGTAAAGGACAATTTGTGTGTTAATGAATAATCATCAGCTAATTGAGCAGCAATGTCAAGTAATTCAGGACTTGTCTCATCCAGAAAAAATTTAATATCTGCGTTAATGCAGCGCTTGAATTCTTCAAGGAAAATCAACTGGCGCAAAATGTCATAATCTTTCATTATATTTTTAGAACTACAACAGCGAACAAACAACTGCTCTTTTTTCCTAGCAAATTCGACATAGGTCTTTTCTTCACGCTTTTTCAAATTTCTGAATTTCTTGCGGTAAGCCTCCAGAACTAACTCATAACCGATTATCTTGGTCATAATCAGCAGCGCCTTCTACTGAAAGCTCTGTATAAATTTATCTTGCCTTGCCAGTCACTACACTTTGTAATAGCATAGTCTAATTTTTCTTAGGCCATTTTAAATATTCAGCTACTTTCTCAAAGTGCTAGAAATATTTATCAACCTCTTTTTCTTGAATACGAGGGACAGGCAAAACTGTTTGTAACATCAAAACTTTGATGGCGTTGATGGTTGTTGGCGCAGCAGGAAGACTATGTTCTAGTGTAAGTCTTTCTCATTCCAATCGTTTTAACTCAATTTCTTTTACTTTTTCTAGTCTTTCTCATTCTAACTGTTGATGTTCTTCCCTCTCTTCTCTTTGTTTTTCTCAATCTAACTAGAATTCTGACCTAGAATTATGTCTCTGTTACCCAGATTATTTAAGTTATGGGGCTCCGAAGTACCCCCCAGAATAATGAAAAATTTGATACAAAAGCTCAAGTATCTGAACAACTAATGCATTGATCACCATGATTCTGTGCATGGACCTTGATCAAGGGGTGTTACATCAGTTTTTGCCGACTTGTGGGGCCACCTGTATTTTTTTATTTTTAACGATTTTTTCCTCAATTTTTGAGATCTTAAAAGATGAGGTCATTTGATAATAGGGCACAAATCGTAATGACTAGACCTAGAATCTTTTTTTTTTGCTGGGAGGACCATAAAAAGTCTCCTTGGAAATTTGAAATTAAGTCTCTGTCACCAATATTGTCCGAGCTATGAGGCTAAGAAGTACCCCTCAGAATAGCTGAAAATTTTATACCAAAGTAGGGCACAAATTATAACCATGGGGCCCAGAATCTTGACATCCTGAGAGTTCCGCAAAAGTTCTCCCAAGAAACCTGAAATTGGGTCACAGTTACCTATATTCTCAGAGTTTTGGGGTATGTTTGAACACCCCAGAAATAATGCAAAATAAATACAAACTGCCAGATTCCTCATGAAAGGCTGGTTGGATTGTCATCATATTTGTTGTGCTTATGGGTCTTGATGAACTTAAGCTAATATGCATGAACAATAATGCCACCTATCTTAATTGGTTGTCTGTGCAAGGACATATTATCAACATGTCAGTCGGCTGAGCGTCATGACCCACGGGTCACTTGTTCACACTTAGTCCTAAGTGTGGTCCCAAAAGCAACAACTGTTCCTTTGTCAACTGTTCAAGTTGATCAGGGTCTGGATCTTCAACAAATTTCTCAGGTTTGAAATATGCCATGTTTAGATGTTAAAACAACAAAAACAAAAAAACACACACACATATATATATATGTATATATTTATATATATATATATATATATATATATATATATATATATATATAAAACCGTTATATGGCCTGTACGACATACCAAATGTTTCTAAGAAAGATAAATATAATAATAATAATAATGTTATTGTTCTTTGCATACATTATATTAAATATTATGTATTTTAATATTTTCGAGACATTTTCAAATGTGCAACATTGAGCATCAGTTTCTTACAAGACAGAAAACAGAGAGAGAGAGAGAGAGAGAGAGAGAGAGAGAGAGAGAGGCTTCTGCGCTGGGCTAAATCGGCTTTATTTAAATCGTAGTTTGTTTTGGATTAATTTGCAGAAAATACAACACAAACTGATAACGAATAATAATTTTGGAGTAAAATATCAGAAACATTTTCAAAGAAACAACATATATACATATAATCTTGAATCAATACGAAGTTTCCATGACAGGTCAGTAAACTTGAATGAACTGCAGGGTATATACAGTGTGCGTTTGTACTGGTTAATATTTGTGCTTGGTGTTGCATACAAACTATTTTGTAGAGCTCACTGATGTTGCAGATAAAGCGAAATTCGCACATTGATGAGTCCACACCAGTGTATCAGTGCTATGGCAAATGGTTACCTGTTTTGAAAACTGCGGCTTACAAGCTGTCTCCACATGTCAAGGCAGTTACACTACTTAAATAAGCCCATAATGAAATGTCTCAACTTGTACGGACATGTTTAAAATCTAGATCCTTATATATGTAAACGTATTCCTTTGTGCAGGGTTTTCCATGTATGTGGCCAGACGTGGATACAGATAAGAACTTGGTTACGATCAACATGTTTTCTCATATATACGACTATATATAGTAGAAGCCGTAAAACTAAGCCCCTCTCAAAATTAAATCTGTTCCGCCGACTGTTTTTATTGTATAATTATAATACTTTTTTTGTGAATATATACGATAAAAATAATAAAAGCATGATTATTCTTATAACCTGTAGCTACGGCTCATTTAATTTTCATGCTAAACATATATTCCCTTTTGTGCTCTCAAACTTATTATCCAACTAATTAATTACAGATGTATAGTGTTCATGGTTTATGATGGTATATAAATTTTATACTTTTCTTTTATTTGCAAAATTTACCAAATGTTATTTTTTTTCATGGGTGCACACAAGTAGAATGGAGAACACAGGTTAACATGACTATTAGCACTCTGGCTCCAATCAATGAAATTTCCACAAAAGCAACAGAAAGAGTAAAGAAATATCACAAGTATGCCGCTCATAGATCTCTGAAAATATCCTTATCAGTGTTGTTAACTGTTGTTTAACTTACATTCATACAGCAACCTGTAATCACTCCTGATGACTCTATCCAGGTGGTTCATTTCCTCCCTGGTTTCAATAGCGATGAGGTCAGCTCCCTGACTCACGCAGTGGGCACGAGCATGCTGCCATGACCTCTCACAATGTCAAAAACGAATTTGTAACAGGATGCATTCGTTCTGGTCTCGAGTGCGAACCCGAATCCATCTGGGCAAGATATGTCTATATATATATATATATTTAATCATACTATTGCCGCTGCAAATACATTTAACACATTAAAAGGTTTCTTTTTTAATTACATCTTGTTCATATCTCGACTTGTAGGTTGACCATTAATCCATAAACTCACCTGTTCAGCATAAACCTCTATAAAATAACGTATATAGACCGATCTTGACCGGTAAGGTACGGCCTTAGGGATCAGCTCTCCGGTTTTTTGTGTAAGGGGTCGGGACCGGTCCAGCCCAAAATTCTGGGCTTGACCGGTCCAAGCGGTAACTCAATATACCTTATTCATATTTAATGTAGAATCATGTTCAATCGCAAAATGTGTGAGAATTGCACGTTGTTCCTTATACATTCTCCATATTATATCAATGCCTCATATTTGTATTTTATAGGAGAGCTAATAATCGTAATAATACGAGACTAACGAAGACCGAACAGCTTATAATGTGTATAGAACAATAATGATATCAATTACGCTCCACTTACTGTGTACATACATAGCCTGACAGAGACATTTGATGAAATGTGCGATTTACTGTTAACAACGGGCCCCCGAATTATATCTATTGATTTATTGAAAGGAGACCTAAAAGATGAAAAACTAAAGGTGGTTTTCCATAAGTGCGTAGTGCGTATCCATAGTCCGCATGCGTATTTCGTATGCGTAGTATCCGCAAAGTTCTTTTTCCATAAGTACGTATATGCGTAGTCCGTAATCCGATAGCTAAAGATTTTGATTTTTTGCCAGCCATTTCACCATATATTTATTGTTCATTTGTATATATTAGCATCAAAACTTAAACAAAATAAGAATACTAAAAATTTTAAAAGATCATAATTAGTAATATTTAAAAGGCGACATTGATGTTTACGCTTCAATCATCTAAAAAACATGTCTGTGATAGAGAAAGGAAAACAAAATTCAGCCAAATGCCAATATCTTGAAAACTGATGCCAGAAATGACATTCATGAATGGGGAACACTTTATGCTAAACCTGAAATCGGCATGATCATTGGTATGCGTAGTCCGCAACTTTCGGATACGGACTACGTATACGGACTACGCATAAGTACTTACGCATGCGGATGAATAGAAACGGCCCAGTTAAAAAGTCTACAAAGCCATTTAAGCGGACTACGCATGCGGACTACGCAAACGGGCTACGGATATGGACTACGCACTTATGGAAAAGCACCTTAATTGCGATAATTATTCGACACTAGGAATCGGACTAATGTTCTAGGAAACAGCCAGGAATGAAATAGTGCCCGTGTTTAATTATCTGTTTTTTTTAACTTTTGACATAATTGGTCGTGTGATAATTCTGATTTCTCAGAATCTGAAGAGTGTAAAGTCAATTCAAGAGAGAAAAAAGTCAAACGTACAATATCATGAAAAAAACCTAATAACTAAACAAAGATAATTTTGCTTTTTGCATGTTGTTATGCTTCATTATTTAAATAATGATGTTTAAGCCATCTGTACGATTCCAGTGACAGCCGATCAAGATAATATTTATAGCTTGGTTAATCATAATACATATGTACATGAAAAACATATGATCATGATCAGATAAACTTTCGTTATATTTTCCAAGGATGTTGTACAAGATCGATATCGTCCAGATTATTAAGGAACACAGCAAAATGGGTATCCAACGGGCATTATCACATGCCAAGACCACATGCAAGATTTGCCCCGTGTAGAGTTTACCACGTATAAGACATTGCATTTCAAGGGTAGTTTATCGAACACATTGCTGCTTAGAGTTTCATAATGAACATTATATATCTGACAGCCTTTCGACATTTAGGATTTAATGCGTACACAGAATGGCTGCACGTAGAGGATTTTGAAATACAACGTTATGATTAGGGGAATGAGATGCGACACGAAAATATTCCATACAAAGAAGCAAAGCGTTGATCCATTTGTTTAGTCTAACAGCAACTGGGCCCATAGTCGCTGAGAATAAACCGGAATAATCTGCTTAGGGACCCGCCCATCATAGTGAATTATAAAATAGGATTAAACAAATAGAAGCATAATTGAATCAGCGTCGTCACACTGAAAGACATGATCAGGAGCTCTCATCAAGGTGTTGACAAGTGAGGACAAACACAACATATAACACATCAAGGAAGTCCAATTGTTTCCACTATTCATTGCTCATTTTTCTGTTCCTTATCAAGGAGTTTTTAGGGACTTGCTTATATATGTACTGGGTGAAAAAAAAAATAGTCCTGAAGTTTTTTTGAAAGCGACCGCTAGAAGTTACCTTTAAAATTGAAATTAATCGCATAATTCAAACTGAATTATATAACAAAGAGTAGCCATACTTTTCTTGGATCTCTATGCTATAGTAATGAACATAGATAATATAGGAGCTTTAAAGATTAGCTTAACCTTGAAACAAAGATTTAAGAGTCACATAGTTGTGATCTTGACAAATGATTACTCAGTGAAACTACATCAGTTAAGGTAATTCTCCGTCAGGATTTCATATTTTCTCTAAAATTTTATCTTATTTTCATAACAGGAATATATCTTAGAGATATATTAAAAATTCCTAAACACACATAATAATCTGTAGTTGAACCATGTACCTTGGAAAGAGAAACTACTGTTTTATAAATCTTTAAGACATATATAATATAATAATAAATGCAATAATATGTTAATTAAAAAACATATCTGAGCCACATAACCACGACTTCGCCTACAATCTGGTTCAATTAGTGCATTCGTGTGCTATACGTTCTTGAGCAAACACATTTTAAAAGAGAGCGATAATGTAGCATGTTAGTCCAGTTACCATGACAATGGCCCATACACACATCTCACAGGAGCCAGCGTCAACACTAGCAGAAGCCTTCCACGTAAGTCGCTACACGATGTTCAGTTTATGTTTGTTACAGTGCCGGGTTAAAAACAAATGACACCGCAGAAATCTGAGGCAAATGAATATTATCAAAATGTCACATAAAAATAATATAAACCAGTATCATCTACAAATTTCCTAGGCTGTAATCAAGAAAATGAATTTTTTAATTTGAATCTGCTAGTTTTAAAACTGGTCACTTGATATAAAACGGATCATCTTAGAAGTAACAGGTCCGTGCTTAGTTAGGAAATAAAGGTATGATGCTATTAAGTTGTTGACACGTGGAGGTATGATACAGTGGAGAATCTTATGAAGACACCTCTCACCTTGGTGTGAATGCTCTTTGATCTTGTTACCGACGGTTGACTATAGCCACGTGTTATCCCTGATATAACGCCTTGTTTAAACGTTTAAGAGAATCTCTGATGTTCTCCCGAGATTTTATCATTTTGATTTTGCTAGAAACTGGCCCGGCTTGAACTGGGGATGATCATCTCCGATATCCAGTGTCATTATGACAAGGTTATACGTCCTATGTTCTACCTGTCGTTGTGTATGAGAATCAATAATGGTTATCTTTTTATCATTAATCGATCTAATAAAAACCTAATACGTGGTTTATTGATCTGTAACTTCATAATAAACTTGATTAATTTTAAATGGATTATACAGCTAGTTATAATGACCAACACGAGGCAGTCTCCGCGGCCCTGATGGCAGCCTTCTGTAGGCTCTGGAAGTAGAAAAAAACCACAGACCTAGGACAGGCAACTACAACCCCCTCTCATATCCATGCCGGGGATTGAACCCGGGTCACCATCGGACAGAGCTGAGCGTGTAACCCCTTGACTGTCCAGCACTGAGTACATCGAAAAGCAGGACTGTTTATTAAACGCACTACACAATATTGGTTATTTGGAAATGCCCGTTTGTGTGAAAGTTAAACCAGGAAACACTAAGAGAGCGCTGACCTCCGCCAAAGCAGCTCATTATCCTAATATGGCATTGTCAGAAAAGTAGCAATTTTAACTCAGCTGACTGTAAGTCAACTGAGGTATAGAAATAGCGCTTTGTTCGTCGGGGCGTCCAGCCTTCCGGGCGTACCTTAGCTGGGCACAAATCGGAACTGCTGGACCTAGAAAACGTTTAATGAACATCCAGGGAGGTCAATAAAAAATCTCCTAGGAAATCTGAAATTAGGCCATTGTGACCTATATTCTCCGAGCTATTGGGCTTGAAAGTAGTGCATGGATTGTCATGAATCTTGCCTTGAATATTGACCAATACAATTATTGTCAGTTCCCAAAAAGTGGTGGCGCAACCTGTATTTTTTTTATTATTTCAATGAATATTTTTCTAATTTTTTTACTATAAAATGACAACAATCAAATAAATTTCTCAGCTGTGATTATATCTAGTGTCCCAAACCCCTTCATGTTTATTGATCACAAGTGGATGCCATATAGTAATCACCCTGTCTGTCAGTCTGTTCGTCTTTTTGTCTGTCAATCCGTCCATCCACACAAATTGTTTTCAGATGAAAACTCCAGGTTGGATTGACACATGGATTTTACACCTGACTAATATATGACCCACCACTAAAGCAAGAACCTGTATGATTTTTAGCTCTGCTGACTATAATCATCTAAGATATAGGTATGGCGCTTTGTCCGTTGTCTCCCTGGTCGTCCGGCCACCGGCCGTCCGTTAGCATGGCACAAACGTAACCGCTGATCCCAGGTGCCTGTAACTGTACATCGAGGGAGGTCCATAAAATGTCTCTTTGGAAACAAGAAATAAGGTCACTGCGACCTATATCCTCTGAGCTATGCGGCTTGTAAGTACCCCCAGAATATTCAAATATGTTGATACAAAATCACCAATATCTTGATAATTAATGCATGGATTGTCATGAATTGCCTTGAAATTTCACAATGACTGGTTTTGTCAGTTCTCGAAAAGTGGTTGCGCCACCTGATTTTTTTTTATTTTAATTTTTTTTTTCTATTTTTATTACTATAAAATGACAACAATCATGTCAGTTTTTCAGCTCGGGTTCCATCTAGTGTCCCAAAACCTGGTGTGTTTATTGATCACAAGTGGATGCCCTAAAGTAATCACCCTGTCTGTCTGTCCGTCTGTCTGTCCATCCACACAAATTTGTTTCCAGATGATAACTCCAGGTTGGATTGACATATGGATTATGGATTTCAAACATGACTTACATATGGCCTACACTAAAGAAACCTGTAAAAAGATTATGGCTGCATTTTAAGCTAAGCTTTACATCCCAAACTTTCCATCTTGCACGTTTAGCCGACTTGCCAGTATGGGGAGAGCATAAATGAGTTTGGGGTCACAACCTCAAAGGTCAACGTCACAGGGGCTATCTGTTCACAAATTTGACATATTAGTTTCAAATTTAACATGTATGGCTCAAAAATCTGAGTACATATTTATGTTATCTTGGAGATTGGTCACTGAACTCATTCGTAGTTGTTCCCGAGAACAATATCTGCTTAAGGTGGCAAGTTGATGAGCTACTGCATCAAACTGACAGTCCTAATATTTGTTGGTATCCATAACAATTTCAACGCCAGTAATAAACTGTTCAGTTGATTTGCGTGTCTCATTTCGGTCACTTTCTCCAGATACAAGGTTGGAGGAAGGTCCTGCAACACAAGTCGAGGAGTATTTCTCTCTTCTTCTTTTCCATGGAAATATGGATTTAGGCTGTTATTTTCTTTATTTCTCCTTCTCCTGTTTTGTGCTGATTAAACATTTTTTATAGACACCCGACTTTTCTTTCTCACACCTGATGGATATGTGAAGTATACCAAGTGTTTACCATAATCTTTACCTCTCCTTATGATTTTTGTAATCAGGGTGGACCGCTTTCTTTGTGGTCTGATGGGGAACTGCGTGAGAACTCTTTCCTTTGGTGCATGTGTATATTGAGAGAGATATATCACGGCTGCTCATCCGCACCCTGTTTTTATGTATTTTTTTGTATAATCTCAACAAATCAACCGTGTTGTCTGTGAAAAGTAAAAGATATGGAATCAAAATGCTTGTTTAGGACTGGCTGGAGGGAATAGTGTAAAAATTACATACACGATGTGTTATTATATGGTTATTTAGTTATTGTGTAGGCACATTTATACAGTGTCATATTTCAAGCAATATATGATGTGTACTGCCTAGTTATTGTGTAGGCACATTTATACAGTGTCATATTTCAAGCAATATATGATGAGTACTGTCCCCTAGTGATAATATAGTTTACTACAACACTTGAATACCTGGTGTGGTGTGATAGAGGGCGCTGTAACCGCCTCATTTGGCATTATTCATGACAGTTCAAGACTGAAAACGCGCATATCAGAAGTGTGGTAACAGAAGGGATCCGTGAGAAAATGCAATTGGACCACCGTCAAATATAAATATGATACTTAATCGTACAAATTAAACCCAATATATATTTAATGTATATTAAGAACTGTTAAAATTGTAATTCATTTATGACCTTGTCAATATTGACTCACTTCTAGAAAAAAAATCAGGACTTCACAACTTTAATACTTTCAGCATACCAACAGCTGATTGACAAGAGGAAATGTGTCTACAGGGAAATTATTTATTTACTGATTTGTGTATATTCTTTTTTTCTTACACTCAGCAAAAACGCCTGCAAAGAGGTTTGTAAAATTACATATTTTTATTTTTATCTCGTTTTATGATGAAATTAAAAAGATAAAAAGTAGTTTTTTTTAGCTAAAAAGCGAAATCCAGCAATTTAAACTTATGTTGAGCTTGGTATATTTCATCTGTTTGAAACGACTTAAATGGTAAAAGTAGGCATATATTTAACATTTTATTAATAATTCAAATTTTAAAATCATACATTTATAAAAAGAAATTACAGTTTGGGGACACTTGATAAGGACTTTAACACATAAAAATTATATGTAGTTCATGACCTCATTTTAACAGAATATGCCAGGGATAAATTAAAGCTCAAAACATAGAATACAGCCGAGTAAATGCTTCCAAATTATGTCAAATGTGCGTTTTTGACAGAAAGTGATAAGAAAACCTTGAACATGAACACATTTTTATTTGCAATATAAAATTAAGGTAAACAAATAAATTTAAATTGACGATTTAAGTTTAATACCTTAACCAAAGATTCGTCTCAAAATGCTCAAAATACGTTATGGGTATATTAAAACTATGGAAGAGTCGTGCAGTGGTATTTATGGATGAAATCTGAATTTCGTAATTTAATCATCAGTGTGCTAGCGCTTGGGGACTTAACTGATAAAACCCAGCTTCGTCACGGAAACTTACAATTGTAGTAAATGCAAGGTCTGGCAGTTATATATATTTTTAAAGTATGAGAACTGATTGATCAAACCTATATTTTTACATACCCCATAACAGACACACAAGCACGTCAGACTTCAATGTAGTTCATGCGCTTTACTCTTGTAATTAACTATTAGTATTATGGACTCTTTGATACAATGTAGTACTAATTAGGTAGTGTCGATTAGTGGTTCATTTAATAAATATAATTTATAGCATCTGTTATGAATTTAAGGCTAAGGCCAAAATAAAAAAAAGGTATGGTTCTCAGGCACTTTTTTTCAGAAATCAATGCGGGCGGGCGCTTTTTTTATTTTAAATTTTTTGGTATGTTTCGGTAAAAATGTCGAATGATGAGGGAAAGCATAAAAATAACAGTTTTAATTTGCTAAATAAGTAAAAGCACTACAAAACAAAGGAAATTGTATGGTTTTATCTTCTTGAAAGAAATGTCGGAGCGGCAGCAGCTCAAAATTGGAAAGTTTTTATTGAAAATCAAATAAAAATTTTTGATGCGGGGGTTTAAAATTGATGCGGGCGGTGCCTGAGAACCATACCTTTAATTTTTTTTGGCCTAATAAATGTTCTTTTTTCCCATACGTTAGGATAGGGACACCCACGACCGCAACCCTTCCTGTGGAGCGCATGTTTTGAAAACACATTGTTAAATGATAACAAGCGCCCCTGGCCTGGTACGCCTAATAATAAGCCATGTGAGGACTTCAAAGTACGCCACATCAGGACTTACTAACACACGTACAAAAAACAGATGGCCGACCGCATTTTATTGAGCCCTATTGGGATTTCTAAAATAAAATGTATCCCCCCCCCCCCCCCCCCCCCCGGTAGCGCCCTTGCACACCTGTTACTTGATGTTACATATGAATAACAGATAAACATGGGTATTCTTGTGCTAAGGACTTAACGAAATTAGTAATATTTTGTGATATTTAATAGATGTTTCCTTCAAATGTAAAAACAGTATTGACTGAAAGAGGATGAATCCGGGTCCAAAGTTGTCTTGTGTAATGGATGCATCTAAACAATAAGAACCGGCACACACAATTTAAGAATAATCCATTATATAATTCATGAAAATTCTCAACGAGAAATTATTCGGACAATGAAGGTCATGAAATAGGGCATTAATAAAGGGGTGTTTCCATGTGCGCCTATATACGCGAAAAATCGCTCATATGATTTTGTAACTAGATTGTATCCATATGCGTAGGTACATATAATATAATATAATATATATATATATATATATATATATATATATATATATATATATATATGCGTGAAATCGCCGCAGGAGCGATTTTCACGAATAGTCTGCGTGAACTCGGGGATTCGGCGTAGAAGGACGTCACTTCAGCATCCTTTTTTGTGGAAGGCCTGCTCGATCCAATGTACAAATATAATAGTCTTCCAGTTCAGGAATATACGCATATACGCGCACATTGAAACACACCTATTTTTTTACGCATATAAGCGAATACGCTTATACGCGCACATGGAAACAGACCTTAATACTGCAGCATAAAACAATGTTTAGATGCATAAAAAGAATCCAAAGATCAGTGCATGGCAGCCATATTGTTTTCTCAAGAGTCTGAAATTGAATCGTGCAGGTACGGAGGTTTTATAAACTTTGTGATAAAAGATGAAAAAGTCCTTGAGATATATGTTAACATATGTAAAAGGTGTTACGGCCAGATGACCTAATGGATGAAATGATTAAATAGTACAGTTATGATAATATAAGACTGATTCAGTTACAAGTAGCAATAGCATTTATCAACACAGGAAGCAACCAACATAGGATGGCGCCATTTGCAAGCAGAAAATCACAAAGCATGCAGTAACATGATCAATATGTCAGACCAATAGTGAAATAGTGAAAGATGTTTGCAGTGGTTCATGAGGTAAACATTAAACAAATTCTAAGTCAAGGTCAATTGCAATGTAATGATCATGACACCATTTTAAATAGGCTATGTCCTCCGGCCCATCTCTATGCGTATGCAAAATTTGAAAAAAAAGTCAATGAATTATGAAGCTACAGAATTTTGTGATCAGCAAAATTCAAAGACATATTAAACGTTTATTTAAAACAAAATCCTATTTCAAATAATATTCATTTCCTCCCCTTCCTCTAAGTTATCTGTGTATATGACTTGGAGGCTTCGGCTTTCTTATTTAATGAATTTTCCAAGTTTAAAGGGAAAAACACAACTGTGGCCGGAAAAAGTAGGCCTAACACAGGTAGCGCCACCTGCAGGATACATTGACATGTTCTAGTAATTTTCACCTATTTTGACACCACAGTAATATCATTCAAAATGTTCATGATAAAATCAGTGGTATGATAAATAACTGAAACAATAATCTACCAGGGTAGTAGGTAACATAAGGGGGGGGGGGGGTGGAAATAAGGCCTGCCTTATTTTTGTTTTTCTTTTCAGTGAGCAATGATCCAGAAGCATCAGTAACCATCATGACAGATGAAGAGGACAATTTTCAGGTCCTGCCGTTTGCAACAGGTGACGTGAAGCAAATTTTTTCCAAGTTTCCTGTAGTGCTGTATATTGACTGGACTTATTGCACGAACAAGATGTGACCTCCTATATTAACCATTATCATTGAAAATGGTAATAGTCATGGTCAACCTATATTAACATAGCCAAACAACTTGATGATCCGTCGATGGCTCGTTACATAGACAAGGGCTATGATAATTGTCATGGTTATGGTAAGCCTATAGCTTATGTTTTTGTGGCTGACGAAAGAGAGTCCACCATTAAAATGCCTCTGTCTCAACTGCAAGTAATTTAAAACCTACAAAGAGTTCAGGTAGTAATTGTTGATAAAGATCTGAAAGAAATTGCCTCCATCAAGTCGTGTATGCAAAATGCCTCAGTTCAGATGGAAAATTTCCATGTCAGGCTTTATTTCCGAGAAATAAAGATAAACCCCGCACCAGAATATGTGCGTATTACATAATATGTGCCTTAAGACAGCTCGTGTATGTAAATACAGAAGACGCTTTAAAAGCTAAGCTTGCATATCTGACAAGACAAACCACAGCAGAATTAATGACATATTATAACAAAAACTGGCATTCAATCAGAGAGCTTTGGGCTGCACACCTCACATATTAATATACTAATCTAGGTAACACCACAAATAAAAGAACAGAAACTCACAATGAAAAAAAAAATCAAAGACATCCAGTCAAGAAATATGATACTTTCTGAAGCCATTAAAGGTTTGATGTTACTTCACAAATCTGTGGCTGCCAATCATGAAAGCTTTAATCAGGAAATGGAAGCCACATACGGACTTTGAGACAATGATAAAACAACACATCATATCCTGCCAACATTAACACCTTATGCAGCCAATAGTATTCTAGACGAAATTAAGTGTGCTAGAATGAAATCAGAGGAAACTTTACTTCCTTGCAGACATATTTACGCTAGCCGTCTGCAAAGGAAAGAAGTCCTGTTCCATCACGAACATTTCGGAGAGCGATGGCATTTCTCGTATCAGTCAAACCAACCAAAACTTAGAACAAAAAGACCCAGGTGGAAAGCTTTTCATTTATTAAAAAAAAATTAAGTTACTATTAATTAATAATGACTGTGAGTAAGATCTTAACTATTTTTATTCCAGTGAATTGTTATCATCTAATTTTTTATGTATGGATGTTTAGTGTCGTTTTAATGCTCTTTTTAGCGCAATGCTTGTAACTATAGTATTTTTATATGTTAATATGTATAATAATTATTAACCATAGGCAAAGCGAGGGCTATGGTTTTCATTCGAATCTACGTGTGTGTATGTGTGTCCTAAAGATATCTGAAGAACGGTATCACGGATGTTATTGAGCTTCATAGAGGTTGGTATTGTCAGGGTTCTGGTGAAAGAATAAGTATTGGCATTATCTTCTGTCACATGAGGGAGAAAAAAAAAAACCACAAAAGACGTATTTGCTGTTTGGTTTGCATTTCAACGAATTTACGAATTTCATCTCCGCTATAAAAAACGAATAGTTAATGTAATATATCCTTAGATAAAAGGAACCCCCTCCCATGTATATATATATATATATATATATATATATATATATATCAAAACATAATATCACTTTTACTGAATGGTGAGTGTACCACACGCTGTTTATTACTTGTCATAATTTTTCAACCAAACCAAAATAAATGAAAAAAAAACTCATTTTCAAAGCTGTTTTAAAATCAACAGTGTTTTAACATTAAAATATTTGAGATAAGAAATGCGTTGAACATGATGCGTGAAATGGGACCAAAACCCCGGCGTTATCTGGGTGCATGTTAGCGTTCAGTACAGGTGTACTTTGATTCCAGGGCACTGAAATTTACAACAATCCCGGGGTCAAGATTGTACATTTCAGTGTAGCTCGTCTGTAGTGGTTAATTTTATTCCCTTAACATAAAGTTAATGCAATAAAATAAACATATAAGTGGCATCTTTAACTTTGTATAATGTTTTATCAATGTAAATGTATTATTAGTTATACATTTGTGTATTCTGCTGGCACCATATGACCTACATCATGAGGGCTCAACACATAATAAAGTCATGAACTGTGAAAATACTGTACTTCCATAAATGTGCACCATCCCAATGCGGTGGAAATATCATCATTTGATTCGGGTATCCTTACACTCACACAGGAAAATACTAAAAGATTGGAAGTGCAAAAAACAGATCAAAGCCGGTCATCAACTTAGTTTGAGGCCAGGACTGCCCGGTTGACAGCATTAAAAATAAACAGACTCATTAACAGACAAAACAATTGTTAACAGCATGTTAAATGAACCACCTCTTCAAGCATAACAAGTAGTTTATGGTAAAACTAGAATACGGGTATCCGCCAAATTCAGATTAGGACGGGTGAAGTGAGGCATGGATTGAGAGGCAAGGGGGAATGGTGTTAGATGTGTTACATATCAGCATGGACGTCTGAAACGTGAACATGATTGTAGGTAACGCCACCTGTAATTTGAACGAGTAACTATCCAAGATGTATATACATGCAAAATTTCAGGTGGAAAAGTCAAACCACTGCCGAGATATGAGTGATTTTATCCCACAGCAGAAAAACAGACGGACGCTGTGCAAAAGTGGTTGCCGGTGGCGCCACATGATTATTGTATGATGAAGAGCTATGTGAGATCCAAACACATGCAAAACTTCAGGAAGATACGTCAAACCAGTCCGGAGATATTAGCATGGATATCTGCACCATTAACGTGAATGTAAGTGGCGCCACCTGTCATAAAATGAAGAAAGCTATCCAGGATGTATACGCATGCCAAATTTCATTTGTATTAGTCAAACCACTGCTGAGATATGAGTGATTTAACCAAAGTCAAACTAACAGATGAACGCTGTGCAAAATTAATTGCAGGTGGCGCCACCAGTTTCTTGTATGATAAAGAGCCGTGTGAGATCCAAACACATGCAAATTTTCAGGAAGATAATCAAACCAGTCAAGAGATATTAGCATGGATGTCTGCAGCGTGAACATGAATGTAGGTTGCGCCACCTGTCATAAAATCAAGAAAGCTATCCAGGATGTATAGGCATGCCAAATTTCAGGTGGAAAAGTCAAACCACTGCCGAGATATGAGTGATTTTATCCCACAGCAGAAAAACAGACGGACGCTGTGCAAAAGTGGTTGCCGGTGGCGCCACATGATTATTGTATGATGAAGAGCTATGTGAGATCCAAACACATGCAAAACTTCAGGAAGATACGTCAAACCAGTCCGGAGATATTAGCATGGATATCTGCACCATTAACGTGAATGTAAGTGGCGCCACCTGTCATAAAATGAAGAAAGCTATCCAGGATGTATACGCATGCCAAATTTCATTTGTATAAGTCAAACCACTGCTGAGATATGAGTGATTTAACCAAAGTCAAACTAACAGATGAACGCTGTGCAAAATTAATTGCAGGTGGCGCCACCAGTTTCTTGTATGATAAAGAGCTGTGTGAGATCCAAACACATGCAAATTTTCAGGAAGATAATCAAACCAGTCAAGAGATATAAGCATGGATGTCTGCAGCGTGAACATGAATGTAGGTTGCGCCACCTGTCATAAAATCAAGAAAGCTAGCCAGGATGTATAGGCATGCCAAATTTCAGGTGAATAAGTCAAACCACTGCCGAGATATGAGTGATTTTTGCCAAAGTCAAACGAATAGATGGACGCTGTGCAAAAATGGTTGCAAAAATATTTGCAGGTGGCGCCACTAGTGTCTTAGTATGATAAAGAGCTATGTGAATTCTTAACACATGCAAATTTTTAAGAAGATACGTCAAACCAGTCTGGAGATATAAGCATGGATGTCTGCAGCGTGAACGTGAATGTAGGTGGAGCCACCTGTCATAAAATCAAGAAAGCTATCCAGGATGTATATGCATGCCGAATTTCAGGTGAATTAGTCAAACCACTGCGGAGATATATATGAGTGATTTTAACCGAAGGCAGACGAACAGACGGACACTGTTCAAACATGGATGCAGGTGGCGCTACCATTTTTATTGTATGTTATAAAGCTATCGAAGGGCTACATTTTACATTTTTTTTCTTGATTGGTCAAATGAGTCCGAAGATATGTGGGTTAACATGTCGAAACAGAAGAACAGATGGACGCACTGGAGAGAGGAAAGGTCAGAGGTCAACGCAAATTGGTTAGGCACCAGTTTACCTGTGACCAGATAATGGGTGTAAGTTTCGGAAAAAAATCAGTCCAGTAGTCTCAGAGGAGTTCTCGGGAAACGAACGCGGCGGCGGTTGAACCCGGTAAAAAACATAGTATCCGCTAAACTTTGTTTTGGCGGATACAATAATGAAGCTCTGCGTCAATATGCACTGAAACAAAATGTCCATATTCATAAAGTGGGGTTTGTTGTTAACCTAACCATTCCCGTCATTGGTGCAACCCCAGAGAGCAAAGTGCGGACCATGAACCTTTAAGTTTTGCTTGAAGGAAAAGCGTTGTAAACCTCTCGACCTATGGGGATTGTAGAACAACAGTTGGCACTGAGGTCACTTAGGGGTATGCTGGTTATTATTATGCTATGAATGGTTGATGTAATAATTAAGTTGATCTTTTACAATATCATCTGCTTAATTTTTACTCCGTCAAGCGGCAGGGCTTATTTCTTATTAATTGTTTTTGCGTTTGTCTTTTTTAGCAGCATTTCTGACAACAACATGTGTTATTTGGAAAGTTATGGGGTATACACAAATAACATGCCATTCAGATGAGCTCATTGTTTTTTCCAAGAAAGTTTGGTTAGATACAAAGATAATGTGCGATTTATTAACACGCATAACATTTTATGATTTCTAGGTTGCATGACAGTGGTCAATATCACATTGAAAAGCCTCATGGCTTATCAAGTTGAACAAGCAAGCATCTATGGTATACAAGCTTTTGCACTGCCAAACCAAAAGCACAATAAAACACAGGAACAAGGTTTGTTTGGAAATAGAGTGTACAGATGAAATCAGTATGCAAATATCTCTTACAATATGTTTAGAGGGAATCTTATTTAGATGTTATTTCCGAAATAACAATTAATAATAATTAATAATTATTAAGAAATAATAATTAAGAAAAGTATATTATAATAATCTATATATTATATAATATTTTTATAATAATATATTATTTAAAAATTGTAATATGTAAAATATACAATTTAATAACATATTATATATGATAATATGATAATATTTGAAAATTTATATATATATATATATATATATATATATATATATATATATATACATGTATATGGGGGTGAATACAATTTAAGGAACCTTTATATTACATCTTTGTTGTTTCGGCCGCTATGGCATTTGGAAAGAATGCATTGAAGATAAGCATAATGCCGTGTGATGTTTTTACAAAAACGCTTTTGTGTTCAGTCAAAATGAACAAAAACGTGAGATTAAAACAGAATAATGAATATAATATTTCAATTTTTATGAAACTTTAAGTCTGTGAAAATGATATAATTTCAGTTTATATGATGAGCATTTCCCTTTTACAAGGGCCCGGAGTTTTAAACAGCTTATGGGGAAATTGGTTTTCTCCGATCATTCTTCCCGAACAGCCCTGTATTGTGCTGCACTGCAACAGTTACAAAAGACGTAAAGCATGTCATCTTCAAGAGACTTGGTCAGGACGATACTGTCACAGAGACAATAGGTGTAATTCAAGACAGGTGATTTCAAACTTATCATTGTAATTAAAATAAGAGGTTCCAGAAGTTGGTCGACCAGTGAACAGTTAACTACACGTAATTTGGTGAAACACACACCAACTCCTACGGTGACTGTATATTTGCCTCATTTTGGTAATTAAAAATGGGGGTAAAATAAAACAATAATTTGATATAAATTTTGTTGATTATTATCTCGTAAGATTATCTAGTAAGCTACCTTTAATCATGCAGACTGGTCATTATTCATTGATGCTGGATATCCCTCTGATATTGAAACTATGCATCCAATTTTCTTTTAATACACTTTTGACACATACACAAACACACAAACCCTCACCCTCACACACACCATCTCTCTCACACACACTGACACGCACACACCCTCACAATCACGCACCAAAACCCGCCCTCTTTACACACCCATCCTAATCACGCACACCCTTACTCATCCCCCTTCCCCTCCCCTCACACACACACACACACACCCTTCCTCACAATCACGCAAACTCTCTCTCTCTCTCTCTCTCTCTCTCTCTCTCACACAAGCACCCACCCACCATCACACACACACATTCCTGATTCGCTTTATTTCTTCTGTTTAATCTCAGGCACTTCATATACATTCATTTTTTCTATAAAAAAATGTTGTCTTTACATACATTATTCTAAAAAAAATGTTTTTCTTTGAAGACCTAACATCTTAATGGATATAAGAAAGTGTAGCTGTCATTTTGAAGAGGAACTCTAGTTCTTGGTTCAGACCTTAAAAGAAAAGAAACTGGCTTCATCGAAAACAATCCTCTACTGCAGGTATAGTTAAGTTTTCAATATTAGGTTAACACGTGTATGCATTGTATAGGGCATTTGATATGATGTCTTTATCTGCGAATAGATAAAAGATTTAGAGGGCATAGCAAGGTCATTAATTGTTGGAGAAAACTATTGTGACAGGACGACTAGCTCTGATTTAATCAAATACATTATGCAGAAATGCCCTTGTGGCTTAACAGAAGAAGCGACATGGGACAGCGGGATCACAAGAGCTGATCAACTCGGTGTAAAAAATGACATCTGTGAGAATCCCCTGTCATTTGATAACAGCCATCTGATTTACGTGTCGCTAACAGATAAAATCTGTACCTGGTTCCAAGAGCCAGTTTCTTGGATATTTACACCCACTTCCGTGGAACAGAAAAAGAGACATTGAAGCATTTGACCGGGCGGTTAAGCACACGGCGGCATGAGATATCAGTGACATTTGTGTGAGTGGTGAGTGATGTAAAAGAAAGGATCAAATTGACTAAGCATATGCAAAATTAAAGCATTAATAAAAAAATATGGCAGGCCTTATTTCTTTTAAGGCCTGCTTATCCATCCCCCAGGGAGTATTTGTAATATAGTTAAATCCTTTTATTACCTCCTATGGGCATTAGAGAGACACAAAGTTATATACAATTGCATAATTAAACAAGTGACCCATGGGTCATGACTCTCAGCTGACTGACATGTTGACAATATATCCTTGCACAGGCAACTTATTAAAATAATGTAGGTGGCATCATCGTTCATGCATTTTATCATATGGGCTTTCAAAAACTGTCCATCACTATAAAGCAAATAAATAATAAATTTTTTTAAAAATCCTTTCTTTAGTGGAATATTCTGTCAAATATTACAATACACAATGTTCAAAAGTGTGCTTGACCACTATCATTGGTCTAAAAGCAGACTAAATATAGTTTACATTCTGTAAAGTATTACCATATTATTTTAATTAAAAAACGATTTAAATAGAAAAAAATCGTTAAAAATCAAATAAATCCGATTTTTAATTTAACAAAATAATAAAAATCAACAACACTGTTATATCCTTAGCACAATCTCGTTGGCATATTTATAATATATCAAACATTTAAAGCATCATTCTCACATTAATCTAGGAATATATCTGACCACTCTCCTTTTAAAAATAGGCCTCACATCATGTTGCTATTGGACTTTAACATGTAACATTATTCAACACCTTGGTTTGACTCATGTAGAATCAAGGCTAGCACAACATCAAAGCAGGAGGACACAAGTGCCACACCTAGCAGTTTCTGGGGAAATGCTATGCGTGGGCATGGATTGGGCCTCCTGAAAAAAAATGTCCTTTCTTGCACTGCAGGAGGCCCTCAGAAAAGAGCATGGCAAGCCCAAGGTAAAAGATCTCCATAAGCTTTACCAGCTAGCCGTGGACGGGCAGCCAGGCTTAAAAGTGGAGTCCCATCATGGTGCCACTTATTTGTAGGTATATATCCTCGATCTCTATAAAACTGTTTTAACTTATACCTTTACTAGAGTTGTCATCTGGAACAAGTTTTCATTAAATTAATAATTGTGAGAGATACTCCAGATCTTTAATAAAATATTATTTCAAGAAGTAAAATCCTGCCAAATTTTCATTGCTACAATAAGCACATTTATAATTACCACCTTTTTTTAAATATATATTTTATTTATACGTTATATATTTCTTATTTATGTCTTATTTTTTTTTCACTTATTTTATTCATATCATCAATCAAATTGATAAAGGTAAATTAATTGTGAATTGTTTGTTTGTATTTTATTCTGTACAAATGCTCAATTTATCACTCCTTTGAAAACTAATTCTGAAGGTTACAAGTTTTCTTATTTGTATTTTTCAGGTTTTATCCGGGATAATCCGAATTCTTGCTGGAGGACAATGTTTCAAAGCAGCACCCATTACATATTTTCTTGTGACGGGTCATTAAAGTAAGGAACGGCAGTTTCAGAAAGTTCATCTGATTAAACTTATTTTCCTCGATAGTTAACTGGTCACAATTCTGTTGAGGTGAAGGGCAAACTCTTATTCTGATATGAATGTAAATGATAATGTATGTTATATCTATTTTTTTTTTAAATCCGCCATTCTATAATATTTCATTTTCAGTCGATGTTGTTGTGTTTATGAACGGAAAAAACATAAGGGCGTATATGTTTATACAAAGTTATTGACATGCGAAATTAATTCATATTGTCCTATTTATTACTCCACAATTTCTGAGTTAGTCCATATTACTGTTTTGAGAGAGAGGGAGAGAGAGAGAGAAGGAGAGGCGGGGGGGGGGGGGCATTTTCCCCAAACTATATACATGTTTACATAGTGCGGGAGTGTATTACTATTTCCAACGGGATGCGATAATTGAACATTTTTTGTTATAATACTCCTTGAGGCGTTGTTTGTGTTTATAGGCGGACAACTCACAGGTAGAACTTCAAAGTAAAGTTTAGTCAACAGCAAAAATAAACCCTTGGTGAAGGAACACGGGTCAGTCTTAGTCTAAGCCGTTAATTAATACCCGACTCAGTAGACATTTACACTGGACTTGTAAGTCTACTTGAGTCGAACGGAAAGATGCAATGCAACGGTCATCGAACCCATCGCATCTCAATATAATCTCTTGCATGTCACAGGGACAGAATGACGCAGTCTTACTCTATGTCCACTCTGTATACCTCATTATGCAAACATTACCATCACTTACATATATTGTTTCACATAGCATCATCAGGTATGAGTAGCACTGTGCACTGTGTTTCAAGTAAAACATATTTAAGAATACACTTTGTGTTTCACATAGCATAATTAGATATGGCTGCATTATTATACACACTGTCATACAGCAGTTTAAATTTAAACTACAAGATACAGGTCTGGTGATTTCCCTGTAGCTTCATTTGGTGTGAATGTCATTGGGTAGTGTTACTTGGTACACATAATATCATTATGCTAACATTACCATCAGTTACATATATTGTGTTTCACATAGCATCACCGGTAGCAGTAGCACTGTGTACAGCCTTTTAATGAAAACATTAAGTTAACGTATTATGCTTCACGTATAATCATTAGTTATCAGTGTTGGGATTTGGTTTAAAAATCATAATCGATCATTGAACGATAAAAAAACTGATGGTCGATTATTCAATGATTATTTCATGCATTTTCTACATAACCGTTTGATCTGGTGTATACTAGTAACAACATATGGACCCCACTTAATAGTGTTCATGACATCTATAGACCCCACTAAATAGTGTGCATGAAATGCACTTAGGTATTTATAATGAAATCAATCTATTCGCATCTATCTGCCGTCGATAATTTTAAATTCCTATATTTCTTAAAGAATTTAGAGAGTTTAATATGAATATATGGTGGTATGACTCACAAAAACCTAAGGCTATCGTCTGGAGTATGATGACATTCCTTGTGTGGTACTGGGAAGGAGACTAATGGAATGCAAGAATGAACCTGATACGAACAAATCTGTAAAGCAGCAATCAGCTGATAAAATAAGGGTATCCTTCATGACTCGTAGATGAATCTCCATTATATGTCAAGTGTTGATAAACGAAAGCAGTGCAATTAAAAATTTTGCTTATTGCGCAAGTACATTTTTTAATATCCTTACATACAGAAAAGTGAAATTTGAAAAAGAAATAAAAAATATATATGTTGTGTTCATATTTTGAATAATTATTGCTTTAACCGGAAATGTCTGTTATTTGTGATGCTGTCGTATCCGATTCATTTTTTAAGAACCTGATTGAAACAATGTGTGTGAAACTGTATAACCTCAAAGATATGGGGTTCACAATCATTCTGTTTGATTGCTAATACAGCCTGAAATATAAAGGTCACTGTAACCATTTTGAAACTTGCTATAAGAGATGTTTGATTTACGTGTTCAGAACAAGCAATCCATCTCCCCATCGAAGGTCGTTAACCCATTTTAAATATGCTCCGTCCTCTAACCCATATCTATATACTAAACACCTGTTAGATACAGCAGTGGACAGACCATGGAGGCACAACAAGAAAGGAGTTAGTACTACTGGGTGCGAGGTTTGTTAATAAGATATCGGACACCCTCCACGACCCAGAGGAAACTCATCCTTAACTGAAACTCCATGGTGAGACCATGCTGAAAACGATTTCAGTCTTGGGATATAAATATATTATACTGTGTTGTTCATGGGTAATGGAAACATCATCTATCACTCTAGCATTCAAGAATGACTAGCAAAGACCACAGCTACATCAGTCAACACCAACTAAGCAACAGAACTGCCCAGCTGCAATCTACTTAAGAGAAACTCCAAAATTACCCTAGTATAAGGTGTGTCTGTTATTTATTATTTTGGATTTGTAAGATACTGGACCATGAAACCATATATAATTGATGAATTATGTATAATTAATAGTGTTGTTTTATTATTATGGCAAAGGAAGAACCTGCTTATTTGCATTCTTTACATATGTTTAAGAATTTTCAGGAGCGAAAATTAATACTACACGTTTCCTGGAAAATCCAAACATTTAATGTATCAATTTTGTTTGAATAAGCATCACAAAAACACTATGTTCAAGAAAATTATATTCATACAACATTAAACATTTAACAGAGAAGAAGTTTTTGTAGTCGTCAATGTGATACGGGCACTGATGACCCCCATACGAAAAAGGCCTATGCAGGTGGCGCCACCAATACCTCAATTTCAGATATGACTCATGTGATCAACATTGGTATAACATTTGGTGATGATAGCTTCAGCCGTTTCTGAAATTGTCATTTTAATATGGTTTTTTTGGACAGATGACTACGTTCAACTTCCTGTAACTCGGCCAAAATTCATAGAACTTGAACCATTCGAACAAACTTGCGAGAGATTGTTCCAGGAATCATTTCTGTCCAATATTTGACAATTTGGCTCAACAGGTTTGGAGAATTAGATTTTTAAAGGTTTTTTTTTTTGCTTTTTCCTTATAAAATCTAATTTAAGAAAATGCGGTTAGTAAATAAATAAGCAAAATCCGATAGAGTTTGTTAGATGACTAATTTTTTTGCATAAAATTTCGTGATGCTAACTCTTGCCGTTTTCAAGATAGTATGGGTTAACGTACAGACGCAACACCATCACATAAGCTCACAGGTTTGCTAAAAATGCCGAAATAGAAAAAAAGGTGGATTTAAAAACGTGTCCAGACGTCGAAGGCGCTGTGTGGCAATTAAGGATTTGCCAATTGTGACCAAACAGAAGAAGACCTTGACCTGGTTAGTGGATGAGCCAGTAGTGAACCAGCTGATTCTTAACAGGTGGAAGAGGACCAGATGGAAACAATTCCAAATGCTGTGCAAAATCAAGTTTAAGATGGGAATGTGGACATAGGGTTTTGAGAATATTTTTTACACTAGATGCATGGATGGCTTTGGAATATTTATTACATGTTAAGAAAAGGCAGGTAAGCTGGAGCTGCACAGTGTTCAGAGATAATTGAACACAATATTATCTCCCTTTGTTGTAACTGCTGTCTAGAGTAATCCCCTCCAACCATGTCCTATCAACTTCCTGGTTCTAAGGAATGTTGGGCTCTTTGGGGTGTGTTGTGAGTGGATCCCCAAACAGGTGATTTTTTTTCATAGAGAGGGCTCACCTTATCTGTAAAAGCTTTAATGCAGGTATATCTTATATGCATTATTTTTGATAACTTTTGGTGAAAGTACAGCAGACCTTCACTGCGACAACTGCGCTGGGCAAAACAAAAACTGCTTTATCCTGTGGTACTTTGCCTTGCTAGTGGCTGTGGGGCTGCACAAGGCAGTACGTTCCAGTTACACGCTTGTGAGAAATGGACGGGTTTTACACGTTTGTCCACCAAGGGCTTTTCGGGAAAATCCTTGAAACCAAACGCTCCATAAAACAAAATCTGATTGGCTCAGCGTGTAAACAAAGATAGCTTTGCCCATACGGAGCTCTTTGTGCGGCTCTGCAAGAGGGGAAAGTTGCAAACAGTAGGGGATAACTGACCGCAGGCCGCACCAGCAAGTTAGAGACAAACCTGAAAGGCGACGAGGTGGGTGAAAAAAAAAAGCCTGTGCCACCATGCACTTAAACGTTGTAAGTTCATCCTCGGGCAATATCTTGTGAAAGCAATCCAAGAAACCTTAAACAAACACAGGCCGATAATTCTTTTAAATCTCTACATTGGCATATTATAAAAGGCTTTTATTACAGTAACTGTTAACTGATGTTAAAGCAGGATAATATTATTTTCATAAGACAGTTTTTTTATTTAATTTCGGATTAAATAAAATATATACTTTGTAATCAGTACCACTTTTTCTTACCATTTGAGTACACGGTTATCCCATAATTTGCTGTTGAGCTTTCCTTTAAATTTGATCGAGCGGCAGTTAATTTTATTTGATGTTTGGCAACAAGCCCGAATAGGGAACAACATGCGCTGCCCGAGATATTGTTGTGCTTCTATCACTTCTGCCTGGTAAATTTAGACACGGGGGAATTATTTTTTTTTTAAATAGATTCATATATTTCTCCGGGAATAATGGCTCCGTATTCCATAGCTGGCGATTCACTGTAAAGGGTTCTACCCTCCGTGACACATGAACAGTGGAAACGAACTTTTACTTATTCTTTCAAGGTGAAAAAACCGTTTAAGGTAGTTTGGGCTGTTCCCGCTAATGTCCAATATTTCGATATGGGTAAATAAATACGGATTCCACGTGTTTTTTTACTGTATGTGTGGTTCCTCAAATATCCCTCTACCATTTACTGAAACTGACTTTACAGCAAAATGGGTCTGGTAAACAACACCAGCTGTGGCACTGAAATTAACAAACTGGTCATGGAACTGTTGTAAATTTCAGTGTCCTGGATGCAAAGTACATATGTACTGAAGTGAGAGATCGTTTACGTGAACCGGAGAATTTGTCTGTCTCCTGCTTCCACCTTATTTAAATGCATCTTGCTGCATATCCCCATGGTAAAAAGAAAAATACCACTCCTAGAAATAAAGATGGCTAACGAAAACTACGACCAGTGTTATAACATTCAAATCGTCAAGAGAAGTGAAGCAAACAAGTGTAACGTTCTGGTAAAATCCCATGAAGGACTTAGTATTGTATTGCTTGGTATACGACAGATGCCGCTCTGACCGTTGTCTTGTTCCTTTTGTGCGTTGTCAACAGCACACATATTCCTGTATATGATACTCGCTTGTTAAATATATAATATAAATCGAGGACAATACTACGTTGTGCATTTGGAAATAATGTCTGAAATAAAAAAAAAACATTTAATCTAGTTCAATTTTTGTCGCTATTGTTCTCATTTCTCCATGACAGCATGGTCACATTTTATTTAACATGTTCACATAAGTGACCCATGGGTCATGTTGCCCAGTTCTCTTCATCTCGTTGATCAGTTTTTTTATGCAGAGTGAGAGAAGGCTTTTATGAACAAGACTTGGCTGTGAGATTTAATGTATCACAGGCCACGCAGGGGCATTCTCTCACTGCAGGAGAGCAAACAACTATGAAAAGCCTGGTAGGAATCAGTCCCTGTGGAGTTGTTACATTTGTCAGCTCAATGTAATTGGTCTTACCTGATAAAGAAATTACAAAGTGATCAGGGATTCTTTCTTTGGTCGAAGGTGATTATTTTATGGCTGATAAGATCCCTTTGAACCCAAACAGGCATCCCTTGTGATCCCGCCCTATTTAGGTGCCAAGAGACAGTTTACAAAGAAAGAGGTTGCTAAAACCCATTAAGCTGCAAGATTGCGTATACATACTGAAAGGGCAATCTGAAGAATCAAAGAGTCTCATATACTGTCTCATAAACTGAAAACATGTGAAATATGAGTGCTATTTTTAACCATAAATCCCGTATACTAGAGTGTCTCACTTGTAAACTTGTGTTTATATCATTTAAACGAGGTCTCCAACTTTTAATTTTACTGAAGTCCCTCTACGAGTCAATGTAGGATGTGTCCGAACAGGCTGGCTTATACAAAAAAAACTATGAAAATATGTTGGAACTTTGCTAATCTTTATGTTAGTATTACTGGCACATACATTGATTATAACTAAATCATAGCCCTGAATGGCTACACCAGCAGTGATCAGCTGGTTCTCTGTATTCACATTTATACCACCAGTGAAAATATGTACAGTTTGAAATACTGGGTGCCTTGATTTCAGATAAGTGTATTCTCAGCATCACTGAAAGGTGTATATAGGGCTTGATATTACCTTTGGAAGGTACTAGCTTGCCACGTTGTGCAAGTAACATCTAGTTTGAAATTTGATTTCTCCAAAAGGTAAACTTGCTGTCAAGATGTGCACCCTAAGTGAAAATATCGAAAACATCGGTACATGCAACTTAGTTTCATCACAAGTGTGAGTTGACATCTATGTGAATATGAATCAGGATTGATTAACCATCATATAGAATAAATGTGCAGCCTAACCACTTTGTTCAGCTAAGGGTTTAAGCATATTTTTATGGAGAGTGTTTAAATTAGTACTTCAGTCATTTATAAGTGTTATTGAAATTTATACCTAAAATGTAAATCCTGTTTCATTTTACTTGGAGATTGTTATAACCTAAACATTACCTATTACCATTAACAATATTGGTCGTAACACAAGCACTTCTATCTGATTAGGAAAGCCGATGTTAGGTGTGGATGGAAGGATGTCAGTCCCCTTTGTAGGGAACCTGCTGCCCTTAACCTGGACTGTGACATCATATGTGGCTTAAAAAATTCGACCCCCATAACAGAATCTAAGGACCCTTTCTCTCAAGCTAAGGATGTGATAATTGGAGAGGACTTGCCTGATCAATACATTCAGTCAGAGGGAAACCAAAATTTATGCCTGGCAGATTTACCAGTCAAGCAAAGCAAAATGAGAAATCTCTTAGTGTCTGTCAGGTCACATTGAAGCAGACAACTGACCTCACATGTTAATCTTTCAGTGCAGGAAGACTTGAAGGAATCCAACAATAGATTACTCACATGGAGGATATTTTTTTTTCAAACTGCAGTCTATTGTGGAAGAGGATGGCTTGGTTCCCGTACCACTACAAAAATAGTTTAAAGCCGAGCGTCTTGTACACGTTCTAATAATTCTGGTCCATCTGCATCTACAAGTAGAATGGGAAAGAGAACAGAGAACAAGAAAAACCTATATCATCCTAAAGGGACTACCCTCGGAAATGCCCTTGTACCAATGCCTATAGTAATTATTGTGATTAAGTTTTCTGCCACACTATTTACCTAGGAGTTACCTACAATGGGCAAGTGTATTTTATAGGCCCCTCGCAACAATTTGATGTCCTAGTTCAGGTTAGGCACATCCATTGCTTTTCCATACTTTCTGTGATAATTGTTGTAAAGGTGCAACAGGCGTGTCACTTTAATTTGATCAGTACCTTTATTCTGGTACTAGTACAGCAGTATTGTCCATTCGTTTACTTCTCAGAGATGGACGAGTGTACGGTCTCTGCTGGAATAGTTACTGTTGCAGCAAGCAACTCTGTCATACATGCAGGTGTTACATGTAATGTAACTTGTATCTGCCAAAAGTATGTCCAATAAGTAAACTGTGTATTAAATGTTAAGGTGTTGGAGAAACCAACATAAATGCAGTGCTGTGATTTGGACTGCAGGACTCACCAGGGTAGTATTGAGTTATTTAACATGATGTGATGAACTAAACTCGAGTCAACACTGTCAAGGGATGGAATGCCTGTTTACACATTTTGTATACTCTTTAGTTCAGTGATACATGACCTTGTTATTAGCCAATGATATGGTTAATTGTGCAGATACTATTAGTTGACTTGAGCAGCAGATAAATCTCTGGCAATATTTATGTGAAATATAAGGTTGTAAAGGTGCAAACTCAGTTTATCAAATGGGAAGGAGTATTGATTTGTGAAGAGGCCGAATAAGTTGTTTCCTACAACCCAAATGCAAGGAAAAAGTTCAGGGTGCCGGTGATCGTTTTGACAGAAGTGGCCTTGACCTCGGTAGGACTTTTTGCCGAGCGTTTTAATACTTTGAAGTCTCTTCCCGAGTATATGTATTCGAAAGATAATATTTTATAATAAAAAAATTGTCATGCTGATTAGGTGATAGTTGAATTACAGAATGCCTTATCACAGCTGTCTCATAGTAAACACCCCGTTTTACCACAATCGTATACACTTCGTGGATCATTCTTATATGCAGTTATCTTTAAAATACAGCCAACATAAATATATACAAATCAATACTCCTTCCGATTTGCTCTGAGCAAGCTATTACCAACTCGCCCTGTACCAGGTGACGTTTTGCAGACACCATGGAGCAGACATGAAACAGGTCCAGGTCGGCCCGATTCCAGCACCATCACCAGTGGTATCCACAACTGGGGTGTCATGTGAGGCCAACCCCAGTATGTCGTAGGCTAGCACCAACAGGCAACCACATGACCCACCCCGAATTCTGAAGTGCTGAGAGATAGCCTGACAAACATTGACAAACCAAAATGGTTCTTCAGAGTGGACTGAGAGGGGAACCTTTTAAGGTTCCAGCTAGAACCTTCAAGTGGGGTTCTTTTTGGAACCTACCTAAGGTTCTTTTATGGAACCTATATAAAGAACTCTTTAGAGGTTCTGAGAAGAACCCGTAAAGGTTCTTCACGGTAGGCTTAGTGGAGAACCTTAAAAGGTTCTTGGTGGAACCAATGTGTAGGGTTCTTCATAGAACCTTCAATGCATTTTTTATTTAAGAAAACAGTCTAGGGTGTCCTATTATACGTTAAGGATAAATTAATTAAGTCATATGTCCATACATATTTGACAGAGTGTTGACTGATATGCAAAAAAATATAAAAGCATTTCTTAAAGAAGGTAGGTACCTGCCAGAATCATAGCTGAAATCGTATATATATATATATATATATATATATATATATATATATTTGTATCCTTTAAATGTGATGAAACCTTCGAGGCAAAATGAAAAAAAAAAGTTTTTTAAGGAAGCACATTTTTTATTAAGTTGTAAAGACCAATCTGGAGAAAAAAAGAGCAATTACAAAAAAGTATTACCTAATAAATGCACGTAATTTATATAAATGACATTTGCCATAGAGAGTTCGTGAACACCTCGCACAGTTCCTAGTCGTTTTCTCAAACTTAAATAAATTCCCATCTTATCGTTCAGCGTAGAGTTTTTAAAATTCAGGAAAATGGTGTGTTTTGCTTGCAAGAATTTCAGTTTTCTTGGTATATACTAATAATGAAATTGAATAATTCGCACTGTCTCGCTGATCTGCACACACCAACACCCCCATAAGAATAGAACATCCACGATGCGCAGTGTTCTGTTTTTTTTGTGGGTTTGATATCCGGTGAACGTCAAGAATATTTTGATAAATTATTTGTGTGTTCTCAGGTATTTGTCTATCTCTTGCGAGTCCAGGTTCTCTTGTGTAGTAATCCTGTATTATAAAAAAATACTTATCTGCTTTACAAAATAAAATTCGCCTTGGTGAGCGATTCAAATGAATTCCAGTCCCTTAGGCAAATGTATTGTTTTTATGTATACAAAATTTCAAACGAAATGCCTGTATAAAATCGATGAGCTGTATGATCGACGATAAAGTCCAAACACTGCGACGGTCGAACTCATCTCTGATCGCGTGCCATCATATCTCTTAATTGCGTGATGCGTACTTGGCAAGGAAAGGTACGGAGAATCGAAAAAAAAGAGATTAAATATATATTACCAGCAGTTTAGAATAAAAAACATACGATGTTTCTGGTCTGTGAAGTCGCTAATTGGAACTCGCTCCCCCCCCCCCCTCCCCTCTCTCTCTCTCTCTGTAGGGATTGCATTTTTAATGTAAATGTTGTTAACATTACGTTTTGGCAATCGTCCCGAAATATCTTTGACACGAAAAATGTTAAGTCTAATTAACTGTAGATGATGAATACAATAACTATTATAAAAACGTACTTTTCACAAAGGTATTTTAACATAGAATTCGTAATTTTTCTTATTTTTTCTTAATTGCCTTATAATACTTATTACCTTGCTTTCAATTATTTGTAGTCTCCTTGTATAGTTATAGGTGGTTAACACACGACAAAAATAACTGTTATTTTTTGCCTTGTAATACACAATGCCATGTGCATTATTAAAAATATTTTTTTTATGATTTAGAAATAACTCCTGAACCTCGTACCATATTATAAACGTCAGCCAAATTACAACGAAAATCCGCTCTTCCTTTTTAATTTCATTCTTGCTAGCCAGGCAGATGTATCTGGTTCCTGCAAAGAGAGAGAATGGATGGGTGACAAGTATATTCTGTACTTGGTAATACACGTAATAAATCAATACAACACCAGGTTAATTAGAGGACGCCTTAAACGAATGTGTAATATAGCGTAACCACACAGTGAGAGGCACAGTTCTGTCCCGCATGTCCATACAAGTGAAAACCCCAATACTAAGGTCTCCAAAACAAAATAGAATGCATATGTGTGCATTGGATTACAACGCTGTATCAATATAATTAATAAGCAACCTTGTCTTATTCTTTAAAATGTAGTGTATGTTCCTCACAATTTGATGTAAACACAGACAAAGAAACATAGATTTTTGTTTTGTGATACACAGTTCCATGTGTATTGGTACCACTTGACAGGTTATAATTTAAGTATAACTCTGGAATAGCTTTTAAACCACGATATATAAACTTACCTTTTCACAGAAAATTCCTGTCAAATTCGTTTTCATTTGCTCCCTCAATAGCCAGGTAGATGCATCTTGTCACTGCAAAGAGGAATGCATTAGTTAATTAAGTAAAGTCTACGCTTGGTGATAATTAGCCCACTATACAACACCGAGTGAATTAGTGAACACTTTCAGTCAATGTGCAATTGGGTGTCACTTCATATTGAGATTGAGTGTTGAAAATCCCCAGCAGTTAACAAAACAGTGCTCTTATTTCTACCATTTCCTGACTAACCTTCAAATAGCAAGGCTTGTGTTCTTTTGCCTAATGTAAAATAAATGACTTGTCGAACAGTCTTAAGAAATAACAAAGAATAGAGACTTGTAAACATTGTATATAGGTTATTAATGTAAATAGGTTATTAATGTTATGAATGTATTCCATGTATAATCGTCCAGCCTGATCAGTTCAATCACTCAAGCCGATTTTCACTTTTGTTCGGTGACTGTTCCTTTACAATGCTGGATTTTTTTCTAATTCTGCTTGTGTTACTATGAACTTTTATTACTCTGCTGCAAAGATTATTGCACGCAATAGCATGTTTATTATGGGACTTTGTCCAGGTTTAGATTAATTAAACGTAATTCTCTTCGTAGACAGAGACTTGTTCACTGGACAGTAACTGTCTAGCCTTGTAACTTTAACATTCTGCACATAAAATTAAATTATATATATAAACATCAGTCTTACCTCATATACTTTGTTTTCTCTTCTCACATATCGAGCAACCCAAACAAACCGACCGTTGACTTCATTAGTTCAAATAAAGCTTCGCATGCGCGTCTTAATCATCTTGGTATCCGGTCAAGGCACGGGTTCCATTTAGAACCTCATTTTGAGTTATGATCATGCCAAGAACCTCCAGGTTCGATCTGGAACATATTCATGGGGAAAAGAGTTCCAGAAAGAACCATGGTTCTATCAAGAACCTTTTTTGTTTTTAAAAGAACCATCAGGAACCCTTTTTTCTTAGAGTGTGCGTTGTATAATGTTCTGAAAGACAAGTACTTCAAGATGTGTAGTTCTATATAATGTTATTGTAGTTAAAACGGAGAAGATCAGACAAAGAGCATTTTAATTTTAAAGAACTTTTTATTGAAAAACAATAAACGGACTTTGAGGTTACCCTGGGTAACAAACGGACAGACGGACGGAAAGTGGGTATACCATAAAGCTGTGTTTTCATTCATCCGTTAATCTCGTACGTCTCGTACGAAAAAAATTGAATCCCTCTTTATAAGATGAACTGTTTCCATATGTCCGTTTTAACATGCTCCGCATGCGTATCCGCAAAAACGGACAGCATCGAAACGGATCGGTGAGCGATTCATTCGTTTTACGGATGGCAAAAATGCCTACATTTCCCAACAGTGCCCCGGCGCCGGGTGTGATGAGACATATTGACCTTCTTCCTGCCTGTCGTCCTGTCAGTTTCAAAAGAGGCACGCGAAAGGATATCCGCAAGAAAAACGTACGTACTTATGGAAACATTTTTTGCGGACTGCGCACTATAGAACGTACGTATGTCTTTTGCAGATACGTTTTTTGCGGATACATGGAAACATAGCTTAATTCGTTCTGTCATTGACAGGCGTAATAAAAGTGTGGAGATAAAATTATCGTTTATTGCGAAAAGATGCAAGTTTGAACGATTGTTTTCTTCGATTAATGTGAAGACAATGTCAGGTTTAAGGTCCGGGACAAATATTGAGAAAAATATGGTAAATGAAACAAAAATTGTGAATTCAAACAGTTGGTGTTGTATAGATTAATAGACTGATGTGTTGTGTAGATTCAGTGTCAGGTGGTTCATTTGAACGATCTCGCCGCGGCACAGGTCATTAGGTGTACTTTCCCTCCAGGGCACTGAAACTAACAACACTGCCGACTCGGCTTGTACATTTCAGTGTCACAGCTGGACTTGTTCACTGATCCTGCTTTGAAGGTTAACATAGAATTTGAATTTAAAAATTATTTAATTATTTATAGTAGACGTTTTAATTATTTCATTGTTTATCTTCTGTTTGAGTTCTGCATAACTAAAAACACACTTAAAAATCATTTGTTTCTTCTATATATTGTGTTCGTTATCTCTATGAAAAAGGCCAGAAAGGACCAACGGTATACAAATATTCCCCAAGAACAGCATGCAACGTTCATTCAGGCAGCCAGTATTGGTCCCCGGGTTGACTCCTACTACAAAACTGACCTAGTGATAACTAATAACTAATAACCATGATCTCGATATACATTTCCCTACTCCTAGTACTGACAAGTATAAAATCTTTGTTAATGTACCATCGATGGTACGAATATTTTTCTTAACATATTAACTGGCCCACATATCGAGAAAAATGACCACATGACAAACCCCATCAAATGATCACAGAAACAGATCATTGAAAAATTACTGTATTCATTGATTTATCCAAAGTGTTTGCAGCATAAAACCATTGTTTACATCCATTGTATGGAACTAATGGATCAGTACTAAAATTGTTAAAGCTGCAGTCCAACTATTCGATGACACGTCTACAAAAATACACAAAAAGTTCTGCACACGGCGATAGGTATTACTCAAAAAAGAGGAGCCTGCTTTTGAAAAAAAAAAAAACATTTCTGACCAATAATGGATAAACGTTTTAAATACTTTCGTAACACTAACAACGGGGAAGTGCCGCATTCTTGAACTTGTGTCTGCAGTACAGCAAAATACAGGGTAAATTGCCTATTAAGTTGTGTTTTTCAGTATATCATAAAAAAATTAAAGCATTAGACAAAATACATGTAAAATAACTTTTTCCTAAAAATTAACTTACAACATTTCAATAAGCTATTTTTGTTGTTACATTGACCAACAAAAAACTATTGCAAGGCTTTGAAAAAAAGGTTGAAGCATTTATCTTTTTTATTGATATAAACCACAAATATACGTCCATTGTTTTGCTCTATATCTATTAATGTCCAATGTGTTGTATTTGACACATTTGACCATGATATACCAGATAAATCGAATAACATGGTATTCAGGAATCACGGAGGTTTGTAACAGGGTCTCATTTGTCGAATTTACTAAATCCGTTTACAAAACAAATGCACAGAAACTACTATAAAACGACAAAGTTTTACCTTTTTTTTTATATTATATACTGTAGCGACATGCATAACAACAGTAATTTATTTTTACTCCACATGACACGATTCAGCCCATTAAAAAATTACAGTAAACCTGTAATACCAAACAATCGTCAATCATGAGCCAGCTATTTACACAACTGGTTAACAAAAAATTCTCATTGAAATTGAAATATTTCATGCATTTTGCCGAGATTCTTAAATATTGACTTTATATATATATATATATATATATATATATATATATATATATATATGCATGTTCGTTCTGTGAACAATTTAAATGCATATAATAACATTTATTTATATGTCCTGGCTCAATGTCCACGCGCGCCTGATAAGGCCATCTAAAAATAATAATAATAAATAAATAACACGTACCCTGAGAACAAAGACAAAATTGGTTGAGAGCCGACACACTGTATTGTGTTGAGACACAAAAAGTGAATTTTTGCGAAACTGCCTATAAATTATAAACAATCGGCTCCAATCCTTGAAAAGGTGTGTATTTATGATCAACACAAATTTAGTCCTTTTCCCATACCCTCAGGAATTATTAAACGGAATTAAAACCCAGCAGAAATTGAGAACTTTCCCAGGGACTTGGTGGGTCGTCAGTTGCAAAAGATATCTGATTCGGCAGATCCGTATGACAATATTATATTATGGATGGCTTGAAATATAATGATAGACAATATCAAACACCTTGGAATTATCCAAAACGTGAAAACGCTTCGTAGAAGATTACCGTCATGAAGAAAATTCTTCTTCTTGTGTTCCAATGTAGCAAAAATTAAATAGTGCTCTCTAAAATTGAATAACTAATCATGTTATATTTTTTTTCTTATTTTCAATTAAGTTTGACTATATTGTACATGACTTTTTTCTATACTGCTAATAATGAAAACCATTTGGTTGCCTAGTATTGGCTTTCATGATAGTCCTAACGTGCTCTTAATGGGAGAGGAGTGATTGGATTTTTTTTAAGGGGAGGGGGGAAATAGTACTGAATAACCTTTGCCAGGAGAAATTTTCCGCTACGCGTACAAGAAAGGATTTACTGCATTTTCATACTAACAAGTGTATATGGACAAGGCAATTGAACCAATGCAATGACTCGCGTACATGCACTTATCCTACGAGGACTGCTGCGATTGGATTACTGTCACGGAGGCGTTCACACTACACATTTGTGTGTGTCAATGATTGGATAATGCATTTTCTTCATGAGAGTAACCATTGACGAATGTCGTTTTTGGACTTTGCCAAGGCTTTCGACCTTTTTCATCGATTATGTTTTACTATTCGTTTCTTCGATCGCTTGGATATTGCATCATCCATACAAGAACGCTGTGCAGACCCGCACTCACGCGGGTACGACTCTGCTGTTTATAGATTACTAGCTGATAGACCCGGTATACCGGGCTTATTACCAGGGTTAGGGAGATTTATTAACTGATATGTGAAATATTGGCTCATTTTTTTTTTCTAAAAGTTAACTGAAAATATAGGGTTTCAATAGGAAACTGTCTTCATAAGATATATATAAACATTTTGGCACGACTGCAGAATAACTCGCGCACCTCTCTGAGGCACAACACTTCTGTGAACAGAAAACGTTTCTAGGTGCAGCTGCTTGTATCTTAATTTTGCCACTTTTAAATTACATGAATCCTTAACATCATACCGTCCGTCCGTATTAACTCATAACCTCATAACCTGGTGGAGACAGTGCGTGAGTGATCCTGCAGTCGCTCCAATATTTTTAACATTTATTTTGTGGTTCTGTCCTCGTGGCAAGAAATTTATAGCCCGGTATGTTTACCTTGATGACCTGGCCAGTGATGGTGTTGACATTGCGAACCGGAATGAGACGCGGGGGCATTCAGGTTTTCGATGATAATTGACTGGATTCTATCGACGGACGTGCAAAGATTATAGGTTGATGTGAGGAACACACGAAAGACTTATTAAATGTACGTTGCAAGGAAACTGTTCCTGAAGAAAGAAACAGAAATATGCATACCTCGTTAGTAGCAGAAGCGGACCCAACGGGACTCCATGCAGAGGGTCCGTATTCATTTTCAACCGCCGCAATTTTTTTCATCTTATTAGACAAATTTGGAGGCCTGAAACCCCCGACACCACCCCAGCCCTGTTCCTGAAATTGGGACCTTGAATTAGGTTTTGTCATTAATCCTTCTAGGTTGAACTCGTCATTTCATAAAGCAAGAAACGTGTTTTATCTCTTTTACTGACCACGCACGTGGGTCAAATCCCTCATTGAAAGCAAGCGTTATTCATATGAACAATAGATCTTAGTGTTAGAGGTTAAGTGACCACAATGCACGCATTCCAGTGATTGCCGAAGGCAGTTCGGCTGTGCTCGGTAAAAAAACGGAAAAATCATTTCAAAATTATGTATATTAGAAATTATTTATTTTTATATCGCCTATGTCACGGCGGGGATAATAACCTTTAAAATGATGTATGGCACAATATTGTACACAGCGCGGTAATAGAGAACACTGCGAACAAATGTGAACCGAATTCCTTTTATAAGTATTAGATTGGCGTCATAGCCTGGACATCACAATGCACTGCCGCTTCTACATACAACAGACGCGTAGGTAAAACGTGGTGAAGAGGTTAATGTAGTCGGGTCCAATATGTTGGGTTAGGATTGTTTCTAAGAAAATTACACAAAAATGTTGTAAGGACTTCACTGTAAAAGTAATATATTGTAAGTATGCTCGTGCGAAATACAAACGAAATTTTTTTCCAGAAAATGTAACTAAAAAATGACTTTGAAGTTTGACAGTTGAGAGAAGTAGTCCTGGCCGTCCAACAGTGCCTACTAGGAACAAATTCGGAACGACCTCTAGCGGAAGGGTATCAGGGATATCATGACGGCGACCGCTTTATCTCTTAGACTTAACAAGGCCTTTGACTTTGTCAAATATATTATACTCTTCGTGTCTGTGGGCGCGGACATTATATCAGACATAAAATTTTCTTTTTAACTGTTAAAGTTATCACAAAGAGTGATATATTTATTGTGCGGATTTTAGGCAACATTCATGGGTTTATTTTTTCATATAAGTAAATATGTCTTTAACCAGTTGTGTCAATAACTGATTAATGACCGCTGGTTTTGCATGTTGAATATAATGTCAAATGGGAAAATTGTTTCTTATTGAATAGAGTTTAATTAATGTGGATATGTAAACAATATACATGTAGATTAAAGCTTGAGCTTTTCTGTACCCCACTGGTTTCGTGTTTTTTATGATGCAATCAACTCAACGTTCGGTCCATAAGATGTGATCCTACAATAAAAAAATGTCACTTTTTTTTTTTCAAATAAGGGAACATAACACACTGGCATTGGTAGTCCTGCAGGAGTTCTCGCGTCTTTTTTTTTTTTTTTTTAGAAGGCGTTTAATCGACAACTTTGACCCTGCTGTTAAGTTTTAACAATTGTTGTAACCAGTATACCACGGTGATATATTGCAAACGCACATGGAATCAAAGAATGCACGGAGGAAGAATTTTTGTGATCATTTTAAGAATTATGTCTTAAATTTGTCATGTGAGGGTTTTTTTTTTCACGGGGTGGGGGGGGGGGGGGTATAAATTATTTAGGTTATAAAAATTTGGATTGTTCGTGTAATTGATGGTACATGACAAAATGTTTTAACTTGGTAGTATATTTTTCTAGTGTCTATTTTCAAGATGATTATTAGTTTGGTGCTTACTTGGTCACGTTTGTTGTAATATAAATAAGGATTTACTCGTAGCCTATACTGATTGTCTGATTAAAGGTTATTTTTCGTGCAGTTTTTGGGAGGATATCCATGTGTCATTGGGCCTTCGTTTTTTTTTTTTTTTGGTGACTGATCCAGTTCCTCTATCCTTATTTCCTTCAGTATTTGATGCTGCTAAATCAAGGTTGCAGAGGTTTGATGTTGGCGTTTCCTGTTATTCCGTCAAACATCAAATCCAGGTATTATGTCATACCTTCAAGTGATCAAGTTATCGGCATCACGTTTGGAGCAATAATTGTTTTCAATAACAATTACACACAAACATATATATATATATATATATATATATATGTATTCGGACATTTTTTTTGTTCTTTTAGGAGGGAAATGGGACCAAATGTTCATTTTCAAGGTTTTATCCAAAAAGGTTGTGTTAGAATATTAGGGGGACCATTTGCAGAGTTTAAATGAAATTTTCTGGAATACGTGTAGGAGATGCCAAAAAAAATCTTTGAATTCACCAACCCTGTAACCAACCTTTAAAGCAGGATCGATTAAAAGGACCAGCTGTGAAACTGAAATGTACAAGCCGAGTCCGGTGAGTGTTGTTAATTTCAATGCCCTGGAGGGAAAGTACACCCGTACTAGTGTGTTATCGTTTACTCTATATTTAGGTTGCCCGACCATGGCGAGGTAAGAATGGTTCAATGTTCCACATGCTACGGCTGGTTCCATCAGACCTACGTCTCAGTTAACATAGAGGTTTTTAAAACCCGTAACCTGAGCAACAAATGGAAATGCAGAACCTGTTCATCTTCTGTAAAATGAATGATTTTATACACGTCTTTATTCAAATTAATGGAATCTTCAGACTGGAATAGAGATGGTGAGGTACCACTGCCAAGTAACAAAAGCAACAACATTTGCAGTTACTTTTTGCGTGTGACATAAAAACCACGACCTTTATGACATGCGGAGTATGTAGTGCTTGTATATTGTGGGGGTTCACATGACCACGTTTAGATTTTACTACAGCTGTCTTTATTGTTAATTATATGAATATATCTATATCTTTTAAATAGAGTTTTTACGATTATTATTGTAATTATTTACTCACTTTTTTTTTGCATTTTCTTGATTTAATACTATTTTGTGATGTTGGAAACTTTTGAAAACTGTATGAAATGTTATGTAATGTGTATGCTTAATATTGTTGTTCAAGGAAAAGGAAACCATGACGGTAACCACACGGTTGGAACTAATGCCTTGGATTTTAATTTAAAATGTATTCTTTGGTGTATATGTATCACTTATAGCCTATATTTGAGATCGCATAGCTGTGTACAGCAATATTGATGCAATAGGATGGATGACAAGGACAGTGCAGTTTCCGTATAATCAGGGTAATGCCTAGTGTGTTTCCTGCAAATTTCTTGGATATCGATTGTTTACTGGAATATTCAAGAATCTGCAAAGTCTTCCTGTAACTTTTTTTCCGGTAAAGTTCTTGGCACATTAGGCATTATGTGGCTGACAAGTAATGGTTCACATGATTTTGTATCAACTTGCCAAAGTCCTGAAGTCTCTAATATATGCTTGTTATGTATCGTATGGCCATTATGACAGGTACCTTCCACACTGGTTGCTGCAGTCCTCAGTAACTAACTCTAATCGTTAACACTTCCAAGCAGAGTGCTGGTTTTAAGTAATCTATGAATAAAAAACCGTGCGCATGGTAATTGTACTGGAAAATTTACATTTCCCCTGAAAATATAATACAATTGGAAAATTGGTTTGTACATGGAACGCTGCAATAAAGACTTTCTAAACACATTCTGAGAGGTTTTATTTTTCTAAACACATTCTGTGAGGTTTTATTTTATTAAGTGTTTACAGTTTGCTACGCCATGAAAGAAATATGACAATAACTTGTAACAAAACAGTTGTCCTCAAAGTGTCCCGAGCATATATATGCGCTGAATACACGTTGAAACCTTTGTCTGCGCGAGCTTTTTTACGCCTTCATACTTGCAAACCATTTACGATATATTTCTGTAAAATTCAATAAAAAAATAAATTAATACTCATAATTTGATATCTTAAACATTAAATCATTTCGGGCTGATATCATGATTAATAGACTGTCACTTCAGCAGGTAATACGGATGTATTTTTACATTTCTTTGTTTACATGGTAACGCCCCCTTTTATCACCCATTGTTTACACCCAATTAATCTTTTAGTTGCACTGCATTTGCATGATGAATGTAGGAAAGCTTTAAGATACTACTAAAGCTTTAAGATACTACTAAAAACAACATTTGTTTTACCTTTATTTGGAATTTGAATGGAATGTCAGACCAGCAAACCCAGCTAACAAAAAAAAGTTCCGAAAACGATGTGGGAATGTTAGCAGAACGTTACCAGATAACCTTATGGGAACAATATAATGTGGAGTTTTTGTTTGATTAGCAGTTTGATTTGAGCAGTTTTGTTTGATTTACAATATTATAATTATATACGATTATACCCACAATCACATTTAATTATCTGTAGTAGAACAGTCCTGGCCATATTCAACAATGCCTAAAGTGAGATTATCTAATTATCACCAAAATGAAAAATCAGGCACACATTTCCAAATACACATCAAGCTGAAATGTACCTGTGGAATAAACCTTTGTAAAAGTCACCATGAACCTGAAATTTATTTAGTTTATTCAAAGGCATATAAAAAATGCCAGGAAAGCTAGGTGTTACATGTATAAAAGTCAGGACTTATATGACAGTATATGAGAAAACTATAAATGCATTCAGATCTATTTCAGGCAGTTACTTACCATGCATTACATGTACTATGATGCATGTTACATATAATATAGAAAAAAAAAACAAAAAAAAAAATACCCAAAGGTCACGCGGGTTATACGAACCGGTCTTATTTCAACATGCACTGAAAATAAACTTAATTGAACAATATTTGCGTCACCACGTTACTATTTTTTAGTAATGGCAAAGTTCAAACGCTGCCCAGTGTTCTTGCAAGGAACGGTTAATAGAGAACACTATAATTCATCCACGTCACATTCATTCTCCTTCTTTGAATTTTACCTGAAATATTTATAAAAATATCAATACTTTTTTGTATATTTATTTGTTTCATTACATAACTTTAAATAAATAATAATTATAATATGTATGTATATTATTTAACATAATTCTCAGTTAACATTATATACCTATATCCGGTTGTACTAACAATTACATTCACTTTACAGGATAAAAACACCCTCCCCCTGCCCACCGCCTCTCTCACTCTCTCTCTCTCTCTCTCTCACAAACACCCTCACACACACGCATATATATTGCAACATTTTCTTACAGATAATCTGCATCCACCTGGCTAAAGCATAACTGCATGTATTTGTTTTTTGGAGCCTTGGTCTGACACAACTGGGTGAGTACCCAGCCCACAATTAATTCTGAAACTTGATGCATTCTCTGCCCTTGCAAACTCCCTGTTACGCAGCTGGTGCTATTGCTTTGGCTGACTCCATGAAATAGCTCGAGCTGAATTCCACCAAGCTGTCCGGAGAAAACTGCCTTAGCAATAGGAATCCAGGGTCCTTGACAAGCGTGGAAATTTTGCTTGATAAGCATCTCCTGATTACAAAAGAAAATAAAAATAATCAATTACACTACAATACAAGACGACGTAATATAGTCTTATCTACAGTAAACTATATGATAACATATCATAAATACATACAAAACATATATACAGAAGTTTATATTTTACACAGAGAGAGAGAGAGAGAAAGAGGAACACGGGTGTCATTTGGAAAGGCTCATCTGAGATATTAATAAAAAAATAATAAATAGATGGATTAATGTTTTTTGCAGAACCAAAAAATATCTCAGTTCCGGTACTGCCCCGCCCAAAGTGCATTTATAATCCGCACAATGCCCTCCTTTAGTGTTGTCCTTGTGAGGCGGACGCTGAGGAATCCCTATGGAACAAAATTATAATATGTATTTTAAAATGAGTTAATTGAAACTAAAAAGTAGTTTGTTCTGTATCCTGTAAATGAAAATGACGCAAAATGACGAACTAGAACATTTGTAATCATTTATATCTGAGCTATCACAAAGATTCTTAAGGATATGCAGTTAAAATGGATATACAAGTTGAAGCAGGGTAAGAGATTTCTGACTGAGCTGTAAAGAAGGTTGATTTTATTGGAAACCGTGTAAACTACTATTCTAGTTCCTAAAGAAACTGTATAGGTTTTACTGCTTAAAGGGTTTCAATCAGATTTAATTATTTGTTTACTGTTTATCCCAATGTCTCTGCATCAAGATCCTCGGGGTATGACTGAAGTCGTTGTTCAAACTGTTGGTGTCATAAGCTCCATATGTGTGCACAAATGCAGTAAAGCTAACATGTGCGCGACTTGCAACTTCTTTGAAGAGCTCCTGTTTGCTGTATTCTGCAAAAAGGTCAAATGGGTGTATATAATCACAACTGTATTTAGCTGTTGCTATATTTCCATTTAAGTCTATTTCTTACTATAGCAAATACGCTGAGTCAATCTTTAAAATTATAAGTGCTTTTCTCTGCTGCATAAAGTTTACTTTTTTTTATCTTTCACAGGCTTTATTCTATACAGGTCCATTCAAACAATCAAACATTATGAACTATATGATACATTTCTGATAAGTGAACCACGTTTATGCAATCATTAAAAATGAAACTGAAGATTCCATTCTTGAATTTCACAATGACACCACATCCAAAGTTTGATTTGATTTAGGCCTTACATGACAATTTGACATGAAGCAGGCTGAAATTTATCCCATTTTTTTTCCCAGAAGAAATCCACTGCATGAACGTTTACAAAGTATTTTGTAGGTCTCACATGATATGACACAAATGTCTTGTTGTTTGACTTGATGACACAATGTAGGCCTATATATCATTGTGAGACCAAAATTAAACAAACCGCTGTGTATATATATATATATGTTACCATGAAGCGGACACCCTCATTTGAGGTTGTTTTTGCATAGTGTTTCTTGAAAGAAATATATGCTACCGCAGATTACCCAGATTACCTTTTTATGAAACTTACATTTGAAAATCTTTACGTATTTTTGAAACATGCGGCCTAATATACTCAGTTTATCTTAAATAAAGTGTAAAGAAACAACTCCCGATGGGAACCTGGCAAGGTGGGTGATAATATAAGATAAAGCGTCTCGAAAGCGCTTCTGTAAACATAGCCGGTCATCTGAATAAACATCAATATATCCTACTTACTGGACACCTGGCGCATAAAAACGAGGGGTTTGTCGCGGCAAATTAAAGTTGCCGGTCGAGGTCAGCCATTTTACTGAGGAATTTCCGTAGGCTAATGCTGTCTCGCCTGTTACAGCAGCACTCCCGAAAGGCAGGGTGAGATTTACTCTTATTAAATATTAGGTCGAACTGTTCTCCCACTGTGTTTCGGTCCGACCATAAGATCAGATTTCGTATTATCGCGTTTGTGTATTTGTGCTAGATCATAAGTTATGGTCTGCACATCTATGAGCTACAACATGCGTATGCGAATATATAACATTGCTATCGTCTCCACGATTTTGCAGACACCATACATGCGGCGGGACCGAAATGGCGATTACGCAGGACCGATACGGTAATTGGCTAACCTCAACCGGCTTTTGGGACCGAAAGGGCATGGGCACGAATCGTCGAGACAAACTTAAACCTCTAGCTCTGTGGTTGTTGGGTACATCTTTATTATTTCTGGAATTATTAGGTCAAGTAAATAGCCAGTAGAACCTGGACATCTATCTTTATTTTTAAACAATTTGATTGTTGTGAATATTATTCTTCTCTAAACCATCTCAATAAAAAGTGTTATTAGGTCGCTGTCGATCCTTCATTATTCACGTCACACTAAATGGTGTTCTATGGTGTAATATATGCATAAGGGTGTGTCCATCATGTATACAGTGCCTCTGTTACTATATACAATCAGTATCAATCCTCTCTCAATGGTGACACGTTTTCTTAATTTTATTGCAGCAGAACACGGAGGTAAAGTAGTTTGGAAGAAAAGTGTCCTTGCTTGCAAAGGAATTACCTTAAACAAATTTGGCCACATCCGCAGCATATGGCTTAACACTGGTCTTGAGAGTCCATGAATGATACGTGTCACCCACTCTCTCATAAACATATTTTCCAGCTTCTTGCCAAATGAACCGGCTATACGGCTAGCCCTCGCCATCTCTCCCTTATCATACTTCTTGTGTGATCCTCTAAGATAATATGTTTAAAATCCACATTTTAATAATAGGCCAACCGCAAACGGAAGGAACTCATATTGTTTAAAAAATATTTTTTCTTTCACCCAACACTAAAACAAGGAATGTGACCATCGTACACATAAGGTTTCTATTATTTACGCCAAGCGGCGGGGATGATGCTGTATTTTTGCTGGCGTATGTTAACTTGTTTGTCCACTTGTCTGTTTGTTTGTCTGTAAGCAACATTATACTTCTATAAATATTAACGAATTTTGACAAAATTTTCAGGAGAGCTTGTTTATAATACAAGGCTGAACTGATTACATTTTTGGGGTGAACCGGATCACCGTCTGGAGCCAGGATATTTTTAGAAGACAGAGCCATATTGTAACAATGAGCTGCCACCTGCAAATTTCTAGTTTATCATGATTTTGTACCTTGGTAATCATGTGAAACAATATATCCGTCTTTATTAAAACTGGTGTTGAGGATAGAGGGCTTGTTTCGTTATGATATCAGATATGTTTTAGTTGCACTATAAGACTTTTTTTTCACGAATATAAAGTTATGTACGCTTGTTGGTTATTATATAATCGCAATGTTTCTTTGAATTTCATTGTTGCTGTGTTCTATCAATAAATCTAGAGGGATGTTCAACCCTGGCTGTCCTTTATAGATCTAGGGGCATGTTTAACCCTGGCTGTCCATAGGAATTGGCCACACGATTATGAATTATGTGGTGAACAAGTCTGGCGTTCAGATAACCATTTATTCATAAAATTAAAAGACACATACCTATATATAAACATTCTGGTAAAGAAGACCTGTATGAACAGTTAATGTAAATATATAACTGCTAATAAATGGCAAATTTGGTAGACTGCAATATTGGCCTTTCATGTTGGCCTATTCGCTAATGTACCTGTACAACAACCTCAATATTGTTCAGCTCTGCCATTATAAAGAAATATTATTCCGAATATATTTCTAGAATTTCTATGAAAGAAGAATAAACGTTTATGATATATATATATATACAATCATGAATCAGTTGATATACATTGTGTTATGTATTACCGCTATATTTGCTAGGGTAATAAGAAAAAGTGTAATGCTCCCGTTATTCAGCATGAGACCTCATCTTTTTTTTGCGCGGCTCTTTCTTTGACCAAGTTTGCCTCATCATATGCCACATGTGTGTGTGTGACAGAGGTTGAATCAGTTTTTAATTATGTATATTTGCTCTGATATTTCATTTGTTGAACCCTCCATGTGTAATACAAAGTAGATTGATTCATCTTTACAAATGTCTGTGTCCAGAGAAAAACTTGTTCAGGACTAATTGGAGGGAACAGTTTTGACTTCAGACCAGAACTGTATGAACAGATATACACTTCGATTAAGTATATCTGGATTTAGTTATTAATTTCTGTTTAAATAATCCAAAAACCAAGTTTTTTATATATTTATTTGTCAGCGCATTTTCATATTATCATGTTTCCAGCAATATATGGTTAGTGCTGGCCCCTGGTGATAAACCAGTGTACTACAACACTTGAATGACCATGTGTTTTGATAAAGGGATCTACCATCGCCCCTTGGAAAATATCGTTATATGGTTCAGGAATTTGGTGAACACATGGAAAATTATACACATGGATATTAGGATATACTTGGAATCATGCCTGAAAGTGCAAGACCCAAATGTGTATATCCGAGGCGTAGCCACGGAGAAGATCCGTGACAGAAGTGGAATGCGACCACCGTCAGTTATGATATAGATTTGGAACTAAAGCGTTTAAATGAAGTGTATTTTTAATCTGCCCTGAGAACTGGAAATGGTGACTTATTTATTTATGGCCCTGTCATTACTGAATCAATTTAAGAGAAAAAAGTCAGGAATATCCCTCATCAAATACCTTATACATATTAAGCGCACCTTCCGAGGAAATCATTTATCAGTTTTATGGTGAAATTAAAAATAAAATAAAAAGTTATAACGCGAAATCCAGTATAGCAAACAATGTGGCATTCGAGCAAATTAAACTAACTTTTATAAAAAGAAAAGCGAATATAGTACATCTTAATAATTCAAATTTTAAAATCTACATTTAATTTGAAATTACAGTGGGGTGATCAATGATAGTGAATAAGCATACCAACATTATTAGCAGTTTATGACCTCCTCCATTTAACAGAAAAAGGCCAAGGAAGATTAGAATATCCACATATTTACGATTTAAAATAAATGTTATTATATTTAAAAAAATTAAGTTGACGATTCAGGTGCAATAACTACACTAAAAATGCGTCTCAAATTACCAGGGATATGTACATATTCTGTTAAATGGCTTTTCATTATCACGCAAATATTTTGTTTTATTTTTTAAATTCAAAATAAAAAAGAAAATCCTAAAGATTTTCCCCAAGGATGCCAAAGTTTCATCAGTCTTATTACAAAATAGATCCTGGTTTACCATTTTGTGCAAAAGATAAATTGTGATCATACGCAATGTCCCACCTAAGGTCAGATTGGGGTCTGTCTCGCTGACTATATGAACACGAACATGTTAAGGACAAGAAAACATGCCCCCGAAGAAAGCGTGTGACAGCAACAACAATTTACTGTTGTAGTAACCCGCAGCAAATCGTAGCGTAGAAAAATGTGGCAAATCAAATATTTTTGGGTATGTTAAAAATGTAGACAAGTCATGCAGTGGTATATCGTAGCCAGTTAAATCACATCCTACGTGTTGTGGTCTCAGAGAGAGACAGGTGTAGTTTGAGCGAATAATTAAGTGAAGTGAAATTAACAGAGGTGCGCTTGCACTAAATGACCTGACTGATCAAAGCAAGCTGTGACAATGAAACCAACAAGGTAGGTAAGATTTGTTAATTTCAGGTCCCGTGACGCACCTGTATGCACTCAGTGAACAGGGCTATGGTCATTACTGTGTGGTTTGTACCGTGACCTCTTCGGTTTGAGGCGTCTGTTTATCTGTTTTCTTGCATGAATTTGTTTCAGCATTGTTATCTGCAATTATAGGTATTTTGTTGTAACAAACTGTTGCATCTGTTACGACCCATAATGTAATAACCGGCCCATAATGTAATAACGGCCCATAATGTATAGAAAACGACCCATATAGGAATAATCATACCCAACCCATATTGCAATAAAAAACGGGGATTGGGAAAAACGGTCCATATTGTAATAACATATGTTTTAGCTCAATAATGAATACCAAATCTAACAGGCGGTATGGCGTTTGAGAATGCCTTCTAAAATGACAGCCATGTTGGTTCCTCATTGGTATAAGAGATGCAGTCATAATGGAAATCCAGTGAAACAGTCAACGTTCATGTTGTCTACGTAAATTTGACATGAATTTAATCATAATCTTCTAAACTTCATTTCTAATAATATTGGCATTTTTGCCCCTTTTAGCCCAACCGTGCTGATTACAGTGAAGATGAGGTAAAGTTATTACAATGTTACTCACTTATTATTACGGTATTTGCCATTATTATAATAATATTTGTTTTACAACAAAATAGACCATTTCCAATGGGATAGGATGAGACATATTGTTCAGATTCATTTCGTAAATGGCGACATTTCTTTTTTCCTTTGAGGCCACGGCATATACAAGATGTTATGAAAAGTAATTAGAAAAATTAGTAAATAGCAGTATGACTGGCAAAAGAACCGGGGAGCAAACTTTACTCCTTCCTTTTTCCAACGTATTTACTTTTATCGACCATTTAAGGGTAACGGGGAAGGGGGGTGTCAGGCCGTGGGGGGGGGGGGGGGGGGGACGGGAGCGGTTAGGATGGAGAAGGCTGAGGGAGGCTAACCTTGCCATCGCTCCTAGATTTTAAACATCTGGTTTTACATGGATTGTACAAATAGTTGTAATAATTACTGGGAGGCACTCCATGGCTCAGATGGTGGCGTTCGGTAGTCTTTATAGGTCTTTTTAGTTGTTCGTTGATCCCTAAGGTAGGCAAAATAACTGTTAGTCCTGTGCAGTGCTCCAGTAAAACAAATCAAGATAGGTCTGGCAAAAGTTGAACTGTTTTTTTTATACTTCTGAGTTAAACTTTATCTGTAGGATGCTTCCGAGTTTGAAGGAATAAGGTATATATTTTTTATTGATGTTACCGCTTCTTTAACTAATCTTAACCTCTTTGTACATCTGCATAAATCTATTTCGGTTTGGAATACGTGACAGGGGGATGGCAAACCAAATTACTTAGTAAATTCAGTAGTCTTTTATTGGGTTTTACAGACGCAAATATACTACAATCGTGTGTATATATATGTATATATATATATATATATATATATATATATATATTTATATATTTATATATTGTTTCGGGGTGACATAAAAGCGGACCGAACTGTCTTGCTAGCGAAGCCATATGAGTTAACCTATATGGCAAGGGTCCAGAAAAATGAATATTTCTGTTGATTTCCTGTTAAAGTGAAGTAGGGCTTGACTTGTTTGTCAACATCAAGCTGTGCACCCAAGGATATGCGCATGCCCATGAGGGATGGCCTTCCATGGTAATACAATGCACCAGCAACCTGTTACTATAAGTGCAACAGCAACTGTTTCTGCGTCTCAGAAGTGGGTCCTCGTGTAATATACAAGGCCGCCGGAGCCTTCCGCGCACCCTTCAGTCCAGTTGGCATGAAGACAAGGGCTTCTTACCCATCGACTTCAGGGCCAACTCCCAAATCCAGATATCCGATAGTTGTTTTACTATGGTGATCCTACTGAAGCTGTCCCTTACTGTGTATAAATGTCTTGCTGCTCAAACCTCTTTTTCAATTTTGTTCATACAAATTTGCCATTTCATATGTTCATGAGTTTTCTCTCTCTGTCTCATGCTCCCTCCCTACTAGAGTTCAATCGAGACTTTTTATTGAATTAAGAAATTACCGTCAGACAAATTGAACACCTATAACCTATAAAGGATAAATAAATAATGGAACATTAGAAAAAATTTGTATACATGCATTTATAAGGTATATTGTAAGACCAAATCACTGCATGTATTTACACTTATATGTTGTTCTAAGCCTGAAAAGCAATAATCAGAGTTTAATGGTCAGGTAAATGGTCATGCCTGGTGTCAGCCATTTTGTTCTTCTTCCTGTCTCCACCATATCTCCATGGAGACACTATAGGAACAGGGGATCTGCATGAATCGTATGCTAGTTGATGATATGCTGGGAAATGGATCTCCATTTGGCAAGCATCACTGCTCCATCCCGACCTGGCGTTCATGCACCACACCAGTATATATGGTTCACCACAGACCTTCTCCACCACTTCACTATGGAGCATTCTTTTTGTAGCACTTCTTTGTCAGTTTTCTTGCCCAAGCTTGAAAGAAGGAACACAGCAGCATTTGTGAAACTAAGTATTCAATATGTTCATGTTATGAACTGATTTCAGTCATGCCGAGCTACACCAGTGTATAATCAGTTGCTAAACACTGGTGGTACCACATGTACTTTTTTTCTATTTTTACCTCAGATTTTGAGACTAGCTGACAAATGACGAATCAAATGACACTGCCATAAACCATGGGTCATTTGTTTTAAGCCTCGCCTAAGGGGGAGAGGCTTATAAGGGTGGAGAACTCTCCGTGCCATTGCAGAAGGGATCATTGGCATGGGACATAGAAATGGTACCCTCCTTCCATCTGACCATCTTAGATAGGATGTTTGCACAATAACCTTAAAACAAATAGACATAAAGTCACTATACTTGAACCATTGATGAATCATATGATGAGTTTGGTAACTTTTTTATGTGGATGACCTATATATATATATATATATATATATATAGAGAGAGAGAGAGAGAGAGAGAGAGAGAGAGAGAGAGAAGATGAAGAAGAAGAAGAAAGAGAGAAGGGGGTGAAGGGGGTGAAGGGTAAATATGAAACAATTAAGATGTCCATTATATTTTCGTGCGTGTAAGTTCATTATATTTTTCTTGAGTGCATGTAGGAGATACCACCTGCATAAACCCGTTATGTTCAACATCCAAGTAAACCTGGAAAGCAGGATGGAGTAAACAAGACCAGCTGTGACACTGAAATGTACAAGCCGAGTCCGGTGAGTGTTGTTAATTTCAATGCCCTGGAGGGAAAGTACACCCGTACTGATGTTTGACCATTCCAATAAACCACGTGACACTGAATCTACACCACACTAGGGCATCTATATCAGGCAAGGGTTCTTCCGCCACTAAACTAAAGTCTGCTCCAGTGTCCATCAAAGCATCTTGCACGACTTTTGACGACCTTACCTGTAAGAAAGAATTAGCAAAAAATTCATCAGGATTAGTGTAAAGAACCGTCACTTGATGGTAGCAGGTCAGCATCAGAACCACAGGTATAAAGCATGCAAGAAATAGTTACACTAATTGCTGGCAGATAGCAGCACAGGATGGAGTAATAAACTGAATACAAAACAGGCTAAGTAATAGTTGCATAAAACGCAGCGAGGTGGCAGCACGTCACGGACCGCAACAAAAATGAACAAAGGTAAAAAATCCCATGAAAATCGGTACAGAAATCTGGCACAAAATGTCCCTCAATGCAAGCAATAATTACCAATAATACTGAACCCATGTCAAAATAATGTCTCAATAATATACAAACTGATGAACAACCTCGCCAAAAAAAAAAAAAAAACCAAGACACGAGGTGGGCCAAACTGGAAATGGGCGAGTCGAACAAAATCCGAGAGCAGCTAAATACCCGTAAACTGCCGGGAAAATACAATAATATAGTTCCAAAACGGGAATTAGTGACCAAATATGGGAAAGGGGTGCAAGTAATCCAAACAGCAAATAATTAACTATGAGGCGGTTAACAAGCGAGCAAGAGACCGACAGGGGCTGAGATACTGACAAAACGCAGGTGCAGCTAGACGGCCGTTGGGCGAAGTTGACAGCAAAGTTTTAGAAATAACAGAAAATCGCTAATCGAAAAGGAAAATGCCCACACCAACTAGCTTCGTTGTAGCAGATGGTCAGGAACTCAACGGACACGAGGAAGACTTTAATCCACCGAAATCTCTGTTCAAGGCAGGTTGTCTTCTTGTCGACCGTGTTCTGGTGTTGGAGTCTCTTGTTCTCTGCATATATCTCATCTGTCGTCTCCTCTCGCCTATGGTTTCGCGATACACCCAAAAGACAAAGGTATTACTAGCACTTCGCGGAAACTAACGTAATGTGATAAGTATTCGAATTGATATTTATGTAGAACACGTTGTATTGGGACACATGACGGTTTTTGAGTATTATGAAGTTTAATGTGATACAGCTTCCACTCTCGAAATTATGAGTCAGCCAAGGTTCAATTTTATATCTGTTAGATTATTAGCTAATTGGTGTGGTAGGAAACCATGCAGGAAACACAAATTATTTTTGATATTTTGAGACAGAATGTGTACATATTGAAACTACGAATCATTAGGATTTGGGGAGTTCAATTAATGCTAAATTGCCATTTGTATTCCAGTTTGATGATCCTTTGAATAAAGACACTATGTATAAATTATTTAGTGTACAGAAGATGAACAGGTTCTGCATTTCCACTAATTGCTCAGGTGAGGGGGTTGAGGACCTCTTTCTTAACTGAGAAGCAGGTCTGTCGGAACCAGCCTGGGCATGTGCAGCATTGAATCAATCTTTCTTCTCCATTGTCGGGCTACCTTCATGTACAGTAAACGGGGACTGTTAAAGAACGCTTTATTGTGCTGCCACCTTGTGTAAGAGGAAATGGTATTACTTATTTCATGAAAAAAGGTTTAATTCTTGTTTTTTTCAAAGCTTTCCAATTTATGGCTTCTCATCAATTTCTGATCATACCAATGACTGCTGGATCTTTGCCACAACATATAGCTGTGACAGATGATATGACAAAGAGTCCACAGTCAATTCCTCCTTCTGCTTCTGAATTTCTTGATGTGTATATTTATCATCTTTCCATTTGTATTCACCAAGGTTGCTGCCTGCATTTTCGTCCTGGGTGTTACTGTGTCATAAAGGCTGTCATACACAGATATGCATGAGCTGGTTATGTCGTCCAAATCTTTATTCATATTGGTCACAGTCGGCCAATGACCACCTGCGTTGTGCAGGATTTGGCCAGAAATTTCCCTTTGGTGGAGCTACACATTAGTTTCCTGACAATCACTGGATCTTGAAGACCCTGAATCTGTGGACATTGCTTCTTTAGTTAATTGGTAGCAGCTGTTACGTGTCTGTTTTCTTTTATATGAGATGATCGATTAGCGTTGGTCTAAGGGGTTCTTTTACTGTTCTGGATGTCATTCTCTCAATGTTATTTCCTTTCATTGTGTTGATCTTTATTTATGTGTGACTCCTAACAGGCGGAGTTACTGGAAGCCGGAAATAAGGGAGCTTCTTGAAATCTTTTGAATCACATTACTTGTTAGATTTGTCAGACCAGTATTGACTTTATTGTCACTCTTGTCAGCCTGTGGGGTGCTGTTGTTTGCATTTGCAACTAGACCTGGCTCATTACATGAACTATCATCATTACCTTTGTCAAAATCCATTGTTGTTGCTTTGTTTTCTTTTCTATTTTGTGTTGAGGATGACTGAGTGAGTATTGATTTTGATTCACTCTTACTTTCAGGCTCACCTAGTTAGACAACAGTAGCATTTTTTTGCCATCAGATCAGTGTTTTTTAGACAATTATTATTTTAGTTCTAAAAATGATTTACAGTTTCTGATGATACTCTTGTGTACTTAAGCCACTTATTTGAAATTGTGAAGTTACATCAAACTGTCAATGGCTTCAAAAGGTGACATTTTTCTTGACAGGATGTCATTGTGGGATCCTGTTCTGATATCTGTTGTGTTATATGCAAGTGTACAGCCCAAAGATCTCTAATTGAGTGCAAGTTTTTGTTAGAATATGTCATTAATTCTGCTGTGGCTTTACTTGTCAAGTATGCAAAGCTAAGCCTTATATATTTTATTCATACACTAGCTGTCTGAAGGCACATTTAAAGTTGACGCACATAATCTGGTAAGGGTGTTTTCTTTATTTCTCGTAATAAAGCGTGAATGACATGGAATTTATAAACCTGGACATGTCACTGGCGCGTATCGGAGGAGGTAGAGGCGGACTATTTTGCCACCTGAAGGCTGTATTACGTGATGGTGTGGTACTCGGTCTTGCATTTGTAAAGGTTTTGGTGTGCCTTGGTCTGTTGGTGTTGGGAAAATTAAAACATAAATTTTGTTTCCAACTAAGCGGTTTAGGAGATGTTTATCAATAATGTTATGACTTTTGAGGTGATCATTGCATTGTTGTGAAAGATTGATCATGTGTTGTCGCAAGTAGTACTAAAGTACTGGCAGTAGTGGTACCAATACTCACAGTAATATTTATTTTAAAGCAGGGAATAAAAACAAATTCAATTTAACAAATTATAAATGAGGTAACTAGAACTCAAATGGTATACAAGAAAAAATTATAATAGAGTGCATGTTCAACTGTACCCATTAGGCCTAGAATGTTATAACGTAAAATACAAGGAAGTCCTGGCAAATTTCCTTAGAAATATGAAAAAGGTCACCACAATCTATATTTGCAACTTGTAGGAAGAAAAGGTCATGTAAGCACACTGAATGTCAAAACTTATCTGTTAGGCCTAGAAACTTCTAACGCCAAATCCATGTAGGTTCAGGGCAGATCTCATTGGAAACGTGAAATTAGGTCATGGTGACCTATATTCTGCAAACTACAGGCCAAAATCATCATTTTGAGTATCAAAACAGTCAAACGATGCAAAAAAGGTATCAATTAGGCCAAGAATATTCTGACAATATTCATGGAGGTCCTTGGGAAATGTCCTTGAAAAACAGGATTTTGGTTCACTGTGACCTATATTATGAGACCTACAGGAAAAACGTCATATGAGCACCCTATATGTCAGATGAGCACAAATCGTATCTGTTAGGCCTAGAATCATACAGAATGATTTTGGGCAAGCGTCCTTAAGAACCTGAAATTAGGACATGGTGACCTATATTCTGCGACCTTAGGGCCGAAAACATAATTTTGAGTACCAAGACAGTCAGTCGGAACCCAAATTGTATCAATTAGGCGTGTAATCTTCTAACGTTACTTTCTGGAAGGTCCTGGGCAAATGTTCTTTGAAACTTGATATTTGTTTTTAATTAGAAATTACGGCTGACCAGGGGTTAACAAGGCACAAATCATGAAATGTTTTACTTCAAATCTAGGGTTGGTCTTTTGTAAGCCTCCTTGCGAATAAAAAAGTAAGTCACTGTGACCTATATTATGTTAGTAATGACTGTTTTAATTGTTTTTAACATTACAAACTGTTAAAGTCAGCTGAGCGTCATAACCCGTGGGTCACTTGTTATTTTAATGCGTGATGTGTTATAAACTGGCTCAGTTCATGAAATAGTTATGACTTAATTGTTTTGCTTCTCAAAGAGATAGCAAACCATCCCGCAATGTATCGCACTTAATATTGGTACCGCCATCTTGCGCCAACTCATGTAACTAATTTACCCTTCTCTGACGCTCTTATTTCATGTACTGGTTATCTTGGCCGGTTCCGGACGGTCAGTGCCACACATCACCGCTTCGCTGAACTTAAGGTCTTATCCAGTGACGTCAACAGTGGTCTTTCCAAGAATCTTTTTCAAAACCAACATGGTTCATTCGAACCATAGTCATCGCCTATTCAGGGCTTCCAATTGGCTTCTAATGTGCCCATTTAATTTGTCTTAATATTTTAGGCCGTCGCTTATGTTGAGTTCGGCGAAACTTTAGAAAAATATAACCCTCAGCCTCAGTGTTAACGTTTATCGGTAGGCCTAACAAATTCTGGCTCAGCCAATCAGCGCGAGATATTCAGGTGCACATGCGACAAGCGAAATTGGACAGTTAATACACTGGTTCAGACAAATGCTGCCAGCTGCTTTTGTCATCTCGGAATTTTACTGGACCTGTCGGTACAAAATTGTTGCGATTATGTCTACAATATGCACTTACATTTGGTCCACAGATGGTAATATTCGCTCAGCAGAGATAAATCGTAGGACAGGAAGGTCCATGTTTCGAATACCTGAATACATGATTTCAGTGCGAATGTTACCAAGCGGGTCGAGCTGTGGGACTGCTGTTGGCCTTCTCATAGCAACGATGCCACTCACATGAGGCTCGACGGCCTGATATGCAAGTACGGGGAAATCGTCAGGTCCTCAAATAGCTGCATAAGCGGCCTTACCTTCGTCTTACTCCGGTTTCGGCCGCATAAAATCATTCAGAGCAAACGCTCGACTTCTAAACCAGTCATGGGGAAAAATCATATAAAATCAACCCTTCTGTTTTTAACAATGAAACTTGCGCAAACCTGACCATGAGAACTTATACTATTCGCGTACCTCCCAAAAAGTTTGGAAAAGTATGTTATTGAAGCTAACCAGTACTCACTTTAAAGAAATACCTGTATAGCCATCACATTTGCCTCTGGATCCAGAACGACGCATGCGTATAAGCACTTCCGCCTAGAGGAGTTCCGGTACCCGCTAATTTTGGCACTGAGGGGCCGTATAAGAGGAAACAAATGCAGCTAGTGGTGTAACCAAGAGCGACGTCCCGGTTATGGCCTATCATTCGGACGCAGTTCAGCAATTCTATATTATTATCCTGAGATTCTGTTCCACTATTGTGTAAGTATAACTATGAAGACCTAACAGTTAGATCGATTACAATAGGTATAATGTGCATCTTATTTTAAACAAAACAGTCATAACAATTATTAATTAATCAGGTTGTTGAAAGTTTTTAATAATAATGGCCAGGTCGTCTTATTAACAAAATGACAGAAAGAGAGAACAGTTATAATAATAATGATAAGAAGAAGAAGAAATTAATAACAATAATATTAATCAGGTGACAGTTAAAAATATAAATATGTGCGTGCGTGTGTGTGTGTGTGTGGTGAGAGAGATATTATTATTATATATAATAAATCACTAAGCTTAATGATTATGTCGAGAGGCACATTTCTTTGTCTAAATTATTCATGGGTTAGAAAATATTACAATTATTTTAAGGCCCAAAAAATTGGGTATGTTTCGATAAAAATGTCAAATGATAAAGGAAAAGCATGATAATAACAGATTTATTTTGCTAAACAAGTAAAAGCACTTCATAACAAAGAAAATTGTATGATTTTATCTTCTTGAAAGAAATGTCCGAGCGGCTGCAGCTCTAAAAAGGTTTCTGTTGAAAATAAAAACAAAAATGTTTGATGCGGAGGTTTAAAATTGATGCATGCGGTGCCTGAAAACCATACCTTTTATTTTTTTGGGCCTTATTATTTTACTTTTATTTTAACAAACAATAATATTTTTATGCCATGTACCTGTGTTGGCAATAGTTGTCTCTTTGTTAATTTGTTATGTTTCGTTTCATGTGGGCTTTCATTCAATACAGGAGGAGTAAATTCAGTTAGCAGTGATGGCCTGTTGTATGTGTGGTGAACCCTTCCAAAGAAGAAGCCAAGGGGGGTACAAAAGTTTCTCATCAGAGGCCAAACTTCATGAAGAGTTTAATGTGGCCCAAGTGATGGCCCACCTGCTTGGCCATGAGAGTACATGTACAAGTATGGCCAAATCGAGATTCTGCGCAGCATGTGTAACGCTGGCAAAAAAATGTATGACAAAGCAAATTGAATACCATACTTTGTTAAATGAGCTGCGCAGGAAAAATATCTCCAATATCTTCAAATTAACTCAGTCTTGCAAGAGGCATCATAGCCCATCCATAACACCCCGAAAAATCAAACGTGTTCACGTTGGAACAAGTCCTGCCTTCACACCTATGCGAAGAGCTGCAATCAGTATAGTGAGTCCATACAGAAGAAAGAAAAAAAAACACAGGGCAGGGAGGATTCAAGCATAGAATCATCAGAGCACTACAAAATTCCCATTACCTAACAGTGTTCATGTTGATTATACAGCATGCCAAATCTTCAAAGACTGCCTTTCGCAAGGTAAGATTTATCATTTTACTGTTATGTTTTGTATGACATTTGCCGGTATTGATTTTCCTGACCACTGATTTTCATTTTAGTCCTTCACTTTTATAGTTGCAATATTAATTGTGCAATGTCTAATATTATAACTACATGATATGAAGTTATCTGACATTACAATTTAAAAATTTTAAATTCCAAAGTTAAAGTCTTATATTTTCTGTTCATGTTATACATAATATGCCAGTTAAGGTATGGTACCTGTGACTTGCCTCTGTAATTTTAAAATGTTAACATAAACAACTTTTTATGGGCAGGTGTTTAGCCACAGGGGTTTAATTCGAACTTTTCTCATTGTATCGGTCTGTACCAGGTCATGATGAGGATAATCAGAAAAGAGGTCTCAAACTATAGAAGAGTTGGTCAGTACCCAAACGATGTAAGCTTCACGGGTCTCAAGAGCTTCAGGTGGGAGTCCCTGATCCAAGGCATGGCAGACCACATGCCCACACTGCATGATGCCTGCGTGGCCTCTCTGACAAATAAATGTAACCAGCATCTTGTGCAGTAAGTACTCAGTTCATGCATTATGCTACACTTGTAGTGTGACTCTGTTTTGGGGAACCAAAGTTTTTGGAATCATGATGGTTATTCTTGGTGATGCATAATTTAACTGAATAGATTTTTATTTTTTTAAATTTTAAATTATATGAGTCTGTAGTTATCTTTCATATAGCACTGTATGGTGTGCTGGATTAACTCATATGAAACACCAAACTTTTGCAGTAATTCCATTACTCTTTAACATATGATTTGGAAGGCATCTCCAAATACTGTACATCTGGTATTATAAAAAACTTAAATCCTAGCAAAATTATAATTTCACTATAGTTTTCATGGAATCATTTAGATATATATATATATATATATATATATATATATATATACACATATATATATTGTTGTGATTTAGCGGCAAAAGGCGTCCCAATCTTGGAATGATGATGAATTTGGCACTATATGCCAGGCACAGGCAAAACTTCAAACTGGTGCCGTCCATCATTGGGATGCAAATGTGGCGGTGTGGCTGTAGTCAGAAAGTGAGAAACTGGGTTGACTTAAATAAGTGAGAAAACTAAGGACATGATTTTTATTGCCTGAAAAGTTGGCTATTACATAATAAAGCTGTGTTCCACTTGCTTACCTGTCATGCCCAACATGTTATGTGTAACTGTTTTTATAGCTTGCAGTTCAGTTTGCATGCAATTTTATTATTCTAGTTTATAGTCAATCTTGGCCTCATCATATGTGCATCTATCTCAAATACCATGATGAATAAGAATTTACAGGACTAAAAAATGGTTAGAAACCGCTACTTTGGTGACCCTGTGAAGGCTCAAGTAGTGTTATCCATTGCCTTCTAACACTTTCAGGGTAGTATATATTTACCTGACACCTTGAACCAAATTATCTTGATAATTTTATTATGATAGAAGTAAGTGTAACTTTAATGAACTGGCCTAACCAAAACTCTGTGAACACCAAAAGATATGCATATTAACCTTTAAATGTTGTTGTATGTAAAATTTATTTAAGAAATGTGCCTCATGTTCTTTGTCAGTAATTTGTTGTTCTTGGAACTAGATGCAGCTGATCTGTGGCAGCAGTTGTTCATTTTGGGCCCATCATTAATATTTTACGTTTTTTGGTATCTCTAAGTTTCTTAACATGAATGATAAAATAATGTCAAAGAATGGTGGGAATGAGTCAGCATGTGACAATTACAATCCACTAGTAATTGAGTGGACATAATGTTTTGCAGTTCAAGTATTTGAGTTGTCAGACACTAATAAAGTGAAGGTTAAGTATTTTATATATAAGTGCATGATATTTGCCTATTTTAAGATTCATCCTGGTAATGACCACAGAATCATACGTCTGAGTGCAGATACCAGAATAGAGCTTGTATTGATATTTGACAGGTGTGTATGGCACTTAATTGATATTGCTGTTCAGATGATATTTTTTTTGTACAGGGTAAACCATTAAATCCAACACAAAAAAAAAATGATTTCATTCCACACTGAAAAAAATATTACACAAGTACCAACAAAAATTTTAAGCCTAAATGACTTTAGCTGTTGGACAAAGAATCTATTGTATATTTTCCTTACATGCACAATGAATGCTAGATAATGCTGTCACAATATTATTTTCACAGTAATTTTCTTTTATAAATAAATGATGAGTGTAAGATGATTTGATGAAAATATGACAGAATGTTCAAAGATCTGTATGCTTTTGAAATTATGTATGGCTATTTTAAATGTGTTTAAGGTGTGGACTGATTGCATTTTTCCCTTCATATGGATAACTTTTTGTCTTTTTTCTTAATTTCAGCTGTTTGCATCTCTTCATAGCCTAGGGATTTGTCAGAGTCACCCTGCAGTGAGGGCCAATATAGACAGGCTAGTGGCTGAAAGCATGACAAGCCTTACCAAATGGATAGATCTAATGTTGGTAGGTGGCATATGATAATTAATATCCTGAATAGTATATCAATATGGAAATATTCCACTTCATTTGGATAGTGTGTAAAAATGGGGGTTACCCATACTAGCCACTGTAGAGTTAAGATATCTTACAGCTCAAGATATGGAAGGAAATATCTTGTTACTCTCTGGAGTTACATTTATTACAGATAACTAGTGAGGTGGAGTCCCATAATGCAACAGTCACACTGCATGACACAACCAAAACCCTACCAGAAGCTGGATGTAGCACCTCAGAAGGGGCACGCACAGGAAGTAAAAGCAGCAGATGCTTATTCCCAGAGTCAGATACAGATTCTTATGGTATAGTACTGCTAATTACATGTTTGTTTCTGGATGGGTTTATTTATTTAAAAGGTTTATGTTAACCGTACATGTTTGTGTATAAACAATTGCAAGACCATTGGGTTCTTTCTTGTCATATGTGTATGTAAGATTTGAATGTGTTTTTGTTATAATTAAAAACAAACGAAAAAAGGCTGTATTGTAACCATTATATCTCGGATGTACATAAAGGTAACTTTGAAAAAGTAAATGTTCAATTGTGAGAAGAAAAATTCTGACGGCTTTATGAGGAAAAGTTCAAATTTTTGGCATTCTGTAATAAAATCAAAATATGATAAAAAAAAAATAATAATAAACAGGTCGGTTCAGTCTAGAAAAGCATAACCTTTATCTGAACTATACAATGTTATATATGTGTAAAGGGTTGTTATATTAATGTGTTCCAGATAGTTCATCCACTGATGACAGTGACTGGGATTCAGACAAGTCATCCCATGAGTCAACTGATGGCACCATTGGAGCCTCGTCTGATGAGGATATGGAATTTGATAAGAGTGAAGACAAGGAGCAGCTGGCCAAAAGCAAAATCTCCTTTCTAGGTAATAAAACAGTTAACCTATAGGGATTGTCTGGAGTGCTGACTATAATTCTCAGTAGCTGAGTTAAAAGGGGATGCTCCTGGATGTCCATAAAAAACAATGCATTTCCTGATCTGGATAATAGAAAACTATGGGTGTTATCTACACAGAGAACCCCTTGGAGTGTTTCAGCTGTATCTATGCAAATTAATGGACATTAATTAATAGCTTAATCCATAATTGTCAACCAATCATTTTGAAACCTGAAATTACAGATATAAGTAAACCCGAATCTGCCCTAATGGAAAAAGCAAAATGAAATTTATCACATTATTGTTGAGTATCTGACAGTATACAATGTAACAGGATAGTGATAAAGCCATGGTAGTAATCACAGATTCTGGCCAGAAAGTTTGCATGGACTGATGGGAAAAGTGGCATCAGGGATGTTTCAGCTTTAACTATTGCATACTTATGTTTAAATATAATGTTTATATTAAGAATATCTCCTTGGCATTCCAAAGAATATTTTTGCTATTTTTGTTTTATGGAAGAACATTCTTGATATTTTCTTTTCAGATGCAGGGTACAGCATCACATGGGACAACACCCAGCTACATGTACACACACGCCACCAGTCATCAGAGAATAAGAATAAGATGCTCCTATGGGCTAATTCATTTATAGCCAATAATAGAGTGTCTTTCAGACATTTGGCAGATGATTGGGGTAATTCAGCAACATTATGTAAATCATGTGAATAAAAAGACAACATAAATGCAATACTTTGAACCTGTATTATATCAGTCGTTGCTGGTTAGTTAATCTCTATATTCAGATAGTGTGCAAAAGAGGAAGGTGTTATTGTAAGTTTACACTCACAGTTACTATGTCATCCTGCTAGAACTTAGAAGCAGTGAAGCATTCCCTCATAGAAATTGATTGTTAAGAAATGTTTTATGGTATGTCATATAATTATATGGTCACCAAACCTTTACAGACCTATCATGTGAAAATATTTCTCATTGATCGGATGAACTTTTGCTACTACTACAGAATAATCCTTGAAAATATGGAATGAATTGTGATAATTTCCTGTTTTCCCCATCTAAAAATAAAAATTAATTGTTGAAGTATTTTAAACATCAGTATTGTTTACATTAAAAAAAATTATTGACCAGTTGTTATTTGTCACATGAAAGAATTTAAGTTTGTGTAAATTATGATGATAGGATTTTTATATTTACAGAACACGTTCCAGCTACACTTGTGCCTCTTGATCACCTCTTACCAGACCAGGATGTGTTTGATTCAGTGAAGGATAGGATGGAGATAATCATTGAACGAATACTTTGTTCACATATAAGATACTTTGGGGATAACTGCACACCTGTCAAACACGTACAGCACCAGTATTCTGAGGAATCCAAGCAAAAGAGCAAAATAGTAATTGGTTCATCTTTTCCTTTACATGTAGCTGTTGAACCTCTTCATGGTGCAAAAGATGGTTTCAGTTGTGTTAAATGTTACAGTACCTATATTTGTATAGGAGTATATATATGTGTGTGAGTATATATATAAATATATTTTTATTTGGAATGTCTTTTTTAGTTCAGCTGACATTGCAAGTCAACTGAACCATAATGATCATTCAGCGTCCGTCTTCTTACTGTTAGACTGGAACGTTCTGCAGATAAACCTCATTCTACAAACATAGAATGATACTTATTTTGTCTCTGTGTGTGCAGGTAAACCTTGGTGTTTATGATGCAGACCCCAGCAGCACAGAAGGCGTGCGTAAGATCATGGACCACCTGCATCAGTATGTGCCATTGAAAGAAGATGGCCAACCACATGTTGTGCCCTGTCATGGGGATCAGCTCTCATGTGAGAGGATGTGGGAGGCGAAGCGAACAAGATCGTTCAACCAGTCCAAGAAAGAGAGGCTTCTTGGTTTGGAACCATGTCCTCAGGAATTTCACCATCGTGGGATAGCGCTCCAGGTAATAAATATAACTTTTCAGTTCTGAATACACAGAATCTGATGAAAGTCTCTGTTTGCTGTTTCTGAAGAATAAATAAGGATACAGGCATTAAATCACTATGTATTAGATCAGGTTCAATATGGGCTTACCATATATGTCTCAAGAGAAATTACGTATAATACACATTAAAAACAGGGAAGCGTATTGTGTAGGATCATTGGTCATTTAGATTTAATATACTGATCATGCGTATTATGGAAAATATGTCTAATAACATTATTTTTCTGTCCATTTACCTTCCAGGATACCCTTAATCTCCTGTTTCAACACGTGAGTCTGGATCAAAGGGGCACATTGTACCAACTCAAAACAGCATTCGAACATAGAAATGTATCCAAGAAAGTGATGGATTGTTTTAACCATGTCACTGATTTTTTTAAGTTTGTAACTGAAGGTTTCACGGTCTTGTTGGCCTTAAAGATCATGGGCATGGATTCGGTAGACAGCACACCAAGCTGTCCTTCAATATCCTGTGAGGATATTGAGAACAACCTTCATTCGGTTAGCAAAGAGATAGTCCAAATAATATGGTTCCAGGTACCAATTTCTGAAGTGGCGAGTGTGCTCGATGCAGAGCTTACCAGTGATACCTGGTGTTGGTGTCATGAAGGTATGCAACATCATTTTGATTAGTCGAGGAATTACTCTATAATCGTACCAGAAATTAACTCATTAAGGATATTTTATTTTCTTTTTGTATTTTAGTTTTTCTGTATGCATTTGTCACTAAAAATACACCCACACAGTTGAATTTGGTAATTAAATTTGATTTCTATACCCGACTTGATATGTACTGTGTTAAATTCCTTGGAGTCCTGACACTTTGAGTCCAAGAACAAGTCCAAGTCAAGTACTGTTGAATCCAAGTCAGAGTCTATGAGAATGGACTTCAGTCCAAGTGCAGACTTCAGTGTCCTGTATGACAGTCGAAGAAATGTTTAGTAGGTTGGAAGGTAATCCTTAATGACGTATGCATATACTACACATAGGTTATATGTTGATCAATGCCTTCATCCAATTATTTACCAGTAGTCATTTATATATCTATTTTAAATGTTGATTTATTAATTGCATAACATTTATGGGTGAACCTGGAGGTAGGTAAGTAGTGTTGTAATTTATTTTAATTTAATTTTCTTTAACAGATATTGATGAGGACATGATTGAATGTTCAAACATTCATTGTCCTTTTGGGAGATGGTTCCATGTAGGATGTATCCCTGCAGAAAACCTCGAGATTGTTGATGGTGAACCGCAAGCCCCTTCTGGTGACTGGTGGTGCTCGATAGAGTGCAGGGAATCTGGAGGATCAGCATTTTGTATATGCCGAAAGGACAAAGGACAAGTAGTTACATGTGGTAATACCAACTGTCCAAGAGGGCAAAAGTTTCATCCAGAATGTGTTGGACTAGATTCTGCCAAAGTAACAGGTAGTTTGTTTAGAGATTTTTAATAGATTTTTGTGCCTTCAGATAGCTTCAACAATCATGAAGAATTAATCCACGTACATACATCTGACAGATGTTAGGTAGCATCAATGATTTTATTGTTGTAACCATATTTGTGTGTTCTTACCACATTATAAGAAGAGTTTTCATGGCAGGGTGCATTGTTTACACTTAGATATTATTTTTTTAGATACAGTATCCCCAAACTTTGATTAAATTTTAAGGACAACAATTCAGGAAAATTTAACATTTAATATTTATGAGTTTACTAAAAACAATCTTTGATCCACATATCTACATGAATTTGTGGTTAAGAGGGATTTAAAATAATATTTCCTATATCCAATAGTCTTATTGTTTTAGATAACCTATTTTCATTACACCTTGTTTTTATGATAGTAAAATCTTTACTCTCTGATTGGTCTTTCACTTATCTTTAAGAGACGATCATGCCACCACCTGAGACATGAAGAGTGCCTTGATTAATTATAATAACTATTTATATCATCCATGTAAAAATATGTTTATACTTTAAGGCAGTCTAAAAAATAAAACATCATATATAAATTGCAATGATTTGTCGGGATAGAGAATGAAAGATATTACCAAAGCATCAAAATATTTAACCAGCTATCATGTTTTTAGGAATATTCCCTTATGTTGTAAGTTTTTTTTTTTGTTGGCTTACGGGTTACCAAAAAGTAGATTATTTAAATATTCTGACCAATATCATTGTATTTTTTTAAGTTCATGTCGGCATTGTCCAAAGGGCACATGATTTATGATATTTATAACAAACAACAAGTTCTATGCTAAGTCATCCATATACAATTTTATTCATGATCTTATATATTATCCAGGTGCAGAATAAATGGTGGTTATAATATGTATATCTTCACATGAAATTACAAAAGTAACATGCTTTGTGTTACCTTGACAGGGATATGGTATTGCAGCCCAGGATGTGATCAAGACAACAAACCTGATGAGCTAGAGGACTACTTGGAAAATTACTCTAAGGCTGTGCTGTACAGAGGTATCTTTAATATGTTAACTTCAGTGTTACTATAGATCCTAGTCTTGCCATCACTTTGCAGTCTAATCCCATTAACTTCTGATGTAATTGATTAAGGTAATCTCTCTCAAAACCAAGTCTTATAATCCTACAGAAATTTTGCTCATATGCAGTTAAAAACCTGTAGTAGTTTCCTTTAAATATTATATTAGGCTAAAAAAAGTGCAAATTATTAATATTATTCTTGGTCAGCCTAATGAAAAATTTAAACAGTAGTTCTATCAGTTTTGGATTCTCCAAACAATTAAATTTTCAGAATTATCATTTTCTTGTAAGATGAGGTTTTCATTTTAAAATATCAGGTCTGCTGGATGCAGTCATGCGAGATGTTGTGAGAGAGGCAGACGGAAACCGCATGATGGATGTTTGGAGGCTGAATATGCTGGACTTCTGGAGGTTTAAACACCCCAAGTATCTGCTGCAAGCAACAAGGCTGCTTACAGGTAGATTACAGCCCGTATATTTCTCGACATCTTTGTTTTTGTCAGCAACTTCATAAATTATTTTACAGTTATCCTTTTTGGATAAAGGAAAAGCCAGGCGCATAATTAATGATTTTAGGGTGAAGATATTACAGTGTGATATCTACTTTTGTTTATATTTTCAATGCCACGACCAGATCAATGCACGTGTATCAAAGGTTTATCCCCCTGAAGCTATTTTTAAAACATTTATCATTATTCAACATAGTGTTTGCTCAATTGTGGAAATTATTTTGCAGGAATAAATGGTTGGCTGCCTCCTCGTGTAGCACAGGAAATGATGCACAATCGCACAGCCAATCTACGCGGGGGCCTGGGTAACAACATCCCATTAGACCAAGTAAACGAATTCATGAATAATGAGTTCAAAGGTAAACTGTCTATGAAATTAATGTTTATAAATAGATACACTATAAAAAATGTTTTTTTTTTACCTCAAAGAGCATATAGGAATTGTTCCCCCAGCAAACTGTTGTCTTAACAAGGTTAAATAAAACTACATGAACAATATTAGTAAATATAAAATATTCCAGTATAACATTTTTTTATACTGTTAACTGGAGAACATACCATGGTAAGCAGAATGAAACTAGTACAATACAATTAACACAATTCTTAAAATAAGCTTTTTATCTTAATGTTATAAAAAAAATTATTGTCTAATTTATATGGACCCACTTTGTCCCTTTATCTTCAGAGATCCTGAAGCATAGTAGGGGCCGGTATACTGCTAAACACATTGAGCGAGCAAGCAAAATAGCAGGCCCTATGACAAGGGAGCTGGACAGGATATTAGCACAAAACATAGGGGAACACTATTTACTCGGTGCTTCCAAGCAGCAGGCCAGCTACGCAGCTGATGTGAAGAAGTTTGTAACTTCTTATCAAGAATATGGACTCTTTGATCATGTTCCGGGTAGGGAGCATCCAGCATTTCCCCGATTCACATATCCCTGTCATATTGACAGACCTGGACAGCTAAAGAAACGCATACTGGGCCATTTGGCAGATATGGATAGAGCCAGGAAAGCGCAGCAACAGTAAATAAGATCTGATAACACACAGACAATTTTTATTTTTTAGCTCGGCTGACTGAATACTGAACATGATCAATTTCATCAGGTCATGACGACTTGTGGTGCCACCTTTATTTTTCCTTAATTTGTACACCCATCTTTTCCATATGTGTTTTAAAGCATTAGACGACTCCTGTGATACCACAATATCTCAGATCTGGATTCATTTTGAGTAATGAAGCCTGGTATATTTATTGAATATGACTATATCTCTCAGTTGGTGAAGATTGAGGGCACCACGATTATTTTCAGATTTTTTAAGTATTTGTTCATATAGCCTGTGATGTCCGAGTTGACAAAGCGTCAAGAGCCATGACACATGTTGCACAATAGCAGTTTTGTATTTACTTTTTTTTGCGGCACTTACACACAATGGTCTGCACATAATAATCTACTGTATCAACTATGTATAATTAAAAATTATAGATATGGTTGAAACACATAATATATATGTGTGTGTGTGTGTGTGTGTGTGTAGGATTGAACCTTATCTATGTGTTTTAACTATATATTTTTTCTTTTCTCATTAGATCAGTTGTGTTTGTGACGTATTGCGAGGAATATACTGAACAGCATGTGCTGCCAGAGCATGCACTAACTTGTATGTTTGAATTGTATATAGTAGAAACATAAATAAATATGGTTAATCACACTCACACATATATGCACATGTAAATGTGTGTTTCAACCTGATATATGTTTAAACTATACAGTTATTCAGGCAGAGTACGCACACACTTGTATATTCATGTCTTGTGAGAACAGTTATTAACCCATACTGATTGTTTGACAGTCACAATTAGCCTTGCACACTGAACAGCATGTGCAGGCAGAGCATGCACATTCCCCAGAGTGATCACCCTTGCATGGTTGGCGTTGTTTCAACTCGTCCAGTCGAGAGCTGTCCATTTTCGGTAGTATGAAGTGTGACAGTAAGTCCAATCTGATGCAGGTAGCCTCACCAGGCTTTCTTTGTTTTTGACAAAGCTCAATCATCTCTTTGCTGCAGCGTCTGTTAATTAAAAAATATAACAAAATAACAAACTCACATGCTCACAGATTTTGTATGAATGGGAATTGGTCAACATACAGAATATGGTTCGGTGTTGTATTATTACAAACTGTACTCTACAAAAGTATTTGTCACACCTGTTGATGGTGTATGTGTGATTCATAACTTGTATTTCGCAGACTACTGTTAGCCAGTGTTCTGGTGTATCATAAGTTCGAAAACTTGATTTAGCCACTTGGAACAGATTTTGTAGGAACAGCTCATATTGTTTTTTATTTTTTTGTGGAAAATAAAACATTCATAAGTATGTTTAATACTCGTGATTTCTTTTATCATATTTTTTTTAATATTCAGGCAATAATCATAATATTCACTTCCAATATTTACTGTGACTGAGCAAGATAATTGCAAGTCAATAGGTATTTAAAGCAACGGTGAATCAGTTGTGATAACACAGGCTCATAATTAAGTAGTTACAATAATGTGTAAAACTTGAATCTTGAATTGTCTCCGTGACTCACCTGTTGTTAACCTTTATTGGATAGAAATATGCATGTCCGGGCATTCCATCCCTGCTGCAACGACCCACTTCTTGCCAATAGGACAATGGCGTTTTGCTTGCATTCCAGTGAATCACTCGCCTTATATCTGGTATGTTTACCCCAAGGCCAAAAGCAATAGTGGCAACTAAGACCCGCAAATTGCTCTCCTTCTTTGGGAAACTTTTCAACACAAGGCCCTCCATTTCCTTCCCAATGCCACTGTGGTACATTCCTGTAAACAGAAACTTCTTACGTAAAAAAACATCAGACTTGTAAAAAAAAGTTTTATTTGAAACCCATTTGTTAACCACAAACATACAATCATATACCAGCTCAGTACCATCTGACAACAAGACAGACCAATCTGAGCGATTCTCTTATATACTTACAATTTTCTTTTGTAAAATTTAGTGCAGCGTCACAGAGAAAAAAAATATAATCTTTGTTTGTAGATAAGCTTAGAATCATGGTTGGGGCCAGTTACAAGAGCCAGTGCCTAGACAATATTACAGGTACTTCCTAGATGGTCAGGTACAAGTCTACATACTGGACTCCGGGAGTTGTATGGTACAGGTACTGATACTTTAGAAAGTCCCTTAATACAGGTTCAGGCACTGATAACTTTAGTTCAAAGATATTAATAAAAAAGCTGAAAGTATTCTAAATTTATGAAGGTTCACTTGCTCATTTCCATATCAAACAATTATTTGAGCGTAATATGTCAGCATTATAACTAAAAATAATTCACTCATAGAGAAATATCTGTAAAAAATAAAACATGTACCTAGAGTACACGGTATAGATACTTTAGTCCCAGGTACAGGTTCTCTTTAATGTGTACCTGGGTACAGGTACAAGTTTCTGGCTCTAAACTTGCATAGAAAAATTGAGAAAAAAAACCTATAATATGGTTGTTGAAATCCTCCCTGTCGCCCCCAAGATACGCCTTCCCTTCTGCGTCCAATGCAGAGATTAAGGTTTCGTATATATCGCACTGACTTTTGTGATCAGAACAGTAGATAATGGTTTTGGGCATTCTGTTTTGTTCTTGCAGGGCCTCTTTAAACAACCACTTGAGGTCTTCCCCGGGTTCACCTGTGAATTAAAAGTAACATTATTTTCTTTCCATTCATTCACTCATTCAAAGCTGTTGCACAAGAGCTGGTTCATTAAGTTCATAGCAAAGCTTGGTCCTGTAGGAAATTATATTAACACAAACAAAAATCTACTCATGTGGAAGAGCTCCCCAGTTTCCATATACAGGTGAGTTCTCTTTGGACATGGCATTAAATTCTGATATAATGCATAATGTGATACAATCAAGTCATAATTGAAAAAAAAACTGGGTTTGACGAACCTGTGAAATTCAAGACGAAATCCAAGAAAATGTTTGGCCTGTCTGGCGCCACTGAAATCAGCTCCACGTTCACTGGCTTTAAACCCATCATTTTAAGAATGGAACCATACATGTCTTCGGTACATGTTGCAGTGAGGAATAACCATGGAACATCAACAAGACTGCGCAATTCATACACATTTCTGTAGTCTTCCCTGAATTCCAGGCCCCTTAAGCAAAACGTTAATATGGTGCATTAATATATGTGGTCAATTTAAGTAAATAAAGACATAACCTGAATATATAACGTGTGTAATGTTTCAGGGGTTCCAGTACTTTAAGAGCAGAACCAAAAATCATGACAATTTTACATGAACTCAAACATTAAACCATTTGTATGAGATATAGAGAAAATAGGTGAAAACCGCTGCATGTGATCATTAGGATAGTCATCATTTTATGTTATCTGTGTGTATGTATACTTATATAATTTGAGACAGTTATGAAATTAAGCACAAGCACATGCAAGCATAATTACCATTCGTGTATACAGTGCGCCTCATCACAGCAAACAAGACACAGAGCCTTGGTCCATTGACTGGTCTGAAGCATTTCCCTCCATTGGGTCTGCAATATGCTCTCCGGAGAAGTGAAGACCAATGAATAGTAACCTGCCTTGATCCCTGTAAAATATGTTCAAATTTTTTCACCATCACTTGTAATTCATATAACACACGATAGGATGAAATATGTTTTGTCACTTAAGGAACCTGTTATCAACTTGTTCATTAACGTTCGGTTATAATAAGCGTAAACGTTGTTTACTCAGATGCCTTGAGGGTTGATTTGGTAGACCTACAAGGCAGACTATAGGGGGCATATATGAAAACAAGATAAAGAAGACAATATGAATATAAACTGCATATATATTAATTGTGCAGACCCCACAATGCAATAAAATATAACCTGTATACCAGCATCACTGTGTGACCCACTCAACACACCCAACAGATTTTGTACCTTTAATCACCTCAGGGTCCATCTCGTTGACCTGGAGAATTGCGGCACATTCGATACCAGCCTTTTTCCACCTTTCAACTTGATTAATCATCAGTGACCTCAGAGGTGTAACAATCAGGCAGATATGGCGTACAGATGGGTCCATCTAGAAACCAAGGATACAGATTAATAATTAGCCGATAAATCAAGCCATATTTAATATATCTTACATATTACTGAGATTAACATATTAACAATAGCTACTATATTAAGGTTATCATTAAATACCTAAAAAAGTGTGCATCTGTTAGTGTATACCTGCTATATGGTTAGTGCCCAGTACGTACACTCAGTACGTAGCACGGACGACACCAAAAAAGTGGTGAAATAAATTGTTGTGAGTAAAAAAATGAATGAAATTACATATTTAATTAAAGTACACTGTTGGATGATGTTGAGCGATTTCTCTCGCACACAAATTCAATAAATTTCGAACAAATAGGAAATAAATGCGAGAGTAACTGACTCGGCTGGTCAATAATTTTAACCTTTTTAAATAACATGTTGTCTTAGATGATAAAATATAAGCAAAAATAACGTTTTATTTGTTTTACAGATCTTCACACAGAAAAGAAAAATATATTTATATATATAGAATAGTAGAAGTTTAATTGCGAGAGCGACTGCATGAGCTGGACAATGCTTCATTAAGGGTGACTAATTATTACCTGGCAGCAAAATGACCGACCAACCAGCCCCATGCCCTGCCCAAGCAAAGCAACTAAAGTGGATTTAAAAAGTAGTGCAAAACATTTAAAACCAAATTATTTTTATTATAAATTTTACCTGTATCCAGGTATTTGCCTATAGGCTAAGCGTGTGTGACTGACCTGGGCCAGCAACGGCACAGGACAAGAAGCTGACTGCAACCTTGGTGTACTAGTAACCAGTATTGTATGCACTTATGAGGAATAAGTTAAATATGTGAACTAGGAAATAAATTAACTGATAAAGAATTTTATTTCATAAGATAAAATAAGTTTTATTTAAAACCATATAACAATCCATACTGGGAAATACAGTAAACCTATAAAAATTATAGTAAACCTATAAAAAATATTACTTTGACACACAAAAAACTTGTCAGTTTTTTAAATATATATATATTATAAATATATTTATTGATTATACTTATAATTCATAGATAAAGAATATGTTCATACCTCATCCATTATCAATGGAGGAAAACCAAACACTTCACTTTTCCCAAAGCCTGTTGGTAGTACCCCAAAACACGTTTTTCGGTTTAAAACAGTCCTGATGATATCAGCTTGCTTTTGACGAAGTTCTGTGAATGGAAAATTGTACTTTTCCAACACTCTCGCCACGTGAGACTCCATTGTTTAAACGGCGCGGTGCTGTCCGTGTGCAAATACTGAGACGATGAATCATACGTGAAACCACTCGAAATGTGTGCAATTGAGACGGTCCCTCAGCTGTCACCGGGATTACGGGCCATCACGAGGTGGCGCATATGACGTAAACGGGGTTTTCCCGGGGAATTCCCAACAGACATGCTGTGTTATGACCGGCTAAACGGTACCTTCTGAAAATCAGTTGTTTTGGGCAGAGATACACGAAATATATCGTAAGTTTTATTACCATACCATCAAATATAACCAATATTGCAATATTTTACTAAAATAATACTGTTTTAATGCAGAATTAAGGGTCGCCAGTTTGTACATGATGTCTTACTAGGGCTCTCACATGGGCCAGGGCCCCCATGTGAGACCCGTTACTAGGGCTAGTCCTCAAAGAGCCTTGTGACGCCCTAATATGCAAATATCAAGGATTCACTACAGGGACTTAACAGGGCTTTAGTGATAAGAGCTGGCACTGAGTTTAGTCTATCGGTACATGGAATCACGTTTTATTTTAAGCATTTTATTAGTAAACGCAAAAACCAAAGCCCAGGCAGGGCTATCTTTTTGGTTCTTCTGGTGGGATAGAGAATGAAGCTCAACTCGCAGACCCATATCCTATAATCTATGGGGGTCCAAAATATGCCCCAAGAATAATGGAAAATTTTATACAAAAGCTCAAGTTTCTGAACAACTACTTTATTTTTAACTCCTTGATTTTTTGCATGGATATTAATCATGAAATGTTTCATTCGTTTCTGCACACAGGTGGCACCATCTTGATTTTTTTCGTATATTTATGCCTTTTTTCTCTATTTTTTAGACTTTCAAAGATGCAGTCGTCTGTTAACAGGTTACAATTCGTAAGCATATAGCCGAAAATTTTATTATTTAAAACGAAGAGACATCCATGAAAAATCTCCTGGAAACCTTAAATAATGTCTTTGTTGCCCATATCCTTTGAGCTGTAGGGCGAAATTGACTAATTTCAGTTTCCCATAACTCAGCCAAAACTCACTGAACAGAGACCATCTTAACAAACTTCAAAAAGCACTACCCTAGAATCATTTCTGTGCGATATTATTCAATTTGGCCATATTGTTTCATAGGGGAAGTGTTTTGTAGCCCTCAGTATGATACAGGCACTGTTGACCTCCCGTACAAGACCGATGAAGGTGGCGCCAACAATACCTCAATTCCAGATAAGACTCATGTGACCAACATTGCAATAAAATTTGGGGATGACAGCTCCAGCCGTTTCTGAGATTGAAAGTTTAGTATGCTTCTTTGAAAAGATGAATAAAACTTGATAGAGGCTGTTTCTGGAATAATTTCTGTAGAAATCTGCACAATTTGGCTGAAAGGTTTCGGAGAAGAAGATTTTTTGAGTTTTTAAGCTTTTTCCCTATAAAATTGAAGTTAATGGAGATAATTAATAAAAAGTAAGCTCAATCCGATAAAGTTTGACATGTGACTGATTCTTACATTCAATTTGGAGCTGCTAGCTCTGGCGGTTTCTGAGATAGCATGAATTTCCGTACGGACAGCGGACAGCGGACGGACGACGCTGCGCAATCGCATAAGTTCACAGGTTCGCTAAAAACCGAGCACGCTCTCTAACATACGCATAAACACATACTCTTATAAAATAATAAGTCATTATATTTCCACATTGTTCCCGCTTCACCGACCTATAATGACTTCAGGAATATTCTATTTTGGGTATCTATCATTATAACAGCCGTTATACCATTCGTTATTCCAGCCAGCGGACACCCATCCAGCGAGGAGTGCCCAGAGCCAATGTAGCAACTTGGTCACAAGAGGAACCCTGACAACCCAGCAGTAGAGGGCCCTATACACGTGGGTTGCTGGGCCGGTTAGCTGTCAGTCAAAATTAAATGTAACAACGTTGGGTCTTGGCACTCCTCGCATGAATCTTACTTCAATGTAATTTTAATAAAAAAATGGCTTGGTGGTAACTATTGGCTGTACGAAGCTTGACAACTAATCAGAAGCTGCTGTTACCACGCTAAATGCAGGAGGGAGGGGGTGGGGGTCCAAACTGAAACAGCTGAGGACTTTATTTAGTCTTAATTTTTTTCGTGCAAGCCTTTCAGCGGTCAGACTGAGACACAGAGTAGGATTAAAATTTTGATCTCTAACTTCGAGCATAATTTATATTATTTCTTGTACCTGCCCTAGGTATTGTTTTTTTCTCCAAATAAGAAGCGTCCGTCGCTACTTTGACAGCACTTACGTTTCCATTGGTAATATGGTGGATTCTTGCACATTTAAAGACAAAGTAATGGTCGCCTGTGTCTTCTATGCGTTTCAGATTGAATAAAATACGACCTCCATCTAAAATGTATGTGCATACTTCATGCCGTGTGATAGAAAATGCCAAAACATGAAAACAAGTAGAGTATTACAGGCTATGAAGAAAACCACAAAATTGCAATATAAACGAAACATCCGGATAACAGCAGAATTAACAGTAGTTTTGATACAGAGCTCCATTATCCTTTCGTTAGCCTTGTTTCCCCAGAAATGTGAAATACAAAAAATGAGATTAAAATAATTCATAACAAAACCATGGCAAACGTGCAGATAATGCCAATTGTGTATCCAGCCACCTCTGACCTCATTAAAAAGGAGTTTTGATGAGTATAAAATCTGGTAAGAAACTCGTTTGGTAAATATGTTTTTTTGAGTTTAATGAAAATCCATCGTATTCCTCGTAAGTTATAGCGGCGACTTTATTATATATGCGGGTATTTTGCATATAATCGAACTTGGGTGGGAAAATCTATTGGTAAGAATTTATGGTGATTTCGTCAAAATCACTCTAAAGCCCTGGTCAGTTATCGGGGCGACATTAAAAGTTAACTGACAGAGACGGACAGACTGTTTGAGAAATAGTATTACGTTTGAAATGTAAAAGTTTGTTTAAAAATCAATTAAAATATCCAAAATCATTCAGGTGTCTGAGTGAAACTTTTCGAGATATCGCGTCGCATATGAAATGTTCAAATTTTGCATAAAAAAAATCAGAAATGAAATTTAAAAATCATTCAAGTGAACCAAAACCTATTCAGCTCTGAAGTTTCTTAAGAAGATCCGGGTAAAACTTTTTGAGATATCGGGTTGCAAATGTAATGTTTATTTTGCATAAAAATACATAAAAATAAGAAATCATTCAAACGTAACCAAAACCTAATCAGCTCTGAAGATTCTTAAGAAGATCCGGGTAAAACTTTTTGAGATATCGGGTTGCAAATGTAATGTTTGAATTTTGCATAAAAATACATAAAAATAAGAAATCATTCAAACGTAACCGAAACCTAACCAGCTTCGGACACCCAAAAGATACACCTGCTTCTACAATTTGAAGTAAATCTGAGTAACACTTTTTGAGATATCGCCCCGCATAAAATTGATAACGGACAGACAGACGGACAGATGGCACGACGGACGGCACGATGGATTGAAAGAGGAACGGAGCTGATCACTTTATCTCCCGCTCAAAGGGGTCTGATGGTAACTTAATTTCGTTGACATTATGTCAAGTCATGTTCAAAGATTCAACCACTTAAAACATCTAAACAAGTGAGGCCCATTCAATCAAGGAACTGACGCATACCATACCCTAATGTTCTCGTTATGAAATGCATCGTTGTTAATTACTGAGGAAAATATGAGAGAATCGTTTACTAGATGATGGTATGTCAAATTAGCTGTCCAAAATGTTTAGTGCACACAAAAAAAAGGGTAACAAAAGTTACCGCTTTTAAAAGTAAGGACGGCAAGTTCCCCTGTTCGACCATGAAATAAGTCCAATATATGTCTTAAATACGTCTTTGCATTGACATTTTTTTTTCAGGGAAACATGTCGGTGAACAAAGCTTTCGACGGGAGAGAAGATATTCGTGTATCAGAATCAATACCCATGTCATTGTGTGACGAAAGAGCGTGTACCTCTGCCAGTCCAATACATTTTGCAATCGGAAATGCAAGTCCGGACAGAGCAAACGAAGAAAATCATGAATATACAGACGCTAATACAAGAAATAACAGCCCATATTTTGTATCATCACTACAAGATAATATGAAGACACCAGGTCACGGGTGCTCTGATCCATTAAATGATGACAGCATAGAAACACGGTATAGCTACCTTGTACTTGCCGTATGCTTTGTCACCTTTGTTCTATCGGACTGAGTACTGTTCCTGTACGGAATCATCTATCAAGACTTAAAGTCAAGTTTCGACACTGACACATCTACTCTAGCCCTGCCGTCTTCAGTACAAACTGCTATGTCTTATTTTGGAGGTAAGTCACCTTTAACATTTTAGATAATTTCAAAATAAAAAAGGACAATATACGTTGGGAAGATACAAAAAATTGCCATTAAAGTATTAGTGTTCAGTAAGGCAGTTGACCACACGGAGCCCTTATGCTCCCCGATATAATAATAATTATTATAATGAGCCCAAATCGCTCCAACACGGAAGGTATTCGATGCCAATGATTGCGAGAGCTGTTTAGAAGACAATCAGCTGTTTAGAATGATGTCACAGAGGTCGATTACGTAGACGTCGCATTGACTGACGTCATCATCTGGAATCGCTGCACTGATAAATATATCGCAGTCATTGTTAACTGTCTTGCCATACTTAGTTGTCTCATATAAATAACGTGCCATGGGGGCAGGACGTTATTATCGATTGGGTAGTCAGGAGTGGCTCCTGCAATCTTTGGCCTAGAATTTTTTTTTAAATATCCTGAAAAACATACCGACGTGGGCACTGGTACAGACAACACGTGTTCTGTTTGGGAGAGATCTCCCAAATAATGCAAATTTTATTATTTTCATGTGATTGACATTTTTAGAGTAATATTGGCGACCTGATTGGCTGCACGGAACAATTATTCTCATGATTATTCATTAAATGAATATGCTATTAAGGTCAAGTAAAGCTCATAGTCAGGTCAATTGTTTTACTCACCTACTGCATATGTTTGGATTTTTTTTTTAGGAAAGTAAATAACAGCACAAATTATTGTTCATTTTTTTTTCATACGTCTCTTTATATTTTTGCAAATTTCCATGGAGTTGTCCAGTTTATTCATCTTGTTATAAATTTATTATTTTAGCATTGATCACCAGTCCGCTACTGAAGGTCTTGTCTCTTCGCGCCACTGGTATGAATGGGGGACTTTTAGCCGCTGCAGGTTTACTGTGGACTTCATTTGTCAAAAGTCTCGCTGTTTTCACTGTGACTTACGGCTTGGTAACAGGTATTTGAATATATAGTAATGTACCAAATCAAACATGCTAGTACCCTTGAAATCAAACACCATACCTATACTCAAATTGTTAATTTATGCTTATACAAAGGGTACACACTTCAATGTGACCTGGTTTCATTCGCATTTTAGGTTTTGGATATTCATTCATAGTGCTCTTGGCATCAGTAGGGGTTCCAAAATATTTTGACCGACATCGCGCCGTAGCCACGGGAATCGCAAACGCAGGGTCAAGTGTAGGCGTGTTTGCGATGGGTCCTCTGACCAGGTATCTTCTGGACAAATACACATGGCGTGGGTGCATGTTGATCCAAGCCGGTATAGTTTTTCAGTGTTGGTGGTTGTCGATGCTGCTCCGACCTGATAAAGAAATAGAAGAGACACGTCTTGTCGATAATCTTCAAGAGACGCGTGACCAATCAAATATACAAGGTAACACCCAGACGGAAAATAACCTGTTGGCAGTATTAAAGACCGCCGTGGATTTCAGTCTGTTAAAGGAGCTGTCGTTTGTCCTCTACATGCTGGCACTTTTTACTACTCAGCTTGGATATCCACTGGTGTACGTGTTTGCACCTGACAAAGGTACAGAAATGGGATTTACTAAATACGAGACCGGATGGTTTGTTTCTTGCCTTGGGATTGGCAGTCTCATAGGACGGATATTGGTCGGATTGATTGGCGATGCATCCTTCCTACAAGGACGACATATTCGGCTTCATCGCTTCTGTCTCATCCTGGCTGGCGTGAATCATATTTTGATACCGTCTTTAAGGAGTATTTGGTCAATGTACACTGTTCTTGTTGTATGCGGGTTTGCAGGTGGTAAGTCTTTTGGAAAAGTCATCCGAGCTATAGCAATCACTTTGTCCGTCGTCCATCCGTCCGTCCGGTTGTCCGTTAACAGGGCACAAGTCGTGACCACTGGACCTAGAAACTTCTAACTGAAACTCACGGAGGAAAATAAAAAATCTCCCAGGAAACCTAGAATTAGGTCACTGCGACCTAAATCCTTCGAGGCTATGGGGCTCGTAAGTACCCTCCGAAAATAATTATCCAGAACATTGTCGATATCTTCTTGATAATGTGAAATTAGGTTACGATATCCTCTACACTGCAGGATACGGGCCAAAAGTATAATTTAATCTCAAAGACAGGACAGAAATGGTAACCATTAGTCCTAGAATACATTATGACACAACATCCAAGGAGATTCTGGCCAAGTTTCTTTGGTCGGAAACTAGGTCGGTCAAAATCACCTTAATTCTGCAGCGACTGGCAAAAAGTATAATTATGGGCACCAAGGCAGGCAAGGCAAAAAAATTTACCTTTGAACCTAGAACTTTCAGATATAACATCTCGAGAGGTCCTTGGCAATCTCGTTTGGATCCTGAAATTAGGTCACTGTGTTCTATTTTCTATGGGGTACAGGTAGAAAACCTGATTTGGAGCACCCAGGAAGTCACACAGGACAAACATATCTTTCTTAACGTTAACGGAGATCATTGTAATGTCTCGTTGGACATCCAAATAAAATAATAAGTCACTGTGACCTATATTCTGTACACTATGTCACTGTGAAAGAAAATGATTTTTATGTACCCTATCAGTCAGATTGACACACGTTTGATGTAGAAGCTTCTAACTTAGCATTTAAGGACTTCCTGGTAAATTTCTCTCGGAAACCTCAAATAAGGTCGCTGTTACTTATATTCCAAGAACTTTTGGGAAAACATGATTTTTAGCACACTGGAAGTCTTCCGATTTTCAAGGTTCCTTAACAAATATATTTCACCAGATCATAACATCAATAATTATTTCATGCATCAACTGTATGTCAATTTAACTGAGCGTCATGATCCATGGGTCACTTGTTGTTTTGTGTAAGTAGAATCCTACAATACGCATTCAGTTACATGAAAGTGGTCGATTTTTAGCATAAAAATTTCTTCTTGTGTATACTTTGTTACATTCTGGTGTCCATAGTAGTAAGTCAGAAAAGGTCGGACTTATATGAAGAAAAAGTGTTTATCCTAATTCCAACCTAACCATGTCTCTCTTTGGCATAAACTGAACAATAAGCTATGATTCCTTTGTTAACGAACTTTAAATCTATTGCATAAAAAAAATTGCCTCCAAATGTTAGAAACTGCCTGAGTACCACATAATACCTTTTGCAATTTAAAGGCAACTTGTAAATATAAAATGACGCCAACAAAAGTTTGACAGGATACACTTTCCGGTCGTCAAATACAACGACACATGCATGATTACAGAAATTGTGCTTTGAGCCCAAACCTTACTTCAACTTATTAGGGAAATACTGAGAAAATAAAGAAATTTAAGTTCTATTATCAGTTTAGTTTTGAAGATTGACTGTAACAATACATTAAGTTTTTGAAAAGAAAATATTAGAATTTAATCAGATTTTCTGTTTGGAGCAACGTTATAAGTTGATTCTCTGCCTCTTTTGATTTTATATATATTTGTATTTGAGAATTTTCACTGATGTTATATTGGCAATGATGGAAGCAATACACGACCAGACTGGGTATTCTGCTGGATAATGTGCACTTTAACTTAAGTGGTGTGTTTTATTTTACAGGTGGACACATTGTGATGCTTCAGGTCGTTATTGTAGAATTGTTTAGACAGGAGAGAGTCGCTCGTTCTTTCTGCATTTGGTTCTTTGTGTTTGGTGTGGCCTACCTTACTGCGGCGCCTCTTTCTGGTAAGACGTGTCTAAGGCTGAGCAACAGCATTAATTTGACAGATTATGTTTTTTTATAATATACGATACAAAAAAAATACATGAATTACTGAAGACAAAATACTCTGCATTGTTCATATCAAGCGTGTCTCCAGATAGACTTGACATTTGGTTGTATTCTCTTATTCAGATATGATAAATTTATCGATTACGTTTATTATTTAACTGATCGGTATATTGCTTTTTCTTTAAACATTTTTTATACTGTAGGCTTATTTTCCCATACGTTTGTTTCAGGGTTTATCCGGGATAACCTGAACTCCTACGACCCTGCGCTTTATCTGGCCGGGGGGCAATTTTTCCTATCGTTTTTCATTACATTCCTCGTTCGATCTCCTGATGGGCCTTCAGAAAAAAGTTCCGGATGACTGTTTATGAGGATGTGCAGCGTGTTTATTAAAAGAATCTCATAATATCCTGTATAGTCATTTGGAAACCTAGAAAAAAATATAACCAGGAATGCAGGAAATTTTCTCATTTGAATGAAAATAGAAATGTGTGCGAGCAAATATCAATTTTTTATGCTAACCTTATGCGAAATTGCATATATCTTATCCGTTATTTGTCAAACACGTACGTTTAAGTCCTGTAGGAAGCAATTGAGGACGGACGAAATATTCACTCCATTGTAGATAATGATATAAAAAGTAACCTTGTCTTAGCATATGATCTACATTCACTTAACATACCCATTTCTCAAATTTAAATGAAATACTTGGGGACACGACCGTTGTTATTTACCAATTGAAGCTTTTGCTTTTCAGCACCATCTAGTGTTTAGATGATACACTATTAGACGATTTTTATTATCTCGCGGTTAGCTTTAATCATGCCAACTCATATAAGTGAAAACTGTTAATTCTACGTTTGCAATCCACACTACTTTATTAGGATGTCTTCTTCACGTGTTGTGTTTCACCAAATAAACACAATAAAGCACTAAGAAAATGATGATAATAATTATTTTCATTATTAGTATACTTATTATTATAACTATTATTATCATTATTATTATCATTATCAAAATACTAAATTGCTGTACAATAAAATGCATAAACGCTAAAGTAAAACGAACAACATCAAGAAAAGTTTTTAAAGAGATTAAACATTTAAAATAATCGGCACGCTTTACAACATCAGGTAAATTTTATTGCATTGCTAGAGTGATTTTTTGTAGACATAGCAGATACTGTATTATTATACTATCAAAACAATATGAGTATTCCAATAAAATATTTCATGCTGTGCATTATTGCATTTGCTTATATTTGTTTTGAGCACACCTCTTGAATAACGGATTGGATGCATCATCATGTCCCAGGTGTCGCTACAGTCGGCACATGGGACACAATGCATTACCGTGTTTGACAAGGCAGCGTTAAAAGTCGACACGACTGTTAAATTGGTAACTACATATATAGCAATTTATCATAAATACTTGACATTGGGACATCAGGATTTATTGCCTTATTTGATGTTGTCTTTTCACACCTGGGTTACAGACACTCTTCAAAACTATACTATACACTGACCATCTGGCATTATGTCGACTCCATTTTTCACGATAATTTTGTATTAACATGGATAGTTAAATAGTAAATCAAATGTTACATTTGTTTAAAATACTTAGTTACCCAAGTTACATATATAGCATGTGAAATAAATCAAGATGCTTTTTAAAAAGTGCAATAGTCACCACGTTTGTTCAGAATGAAGCCAAATATTCACGAAACGATTTGATTATTTTGGAGTAGGTGATTACATTAACATAAATTTAGTCTAATTTATTTAAATGTTTTTTTTTTGGATCTTCAAATTTAGTCGATTGCAAGGGTATAATAAATAGAGGAGGACCATATTTTTTCCCGATCAAACCCATATTGGTCGAGTCGTACTGGCCTTGTTGTTGAAATCGACAATGAAATCTACAAGCACCGACAAGAAACTCTGGACCGGGACAAAACAAGCCAGGTTAACAAAAGCCCCATTTACACACGTTTTTCTTGAGCGCTCTGCATCGTTTAGCGCGCGCCATGTCCCCCAAACGCGCCAGATTTCGAGGATTTTCGGTCTGGAGCGCGCTCCAGCAAAACTCGGCTGTCATGTGACTGGGATTTACCCATGCGAGCAAGGGGGAATCAAATCTAGACCATGCTAGATTGCAGTATTATCTGCGTGTAAACGCAATGGAGATTCTAGTCCGGGCCAAGTGCAATGCGGCCGTAACTTGACAGGATAGCTCGATCTACATGGTCATTTGGTCCGTCACAGTGTGAACGCAAGTTAACATATAGCCCGCTCCACATTGTTCTGGACCGGTCTAGCGCGCGCCGCATTTTTGTAGTGTTAATTGGGCTAGTGTGACGTTACGTTATAAACCCCAAATTGACAATTGAAAAGTTCCCTGCACATGTAAAGGCACAGCCCCTTCCCGATTCGTGGGTGTAATTTTATCAAGAAGTCGAGAAAGTGAAAATAGCCCAAGAATAGCCGCTAGAATCTGGAACCGACACAAACCGGTGGTCAAAATGTAGCGCGTTCCAGACCAAAAATTCTCGAAATCTGGCGCGTTTTTTGGACTTGGCGCGCGCTAAACGATGTGGAGCGCTCCAGAAAAACGTGTGTAAATGGGGCTAATAACTTGATAAAAATGTTATTTTGTACCGTGCAATGCATATTTAAATGTCAAATTGTCCCTTAGCTTAATAATTATCATAATTGTTTATATACATTTTTATGTAATCAATTTACATAAAATATGGATATTCTTTTGAAATTCCCGTGTTGATGTTTAATTTTTATCAATAACTGATCGTTGTGATGAATGCATTAAATATCAATATACCTGAGGTTTTCTATCATTTTTAAAACTATCCTGGAGGGTACAAAGAGGCCCCATAGCCCTCTAGAAAATTAAGGTCGGAGTGACCTAATTTTAGATTTCCAGTTTTCCATTTACCTTCCTTAATTATCAGTTAGAAGTTTAGGGTCAACGGGTACGATTTGTGTCTTACTAACGGACGGGAGGACAACGGACAAAGCGCCATTCCAATCTCTCACTTGACTTTCAGTCGGCTGAGCTAAAACAATCTACACCACATTTTTTCTCTATCCCCATCAGGTATATCTCCCTCATGTAGCACGCGTTCTATAGTCACCTTCTGTCTCTAGAAAATCATTCTTCAGTTTTTTTTTTTTTTTAATATAGTCCTCTTGGAGTGCGTTATGTTCCTGCTAGTGTCGTGCCCAGGTACTGCCACTTATGTCAGCAGATGATACCGGAATATACGACAGACTTCTTATTATCAATTTTATATAGGGTACGCACTGTTACTCGCTCACCGTGTTGTTCAGGTCATAAGCCCGCTGGTAAATCCAAACTTCGTGTTATATGGCGGTAAGCAAATAATATATTTACTGTCATGAGTGCTTTTTTGGTGTACTGTGCAGATGATCATATAATCAGTCATTATGCACAGGTAGCAGTGAGTACACCAAATGCAGGTGAAGCAAATTAAGCCCTGTGGTTGAATATTGGCTGACTACAGATCGGTCATTATTTTAGATTTTTATTTATGCCTGTTGCCCCTCAAGGGTGAATGCTTCCATTGATTATTCACTTGATGTTTAGCTAAAACTCCTTATGCCTTTCCATGGGTAAAGCTACGAATATATAACCCGTCATGATATTGCAGGGAACCAGGCATGGCTGGGAATGAATGATTTACATTCAGGTTCAAGATATTAGCTGGTACACAGGACGCAATTACCGACTGCTTCATCAAGACCAGTCTCCCCTGGCTGCCAGTCACTGGTCAGTGTACAGTTGAGTCCCATTGCTGACTGGCTCTCCCTAGACCACAGCTGCGGGATACCTGATGACTAGGGGTCCATTTGATTTAGGTTCGATTTGCTCTACTCTGCTAATTGCTACGGGTCCCTTCTAAGCAGTTGCCCCTTCATTATTTATTAAACATTGATAATAATAATTATATTTCATATTAGTAAAGTAATATTTCAGTTGCATTTAGTTAATGGGGACCTCTTCGTGAGTCCAGCAAAGATCATGCAACTGTTGGCCACACGCCGACTTGCCTGAAGACTTGTAATTTTGTTCGAGACTTATAATTTTATTCCAGACATGTAATTTATTCCATGAAAATAAGCTTTCCCCGCTCAACATTCGTCACGGTGTTTATGAGTGATAGGCAGATCCGTCTTACTCCGAGCCATCGCCACATTTACAAGGTGTGAATGAAAACCGGCAGGTTCCTTGGTCGGAAGATGCACGTAAGGCACAAACTGTAAGGCAGCAGCGTCCGATGTTTCATACGTTAACCATTTTTTCTCTCTTTCTTTCCGCTAATTTTCTTTTAAAAAATAAACAGTCAGGAGAAGTGGTGAGAAAGATGTAAGCGTGCATAAATATGACATGACAGCCCATGGTCGATGTAATATTATTATACCATGCCATGTACATCAATGCACCATCCTCTGAAACGGTGAACCATAAATTAAAAAAAAACGGGTTTCGATCGTTTCTCTTTTATCTAATAGGATAAGAATCTTATTTACAGTTTATCTCTAGTATAGTAGTGTGCTGCCGCTGGTGCACGATTAAACTAACAAATTACTAATTAGCCAGTCTGGCCCGGAGGACGTGCAGGTGCTCTTAACTGATGTGATTAAAGTTAAAGTGACCCATACCGATGTATGGGGTATATCGAATAAACATAATCTCTGAGCCCTATTTTCCTTTATTTTAAAAACTTGTATTTTTACTCCACAAAAATATATTATTGCCTTTTATAAGGAAAAAAAAGATTCTACCAATCAATATAATTCTAACATTTTTGCTATTTTATATTACACATAAGTATTTCCATACATAGTCATACTCATAGACTGTTTTTTAAAGCTTACCTAGGGGAAAGCATGATGCAATGGACCCTGTCACTGTCACAACCAAACGAAGCGGGGAGTCATACGAAAATTGCGATGGAAAATAAAATATTAGTGTAACCTTATATTATTATTCTCCGGTTTGGGATATACAATTTACATGCACTTGTTGGTGTCTATTATTTACACATGTATATTGCTGTTTTTAAATATATAATATTTAAGCCGTAATTCAAACGGAATTAAAACGTATCTTTCCGCAATTGCAACAAAATCAGAATAAACTTAAACCGGCATGTTTTCAGCACTGGCACACCGTTAATGTTTGTCAATCATCCTGACTTGCTTAAGTCTATATAATCACGGGGGAAATCCGTTAGTGAAACCAAGAAACAATCAATTAAATCAGATTGCTCCCATTAACGACTCGGCCCTCTGTATTTTCAGCTGCCCAGCACCTGTAAAACTACATTTGTATAATTACATGCCACAGATTCACTCTCTCCGGGAATAAAGTCTACTGCAGGTTACTTTTAACCATCCCGGGACCCATCGTCTGTTTGTCGGCCAGAAATTCTTGATCATCTACGCACCGCCTTATATACACGTAAAAGGTATTTGTCGAACAAATAACGTCAATTTAAAAAGAAAGGGATAATGAGAGAGAGAGAAAGAGAGAGGGGACGGAAAGAGGTCATGGCCACTTCTTTTCTTGACTTCATAAAAGAAGATTAGTTGTTTGACAAGAGAAATTTAATGTTATTCAACTTCTTTATGATATAACGGTCCATGAGGTAATAAAGTTTTCTCTTATTCGACCGGAAAACTCATGTGATAACAGAACCGGAGTCAGCCGATTTTTTAGCAAGGTTACTGTCTTTTACCATTGAAGACAACAATACTGCATATACTGACGACGAAAACAGAACTGGGCAAAATGACCAGTAAAATTCACTTGATGTGCATGTTAGCGCCATTTCGGCCCTTTAACCCTCGAAAGTCTGCTGGCTGTCAGAGTGTCGTTACAACCTTTAAAGAATATTGCACTTTAAGGCTCTATGGGGATGCAAATATTTCCCCATTTTCACAATGCCTCATGGCCTACAAATACTGTGTCACGTAGAACAGATCAATCCTTAGCTTTTTAGTATACATTATAACAAAACCATGAGCGAGAAAACTTCAGTTTCAACTCGGCATATTGGTAAATCCCTTTTCATGTTTGTTGATTTTCTGGCCGCACGGGTTACTGGACGAGAGCAAATTTGTTGGCGATGAGACGAATTTTCATTTTGAGTTGTGACTTTACATGTATTATTTCCTGTTAAGTCATCGTTCATAGTCTAATGTTATAATCTTATTAGATTATGGGCGGTTACAACGATATCAATGCAACCTGATGGATGCCAACTGCAATGCCGTCCTTCGTATGGCTGGTGTATTCACGATTATGTGCATTCAAGATTAATGTGAAGTTATGCGGGCATATGTCGGTAGATTTTCTGACCGGATTTATCAATATATCAGGCGGGCAACACCCCCACATTTTTCTCGGAAAATATGCCAAAGATAATGTTCTTAACATAACCTCTCTCTGTGGACCTTTTTTAATTAATATATATATATATATATACCTCCTGATGATTAACACAAATAATGTAAAATTCCAAAAGAATACAGTATGCATATATTATTTATGTCGTGAATATTAAACATGCACTCCCGCAATAAAAGGTACTGCTGGCTCTTATTGGCCGCATTAATGTTATTTAAGGTAGCACATTAAGACACCATTCATGATCACGGGTTTTTTTTTAATTTCAAATAAAAACACCTACAAATATATTTTCCCTATTCGACCACATTCCAGTTTACCTTGCAGCATAGGCACAGAGGCTACGGTAGAATCTAAGTTATAAGAACAAACTGAAATGGCCGGAAGTGACGAATGGTCCGAAATGTTGCTCAACCAGGATAATTCGGCAACTGACAAAAACGCACTTACGAAATCCAGAGGTCAAGTAGATCTAACTCCCTTTCGATCAGGAATATTGTTAAAAACACCCACAGATAAAAATACTAACCAAGGAGAATTAAAACGAAAATGGGCTGATGATCATTTAGAATCGGACTCTGACGGAAAAGGAACAAAAGGAAAAGCGGTTCGAGGGACAGGCGGACCAACATGGAAATTGGATTGTGGCAACACGAAACCTAATGATGAAACCGAGAGCATTGAGACCTGGTACAGTTACGTGGTTCTTGCCGTCGGCTTTTTCTCTTGTTTTCTTACTGATGGATTACAGTCTTCCTATGGCGTTATCTACCAGGACTTGAAGTCGTATTACTCTGCCGACGTCTCAAGACTGTCACTCCCGTTAGCAACACTGGATTTCATGACACATTTTGGTGGTAGGATGATTCAAATCTTTCATGGTTTAATAAATGTTTTTTTTAATAAGGTGTTGTCATTGGGTTGCTTAGCTAATCCAAATCTAAAAAAAAATGGATTAAAATGCGATATGTCTGATTTCCGTTTACACATGACCATTCTTTGTGTATTGAGGGGAACCACATATACTTCTCACCGCATTACTTTTTAATTTCACATTTCACGTTATAAAATAAGCACTTTATTTTGCTTGACATTTCTTTATTCTCATAATTCTGCTGCATGTTTTCCAAGCAATGCCGATTTGGAAATGAAGGTTTGCATATATTTTAATGATCTGTTAATATTTTCAGGACGATTTTGTCATTCGCAGTCATCGGCGGCCAGTCTTATTGATATATAGCGTTCATTGCTGATTAACACGTCTTATATTTCTTAGCATTGTTTACGAGTGCCTTCGTGAAGGTATACGGACTGCGTTTTTCTGGATTCATTGGCGGCCTGGTGTCTGCTGGAGGCTTCGTCATCGCCTATCTTTCCCCGAGTCTCGAAGTATTCACCATGGCCTACGGCTTGATTGTTGGTATGTGCCTTCATTAATAACTAATCCTAAATTGTGGTGATCAACATGTCTATTAGTACGTTCAGGTTTATTTACTGAGTGAATAGGCATAATTTCAAATGATCATTTAATAGTCACTGAATTAGTATTCGTGATACTATTTGCAACGAGACGAGAGCACCCATTAATCTATAGGTGCCATCTTGCGGCTCATTTTAAAAGTTATTACACGTGGCTGCCGGCACACGTATCAGAAACTGCAGAAGTTCCTTATTCATTGACGACAAACTTGGATCCAAGACTTGCGTTACACTTGATTTAATTTAGTAGCAGATAAAATAATATAAATGTATGGATTGTCTGGCTGAAATATGTCGTCCATAGAGTTTGATTCTACCAGACTCAGAGAAAATGAAATAATAATTACTAGGCCATACCACAAAATACACCAATACTCGCATAACATTGCTATAAGAACTTTCATAATAAAAGTGCTGTATAACATTGCTTTGTGTAAATGTCATCCCCATGGTAGCAATTACGAGTTCCAATATGCATTGCATAACCATATTCGTTTGTACAATTGATTTTCTTCGATTAAGTACACGCAGATTTTAATCATGTCTTGTATTTATTGTAGGTACCGGCTTTGCATTTATGTATCTGTCAGCCATTGTATCTGTTCAAACATTTTTTGACAAGAGACGTTCATTAGTTGCTGGCATTAATAACGCTGGATCAGCTCTTGGTGTGTTCACTATGAGTCCGCTGGCTCGATTTCTCCTCAATAAGTACACATGGCGGGGGTCTATGCTGATTAAAGCTGGTATAGTTCTACAATGCACGTGGTTGTGGTTATTGGTCCACCCTATAACCAATAATGAACAAAAGATAATTCACAAGAACAAAAATCAAAACAGCAGCTCTGTCATGAGCCATAATCAGGAAGTGGCGCCATCATCTCATTATAAGGAATTAGACGAGAAAGCTGGTATATTTCGAAAAATGTTAACCATGTTGAAAGAAACATTTGACTTCAAGCTTTTCAAGGAGGTTCACTTTACAGTATATGCAACGGCCATTTTTATCGCTCAGATGGGGTTTCCGATCACGTATGCTTTTGCCCCAGACAAAGGCACCGACATGGGGTTTTCACATGACGACACAAAATGGTTCGTCTCGTTTACTGGAGTCGGAGGTCTGATTGGTAGAATGTCATTCGGAGTTATAGGTAACATTCCTTTATTGCAAGAGCGGCGCTTGCATCTGCAAACGCTTAGTGTTGGTTTGACCGGTGTCTGCCTCGTTTTGGTGCCAGCTTGTAGAACTCTCACGTCCATGTACATCATTCTTACTGTTTACGGCTTCGCGGTAGGTGGATATTTAAGGTAGTGTACATTCAGAGGATTTCGTGAGTTAACGTTTAGCTGTTTTCTTCGAAAGGATAATTAAGGATATTCAGTGATTTTTGAATAGCGTTAGAACTATCAAAATTGACACACCGTCATGAGAATCTTTTGAGTTCCTACGTTAAAATATATTTGTCATTGAAACGTGATGTAGACAGTATAGTTCAAAATAAATGATAAACCCACGTTCGGCATCTAGTACTAACTAGTTGCTGACAAGTATAGTAACGTGGGTACTAGTTATATAATTTGGAATAAAATATTCCTATTTCTGCACAATTGCACCAGGTTCGTGTAGTAAAATACTTACCGTGCATGGATATTCATATGCACAACCACTTACTACTTGTAGTGGCAATTACGCCCATTTCTATTAGCAAGCTTCTTCTACTGCTGGCCCGGTAGATAAAAACGCCATTTATTTATTGAATAGTAAAATACACGATGTTATGTGCGATGAAAACTCATCACAATACCAATGACTTGATGAATTCGCCCCCTGCTGCCATCAAATCTTATTCTCAGGGTATCGTAAATTTATGAACGGGTCATATATTTTTAATCGTCGAATTCATGAAATCGCGGATTATCTTGACACACGACCTGTGTGATCCTGATATGTAGTTCATATGTTTGTTTCCAATGTAGTATATGGCATTCGGCTATATATAATGATGATATTTGTGACGCTGTACTGCCTGTTAGGTTCCGATGGGCATGTAGTTCATTGTTTGCTCGACTCGAATGTTTGCTGTAATGTTTTGGCAGGCGGCCATATTGTGATGATACCAGTGGCGCTGTACGACCTCTTTGGTTCTGACGTCATAACCCGGTCATTTGGCCTCAGTTTGGTGATGATAGGTTTGGCGTCAATGGTGACTACACCTCTCTCGGGTGCGTAACAAGAACTTGCGCAAAACAAATGATCACGTGTTAGTGTCCTTTAATATGACATGATGTCATGCGACATTTATTTAACAAGGGTCCAATGGATTAGCCTGTGTTATTTTAATCTAACAACAACAAATATAATTTTAAAGCAAAGCGGGTATAAGTCCGATCGGACTTTGGACCAGGCTAAAATGTAAAAAAAAAAAAAAAAAAACGACGACATCAAAATGATTCCCGTGTTCATACTTAACCGGGGCCGCTCTTTTGTCCAAAATTCTTTTGCATGTCAAATGAAATTCTGATTCCGTCACACGGCAGAGTAAAAATCTTGTGGGGAAGCTACTCATATTAATTCGACAAAACCCACAAACGCATACGTCAGTATCGGAGCAATATGAACCCGGCTTAAGGGAAAGGAGCCGTGAAAACATAAATTATCATGTGTAACATAAGATGATTTTGCTAAAGGATGAAGGAAAAAAAAATCTGTAAATAAATCAAATGTGGCTGTGATGTTAAATTAATTAAAAGTTGGTATTAAAGTGTCGCAGATTTTGGTCAGCAAAACAATTTGTCCCGTTTTCCTGTATTTTATTTGGTTTGTGTTGTATTACCAGTATCGTTATCACCACTAATATTTATGCATTACATTTGTTCCGCAAAATCACCAATACGTATATTTTAAAGATAAGTGGTTAATACTTGATGCATTTAAAACAATACTATTATATCATCAGATGTTTGGGTATTCCAGGTTTTATCCGGGACAGTACAACTTCGTATGACTCGGTGTTTTACCTGGCCGGCGGATACTACGTTATAGCTATGTTTGTAATGATCACAATCCCTGTGTCAAGAAGGGAGAACAAAAAGAAGGGACAATACTTAGAACTTCCATAGAAATGCCTGATCAACAGAAATGCCTGATCCAACACAAACGCAGATTTCAGCAAACATTCCAACATCTGTCAACATGAGCTCTCGGGAGGGTTTTCCCTCATTTCTATCAAGGTATAAACAAACTCAAAAGTATAATTTAGACACATGGCTAATCCTTTGGGTCAATGTTTCAGAAAACGGCAGTGGGGTAATGGTCCCTCTGTAGGGAACGCCGGCGTCAGGTTAACACATTTTGAGAGCAATTAACCCGTAGTGAATAAGAAACCAAACTTTAGCTGATGATGATAATTGTGATTAACCAGAGGCACCAATCGTCGATGAATTCTTTAAGGTGTCCGTTAGACGAAATCAGCAGTGAAGTAATACCAGATTAAGGGATTCGGAACTCGTATCAGGCTACATAGTACGGGCAGTTTACCAGATATAGTTGGTAAACCTCACACAAATTGCAACAAAAGCAGACTCTCCTGATTTTGATTCCTGAGTATGGCCTTAATGTCAGAAAAAAAAGTCAAAAGCAATTGTGTGGGGGAAGTTTAAAAATCTTGACCAGGCAGAAAACACCTTTTTTTACACCTAATTTCAGCGTTCAAAAGTTGTATGAATGATCTCTTGGTTATCGTCATGCTTATACTTGTTCAAGTTGTTTTGAAATAAAGTTTATTTCATGAACTATAATACACTATGGTATACATATAAAAAAAGTCAGCAATCTGTGAATTACAGGGACATCATGAGCAACACTATCTGAAAATGGCAAAAATAACCAAAGATCTCCAGAAAACCGTAATACTGTCTAATCTGTTGATATACATCACGCTTTTCGGTTCAGCTTACTTTAAGTCATCAGCGTTATTGTTATAATCAATTGTCTGTCATCCGTCCGTCTGTCTGTCTGTTCGTTTGACTGCAATCACGAATAAAAAAATGACAAACAGTAGGATGCACATAATGTTTCTTACTTCTCCTAACAAACCCTAAATTGTGCTATTGCGACTATTGCGACCTGTTGTTACACTTCATGACTGCCTATTATCAAAACCAGTCGTCTGTATTTGTCCATAGTTATAAACATTCATAAAATACCTTTAAATATTTTCTATGAACGGGCCTAAAATAGGTCAATATTACTTAAATGTAAACGCTTTGGACCGAAACATTAATTAGGTACCTTATCAAATTAGCAAGAAAAATATTTTTTCTAGTAACATAGTAACTGCTATAGTAAGAGATTTTTTTTTCAAGGATACAATTTTATATAATCAAGATTTAATTGTATAAAGATACTAGTTCAAACTTTGACCATGGCACAATTTATTCCTGTAAGCACTGCGGATATGATTTCACAGCATGTACACATAAGGATTTATTGTGGTAAAATTTGAAATTTGAAAATAAAAGCTCACAAACAGGGCAAGTTATTGGTTTCTTTTTTTTTGGGGGGGGGCGCTCTATTTTATTCATTTGCATTGTCAAGCTCCAAGCAGCCCACTGCTGGTCACCGGAGGTAACTTAATACAACATTGCCTGCATATATATAAGAAATGCATCACTCAGGAGCACCCTTGCTGTCAAATGTGAACAGTTATTCTCAAATCACTCCCCATACCACCCCCACAGCAATATACATCAAGTGAAATGGAATGTCTGTCATTGTTTGAACTGAATATCCAAATTTGTAAAGCTGTTTCATCTCCAGGGTAATCCAAACTATGCCATGTTGTGGTATTGTGGCACATTCATAGAAGACAATTTCCTATTAAATAATTTAACCAAGCTATGATCCGAAAAAAAATAAACCCATTAGTATGGATAATGTGCTGTTATATGAACAAAATTAGGGTTAAATGATGGTGATATTTAGAATTTTTAATTGATTTATATATCTAGATATATGTTAAATTGCATATGTATGAAAATAAAAATCATGAAACCTAAAAAAAAAGATAAAATAAAACGTGAGGATCTAATGCAATCTTTTGTTCATTATTTTTCTGCCTATGGAGAATGGGAAATAAAGTGATCAGTCGTGTTCGTCTACCTGTCCGTCTGTCCATTTTTTTATATTTAGTAATTATTTATCAACTGCTTCCTGTACAAACTGTTGAATCTAATTTCATTTCCCATATGTATATGCAGAGGTGTTGTAACTCCCACCATTCAGCGCCTCCCACCCCGTCCCCCACCATAAAGTCCTTGCACTAGCTGACTGGGGACGTTAAAATTTATAGAACTGAACAAAAATGGTATAATAGAAAAAAAATATAATTTAATTGAACAAACGTGTCGACTGCTGAACTGTCAATAACTTATCAAGGAGTCAGCCACTGATCATGGTAATATAGTGTAGATCTTTTGTTTACAAACTGCTCACATGCTTCAGTTTCATCATTAGAAAACACACGGTCAGAGTATTATTTCTTATTTATCCAGCCACACACACACGCACTGCTATGTAAACAAAGAGACCAATGTTGTCTATAATGTCATTTATTAAATGACCTAAGAAATATAAAAAATACTTGGCAGTGCCATAACACAAGTCTACAATCCAGGCTGAGAATAAAAAGTCTTTATACACAGAGTCCTTGGTTTGATGGCCTGGATGCTGATGCATAACATACAACAATTGAAACAGATTTAAGAGGAGCACTGCCAAATTAACTACATCACAACATATATACATATATACAAAGTGGACAAATCACATGTGATAAAAGTGATGGGGGGAATTCAAAAATGGCGCACAAGCGTTAAGAAGGCTTATTACAACAAGTACAAATTAATAATTTATATACACACAATGGGTGGAGGATGGGAGGTGGCGGAAAATATAAAAATCTAGCGACTGGTTCTGCTGGAAGCCAGGAGCTGAGTGACCAGTGACTCAGCACTGGGGTAAAGATTAGGGCTTTGTACATGCGCAGTAAAGCACAAGCAGAGAGAGGGGGTGAATAACGGCCAATCAGCAATAAAATAGAATGACCGGTCAGAACCAGATACTGTTGACCTTTTAACCTAAAGAGCGTCCATCCAGGCTGTACCAGGATCCTATCTACGTGACCTAAAAACCAACAGTGCGTGATGTGGTACTGAATAAATACTTCAATGGTCCTCCGACCTTTAAAGGTTATTTATCCAGCCACACACACACGCACTGCTATGTAAACAAAGAGACCAATGTTGTCTATAATGTCATTTATTAAATGACCTAAGAAATATAAAAAATACTTGGCAGTGCCATAACACAAGTCTACAATCCAGGCTGAGAATAAAAAGTCTTTATACACAGAGTCCTTGGTTTGATGGCCTGGATGCTGATGCATAACATACAACAATTGAAACAGATTTAAGAGGAGCACTGCCAAATTAACTACATCACAACATATATACATATATACAAAGTGGACAAATCACATGTGATAAAAGTGATGGGGGGAATTCAAAAATGGCCACCGCTGGGTCTTTAGATCCAGCTCCCCCCACACAATGGAACAATAAAGGAAAAGAAGGAATTATAGATAACAGAAGAAAACAATGAAATTCTGAAGCATAAAAAGAATGTCACCTACTTAAAGGTCCCCAGGGGCAGGGGTGTATATGTATTGCTAACAGTGTATGCCAACTGGCTCCAGTCAAATACAGGATGCCAAGAATAAATATCAAAGTATTATGCTGAGCGAATGACATAGTTATACACGTAATTATACATCATGATAAACATCCGAATAGTTGAAGTGAAACCTGAGCTCCAGTCGAATACAGGATGCGAGGTTACACTAACATATGTTTAAGACTGCCCAGTGCCAACATGATGAAAAGCTGGAACAAACTCTCCAGTCAAATACAAGATGAGTTTGTCCTTAACATTGCCATTGACTCTGAGAAGACTTAACAGGTTAAATAGTAAGTTGAGTTATAGGCTAATGTTGTACATAAGGAATAAGATAAATTAACGACAGTTCTTTAGGGGATCAACAGAGAGTGTAACCTTCAGTCAAATCCAGAAATGATAACACCCTCCAAATTTGGAAAAATAGATGAAAATTAAATGAAAAATCACTTGTCAAGGAGCGAGGTACGAATATACTTTAAGAAAGCCCGGGACTTCCAGCGGCCCATGCGCATTATCATGTCGTTTGAGACTCCCTGGGAAGCAGCATGTGAGGCTGCACCTATCCTGAAACTATGACTTGTGAACCGAGCGTTGACGAAGCCGGCCTTTAATAGACAATCTTGAAGTATTTTATTGAAAAAATTGCTGGAAACTGGGACTCTGTCGTTAAAAATAAAAAGAGGACCTGGCACCTTGGGACGAACTGCGATAAATCTCAAAAGGGCGGAAACAGGGCAAGCAGAGTCGTTTGATCGTTTCAAAAGGAGAGAGACGTGATGATTAGCCGGGGCATGTTTGTACTTCTTTAGGACCAATGTAATAGAATCTTTGAATGTGTGAACATCAGAAAATTGAATAGCATTGTTTGTAGGATTACCAGTAGATGATGTCATTTCCCCTATTCGAAGAAAAGCATGGAAGGCTGTAGTGAACATGGCGGTGAAGAGAATTTGTTTGTAGGAGTCATGAGTGACAGCGGGAATAGCAATTAAGAGCTTCACTAGCATGTCTCTGGAGATAGGGGACCTGTTATCAAAGGATTCGGCTTTCTTGGCCAATCCTGAAAGTAATTTGTTGATAAAAAAGGAAACACTGGGAGGTGGAAGGCCAAATAGTTTATGGGCAAAGTTTATGGCTGACAGGTGGGACACTATAGTAGAGTGTTTATATCCTAGATTTGACATCCAAATAATATAGCATACTAGTGTGTCCTGAATGCAAGGGAAGGCATATTGAGTGCCCTGGTCCCTATTAAATTGAATAAACTGATGCAGAGCATGGGCGTATAACCTTCTGGAGCTTGGGGCTAGACTGGCGATAACTAGGTTGGCGGCTTGATGAATGATTCCTGCGGGAGCAATTCTGGTGGGATGGTGGTTGGCTGTCCGTCCAGGTATGGTGCTAACTTCCGTGCTTTCGAGACCTGCAGACGAGATAACGCATCAGCGATACCATTGTCGAGACCGGGAACATGATATGCTTTGAACAATATGTTAAATTTGAGGGAAGCTAAGACCATACGTCTGACTAAACACATTAATGAGGTACATTTTGAAGATTGTTTGTTAATGACGTCCACAACAGCCAGGTTATCACAATGAAATATAATCTTATGGTTCTGCCACATGTTGCCCCACATCTCAAGGGATATGACAATAGGGAATAATTCCAGGATAGCTATATTGAGACTTTTCCAGCTGTGAGGCCAGGTGCCTTGAAACCAATGAGACCTGAACACACCCGCAAAACCTATAGAGCCAGCAGCATCTGTGAAAAGTTGAAGAGCATCAGATGCAGTCCATTCTTTGAAAAGAATCAGAGATTTTCCAGAGTAGGAGCTCACAAAGGTTAGCCAGGCCTTAAGATCCGCTCGGGATTCTTTATTAAAGCGCACATGGAAGTGCGGTTTGGGGTCCCCCAGAGAATATAATGTAGCGTAAAGGCGACGCATGAAAGCTCGACCTGGGTGTATAGCAAGACATGCAAAATTAAGTAATCCCAGCAGCGACTGAAGTTCTTTCACTGTTATGCGTTTCTTAGATGAAGCAGAATCAAGATCCCCTTGTAGCTTAAGGAGTTTATCATGGGGGAGACGGAGCTCCCACGCCACAGAATCTACGTCTATCCCAAAAAGAGGAACACAAGTATTGGGTAGGACTGTTTTGGAATTCTTGACTGATAAATTGATATGACTGGCTAAATGCAAGAAGGATTTAAGAGCTTCGTGACATTCTGGAGAGTCAGGGGGGCCAAAAAACATAAAATCATCAAGAATGTGTGAAATGAATCTGACTTTGTATTTGTATTTGAGAATCCATTCGATTGCTGAACTAAATCTTTCAAAGATTTGGCAAGATGAGGCACATCCCATGGGCAAACATTTATCATAGAAAAACATTCCATTATATTTGAAGCCTAACATGTGATGGCAATCAGGGTGAATAGGTATTAACCTAAAAGCTTCGGCTATATCGGCCTTAGCAATGAGTGCACCCCGTCCGAGTTGATGTAATATAGAAATGGCATCGTCTAAAGATTGATATTGCACCGTGGCATCGTGTTTGGCAATACCATCATTGAGGGAGGCCCCCTTAGGGTAAGACAGATTATGGATTAATCTGAAACCCCCGGTCTTTTTTGGTATTAGGCCCAAAGGAGAAATTTTGAAATTTTGGAAAGGGGGAGAAGTAAAGGGACCAGCAATTCGATTAGCTTTTAACTCTGAGGAAATCATTTGTGAAGCAACCTCTACGTTGAGTAGCAAGGAGGCATGGTTGTTAATTTCGACAGCAGAATTTATCATGTCAGAATAAATTTTAAAACCATCTCTGAAGCCAGATAATAAGTAATCAGTCTCAATTTTATCATACCCTTGCAATAGGAAAGCCAGGGGTTTATCTAGGATTGGTGTTTGCAGATCTGTTTGTGTTAGATCTGGCCGGGGGAGGGGCATTCTGATGTCTCCTGGAGGTAGGTCTGGAGGCAGGAGCGGCGGGGGAGCAAGAGGAGAGGGAGTGACGCTCCTCCAGCCCTCGGTTCTTCCAACAAGCGGGGCATGCGTGGGAGAACTTGCAGGGGGGGGGGCCTTGTGCATGATCCCTGTCTATGGTAGGTGTAGCAATATCCAGAAGGGATGTGTTTCTGGGTTGCCTGGGAACTACTGCCGAGAAAGGGCTGGTTCCTTCTTGACCTTCTAGGAGTAAGCGCTATTTCCCGAGCTTCATACAGGAGGTCGGGCAAAGGGTCCCCCCAGGAAAACTCGTCATGATTAGCAATATGGTCCCTATAGCTGATATCATAGTGAAGCCATGCATCAGAGCTTGGGTAGTCCAATTTCAATTTCAACACCTGATATTGATGTTTAAAGTAGGCATGGCTTTCAGAGGGGTAGGCCAGACACCTTAAGTAGGCGTATCTAGAAAAGCATCTAGACCATTGATCAATGTTGGTAATTTTAGATGGGGGCCTGCGCTTGTCATTGGACTGGATAATGGTGTCGGTAGTATCCAACAGTGCTAAATTTAAGTAATCACTGGAGAGAGACTTTTCCTTAAGTTCAGGTGAAATACCCTTAGTGATAGGCTGATATGTACTGTTGTGTGGAGGATTTTGTTTACTGCCTACAACGTTGTTGTTATTGATTGCCCCTGAGGACCTACCTAGCAGTGCGTTGACAGCACTGGAAGCAGCCGCAGTGGACACAGACGGCGAGGCTTGACTGGTTGAGGCCACCGGTAAAGTAGCTGCATTCACGATGTGCTGCGAAATGGCAGGAGAGGAGGCGCAAGAGACAGTAGCCGATGTTGACAGGTCTAAGGCTTGGTCATGATGCTGGTCCATACTGCGTGCATGATGAATGGTTGTAGAGTGAGGCTGAGGACAAGAAGCATTTGATGAGGATGGAGCTGGTGTCTGTGGACCGAAGCGTTTGTCCAGCTCGTCATTGAAAACGCTGCGCATCATGGCCCGAAGATCCTGGGAGGAAGTAGGTGCTACAGACTCTGCAGATGTACTTGTATTGGGAGGTACTTGACTGGTACATATAGGCTCAGAGGTATTGGTGCCAGGCGCCGTTGTAGTAGTTGGTGGTCCATCAGTAACGTCGGCTAAGACATAGTCGTGCAAGGCTGCTGGAGATTTGCGCTTTCTAGTGGCCCTGGATTTTAATCCAGAAGGCAACTTATCAGGCACTGCAGGCTTGAAGCGTTTGGGCATCTGCAATGAAATAAATAAGTACGCGCAGTTTGCAAATTTCTATAAGGTACATTTAGCTGTAGTTCCAATTCAAAAGATATAATTCAAATAGAGAAATAGTTCCATGTAGAAAAACATAGCTGAGGAACAAATCCAAATCACAAAGTTATTTACAAGTGTACTTACAGCAATACTGCATGAATGTGATCCCAAATCACAATGTTAAAATACTTACAAGTGGTAATAATAGAGGCAAGTCGTACATGTAACTTGCACGCCCAGCTCCCAACAAACAAATAAAAGAAAGTGAAATAATACACTTATACAATATGTAGATACTAAGATAGTACACGCAGTGAGAACGGCTATAGCCGAGATCACAAATATAATAAAAATACGAAATCGCGCGAACAACAAAAGGGCAGACAGCGGGCTACCGCCCTCGCCCTGAAACAGTCCTGAAACCCACAGGCAGACAACGGGCTACAGCCCTCGCCCGGTAACAGTCCAGATACACACTAATGGGAGTTAGGGCAATAATAAAATAAATCAAATAGAAAATACAAACCACATTAAAATAGCACGTGGAAAAACACGGGAAAAACCCGTGACATCACAACGCAAGCGGCAAATGAACACAAATTAATTCGGCGATGGGCGCACGACGGATCGAGAGGGAGAATTATGCCATCAATAACCATTTAAATTATATGTTGGGAAAAAGCATAAGGCCGAAACGGCGGGGTAAAGTTGAAAAAAAAAAAAAATTAAATAATCAGGGCTAGAGCGGTAATAGAGGAATTATACGGTGATATTGCCTTTCAAAAGTACCTAGTGCAAAGTGTAAACACTTCACTGGCTGCAAGTAGTTCCCTTATGCCCGTTCAAGCCGCTACGCGTAGACCATAGCACGATGGCCCTCTTGATGCTGCATGCGTATATGCCGGAACCTTGAAAGTTGAGGTGAACGCCATCGGGACGGTAAATATTTTTAGAGCCGAAGCCCCTATGCTTCCAAACAGCTATGCGAGAGTGACCGGTTGCCATTTTAGATAGCGCAATGTTACACAAAGCAACCTTCTTGTTATACTCCGGGTACGGGCAAGCTGTATCCTTGCGCGGGAAAATAGATCCAATAATGACCCTGTCTAGACTGTATGCCGTTACAATCATCTCGGCAAAAGAGAAGATATGTTGGGAAAGTCGCTCAGGCGAGACGGATGGGCAACAAAGATCGTTAGAACCTATATCAACAAAGACAACATTAGGCTGACAAAGCTCAATTACGCGGGTGGATGCCGCACTAGTAAGCGATTTGACCGCTAGGGGCGCTCGTAGCTTCATGCCGCCAACCCCGTGGAACGAAACGTGATACCTGTCTTTGTTTAAACCTAAGTTAGCATCAAGATTCCAGTTGCGGATCACCGATCTCGGCACGGAGCTAACAGATTGGGAATTCAGCTCGACAGAGTTCTCGACCGACACAAGAAAGCTTTCGAGTCTATGCACAAACGAATGTCCGATAACAAGGACTTTTACTTTAGCCTTAGCCCTATCCACGCGAGCTGGGTCCGAGCTGTGCGCGGCAGTAGGCCTACCGGTCCTACTTGAAGAACTGCAAGAGGCTGCCATTACTTAAGTTAAAGTTGAATTAACCGACCAAAGAAGCGCAAGAGATATCTTACCTTTACCAGCTATATTCTGTTGCAGTATGTTCAACTGTGGTACAAAACCTGGAAGTTCAGCAGCAGCGGCGGTAGCGTCGGTCCAAAATAAAAATATAAAAATCTAGCGACTGGTTCTGCTGGAAGCCAGGAGCTGAGTGACCAGTGACTCAGCACTGGGGTAAAGATTAGGGCTTTGTACATGCGCAGTAAAGCACAAGCAGAGAGAGGGGGTGAATAACGGCCAATCAGCAATAAAATAGAATGACCGGTCAGAACCAGATACTGTTGACCTTTTAACCTAAAGAGCGTCCATCCAGGCTGTACCAGGATCCTATCTACGTGACCTAAAAACCAACAGTGCGTGATGTGGTACTGAATAAATACTTCAATGGTCCTCCGACCTTTAAAGGTTATTTATCAGTTCAGTGCCTATAGCTTATACTACTACCTTTTCCTCTCAGGCTTTTTTTCCATTTTATTTTATTTTAGATTTTTACCTTCAAGGTCAACTTAAGCTGAGCACCATGACCCATAGGTCTTGTTTCATTCACCATATCAATAAAATCATGTGGATATGTAATGATCACATGTTAAATTAGACGTCATCTTGTCCATCCTTATCACAAAGTGTCTGTTGCCAGTTACACACAGGGTTGCCAGCAGTCTGAAAAAATCTCTGACTCATCCCTGACTATTCCCGGATTTTCAACTGGGTTTCAAGGATAAACTAACCAACCAAATTCAAACAGTCACTCTACTGCTAACGCTAACCAAATCTTTATTAGAAAAATTGTAACTGAAAAGCAAAGCAAACTGAACCTAGAAATTTTGAATTGACAATTTAACATTCAAAGAACCAAACACTCTGTTATCAAGCATTTATCATGTGTATAAATTTATTACAATGACAACAACTGACTTCAGTTGATCAACTAAACTGCACTCTGTTCTGCCTTTGTAGTTTGTTACCTATGCAGATTCATGTCTTGGTGTTAAATGTCCCTCTTGCAGATTCACGGGAGCAGGTTGCACCAAATTAACTGATTATACCTGCCCTCAGGAATTATCGGTCAACACCAATGGTGCATATCAAATTTGGGAACTACCCGAAAGGTTCTGCTGTAGCCACAAAACAGCATTATAACTCTCTGTATTGTTTTAACATTCTTGATAGCGTGGAGTTTCCAAGGCTCCCTGTTGTTAACAGGATGATAAATAACTTTAATATTGTTGTAACACAGCCAGAGAGTGCCATGCTGCAGGATCTGGGGGTCACTGAAACACGAGTTCATGACATCGAGATGGACACAAGACTGCAGAGTGACACCAGTCTGTGACATCAAATGAGGTAAATCCGGATCACAGCTTCATAGGCTCACCTTGTGTTAAGGAGACAGAATCACTTTGATACACTAACATTTCTATTAAAATCAGGCAGAAGTGTTCAGACTCAAGCCATGAGGGATGGCGTTGCAGATGAGCCCAAAGCGGCAGCAGGATATGTGAAGGCCCTGCAGCGTCCCGTCAACTTTCTGCCATGTGGTATTTTTGTTAGTCCATGGGCGTGTTGGTTAGCTGCCAGCCCTGACCGGAAAGTGTACATGCCCAGCAGCACTCCTTCCTTTGGTTTACTGGAGATAAAATGACCCCATGGCCTAAAAATCAATACGGTAGTGGTAGGCCATACATAAAACAAGTTTAAAATCCAAATGTCAATCCCAAAAGGAATTAATATTTGGAATTTGTGGAAGGACAGTTAGATATACGAACAAATGGACATACACACAGACAGGTTGTTTACTATAATAAGGCAACTGCTTATTCATATATTGAATTATATATGTCAAATATGTAACTCTTCATTCTCAAATAATCTTTCATATCTCTTGACCTTCTAGAAGTTATAGAAACTTGTTATCTATCGACTAAAGCAATGCCATATGAGACCCGTTAACTATTATCATTCACATGTATTTATTTACTAAAGCTTTCATCGATAATTTAACAGTCGGCCAGTTTTCTCATTCAGTTTTCTCTATGACTTCTATAATATACATTAGAAGACAGGGGCGGATCTAGGATTATGTAATAGGGTATTAAAATTTACCATGAAAGCTAAGACTCTATAAGGTTAATACCCTAATACTCTAAAACTCATTAATGGAATGGGGTGTAGCGATCAAAATAAGGGGGAACGCTAAAAAGGGTTTACCCCCCCCCCCTCCCCCCCATCGAAAAGTATCTTTTTCAGATTTTCTTAATTCCAGGAACAGTGCTCCTTCGGTCGTGGGTGGAGTTTTTTTGCTTGTTTTTTTTGCCTATCGACTTTAGCGGCGAGAATGATACCAACTGGATCCGACAAAAATCATGTCGAATAACAAATACAGCAGTCACGTGTATATCTTACATTGGGGAAATTCTTCTCTCATAAAACAGACATGAAAATGTTCGGTACGGGCTGCAAAAGGCTGCAAAAAATTCTGAATTTTTTACCCTACCTATTTAAATATAAAATAGTTTTTCAGATATAAATTCAACACACACACACGAACTCATATTAAGACTTCCTTTGCAAAACAATCACTGAAATTAAATCTTTTTATCAATTTCTCTAGCTTTATTATCACGTATTTCATAAGTATATTACACATTTGTGTGGCACTGTATACAATCACATTTAAATTGCACATAAAAAAAAAACAAAAATACATAAAATACTGATGTGTATCAGAAGATAATTTTTATATAATTAATTTTAATTCTTATCACATATTCAAATGCAACATAATTCCATTACATTTTATAATGGGACATTTAAATATTAATTTAAATTACTACTAATGCTCATCAATAAAGTATTATATTGATATTATTCGCTTACGTATGAAGCATTCTTAATATACGTACAATGTCTGCCATCAATAATATACAACATCAAGACCGATATGACATTTGTAAAGTGAAATAGATATTCTAATATTATCAGTCAATAAACTTCAATTCTCATCTTTCAAAACAATTCTTTACTGCGCTTGCCAATGAAGTTATTTTAATAACATATGATCAGGGAAATTTGTTTGCATTGTTTACAGAGTATACGTGCACATACCAGTGATCTATAGTAACAACGTGCATTGCAGAAATATCATGTTTGTATATTTATACATTAGCAAAGACTTGCATTAACTTCTTTAACTTTACATCAGGTAAACGTTCTATAAAAGAGTATAAATTGAAAGTGTGACTCCGGCTTTATCAATTTTTTTTATATAGTGTACGGCCAGTAATATAAAACAATAAATAACGATGGGTGAAGTGTATGGATATGCATACAGTTATATGTAACATATCAGTAATCTTTTACGATAACCTAATCTTACGTATTAACATATTATTTTTTTACGTTTATACATTTGTACACATCCACTGAGTAATATTAATTTATGAATGTTTAATACATGAAAGTGAACAAACACATTTAAATATTAGAAACTCAATCTGAAGAATCACCATTACATTTCAGTCTTTGATACAATTCGTCCCTGGTTTTGCTGTTTGTTAATATGAATGTGGAAAACGGGATTATGTCATAAAATGACAAGAGCATTTCTAACAGCATAAGTGTTTGCCGGGATTGAACAAAATCTTGAAACACTATACTTATAAATCGACCCATCACCATAGGAACATGGCAAACAATAAACATAGTAGTAGTGACGAATGCTGTTACTTTAAATCGGGAAATGACGCTTTGCCAATCTGTATTACATGACGACCCCGGCCTTGCCTTTTTGGCATTAACAAGAAAAATCAGAATCGCAGTGTTACAACCTATCAAGGTTACCGTACCTATAAAATAAAAAGCGGCAATGATTATCATAGCTACACGCACAGCAAACCGTGTACACTTCTCACTCTTGTAATCATGTAGTGTAAGAATAACGGCACCGACAATTAGATTGAACGTAATGATAAAAGCGGTAGATATTGCAATCCTCTTACGTGACCAAAGTCTAGCTGCCGAAAATGGCACAGCCATTGCTCCAAGTTGCATACATGCTATGGCCGTGATAAAAAAGATGACGCAGTCATTGGAAAATGCAGATGTAAGCAGAAACCAGGGGCAAATATGCCCTGGTTGGGTAAAAACATAGCCATACTCAATTAAAACCAGATGGTTAGCACTGCGTAATATCAGACACACAGACAAAGCAATATAGTATATTGATACCGCTTTTGAGATCATGCTTGTTAGACATATTACCAATATAGCGAGCAGGTTTAGGGGAAGCGAAGCACACCTTAAGGTTGTTGTGACGATTTGTAAAGTGTCCTCTATCTTGATGCCATGGACACCAACAAAGGTTGACGGCGAAACATCAAAAGCGACCCCCGTGACTCCATGCGTAACGAGGAAGGGGTGTTTGGTCTGCGGATCATACTGAATGGTGCTTGGATTTATAGTGAAATTTTCATTGACACCAACATACTCCAAGGCAGCACTGCTTTGAAGGCCCCTGAAGAGAAATATGTATTTATATTGTACATTTTAATCTTACTATAAAACAGCACTATGAAGAAGGCTTTCATTCAATTGTTACATCATGTGGCTGTTCATCATGTATTATTCTTAATTCTTCCTCAGTCGCAACACTGGATATCATGAACAGAAAACTTAATCATGTGTAACCTTGTATTTATTTTGTAACGTTATGGCTCGAATGCACCAATGGAGACCATAGATGTAAAACAGTTAACAAAAGATAATTATACAAAGATACACAACATTTATACACACTACCAAGAATATTAAATAAATACAGTTGCATAAAAGATTAGGCAAGTTGGGCAAAATAAGGATCAGGACTACGTGGTTATACACAGATACCATACGTACAATTTATTTATACAACCAGGCTGTTCACACTTTTATTTGCAATAAGACAATACATTGGGTATCATGTCAACATAATAAGCTCGACTTGGCCGATATCTCGATGTCATGCAGAATACTTGTAATTTTTTTTTTTCAGACAGATACTATGATTTCACAAATTGTCCTTATTATACCTCATTATTGTACATGCTATATTTTGTTTAAATATATTTTTTGATAATCATAAACATTATAAGACAGATTTCATGCCATGATGGGCTTTAACTCATGTGGGATAATGTCACATTTTTTTTCTTGTAAACCACAAATAAAAGATTTTAACAGATTTCCCTTTTTCCACCTCAGAATAGTTTATGCTATATGTTGATTATTTTTTTTGGCACTGTAGAGGATAACATTATTTGGCAGATGTCATACTGTGAGGGGCTTATTCGAATGATGAAGTGAAACATGTTCAGAAGTGTGTTTGCTTCTTTCACATAAATATTATCTGTAATATGAATCAGTGGAAAATACTTAATATCTAAATGTGAACGTTTTAGGTATATTTTTTAAATATTTGTTAGAGGTATTCGCCTTAATTTTAATGCTTAGTATGCACACCTGAAGAATTCCATTCCGATTTCGGACTGTATAACAGGGCAGCAGCACGTTTCGCACTTGCGGGCCCTGGGTGTGTAATCGTCCCCTAAAACTTGCAGAGTGCTCACCCTTAGCGGGGGCAGACCGTTAAACATCTCACCATCTCGGCTGAGATTCGAACTCGGCTATGGGTTCATCCCTTTACTGGTAGACCACAGAAGCCGGTACGTTTACTAAGTATACTAATCAATATAAACTTTATCAAAAATCATGTGTCATGTTGAATGGGGATTGGTATACTAGTTATGATAGAACTAGGTAATGAAATGGCTGATATATTTAGAATATCAACTTCATCAGGCACTTTGAATCAGGATGTATATTTCAGAGATATCTGCAAGATCACTTTTTTTATTAAGTCTCCCGCCGGAATTCTCTGTTGTTACCATTCAGCACCTAATGCCTACAGTACCTTCAGCTCTGCTGGGACCGCATTAACAGCAATTAACATACAAATAAATATATTTTTTAGTTTCACAACATTCTAGTACAGGACAATCACTGAACTGAATGTTATCTGTATTCCTGGAATACAAATAATTCAAAAACATCAAAATAGTCAGATGTCAGTGTTAGATAATTCCAGCGCAAGCTGATTTGATTAGCTGAAATGGTAGGACTTGTGAACCTTGTTGGAAGGATTTGATACATTTTTGGATTTGAACTCTATCGAAAGACATGTTGGAGTTCTGTCTGTTTGAAATGTTTAGGTTTGAAAGGTAGAAAATTTAGGGGTACATTTTAATGAAATTCTGAACAGCAGTAATAAAGTTAAGATATTATCTTTATTCACGCAATGTCAGACGAGAGCTAGTCAACGTGTCGTTGAGTAACGTATTTAGTTCTCCTAAATTTAATCAATTAAATTCCATTCAGATAAAATCCAACTATTACTCAATGAATGAAATCCAATTATCGTTCGATGAACATAAATCCACAGGCCTTGGAATAGACTTCAGTCCAAATAAAACATGAAAAATCCATTTTCATTTTGAGCAATATGACCGATGCCAAACGGCAGTTCCATGGCTTAATAAAATAACTAAGGAAATTGCCCTTGTTTACACGAAGTTATTTGAAATTAAAATAAAATTTTCTTTCACTAAGGAAATATAGGGTGTGGAAACAAGCGATTGAAAAATAACATAATAAGACCTTACCTACTTAAAGTAGACAAATACATGATATATCCATCACGTCTCGGGGTAGACGCTCTGAGTGCTTGTCTGATTATCGTTGTGAATCGGTCATATATATCTCCGTAACTTTATTCACCAGTCAAAGCTCTCATTAACATAGCTGGCAAAGATGCTCCAATCACATTCGAAAAGCGGGCTCTTAGTAACATATATAATCATGCTGGCTTGTTCAGTCATGAATATGAAATTAAAGCAAGAACATCTTGTGCACTATTGATTGGATATCATGATTTTCAGGTACATTGGTTGCCACCCCCCCCCCCCCCCCCCCGCAAAAAAAAAGAAAAATCTCGAAATTTCTGAATTATTTAATGTATTTTAAGTAATTTAATTCAGGGGCGAATTGACATATTCTAGAGTGCTTATACGGAAAATTGGACAGGTTTGGCTGAATTCGAGCTCAGATCAAAATTCCGAATTTAAATCTCACTGCTCGGTCCCAAAATGTGTTTTTTTTATCACGTTTGGTCATTGCCGATCCTTCCATAAACAAATTCACCAGTCACGCCGTGAAAAGTTTTAAATCCGGAGTGCTATAAAGCATGGATCGTTGTATGACTCTCAGAAAAGTAGACACCGTGTTTGGATATTAAGCAAGATCCTTAGAGTTCCATGGTTTTGGTGTTTACCCTTTTCGGTCTTCAAGATGGCGTATTTTATCGCTCATATGACACAAACTTTTAATTTGCTTGGGGTATCACGTCAGTTCGAACATCATATAAAAAAAGAATATCTCCACCATATTTTATAAGATTATCACAGTTTACGACATAACATAATATTACGTAAGATGCCACATGAGATTTCGTTAAACGTCACATTACCCAAGATTTTCACGTCTTGACATTTCATGATCAGCATCACATTTTTACAACATAACAAAGTTCCCGCATCATTTGAAAGTATATGTATTTAACAGAAGGATAATAATCATACATTAATAAGGAATTTTTTTTCTATTTGAAATAAGAATGGAATCAACCCAAGATCTAAGAAAGTGAAATAAATTTAATGAAATAATAAATTAATAATTAATAAATAAATCAATATTGATAATTAGGGTAATTTTGGGCGTTATCTTGCTTTTTTTCAAAAAGATGGGCGTGGGAGCAGAACTAAAGCTCACAAGTTGTATACATGTTCCTGCTGACAGAGAACGGTAAACTTGATATTTAAGTTTCAACCGCTAGATATCGTCTTGTACCCCCCCCCCCCCCCCCCCCCGGAAATGAGGAGCTCTTTTCTTTCTTTTAAAAATACTGCCTTTATAATCGTTTATGATCAGCCAGCCTGGACTTATCTGTTCCATACCTGTATTACCAGGACAGGTCCGTCCTTGGCGAAAATGTCAGGTACACAATGGCCTTTTCATGAATAAGTTCATTCTATTCTAAAAAATCAGGTACACAAAAAGATACCCTAAGCACAATTTAATTCCCCCAGTGAGATATTAATGTAGTCCACTTTAAGCCAATAGTCAGTGATATCCATGGCGCGGCGTCAGTGCGCCCTCTGTCGGTATAGTCGTCTGTTTTATTAGCAGCTTTTCTCAGGAGTGGGTAATTGTATTCTCACGAAAGTGGGTATGTTATACCAAGCGCAGTAAAACGCATATTGTGGCGCCACCTGTATGTTTTACGTTTGTTCGTTCTTTCTCACACTTTGGTCACTGATTAAGAAAAATAAAAAATCTCAATTATTCCAACATATATCCCTGTCACCATGCAGCTTGTTATGAGGATCGAATGTATCAATATTTTTCCAGAACTGTGGTAGACACATTTGAGAACTTGACTTGGGGAGGGTGAGGGGGGGGGGGGCAAAAATTAGTTACGCAGACCCTATTGTGCCATCTCAATATAACTAAGAGTTCATTCAGAAGAAGTCATTGTGTACAAATATTGCCATCGAATTTAATACCTATATGAATATATCTTGTATGAAATAACTTTAACAAAAAATCAATTATTTTCTTATTTGCATGTTTTATATGAAAATACGAATTGTATGGTATAAAAATGTTTCTGACACAATTTGGTTATGGCGCGCTTTGCCTGGTCGACCGGACTTTCGTGTGAAGATGTATTTTCGGCGCTCTTTGCCTCATTAGCCTTTTCTCTTGGAGAAAACAGTCTTTCGATGAAAGCAAGGCCGCTCATCACTATCACTACACATACCTGTCAAAATGCAGTTATATATATGGTGTGGATCGCAGAATTGAATAACACGTGAAACGGTCATTAAATCGAGATCAGTAAATTTTGAATTACGAAGCTTCTGTAAATTTCTGTCTGGCAAATAAAAATCCATTCAGCCTTATCCTTGAAAGATATTTTATAACTTATATCAAAATATAGATGTTATGTATTTTCTGTTAATTCATGGGTGTCAGAATGTAGGGGGGGGGGGGGGGGGCGGGGGAAAATACAAACTTCATCCCAACTGTTTCTCGGGGAAGGGTAACATATAAAGTGTAAATTCGCTTTTTAGTCACGTTTAGACTACGCTTAAACAATCGGTCTCCAGGAATTATTTTATTAATTTTGTTCATGTTTGTGAAAAGGCCCCTTTCTATTTCATTTCATTTTAATACCAGGTATTTATAATAAAAAAAGTACTGCTTTAACCTAAAAATTATATTGTCTTAAATGACGCTTGGTGTATTTTCGAATGCTGAATAAGCTCTAGCTATATATATATATATATATATATATATATATATATATATATATATAAAATGTTCTATAAATATACTCAGGTATATAAAACCCGCCCCCCCCCCCCCCCCCCCCCGAAACCAACCAACCAACCAACCATTCGACGTCTATGTTTGTTATACAGTTTACAGATTACTTAAGTGTGTAATATTTTCATAGATAAACCTTGACATGCGGACGTATGTGACTCGTGTCCAAAAGAGGTGATCAATTCCACTGTCGAAATCACCGGCGCACTCGAAAATTCAAAACTGGTTTCGGTTCCGGGAAAACCGGTTCTGTATAGTTTCACCTTGTATTTTAAGTGGACGGTTTCGGTTTTAATAGAAAATATTGATAAAATTTTAAATTATTTATTATTAATTAAATAAACTAATGATGAAAATTTTCTCAAACGCTAGAGATCCTTGCCTTGGCACTTTGAGACCCAAATGAGAGCATGATTTATTGTGACTGGAAATATATATTAAATCATGGTGAAAATAGACTGTTTCTCTCCATCTTACAACATGTACATGTGTCAGACGGCATGGACGCACAGGAAACGTGCGGTTCATCTTTAGCTATACATGGTTATAGTAGGGATTATTGAATTCAAAACACTTATTGAATGTTTTTATCTCACTCATTGCTCAATTAACTCTAACAGGCATAAACAGTTTCCATTTATAAAATAATTAACAAAATTGCACTACTTTGGCCCACCTCCGCCATGTTTCCAGTATTATAATCGGGTGGGCGGTTTTAGCGAAACCGAAACCAAATCCATCTCCGGAGATGGTTTCGCACTTTCGCCAAACCCAGTTCGGTTTCGATATTAGTAAGTGAATGGTTTCACTGAACCGAAACCAGTTTCACACTCTCGAGTTGGGCCCACGATGTGCAGGTAAAGACACACATCAGTCTGGGATATCTGCTCCAGAAGCGCCATCTGTCTGGATATTGTTGATTTAAGTTAAGCTTATGATAGTCTCTTCAACAGATGCCAGGTGCCGCTACATGTTTAGATCGAGTGCGTCTCTTATTCGACTTGGGTCGATTTGGGTCCTTTCAGCTCGGTCACCCTAGCAAACTACAGCGTGTAGCCTTTTCTTCGTAATTTATCCATAATATTTCTCCTTGTGTTTGTTTATTAAGCTAACAACATGCTTAAGCAATAAGAATTCTCATTCCGTCATGTGTAACTGTGCACTATAATGTATACAGATATCTCACGCCTCACATATCAACATTATGTTGTGCCGTTAAATGAGTGTGTTTTACATAATTATGGACAGTTGCCATATATGGAAAAAAAATAATATATAAAGGCCCATACCTATTGCAAGTACAGTCGAACTTCTATAATATGGGCAACCTTGGGACTTGACCAAACTTCTCACTTTATAGAGGTGCCCACCATACGGATTTATTAGCTGCCACATTCTGTGCTGCCAAGAGTACTTCATTAAATTGATGCTTGTACTACTATGATCTTCCTGTTTTAAAACATGAAGGTTAGTAATAAATAAGTTTTGATTGTGAATATATATATATATATATATATATATATATATATATATATATATATATACAACTATATAGGTACATAATAACACGTGTGGGTGTGTATTGTAACATATGATGATGGACATAACCTAAGTTACCAAATGCATCCTTAGATATACCATACTATTCTACAAAATTTCTTTTAGATAGGACTCTCCTAACCTTCCATGCAACTGTTAATATATATATATATATATATATATATATATATATATTGTTACAGATGCCCTTTTTTTGTGTGACACGGGCGTAACTCGTGTTGTAGCGCCCATGGCTGGCCACGTGTTGCACTCTCAGTTTAATCCGTACTGGACTAATATTTTAAAATAACTTATTGACAAACAGATATTTGTTTAAATAGGATTAATATTTCATTTGACAGTTTTATTTAGAATTTTTTTTTTTAAATCATTGGTCTATTTTCAGCTAGAGACTGTACGATGTGGGAAAGCGAGGTATCTTTGTGATGTATAGCACCATCTGACTGCAGAATATGAAGGTCGATTCTCAGAATGGGAAGAGTTTGATTGTGAATGAAAACAGCCGGGTGTTCAGGTAAGTTTGATCAACGATTAATTTTAATTACTTAAAAATATGCATGAAACAAAAAATATAAACGTGTAGGTTTCATTTTAAACTTTTAGTTGTATTATTATTAAATGTTTTATATTATGTTTTTTTCAGTGGAATATATCACAAAATGTTATGGGGCCGTCGTTGCAAATCTGTATTGAGTCTGTGATCAGCAATTTGAATCCATTTAAATCTTGAATAATTGTCACCATCTAAGATTATTTTCACTTCTTTTAATTTACAAAATTAGTTTCTCGAATCATTGGAATGTGTATTTTTTTTATATTTTAAAGAACAGTTCTAAATTCTTTTATAGGTAAGGTGCATAAATGACCACCTGGGGTTCTGCATTTTCCATACATATAACAAGAGTAAATTTCCGAAAATTAATGGATCTGTCTAATAGTCAATGGATCTGTTTTAGATTAAACAATATAAAGTATTTAACAAGTTCGCTAAAAAAATTATATCAATGTTTGATATAAGTGGCTAGTAATATGTCCAGCTGCATTCTGAGTCGTAACCGGAAGTTCGTCTTGGGCGGCCATTTGCATGTAAAGTTTGAGGAAGGTAGTGAATCATCAATAATGATCAGTTGTATCTTGTATATTTGTTCCCATCCAACACTTCTGTCGAATTGATAATTAACAAATTGAGATTCCGATATTATTCCGAAAACGATTTTCTGTGTCATTTTAAAGCATACAGTCACAACGAGAACTCAGGTGAAGGAATAAAAAGTACCTGGAGAAAACAACGCGCCTTGAACAGCGGGGGGGGGGGGGGGGGGGGGGGGTCCGAGCGTTTTACCCCTCAACTGTCCAGGCACTGGTGTTACAATAACTTTAAAACAAATTAAAATACATTCAACACACTGTGATGCACCAAGTTGAGAGCTAGGTCAGATATGCATATGGATGACCCTGACGCATATTTCAAAGTCAAAGATGTGATAATGTAAAAGTGATGTTGAGTCAATTACTCAGGGGAATTACAGGCACCGTCACTAAACTATAACCATTGGTTTCAAGGTCACAGATTCGATCCTGCTTAATTGATAACTATGCCTAGAATTGAATCTGGGTCTTCAGCGGAGAGTTCCGAGCATTTTATTCCTCGACTGTCAAGATGCTGGTGTTACAATAATAGTTAAAGAAATTGAAATACATTCACCACATTCACACAGTTGATGTAACAGAGAGAGAGCTAGGTTAAGTGCGCATATGGATAACCTTGCCATATTTTCTAGGTCAAATAAGCGATCTTGCAAGAGTAATGTTAGCATGATAACACTAGAGATATACAGGCGCAGTCGCTGTACTTTAATCATTGGTGCGTCTCCTGAATGTTTAGGTCAAGTAAGAATATGGACGACCTAAACGCATTTTTCAAGGTCACGAAACTATCTTGCCGAAATGATAGCTACACGGAGGATTACATCCGGTCGTCGGTAATGAGCAAGGAGTGTTTTACCATTCGACTTTCACAAAAACTCGAGAGAATTACAGACACAGTAATTATACTCACACTATTTATACATCGCATGAAGGTCTAGGTTAAGATTTTATCTGGCTAAAATGATATAAGCGCACCATCTCCAGGAGATCTTGATTGATTGACCATTTAGCCATTTCATCAATGGCTATTAACTTCTATACATCCATGGAAGCCCATAAAAAGCTCCGTGATCACCTTAAATTAAGTCACTGCGACCTATATTCGATGGGCCTGTTATTGCATTCCACAATAACTAAAACTTTGATACAAAAGCTCCTGTATCTGCATAACTAATGCATTGATTGTTATGATTCTTTCCAGAGTGTTTTTCAGAAAATATACGCTTTTTTTTTTTACAAGCAGGACTTTATCGCTTCTGTTAATTTGTTGGAGTTGTAAAGGTTACCGTACTTAACAACTCTGGAGATATTTGTAAATTAAGCAAATCTGCGAACGTACTTCACTTGTTACTTTTACCATATAGTGCTTAGTATTATATGGGTAACTTAAAGTTCATGTATTTGCATAACTGGTCATTAGGTTTTATTTGTTCAATGTTGTTTTTCTGTTGTTGAAATGGAGATTCATGTAGACCAGTACGTTTTTAATCTGTTCAGAATATGCATTTAAATTACAAGTAGATGAATATGCATGTTTCACCTCAGAGGTTAAATTCTCCGCAACACTCTCAATTCGATTCAAGATACGAAAAAAAAAAACTTTATGCAAGGGAGCCAGAGGTGAAGATTATGGGGAGGGAATGGTGTTCAAGAGCTTTAGCAGATATGGAAGTTTATACTCTTTAAGGCCCCCACAGTGGGGTACAGTGAGTTTCCTTTACTGTTTTAGCTTGTGTTTAATTACCTGGTATACATGTGGTCTCATATTTGTTTTATGTTTATTATTTGTCCCCACTACCGCCGTATACATAATACGTTATAAAATTGATAAATGAGCACACATACATATATATTGAACAGTTATATAATAATAATAATAATAATAATAATAATAAGAATAATACAATACAGTTTCTTCTGATGTATACTTTTGTAGTTTAATGATCCCATTTCTGTATTTTTCATGATAAGTCGTAATGCCGATAATGATGAGCAAGGGGAAAACCCGTTCTGATTTCATGTTTATATTCATAATATTGTACTTCCTTTATACGTTGACGCAGAAGCTGGTCCAGAATTTAAATATATTTATAAATATTACCTATATATGCCATTCTGCTCGACCACGATTTATTTAACGTGTTTTGTAATTTATTTAGATATAAGCTTTAGCAACGACATGCTTCTCGTCGAACTGCGTCATCTGGAACGACAGCATAAGAGAAGAAACCTGGCTGAAGGCATCCCTGAAGAGAGAGGACACAAGGTACATACAGAAGAACCTGTAAATTACGGACACTGACGGTACCAAAAATTTGGCCGCAATTGAGAGGTGCCCTTAGTATATGGTAGACACTTAATTGGCACTGTCTTTTGGAAAAAATAAGTATTGTAAAATAACATGTATATTTTGTGATGTTTTTAATTTTACTAAAGGTTAATGGGGTCTCCAATGGCAAAATATATTGTTATAGGGAGCACATAAAAGCGGACCGAACTGTCCCTCTAGTGAAACTTGTTGGCTGGATCAGCGGTTGGTACGCAGGACTTGTGGACCACCAACGTGGGTTCGAATCCCGGATCGGCACAGTCTGAAAAATTTGTCTTTGTGACAAAATGGGGGCTCGCCAAACGTGATGGTTAACTTTGTGGCCCAGGGCTCACAAAGCTCACAAAGGTTTGACTCCTGGGAAAATTAGTCTTGTTCTGATAGCGGAATGCTCTCAAGAGGGGGCGTGTTACGGGGTGCAAATAAAAGCGGATCGAACTATCTCGCTAGTGAAGCTTGCAAGAAACCAACAATTTGGTAGAAAGGAGAATTCCTTGAACAATATTGAAATAGTGACATTTATTTTGAAAATCTAATATTTGTATAAAAAGAGAGAACATATTATATAACAAAATGCTGAACATTCAGTCTGTTAACTAAGCATACTTGAAATCTATTAAGCATAAAATTCTTTAGTCTGACATTTTTTTAATCCCTGATATATACAAAATCCTTTTGTGAGGCAAATCATTGACTTCATGATACTAAATTATTTTGTACTCTCTGAGATACAAAACTGTCATAAAATATTTTTGTTCTCTCAGATTTACCAATAATGTTTTGTTCTTTTTCCTGCAAGTTTCATCCTAAGCCTCAAATATAATTTCCTGGGAGGATGCAGCAACAGGAGCGCTGATGAACTTCTATTACTAGACGGGAAAGTGTCCAAGTATAGGCCTATTGAGATAGTTTTCCAACATTCCATATGAATTATTAATAACAAACATAAACAATTCAACTCTATCACTTAACTTCATATATCTTCAATAACCTTCTACGATGATAGTCGTGGTCCATTGTCCGTCGTCCGTCCGTCTATCTGTCCGTCCGTCCGTCCGTCCGTCTGGATGTCCGTCCGTAAGACAGGCACGTTTCGACACCGTTGGACCTACGAATCTGAAATTAGGCATACAGTTAGATGTCCCCAAAATCTCCTACCATGCCGAAAATTGGGTCAATAGGACTTCGTTCCTTCGAGATATTAAGGAAAAACCTCAATTTTTTATTAGAAATTTATTTTCACACTTCAGGACTGCCTAATATCAAAACCACTCATCTGGTTTTCTTCATATTTACCATAAATATTCCTCAATATAGTTCCTATGTACATGCCAGATATTAAGTCAGTATTATATAATTTAAAAAAGTTATTGGCCAAAACATAATGGACTTTGTAAAAAATTCAGGAAGATATTTGGTCACTTAAGACCAAAAGTGTTAAAGGTAGGGACTTTTTTTCAGAAATACAACTTTAATTAATCAAAATTTAATTGTATACCAAAAATTAGATCAAAATCTGTTAAATTTTCTTAAATATTGGCTAAAATATAAAATTGGTACCTTAAATTTTGCCCAACTTTGGCCACGGCACGTTTTTTTCCTGTAAGTACTGTGGATTTAATTTTCACAGCATGTATACATAAGGATTTAATCTTTTAAAATCTGAAAATTGAAAATAAAAGCTGCACAATTAGGCTAGTTATTGAATTTTTTTGGAGGCTCTTGTTGTATTCCATTACATTGTCAAGCAGTCCACTTTGATGACTGTAGGTCATTCAGTGCACATCTCTATGCTCCCCAGGCTGTTGGCATAATTTGAGATGTCCCCAAAATCTCCTACCAAACCGAAAATTGGGTCATTAGGACTTTGTTTCTTCGAGATATTAAGGAAAAAACTCCGTTTTCCATAAAAAAAGCCATTGTTACACTTCAAGGCTGCCTAATATAAACCACTGATCTGTTTTTGATCGTATTTAGTATTCACATTCTTTCTTACATTTTCTATGAACATACCAAAAATTAGGTCAGTATTGGGTATTATTTTGAAGTTATGGGCCAAAACATAATGCAATTTTTTTTAAAATCAGGAAATATATTTACTCACCTAACATGAGAATTGCTGAACCTAGAGACTTTTTTTTCAGGAATATAACTTTATTTAATCAAGATTCAATTGTTTACCCAAAATTTGATCTGAATTTTGCAAATTTTTCAAGTTATTAGCATAAATAAAAAATCAATACCTTAAATTTTGTCCAACTTTGGCACTGTTGATTTAATTTTCACAGCATATATATACATAAGGATTTAATCTTTTAAAATCTGAAATTTCAAAGAAATTGATTGGAAAGAATAGCTTTTATTCATGTTTTCATACACCATGTCAAGTGTTGTTTACATCTAGCCCACCTAGTAGTACAGCCTTCACTTGCATTATGTAACCCACCCCAGGCAGCTCGCCTTGGGTCAGCTTGGCCACTACCAGCAGGCTTCCCCTCTGCCCCGCACTCCCCCCCCCAGATGGTGCATAAACTAGATGAATGTTATAATTTTCTGTATTTGATTCATTCTTATTCTAGGCTATGCTACATTTTAGATTTTGTATTGTACCACCAGGGATACAATGATTAAAGTGTACATTTAATTGTGTCCACAAAGTGGTGTATTGCTATGAAAGTGTGGATGTTCATGAGATAAGTAATTCCTTACTTCAGAAGAGTAAAAACTTCACCAGGTGTGAAATTGACTATTAATTCCAGTAATAAATTAAAACTGGGATAGTAATTAGCACAATGATATAGTTTGCCCTCATTAAACCAACAGTGTGTATACTTTATTTGAAAAGATGTTTTATTTTATCAAATTTACTTAATCTTTTATTTTATTTTGGTGAATAAAATTAAGCATGTACTGAAAACTCCAATGTGCAAAACTTTTTGATAGTGATTCAAGTAATATTCTTGTAGATGCCATGTTGTGGCATTATTTTCTTTTAAATTCAGTTTAAATATTTATGATTTAAAAATAATAAAATATATGTGTATGCATAATATGACCCAATATGAGATACACTCTGGATATATGATGATTGCAACTTTTGCAACAATTCTAATATTTTAACTTATAGTTTCAGTTTTTTACTCTGTATATATAATGATTGCAACTTTTGCAACAATTCTAATATTTTAACATATATTTTCAGGCTTTTTTATTAAAAATTATAAAACCTGTAAATAAAAAAATGATTCAGATAAAAACTTCTTAATGGAAAAAGTGGATATGCTTAGAAAAATAGGATTAAATATAAACTTAAATGCATTATTCCCTCGAAAGTGAAATAAAGGTATTAGTCCATTCTGTCCACTTGCCTGTCCATCTGTAAATTTTCATATGCATCACAGTATCTCAAAACTTTTACTGTTTTTCTTCATGGCAGTCTTGTCAGAGTATTAGTTTGCAATCATATATTTAGAACTTCACTATAACCAAGTAGGAGGGCCCCTTTCCTCTTAGCTATTCATATTCTTATATAAATGAAAAACATTACAATAGAATATTTCTACATCCACCTTCGTGCTGCCCTCACTTTTCCCTTCTCCGAACCCCATCCCAAAATCAGCCTCAGTAAGCAAGAACAAGATGAATCAGATATATTCATACTTTAATATTTTGTATAACCATTCGTCCATAGGTACCTATGTACATGCCAGAAGTTATGTCAATAGTGTGTAATATGTAGACATAGTGGGCATCACAATAATGTACCTTGTCAAGACTAATGAGATATTGTGTCATACAGTCACAAAATCATAAATCACTTCATCAGCATGGTTAATCATAACATCATATCTGTCAAATTGAAAGCTTGCAGAATACCATACACTTTAGATCCTTCAACAAATAGCCTTATCATCATTCTACTACTGCTTATTACTGCTTTCATTGCATTCATATTTGCTCAAATATATCACAATTTTTAACCCCTCCTAAATAAATAAAAAATAAACCACTATATTTGACTCTATTAATCCATCAGTCAGGTAATTTCATTTATTATTTACTCACATATTACATTACATTCCTTTATGATAGCCCAACATGTCCATGATATTCATAAGCTTTATCGACTCGATATAGTATCACCGTTGAGAAACATTAATAGTCCAATCACGATCAGCTGAGCGCCGTGACCCATGGGTCCCTTGTTTTAATTAAAAACAAATGTTTTATGTAACAATTCCATTAAGCACTTAATTTGTTTTAATAAATGAATAACTTTTAGTAATTAATGACTAACTATTCAATGGGACAGAACTGAAATAATTTATACATAAAATTAAGTATACCTATGTGTTTAGCTAACTAATCACATCGGGTTACAGAGAAAGGAAAACAACAGGCAGAAAGCTGTTGCTGCAGGGATAAGTCAAGAAATAAATATGGATAGAAGACACGCAGTGTCAGCGTCAGGTTCCATCACAAGCTGCCGAAGACTCATATCTGAATGAGGAATTGTGTGAGGAAATTGTAACTGCAAAAGTGCAGCACAAGAAGGTAAATTAATAATTATAAAAAAAAAAATATTTTTAATATATATATATATATATATAGAGCAATGTTTTAATATTAAAGTAAATGATTTACCCAATTAACTTCAGTTAAAGTTAGCATGTTGTGTAACTGTAATTAGATTAACTTATATGTATATTATAAGTACAAAAAGTTTTCAGTAATGCCATAACATACTTATTACGACGTAATTTCTGCATTTTTACTTGTGTCCTATAAACATATGCAGCGGCTATGCCCAGAAAGGATCATATGATATCCATTGATAATACATTTGTATAAAAATTAAGCATTAAACTTGTTCTGGAAGTATTTGTATTTTGATTTAAACTATTACCTGCTGTATATAATTTAAGGAGTACTTCACTGATATTCACAACAATTTTACAGCATTTGAAAAAGAGCTTCCAAAAGCTGTCAAAAAAGTCCAAGGGACTTTCGGTGACATCCTCAATGAACAGGCTGCCAATAGAAAGCTCCTGCTGAAGCTGCTTGCTTGGAAGGGAGAGGGATCACAAGAAACTGGAATGTCAGTCGAGGTTCAGTTTCCTCTGACGAATGTGAACCAGGTTGAGGAGCTGGAAATTTAACTGAAGGACAAGGCGATTAAAAGTAGAGTGGTGAGAAGAATATAACAACAGTATAACATAAAATGATCCCACTTACCAACTAGCTTCCTGCTAGTTTGAAAGAACAGTATGTATATGGATTGTGTATAGCTTTCTCGAGTTCAAAAGTATTATTTCGATAAAAAATAATGATAATCTAAGGTTCTTATAAAACATTAACACATTTTTAAAAGGATAATTAATTGTTAGTATATTATGTACATCTAAAAGAATACAGTGTAGCTAATGAATCAGGAATGATGTTGTTACAATATACGTTAATATAATAAAGTAAGTTGATTGACTGCAGCGGGATGAAGGGGATCGTGAGACGACTCATTTCTTATGTGTTAGGTTACGAGTTATCATTAAACTACAGCTGGGCCGGAAACTTTAGGTATAAAAACAGAGAAAGAAGAAACGAGCATTTGATAACCATGAGACTTGCTCAGCAGTATGTTCAAGTTTTGCTCTAAAAAAATGTAATTTTTATATTATATGTTTGTGCATAAATTCTTGATTTTTGCCTTACTATTTCTGTGTATTCAGCTATAAACATCACTTATTTGGAATGCCGCATGGCCCAAATGTGAAAAATTAACACAATATATTTGAGCCATTTACAATATGGGCCGGTTATTACAATATTGGTCGTAACACAAGCACTTCTTTGTTATCATGAAAGCCGGCGTAAGGTGTGAATAGAAGGGTGTCAGCCCCCTTTGCAGGGAACCTGTTATCCTTTACCTGGACTGTGATATTATATAGAGCTTAGTAAATTTGACCCCTATAACAGAATCTCAGGACCTTTTCTCTCAACTCAGGATGTGATAATTGGAGAGGACTTGCCTGATCAATACATTCAGTCAGAGGGAAACCAAAATTCATGCCTGGCAGATTTACCTGTCAGGCAAAACAAAATGAGAAATCTCTTGGTGTCTGCCAGGTCAACACTGAAGCAGACAACTGACCTCACTTATAAATCTTTCAATGCAGGAAGACTTGATGAAATCAAACAATGGGTTACTCCCATGGAGGATCATTAGCTGAGCTGACTATAAGTCAACTGAGCTATAGTCGTGGTCCATTGTCCGTCCGTCCGTCTGTCCGGATGTCCATCCGTAAGACTGGCACGTTTCGACACCATTAGACCTACGAATCTGAAATACTCCACACAGTTAGATGTCCCAAAAATCTCCTACCATGCCGAACATTGGGTCAATAGGACTTAGTTTCTTTGAGATATTAAGGAAAAACCTCATTTTTTTTATTAGAAATCTATTTTCACACTTCAGGACTGCCGAATATCAAAACCACTCATCTGGTTTTCTTCATATTTACCATAAATATTTCTCTATATAGTTCCTATGTACATGCCATAAATTAAGTCAGTATTATTCAATTTTTAAAAATTATGGGCCCAAACATAATGGACTTTGTAAAAAATCAGGAAAGATATTTGGTCACTTAAGACCAAAAGTGTTAAAGGTAGGGACTTTTTTTCAGTAATACAACTTTAATTAATCAAAATTTTATTGTATACCAAAAATTAGATCAAAATCTGTTAAATGTTTTAAAATATTGGCAAAAATATAAAATTGGTAGCTTAAATTTTGCCCAAGTTTGACCATGGCACTTTTTTTTCTTGTAAGTACTGTGAATTTAATTTTCACAGCATGTTTTTGTTAGCATTTTGTCTGTTAACACCAAAAATTTGAAACCGGTTGATCAAAAACTGATAGATTTTATTAAAGTTTTCAAGCACCGTGTCACATCAAGTTTACATCAAGCTAGTGTTATGCAGTTTGCTAGAGCTCACCTCCCCAGCTTCAGCTCTAAGTTCCTTAAATTTAGCATACAGTTAGATGTCTCCAAAATCCCCTACCATGCCAAGAATTTGATCACTAGGACTTAATTCCTTTGAAATATTAATGAAAAACTTCATTTTTCCATTTAAAAACATTGTTCCATTGTAAGACTGCCTAATATCAAAACCACTGATCTGACTTTGATCATATATAATATACATATTTGTCTATACATTCACTATGCACATGCCAGAAATGATGTCAGTATTGCGTAATTGTTTAAAGTTATGGGCCCAAACATAATGCACTTTTTTAAAAAATCAAGAAATATATTTATTCACTTAACAAGAGGATTGCAGAAGCTAGAGATATTTTGTCAGGGATGTAACATTATTTAATCAAGATTCAATTGAATACCAAAAATTAGTTCTGAATTTTTCAAATTTTATAAGTTATTAATATAAATATAAAATTAGTATCAAATTTTCCCAAAATTTGACCATGGCACGTTTGTTTCCTGAGAGCACTGTTGACATAATTTTCATATTATGCACACATTAGGATTTCATCTTTGTAGTTTAGAAAGCTGAAAGAAATTGGCCAAATATTGTAGCTTTTATTAATGTTTTTATGAGACCATGTCAGACCCAGGCTTAATCCAGCCCCTCTTCAGTCACCTGTATGTTGACCTTGTTGACCTCTCATCAGATTATGCATGCTTGAGCGAAGCATACACTGGGGCAGCCAGGCAGCTAATGCCTAGCCACAGTTGATCCAGGTGTCCAACCCAACTCATCTAGTAGTTGTTTTGAAAATCAACATAACAATAAACAATAAATTAATAATTTTGTATTGTTTTTTTTTATAACAAATTGCTAATATTAATTTAGATTCCTACTGTGTCTAGTGTGTAGATTGATGTGAAAGTAGTCCAAAGTGAATATTTTACATTTATTTTTTTTAACATAAATAAAAGCCATTAAACCAGGTACTTATGATCATTATTTAAATTTGTGAATTTTGTATATTCTGGATTCTCAACATCATTGTTTGGCTAAAACTGAATAAATACTATAGACATGGTGCGAATGCTTTGCAAATGTATTTGAATACGAATATGAATATGTTCTGCATTAAAAAATTTCATTGCATTAGAATTGGAATTCAGATAGAGTAGTTGAATACCAGTGCAGATACTTTCAAATTGTATTCATGAATGCATTCATGAATATATTCTATAATATTATTTCAATAATCATTTCAGTTATATTTTATTTAAAAAAAAACATATTATTTTCTTATTATATTTTTTAATAAAAATTATATTGGCACAATATTTGTTATTAATTGTTAATAAATAGTTAAACTCTTTTATTATATGTGCTGCTTATAAGTTATATGGCCAAGTCAAAATCTGTGTGACAATAGCACTCCATTTGTTAATAAAATAAATGAAATTAATCCTCTTCCCTGTCTCCAAAGATACTATCAAAATCGTACATAAGCTAAACACCAACAACTCATAATAGAGCTTATATTTATTACCACACAAAACAAGCATATGCCTCCTTCCCAAATCATATTTTTTATCATATATAACAGCTGAGCGCCGTGACCCATGGGTCCCTTGTTTTATCCATATTGCAGTCTATTCCTCTCAGCAAACTAAAAAACATTCTACTACTGGTCGAGTGGGAAAGAGAGCAGAGACATGAAAAACCTTATCATCCTAAAAGGACTACCCTCGGAAATAGGGCTGAAAGAAGTACTCGAGTACTCGAGTCCGGGTAATACTTACCGAGTACCCGAGTCCAAAATTCGGACTCGAGTACTCGTGTATGTACATGCATATATGAATATAACTGCAAATTTACTGGCAGTCTGGACCTATTTATTCATTATCGATGTAATAATCATAGTGTACAATTTATTTCGAAGAGACTCACATATATTATTTATATGCATTCGAATGGATTTTTCCACTCTGTAAAATTTTAGTATCTATATCTATTCCTTCGATTGGAGTCAAATTTATGTATGTTTTGCATAAACAGATATCCGTTTAACTTTACAGCGTTGCCATGGTAACGAGTACTCGAGTCCGAGTCGGGTGATGCCTATCGGGTACTCGATTCCAAAATTTTGTACCCGTTTCAGCCCTACTCGGAAATGAACTTGTACCAAGGCCTACAGTAATTATTGTGATTAAGTAGGAGTAGGTGGTCACACCAAACAGTGTATTATTATGATTGGATAACACCATAAGTAGGATAGTACCTGAGACGTGTGCTGCGTTGTATAATATACTGAAAGACATGTTCTTCAAGATGTATAGTTCTGTATAATGCTTTTGCAGTGAAAACGGACAAGATCAAACAAAGAGCATTTTAATTTTAAAGAACTTTTTATTCATATATTGAAAAAAAGGACTTAGAGGTTACCCTGGGAAATGAACGGACAGACGGCGGAAAGTGTGTATACCATAATTCGTTCCGTCACTGACGGGCGTATAAAAAGTGTTGAGAAAAGATGCACGTTTGAACGTGTAACCGTGTACTATAATGTATACAGACATATCACGCCTCACATATCAACATTATGTTCTACGAAATAGATGAAAAAGTACCGTTAAATGAGTGTGTTATTCATGATTTTGGACAGCTGCCATATATGAAAAAAAATTAAAATATAAAGACCAAAACTTATTGCAAGTACAGTCGAACCTCTATAATGTGGGCGACTTTGGGACATGACAAAACTGCTCACTTTATAGAGGTGCCCACCATAATGAGTTATTAGCTGCCACATTCTGTGCTGCCACCTTCTTTGAAATATTTCTATAGTTGCTCCTGTTTTAAGAGTACTTCATTAAATTGATGCTTGCACTAATATGATATTCCTGTTTTAAAACATGAAGGTTAATAATAAATAAGTTTTGATTGTGAATATATATATTCACAATCTGTGTGTGCTAGCCGTCCCATAGTTTGTGCCCTTGATGATACTCTTAATAGAATTGTCAAAGGCTCTTATATAAACTTACATCTTTCACTCCTTATGTTCGTTATGTCATGTCAAAACATCTCTTCTATAAAAGACCAGCAAATTTCGAATCATGTCACTATTCAGTCATGAGTGGCAAGTGTATAAGCAACGATCTCTCCTTGGCTGACAAGTATAAAGAAATCAAGATGAAAGACCTAAGGGTTCCACAAGTCGACATTTCAAAGAAGTTTGCCGTGTCTTAGACACAGATTTCTCGAATAATCGCTCAGAGGGAGACACTCATCCAAGATTACACAGAAAAGTATATTGCCTTTGTTAATATATGTGATCTTTAATAACTCTCTATGGCTTGGCTTTTATTGTGTTCTCTTGTATATATTTTTATTTATAATAAAAGTTATCTAATACTGGTGTTTTTATTCTATATCACAATGCGAATAGTGTTACAAAACAAATGACAAGTTAATTAGATATTCGGAGGTCCAATCGATCATTCGGCTTCCCCTTACACATGGTAGACGGTGAACTTCGCCTAAATGCAACTTCGGTTAATTGCAACAAATTTGCTTGACAAAAGCCTCTTGCAATTAAGCGGCTTCTTCTGTATATATATAGGTACATAATTACACGTGTGGGTGTGTGTTGTAACATATAATGATGGACATAAGTTATCAATGAACCTTCCTTAGATATACCATACTATTCTACAAAACTTCTTTTAGATAAGCCACTCTAAGAATCTTTTAACAGGTACACCTTTATAGCTATGCTAAACCTTTATAACTTTTTTCAGTTTGGGGTTGACATTTTATAAGCGGACAGTAATAGTGAATATGCACAGGATGCATGTGAATGACCACTGTTTGGTGTTTATTATTAAGTGGTACGTAAGTAAACATTGCACTGTGCCAGAGGGACGTAATACTATTACCTCATCACAGAGTACCAAGTAGATGGGTAAATATCGAGGGCATCAATTCATGGTGCTGACTTTAGCAATTTCTTTGCTTCAGTGACATAAGACAAGTGTATGTTATGAGTAAATGTATCACACTGGCCATTTTGAGGTGATATGTTGCAAGACTTTCCTATAAAGTATACATTTGTACATATTTGCCCTCCATTCTTGCTTTAAAATGAAAATTGACCGGCAAAAATAACCAAACCTCTTTAGAAAAATTTGCACCATATTATTTTGCAAAGGTTAAGGCCAACTGATAACAAAAATGTAGGGTGTCAACTTAAAAAAAATACTCTGTGACATATACTTTCATGTTAGTAACTATCATCAAGAACTGAGCCCCTCCTCCCCGACATGTAATGTGAATTCCATGTGTTTAAATTTTTTTTTTTTTAATGACGATATGGAGCCCACTGACAATTTGTGATTAGTATCCAGAGTTGCCAGTAGGGGGCGATGTATGATGCTGGACTCAGAGCATTCACTACTCTTCGGCCTTTTGAAATCAGCTCGGCAAAGTCAAAACGAAAGGCCTCACTCGCAGCTCCTGGGGGGTCTTCCGGGGCTGCCATAAAACACGGAACGCGGAACAGGGGCTAAAAAATAATAAAAATAACAAATCGCTTTTGTTGAAATACGTTTATTACTATAAATTATGTCATGAAACATTCATCCATTTAAAAGTTTTGACACTTTTTATATCTTGGTTCGTTCCGTTCCGTAAATTAGGCCCTTGTACCGCGTTTAATGTTCCGTTCCATTCCGTGTGTAAGGGCTGCCCCGGAAGACCCCCCAGGAAGTGTGAGTGAGGCCTTTCGTTTTGACTTTGCCGAACTGATTTCAAAAGGCCGAAGCGTAGTGAATGGACTCAGAGGCGGCTTGTAGAGGACTCTGCAAGTAGGGCAGGCGCACTTTATAAAACCAGAGAAGGAGGCCAAGCTCTGGGTATGCCTTGATTAACTTCCATGGTGACTTCGTATTGATAAGTGTCACCCCTAATAAAAATGTTTCTCTTATTTGTTTTTCCTATTAGCAGAGCGGAAAGACAACCACTCCACTCTCTCTCCTGGTATGTCTTGTAAGCCACTGACTGTTGCTGATTAGAAAATGTATCGAAAATATTATCATAAATTAAAAACTAACAAAATACTCTATTTGTTTTATGGGTGCAAATTATTATTATTATTACTTTTTATTATGATTATTATTATAACATATTTTAGTAACGATTCATTGGTAACGCGTACACGTGATAGATATTGTCACTAGAAAGGTTCACTAAATATAAGTCATCAATATCACGTCTTAAATCATTTTTGATTCGTTCATTAATATTTTCAGGGAATGAGCTTACATTATTATTATGAAAATGAAAGAATAAGAATATATATATATATATATATATATATATATATATATATATATATATATATATATATATATATATATAATGTATGATGGATGCGAGTCACAACCGCCGCTGTCTTGCCAGATCACTAGAGCCCAGGGCACCCCGGGATTAAGACCTCGCACCCGCTCCGAAATTGGGGAAAAAATCCCGCCCCTTACCGAACCGCACCTACGAAGAAAAGCCTCGTCCCGCCCTGCTCCGCAATTGTTCACCCCTAAAAGCGAGTTCAACCCGCAAAGACTTTTCTGTTGTGAGTGGAAGGCATTTCCTTTTTATTCTGATGGTATGACTTAATTCAGTTTATTTGCTAGAAGGGGAGTGTTATGGGTTATCACAGACTAAAATACAAGTATTTACTTGCTTTTTATTAAATAATTTCAGCACACTTAATATCTTCAGGTTTACAGCTCAACAGAAAATCAGCAGATGCACTGAAGAACATTTTCTGAAGAAATGTTTCACTCTTACCTTCCATCTAAGTATATTTTCCTTCTAAAAGTTTGCAAAATAAAGTAAAAATAATTAAATTTCCACACAATTCTTCCGTTGACTTGGAAGGACAGGATTTAGGACACCAAAAGGACAGCTGGGCAGTGTCCTAGGTTTATAGGGCACAATAAGCTATAGTAACAGGACAGTGTCACAGGACAGTGTGGTCGAGCAGAGGGACACTACAATTCAGAGTCGTTGGACAACAGGGCCCGGTCGAAGGACAGCAGGGCAGTGTCTTAGGCTTGTTGGACAGAAAAAGGCTATAGTCGTAGGACAGTGTTCCAGGACAGTGTTGCCGAACAGAAGTACACTGCAATCCAGAGTCGTAGGACAGCAGGGTCTGGTCTCAGGACAGCAGGCCAGTGGTCATGGTTTGTAGGGCTGTACAAGCTATATACACAGGGCAGTGTCACAGAACAACTTTGCTCCATTCCAAAATCAAACCTAAGAAAAAAAAAAAAGTTTTTATATTGCCTAATCTTCATTTTTATTTTCATATATGACAACATTTTAATGTTTCCCAACACAAGTTCTCTGACAATATAACAACTAACCAATTCTGTCCCTCGTGATGCTGGATGATGTAGAACAGTTATACGCGCGTCCTGATATCAGTTCTCATACACAACAAATAGCCCTGCCTGGGCTTTAGTATTGCAGTTTGCCACTAAAATGCGTAAAATAAATGAGATTCCATGTACCGAAAGACGTAACTCAGAGTCCGGTCATATCTGAAAAGTCGGCCAGAGAGCCATACTTTCGTTATTATGCCGCGAGGTTGTAGTACCATGTCCTAAGCGTTGCGATACAGCAAGAGTAAGTTTGATTGCTCTGCTAGTAGGAGGAATTATGTCTCAATCGTTTCATCGACTGGGCCAGTCTACACAACAAACAAAAACTTCCTGGTCAAATCGCATCCTTCTCTGAAAGGGAAATGTTAACAAAGAGTGTGCGATGGTCACTCTTAACATCAGTACATGAAAGGTTGTGATCTACAAAGCCGGCTGCTTGGTATTCTGTCAAGACACGTGGCTGTTTTTGTTTTCCCTTTATAATATCTGTAAAACACCTGAGGTTTGGACCTTCTTTTAAACAGTTTTCAAAATACATTCTGATATTAATTTTTACCCCCTGGACAAGCATGACCAAGAAATTCGGGGCTTGTGTATCTCACTTTTCTGGTCCGAATGCAGTCAAGTCAAAATTTCCCCTTCAAGCAGTTCAAACAAGTAATTTTTCAAAAATTGACCATTTGATTCCACCATGCACAGGAAAAATAAGTTTCTCAGTTTTTAGATTTTGGGCATGGGGAAAATCTCATGACCTTTTGACTTTTATTGAAAGTCTTTCATTTCATTGTGACCCGTAAATTTGCAAGGTTTCCAGCTATTAGCACAAAAACCTTGCTGTTGTTTGTGTCCTGCTGGTTACAAGTAATTTTATTCATACAACATAACCAATTAAAAGAATGATTTTTTTTTCTTTCCAACCGGGCTCTTAAAAAGAATAATGTGATACATAAACTGTTGGATGTGTTATAAGCCCAGACATCTGGCGAAATATTCGGTACCATTACGATCTGTGATTTTATATTTCTTTTTAATTTTGGTGGTAGAAAAATAAAAATAAAAAGGTTATCTTTAGATCACTTTTTTTTCTTACCGCCGTTAAGAAATGAAAATAATAATAATAATAGTAATAAAAATAAAAATATAAAAATGAAATTAATAATAATAATAATAATAATAATAATAATAATTCTTTGTCTGTATATATGGGAGTATGTAACAATATAGCCTTTGATATATATATTTTCATACCATTAGAAGAAAAATGAAATTTTCCACAGCTTGTAATTTTTGTATTTAATTAGTCCAGAACTGTCCTGTTCGGGGCCTATTTATTATCTGATAGTCTATGTTGCCCCGTCACATAAACTATCTGATTATAAATAGGCCCAAAACAGTCCAGTTCTTGACTATTATTTACTATACTTGCTCTTCCTCCGTTTCAGTTATAACCCATGGCAACGAGTTATGTATTGCAATGTATAATACTGTAATTATAATGTACAATGTTATCATTATTGTTGTTTTTATTGTTGCAGCTGTTCCTCTTCTTCTCCTTATTCTCATTATTGTTATAACACAATAATCCGAAACACGCGGACATATATTCTCTGAATTTAATAAAAGTTTCCCTTAAAATTCTAAGCGCCTTTACTGAGTTCATCCAGGTGCGTCAAGTGGCTTGAAATGAACAAATCTCACCTTGTATATTTCAGTGTAACAGCTGGTTTGATAAGTCAGGTTTATAAGTGCAGGCGCACTGACAAATAGCAATTTTCATAACAAATGCATATGTACGGAGTTCTTTTCCGCAGTGCCTGCAGATGCTTGCCTGATTTTTGGTGTGTGGGCAGATAATGACCAGTTACAGATCGAGTTCTCGTTTTGTCCTAGTTGACCTACTTTTGACCGTTTGAGGGTGCCCTTACATAGAAAATTTCATGAAAAATATAAATTTTCATGACAAGTGCACATGTAGGGACTTCCTTTCGCGATGCCTGCAGATATGGGCCCGATTTTTGGTGTGGGGGCAGAAAATGACCAGTTACAGATCGAGTTCGTGTTTTGTCCCAGTTGACCTATTTTTTTACCGTTTGACTGCTCCTGAACATAGAAAATTTCATGAAAAATAGAAATTTTCATTATAAATGCATATGTACGGACTTTTTTCCGCAATACTTGCAGATACCGCCCTGAATTTTTTATGTGTTGGCAGATAATGACCAGTCTCAGATCGAGTTCGCGTTTTGTCCCGGTTGACCTACTTTTGACCGTTTTAAGGCTCCTAAATATAGACAATTTCATGAAAAATAGAAATTTTTAACAGATATGTACATGTACAGCCTTTTTAGCCCTCGATCAGCTCATAGGCTGATGGGCTATTGTCGTCACCCAAGCTGTCCGTCTGTCTGTCCGTCAATCCGTCTGGCGTCCATTAACTTTTACCTTGTGACCGGGATATCTCTAAAAGGATTCACCGTTGGAATTTTATTTCATCAGTGAAGATGTATATCGATAAAATCTCAGTCAAGTTTGAAGATGGGTGACCATGACCCACTTTTCTACATTTTAGAGCTGATTATAGAAAACACTCAGAAGCTTATATCTGAGGAACCAATGTGTGGATTTTCACAAAACTTACTATGATCATTCGGACTGATCGTATGTACGTGCTGCACAATTTTGGTGATGCCACCTGCAATTTCTGATTTTTTAATCAATTTTTATCGGATTTTTCAATTTTGGCCTTGTGAGTGGGATATCTCTAAAAGAATTCACTGTTGAAATTTTATTTAATCAGTGAAGATATATATCAACAAAATCTTGGTCAAGTTGGAAGATGGGTGACCTTGAGCTATTTTTCTTTGTTTTAGAGCTGATTATACAAAAACACTCAGAAGTTTATATCTGAGGAAGCATTGTGTGGATTTTCACAAAACTCATAGGGAATGATGGTCTGTACGAGCTGCACAATTTTGGTGGCAAAACCTACAATTTCTGATTTTTTAATGAATTTTTATCGGATTTTTCAACTTTGGCCTTTTGTGGAGATATCTCCAAAGGTATTCAACGCAGGAACTTCATTTCTTCAGTGCTATTTCATATTTACACAATCTTGGTCAAGTTCAAAGATGGGTGATCTTGGCCTACTTTTCAAGGTCACAGAGCTTAGAATAAAAAAAAAAACTTAGGAGCTTATTTCTCAGGAAGCATTTGGTGGATTGTAATGAAGTATGGTACATACCTCTCCAATTTAAATTTATAACTGATTATCAGCTTTTGCTAATATTCTAATTTCGCAATGCAATGCTTACAGATACTGGCCTAATGTTTGGTCTGTGGGCACATAATAACCACTTACAGATCGAGTTCGCGTTTCGTCCCAGTTGACCTATTTTTGACCAATGACAGATCCTGAACATAGAAAATTTCATGAAAAACAGAAACTTTTTTGAAGAATTGCACATGTATGGACTTGCCTCAATGCCTGCAGATACTGGCCTGATTTTGGCGTCTTGCTTGATAATGACCTGTTACAGATCGCGTTTGCATTTTGCCCCCGTTGACCGACTTTTGACCTTATGACAGCTCCTGAACCTAAATTTTTTTACAAAATTTAACAAATATTTCTAATTTGCTCAAGGCGGGGGCATTCGTGTCGTTCCGACACATCTAGTTATTGGTATAAACCACAAATATTCGTCCATTGTTTTGCTTTATATCAAATTTATGTCCAATGTGTTGTGTTTGACACATTTGACCATGATATACTAGATAAATCGAATTATATGGTATTCAGGGATCACGGAGGTTTGTAACAGGGTCTCATTTGTCGATTTTACTAAATCCTTTTACAACACATGCACAGAAACTACTTTAATACGACAAAGTTGATCCTTTTTGTATATTATATACATAAGCGACATGCATGACAACAGTAATTTATTTTTTCTCCACATGTCACGTTTCAGCCCATTGAAAAATTACAGTAAGCATAAACCAAGCAATCGTCAACCATGAGCCAGCTAATTACACAACTGGTTAAAAACTGACAAATTCTCATTAAATTGAACAATATCATGAATTTTTCCAAGAATCTGAAATATTGACTTTATATTCAATTAATAGATTTATATATATGAATATATATTTTGTGCAAAATTTAATTGCATATAATATCATTTATCCTGTCTTGGCTCAATGTCCACGCGCGCGTTGTAAGGCCATAAAAAAATAATAAATAAATAACTCGTACTCTGAGACAAAGAAAAAATCGGTTGCGAGCCGTCAAATTGTATTTTATCGAGACACAATAAGTAAAATTTTGCGAAATTGCCTACAAATTAAAAACAATTGGCTCCAATTCTTGAAATGGTGTGTATTTATGATCAACACAAATTTAGTCCTTTCACCAATACCCTCAGGAATTATTAAATGGAATTTATAACCCAGCAAAAATTGGGAACATAACCAGGGACCTGGTCGGTCTTCAGTTGCAAAAGATAATTTATTTGGCAAATCCGTAGAACATTATTATTTTATGGATGGCCTGATATATTATGATAGACAATATCAAATGCCTTGGGAAAAATCAAAAACGTGAAAACGCTTCGTAGATGATCACCGTCATGAAGTAAATTCACCATCTTGTGTTCCAATGTAGCAAAAGTAAATTGTGCTCTCTAAATATAAATAACTAATCATGTTATACTTTTTCTTATTTCCAATTACATTAAACTATATTCTACATGACGTTTTTCTAGAATTTCAAGAAAATTATTTATATTGTCCTGCTATTAATGAAATCCATATGGTTGCCCAGTATAGACTCTCATGTAAATGGCTACGTTTTCACAGGACAAAGCAATTGAACCAATACAATGACTCGCGTGCCTGCACAAATCCTACGCGGAGTGGTGCGATTGGATTACTGTCACGGACGCGTTCACACTACTCGTTATGGTGTGTCAACGTTCGGAGAATGCATTTTCTCAATGAGAATAACCATTGACGAATGTCATTTTTAGACTTTTCCAAGGCTTTCGACTTTGTCTACCATTCGTTTCCTAAATCTCATGGACATTGCATCATCCATACAAACTGCTGTGCAGAACCACATTCACACAGGTAGGACTCTGCTGTTTAGGGATTATGGGCGTCATTTCCTGAACACCAAAATGCACTGCCGCTTCTATATACACCAGCCGTATAGGTAAAAATGTGGTGAAGAGTTTAATGTAGTCGGGTCCAATATGTTGGGTTAGAATTGTTTTTAAGAAAATTACACAAAAATGTTGTAAGGATTTCACTGTATAAGTAATATATTGTAACTATGCTCGTGCGAAATAAAAACGAAATATTTCCTGAAAATGTAACGAAAACAAAAATGATTTTGAAATTTGACAGTTGAGAGAAGTAGTCCTGGCCGTCCAACAGTGCCTACTGGGAACAGATTCGAAACGACCTCTAGCGGAAGGGTATCAGGAGAGAGAGAGGGAGAGAGAAGGGGGTGGTTGCTTTTGCGCTCTGCTAATAGGAATAGCAAAGAAGAGAAAGATTTTTATTAGGGGTGACATATATGAACACGAAGTCACCATGGAAGGTTATTCAAGTCATACCAAGAGATGGCCTCCTTCCCTGGTTCTAAAAAGTGCGCTGCCCTACTTTCAGCGCCCTCTACAAGCCGCCCTGGATCATAAATCGGCCCCTACTGGCAATCCTAGGTACTAATCACAATTTAAAGTCACATTTTTGTAATCAGCAGGCTTTCTCCCACCCCCCCCCCCCCAAAAAAAAGCTAAAAGCGTTAAAAAAATGCAATTCTATGGCTGAGAATTGCTGTTGGTTGTTTCTAAATTAAAAAAAAAAAACTCTCTTCAGTCCAGTTCTCAAATGTATCTACCACAGTTCTGTTAAGAAGTTACAAGTTGCATGATGACAGGGATATATGTTGAAATATTTGAGATTTATAATTTTGATGTGACCAACATATGAGAAAGACCTAAACATCGTCATACAAACAGGTGGCGCCACAATATGGTTTCTGCTTCGCTCTTGGAAAAAACATACCCACTGTACAATATTTCGTGAGAATACGACCAGCCACACCTGAGAAAAGCTGCTGATAGAAAGACATCTTCCGACAGAGGGCGCACAACTACCGACAGAGGGCGCACCATGGACGCACGCCGCGTCATGGATATCTTTAACTGTGAGCCGCAAGAGGACCACAGGTATTTCCATTCCCTGGGGAATAGAATTGTGCTTTTGTTATCTAATTGTGTACCTGACATTTACACCCAGGACGGGCCTGTCTTGGTAACACAGGTATGGAACAGATAAGTTCAGACTGGCTAATTTAAAAACGATTATAAAGAACTCTTTTAAAGAAAAGAAAAAACCTCTTTATTTGGGGGGGGGGGGGGGGGGTGAAAGGCGACATCTTGCGGTTGAAAATTTAAATATAAATTCGTTCTCTGTGAGCAGGAAATTTTATATATACATCATGTGTGCTATAGTTTTGCCCCAAAGCCCATCTTTTTTAAAGAAGCAAGAAACCGCCAAAAATTACCCGAATTATCAATATTGATTTTATCAATTACTTGTTTCATTAAATTTATTTCACTTTCTTAGGTCATGGGTCCATGTCATATTTATATCAAATGGAAACATTCCTTTTTAATGTCTGATTATTATCCATCTGTTTTATACATATACTTTTAAATGATGCGGGAAAATTGTTATGTTGTAAAATGTGATGCTGATCAGGAAATGTCATGACGTGAAAATCCTAGGTAATGTGATGTTAAATGCGACTGTGTCATTTTACGAAATGTCATGTGAAATGTTACTTAATGATATGTTATGTCGAAAATTGTGATAAGCTTATCAAATATGACGGAGATAATCTGTTTTATATGATTTTTTAATCTGAAGTGTTATCGTGCGACGTTATATCCAAGTCAAATCAAAAGATTGCATCATATGAGCGAGAACACGCCATCTCGAAAACTGATACAAAAACCATGGAACTCAAAGGATCTTGCTCAAGATCCAGACATGATGACTACTATTCTGAAAGTCATACGGCGATCCATGCTTTATTGCACTTCGATTTCAAATTTTTCTCGGCTTGACTGGTGAATTTGTTGTGGAAGGATTTAAATTTAAATTTGGAATTTCAATCTGAGTTCGAGTCCAGCTAAACAAATCCATTTCCGAATAAACCCTCTAGAATATACGAGTTTTTTTTTTTTTTTTTTTTTTTTTGGGAGGGGGGGGGGGCAAGCAATTGTTGTACTTTGTCGGTACGACTTTGTCATGGTCACGCCGGTGAAATCTTCATCATGCAAGGTGGGTGCTATGTGAGATAAATGACAATTACGTTATAACAAGGTCCCGTGGGATAGAAACACTTTATATCATTGTTACCATTTATAAAGACATATTTTTTTGAATGACTGAACGCTGTCACTGTGTCGTATTTAGGTGTCAGTCATAACTTTTTTGAGTGTTCGAAGCTGGGCTGGCGGCGGGTCTCAGATAAGTCCCCTCCATAACGTCACAGCTCGGCACTCACCATAAGTCAATCTGCACGGTACAAAGTTTTAAGTTTGTCATAACATACACTATAATCTGCCAAAGTTCTTATTATTCGAAATTTTGTAGAAGGATGGTCAATATAGGCATTTTCCTATTTCGTGGTTTATGTTTGTTGTCATTAAAACACAATATATTCAATGAATTTAAATGAATTAATGTTACATGATGAACAACGGGTAGATTAAATTATGGGGAAGATCATGACGTTGGTGTAGGCGTTGGTGGAGGTTTGCGCTCTATCTGTGCTTTCTCATCAAGATTAAGCTGTTTTGATTTCTGGATTACTTTTCATTCCCGCATTCGTAATCTTCCATACTTCTTCAAAGGGAGTTTCACAACCAGTATTAAGACAAACAAGAACAAAGGTCTTACATTTATACTTAAGTGGTGCATTTCAATCCAGTTTGAGAAACAACATGCAGTGTAGTGCATACATGTTTAGCTAAACAAGAAAGTTATAGTTATATTTATGTATGAATCAAGTTTTGATTCCTTATTTTATTCAGACAGGCATTTAGTTACAAACAATTGGTGAAATCACCTTGTTTTCTCTTCTCTCATCTCACACCTCTGGTCCACATAGTGAATTGTATTACTAAATTACCAAATTAATAATAGTCTACTTCATAAGGTAGATGGATCCTGTGTATTATCAGATGATCCGTCCGATCACTTTCCTTTGGGCTGTTCACTTAATCTTATCAGACCAAGGTAAAAGATTTCGAAGGAACACATATGCGAACTGACAAAATGGGTAAAATTTTCTCAGACTGATGAAGATAAAACCAATATTTCAAAATCATTAGAACAAATAGAACGTGCGTTACTTTTCAACACATTTAATGAAACCTTAGAAACATACCCGGACAAAGTAAGTGAGGCATTGGTTAGTATTTATCAAAATATATCCTACAGAAATAAACAAAACTTCCGAGACAACATTAAACTAAAGCAAACAAAATCGTGGGACAAAGAATGCGAATTTTGGAAAATGAAAATATATAGCTTTGAATAAGTATAGATGTACAATATCAGATGGCAACTTACCGAATTATTAGCAAACAAAACAGAGGTTTAAAAAATTATGTGAAGAAAAGAAGGCAATTATCCAAGCCTCAGAGGTGCAAAAGGTGATTGGTGCAAAAGACACTGATTCCATGTGGAAAAACATGAGATGTTTATATAAATGAAAATTGTTACAAGAGTAGAACCAGTACGTTGGTACAAACATTTTAAGGAACTTTTGAATTCATCAACACATGAAATTAATCAAGAGTTTAAGAATCATACTCTGGAATATTAAAAAAAATGTATTAGAAATTGAAAATGATACAGAGCTTGATAAGACCAGGCCTGACGGGATAACGGTAGATATATTGAAAGATACTTATAGTCACATATCGTCTCACATATAACAATTATTTAACAGTGTATTAGAAAATGGATTTTTCCCTGTCTCTTCGAGCAAAGCACTTATTGTACCAATTCACAAAAAGGCTTCCACCATAGATCCTAAAACATTATAGAGGTATTTCATTACTTCATACCATGGGTAAACTAATTTTAAAAAAATATTGGTAAACAGAATTCAAAATTATGTTGGTCAAGCTGGATTCTTATGTGAAGCAAAAGCTGGCTATTGGAAAGGTTATTCAACAGTAGACCATACATTTTCTTTAATGGGGTGTGTGCAGAAATATTTAACAAAAAAGAAAAGAAGGTTTTATTACACTTTTATTGATTTTTCAACTGATTTTGATAGTGTACAACATGATTTATTGTGGTATGTTTCAGTTAAATCTGGGATAAAAGGGAAACACCTTCAGACACTTCAGTCAATATTTAGTCAAATGAAATCATGTCTTCTTACAGAGGAAGGATTTACAATTTATTTTGAATGTACTAACGGAACTCGACCAGGGTGCATGGTGAGTCCCCTTCTGTTTTCTTTATTCATAGTTGAATTTTATGAACAAATTACTGAAACAGATTGTCATGGTATAAATATTGATGAATATTTGCCAAAGGTAATGACATTAATGTACACCGATGATTTAGTATGCTTCAGCGAAACAATAGGACGTCTCATAGAACAAATAAACCAGTTGCAAGTTTTTCTGTCAATTATGGCTTAAAAGTTAATTTAGGAAAGACAATAATTATGGTTTTTAGCCACGGGGGTTAATTAAAAAGATTAGAGAAATGGCACTATCAAAAATACTCAAAATGAAACGGTAAATGACTATAGATACTTTGGGGTAATATTTACAAGTAAATTGTCGTGGTATATAGCAAAGAAAGCGCAGGCAGTGCAGGCTGAAAGAGCAGTGACTCTCATACAAAAATTATAGGAAATATAGTTGTTTATTAGTGAGCCAGCTATTTTATCTATTTGATTGTATGGATACACCGGTATTATTTTTGGTATTATTATATGGTTCAGAACTGTGGGGCTATGAAAGATGTGAAATAATTTAAAAGGTACAATATAAATTTTGTGAGTACATTAAAAAAATTAGCTCTTCAGCTCCGAACGCAACATCATTGGGAGAGTTTGGAAGGCAACCAATGTATGTCGGTTAGTTATTAAGATGTGTAAAATACTGGACAAAACTAGTACATACCGGTAATAACAGATATCCAAAGCGTATATATAACATGCTGTTTAATCTAGATATGAATGGAAAACAAACATGGGTTACTCATATAAGAAGCAAAATATGCAGCGCAGGTTTTGGGTATGTGTGGATGAATCAAGAAGTAGGAGACAGAATATTTTTGGCTAAAATAAAGGAAAGAATTATTGATATGGCAGAACAAAACTGGTCTTGTGATGTAGAAGTAAATACTAAATTAAATTTATATGGTACTTTTAAATCCATGGTCTCAATTAATGGAGAAATATTTGCTGTGCGGACTAATGCCAAGCATAAACAAGCACTAGCCAGGTTGAGATGTTCATATCATGATTTGATGATTGAAAAGGGAACTTATACGCAAATGGATAGAGTTTGTTGGTTTTCAAGATTTGTTTGAAGAAATAAAACTTTTAAACGCTGTTTAGTTGTACATTTACGATAACATTTTAAAAGAATGTACCCTGATTATTAAATATGATCCGCCCCTAGAAATTCAGTGGTTTATTTCAGTGCTCATATAGAAATGTCCATAAGCTCATTAATACAAACAACAGATATTTTGCACTAAGAACAATAAAACTGTAAATGATTTTTAAGCACGCGCAACATACACATTGTATGATGAAATATGTAATGTTTATACAGTGAACCCATAATACATGAGTAGTCCCCCCCCCCCCCTCCCCCACTGTCTCCTATATTCATCAAAGGAGACATCGAAGAGATGTGAATTGAGAATAGTGATTATACCTTACTTTAAAACAGAAGATTAATGTTATATTTAACAATAAATTAACTTCAGTTAACTACATATCGTTGAATAGCAAATTGTCATCTTTTAATTACAAATGTTTACATTAATGAGACCAAAAAGGTAATTTTACATTTCTCATGATGATGTTTATTAAATAGAACCAAATATTCTAAAATTTTACCCTATCTATAAGGAATGTATAAGATGTAATGCAACTATGATGATCTTCCGTGTATTTTTCATATAAATTTCAGTACCCAAAATTTAACATAGGATCCGCCCCCGTTACACTGAGAAGATATGGTGGAACTAATAAAAAAATGAAAATGCATTATCCAAACTTCATCTCCACCAAATTTGGTACTTTTATCACAATCTGAACAATTCTTCTGAATTTTGCCGTTAACCGCTGCACTAGCATGTTGATACAAAATCATATGAACACATACTTGTCAGCCACATAAAGAATAATGTGCCAAGAACTAAACCGGCATGGATTCCTTTTCCATGAACAACAATATTTAGTATACACATTACACATCATTTCATAAAACCTTCAAAAGTTTCCCACGTCACAAATTAGTATTACATTCATAACAATGTAAAAAAATGTGGGAAAATTATTACAATAAATTGAAAAATATAGATATATTCTAAATTAACAATAAAGCTAGCTGTGGTAAAATCCAGATGTGGTCATTTGAACCCCCATATATACCCGCACTACACAGTCCTCCTTTCTCTGCTGTTCCTGCGCAAGAATGGGAACGTATTGTTTTTGAGCATGTCATACAATCATTGTTGTTTATATGTCACATGCAAGTGGTAACTGCAAGTGTTGTTGCTTTGGTTACTTGGCAGTTGTAGCTCACCATCTCTATTCCACTTTGATGATATCTTTAATTTGAATAAAGACATTGTGTATAAATCATTTAGTTTACAGAAGATGGACAGGTTCTGCATTTCCACTGGTTGCTCAGGTAATGGGTTTTGAAGACCTCTTTTTTTTAACTGAGACGCAGTTCTGATAGAACCGGCCTAAACATGTAGAACATTGAACCATTCTTACCTCTCCATTGTCTCCTATATATACAGTGAGTGGGGACTGTTAAAGGAGGCCTTATTGTGCTGGTGAAATCACTGGTGAACGCTGCTAGAAAAGACAGAATGTGTTAATCAGTCAAGACTGGTGGGGTATATCGATATTACTGCGACTATCGATGGCATTATACATAACGACACACTGCCGTACAAAAACGGCCGAGATATAGTTCCTGTTAACATATATATATATACAAAAATAACCATCCCTCGTTATAAGGAACAATCAAGCAGAGAGTTCAGTAACCTGTTTCGAAAAATAATATTCCCAATTATATATATATATATATATATATATATATATATATATATATATTATATATATATCGATAAACTTGAAGCGCCAGCCACGTCATGTATGTAAATACAGGAAAGGATCTAGGATTTAGGAAAAGGAGGGTCCATCCCAGGAGGACTAATGACAAAACCTGAATTAAAGGTTCCAGATCCAGAGGAGGAGGAGGAGGGGTGTCCAGACCGCAAAAAGGGTCTGAAACCCTGAAAAATTATTGCGGCTGCTGAACAGGGGCAGGAGGGTGTAGGAGGTCCGGAACCCCTGTACCCCTTCCCAGGATCCGCTTCTGAATTCTTTCATTCGGATGGAGGGGTTTAGTTTAATAAATGAAGAAGGATTATGTATATTGTCATTATAATAAAGATAAATCCCTCTCTCAGCTCCAAATTGCAAAGGAAGACCCTGGAGACCAGTCTTTTCTTGTTGTGCCGGTGAAGCTGATACGCATGCGCAGGTTTTAAATCCTGCCATCATCTTCGTCCATTTGGTTGGCCAACTGTCGGTCAACATGGCCGTTGCTTGCGTGATACTAAAGATATAAAAAATAACTAATTAAAACATTTCAGAATAATCATGAATTTCCATTTAGTGGATAAAGATCAGTTAGACCTCGATTTAAACAATATAGCAACAAGAGTATTGGAAGTCAGACAAACAACATTGTCCCATATTTATTATTTTCTTCTGGCCCTACATTGATATTATATAAAATTCCATGTAAAATTTGCGTACATGTGTAATGTACAAAATGTGTAAAGCTTAAAACATGAATAAGTATTGTTTGTCTCCCGAGTAATTGTATTAAGTTTCTAATCATGGATGTCACGCATTTTATCTATACCTGAACAATCTAAAGAACCAAAACAAGTATGTGGAGGTAGAAATAGCTTGTTCATTAGCAAGAGTGATTTTTTCCTCCTGAGATTGAAAAAAAAATTTCTTTTACCAACAGATTTGAACAATCATAGGGGGCACCCCAACAGCCTGACCCGGGGGGGGGGGGGGGGCGTATTAGATGTGCTGGTTTTCAACTTCGATGGGACAAAATCTTGATGTGATTTTCGATAATAAGCTGAAGTTTTGCTGTGCCCAAGACTTTTAGGGGGGAAGGGGTACTCGCTCCCCGGGGTCCTCCCTCCCTCCCTGGTTTATCAGCTTACCCTGCCGCGATGCTTGTAATACAGGACTTCAATGACACCAACGATGATTCCCAGCACGATTCCAACGGCCATCAAAACCAGTGGCCCCCAAAAGCTGTCAAGCCCAACACGTTTAGGAGAATCTTTCAGACTGTAATACATGTTCTTCATGCGGTTCTCCTCAGCCTGAGTGACGTTCCAGCACTCACTCTTGTACTTCCACCATTTATCCCGGAGCCTCTGTATCTCCCCTGACTCGTGTAATGCCATGATGGCCACGTGGAAATGCTCTATGTCCTGTGGAGAAAAAAATTATCTTCTGAGTAAACAGGTTATTTCAGAATAATGCTACACCACAATGGTCCCTACTGTTGAGGAAAACTATAATATATATATATATATATATATATATATATATATATATATATATATATATATATATAATACTTATAAAAGGAATTCGGTTCACGTTTGTTCGCAATGTTCTCTAAAACCACGATGTGTACAATACTGTGCCATACATCATTTTAAAGGTTATTATCCCCGTAGTGACATAGGCGATATGAAAATAAAAAAAATTTTATGTACATATAATTTTGAGTGATTTTTTCCGTTTTTACTGACTTGCACTGAGGTTAGACCGAGCACAGCCGAACTGCCTTCGGCAATGACCGGAAAGCGTGCAACGTGGTCACTCATCCTCAGACTATTGTTCATACGAATAACGCTAGCTTTCATTGAGGGATTTGAGCATGTCGGGCATTACATTTGTACGAGGCTCTCACCCACGTGCATGGTCAGTAAAAGAGAAAACCACGTTTCTCGCTTTATGAAATGGAGAGTTGAACCCAGGAGGATTAATGACCTAATTCAAGGTCCTAATTTCAGGAACAGGGTTGGGTAGGGGTGGCGGGGGTTTAAGGCCTTAAAATGTGTCTGATACGATGAAGAAAAAGGTTGCGGTGGCTGAAAAAGGGATACGGACCCTCTGCATGGAGTCCTGTTGGGTCCACTTCTGCTACTTACGAAGTATGCATATTTCTGTTTCTTTCTACAGGAACAGTTTCCTTGCAACGTATATTTGATAAATCTTTCATGTGTTCCTCACATGAACCTTTTCTTTATACGTCCAACGATAGAATCCAGTCAAATATCATCGAAAACCGGAATGCCCCCCGTCTCATTCCGTTTTGCAATGTAAACATCATCACAGACTAGGTCTTCAAGGTAAACACACCGGGGTATGAACTTCGTGCCACGAGCACAGCGCAACAAAATAAATGTAAAATTATTTATACATATCTTATTGAAACAGATTCCCACTGAAAACCTGTATTTTCGTTAACTTTTAGAATAAAAAAATAAAATGAGCCAACATTCCACATCTCAGTTAATATATCTTCACAACCCAGGTAATAAGCCCGGTATACCGGGTTTATCAGCTAGTATATATATATATATATAAATGATTCTAACAACATTCACCTGATGATCGGGTCGCATCCCGTGAAACAGTCGGAACTGAATTTACAGTGTTGTTTTTCTTCAGTGTTATATATATATATATATATATATATATATATATATATATATATATATATATATATATGTGTGTATTATGTATTTTTGGGTTCTTTTGGATTGTTCGTGAAATGGAAAGTTCTCGGCTTGAGGTGAAAAATTATAAATAAGGGGCTGTGTTTAGAGCCGAGAGAGGAGAGAGAAATATTCCAGCGGACACGGAAGTGTGTGAACCAGTCTTGGACCTATCCGATAATTGCAGTAGTGTAAGTGAATCAACGAACTCTATGCAGATTTATTGCGGCCTGTCTCCAGTTTGCTTTCGGGAATATTACAAAAGCTTTACCTTGGACTATTTGAACTGTTCACGTGGAATATTGGTTTTAAAGGACCTGTTGTCACTGTGACAGTGGTGGTATCCAGGTACTGTACACTTTATTTATTATACTGTGTAATTGTATTGATTTGCTGTTGTACTGTTGTTATACTGTGTAATTGTATTGATTTAGTGTATTGTAATGTTAGTATTTTTTTAAGAATAAATTAGAATTATTTGTTAACAAAAAAACACCGATTTCTCAGAAACTGATTTTTTTATCTGCATGACAAAATTTGTGCTCGTCACTACTACGTGATCTGTTGTTATAAGGTTCCGTAACATAAAAATTGGGGGCTCGTCCGGGAAGCTTAATAGTTTTGAAACTTTATCAGGCCTTGACCGAGACATATTGTTTTATCATACATTGTTTACAAGATTACATATTGTTTGAAATACATTTTTAACAGGATTTATCTCAGTGTTTTTTTGTTATTGTTTTAACATCTTAACATGGCAGATTCCAAACCTGAGACATTTGTTGTCGATCCCGACCCTAATCAACTTGAACAGTTGACAAAAGATCAGTTGTTGCGTTTAGGACAACACTTAGGGCTAGGTGTGTAAAACGCTTTGAGAAAGCCTGATATCATTGCTACAATCATGCAAGATCTGGTAAGCATGGGTTTAATTTTAGAGAGTGAAGTGGAAACATAAAAAAAATGACAGCCTTGCTATGCAGTTAGAATTATAAACGTTAGAAATGTAACATGAGCTAGCATTTAAAGAGAGGAAAGAACATGAAAGGTTAGAAAAAGAAAGACTAGAAAAAGAAAAAGAAATTGAGTTAAAACGACTGGAGTTAGAAAGACTTAAAATACAATATGACCTACTTGCTGCCCCAACTTGAGTTTTTATATTACTTAACACATTAAACTTGTCCCACCTTTTCAAGAAAAAGAGCTTGATGAATATTTCTTACACCTTGAGAAGGTTGCTGAAAATTTTAAATGGCCTAAGGAAAATTAGACTATGTATTACAAAGTGTATTGACTGGCAAGGCCAGCGAAAATACATAGCTTTAAGTAGAAACCGTTGCTGATTATGACCAGGTTAAACGGTTAATCCTAAAAGGTTATGAGTTAGTTCCGGAGGCTTACCGCCAGAAATTCAAAAATTGGGAAATTGCGCAAAGGACAGGCCTATGTCGAATTTGCTAGGACAAAACAGCAGTTGTTTAATCGCTGGTGTAGCGCTAAAATGTAATGAAATATTATGCCAATTTGCGCCAGTTGATTTTGCTTGAAGGATTTAAGCGCTGCATTAACGCAGATGTTAACATTTTTGTTGAGAAGAGTCCTGAAACACTTGACATTGCAGCTCAATTAGCTGATGATTATTCATTAATACATAAAATGTCCTTTACTAGCAAATCAAACCAGTCTTTCACAAACAAGAACGGAAATCAGTATGGTCAAAAGAAGTTTAAAGCGCAGTTACCCAGTACAAGTAGTCCTGATAGTACAACAAAGTCCATAAAATCTGTATTTTCTGCAAAAAGGAAGGTCATCTAATATCTGACCGCTGGAAACTTGCAAATAAACCAAAGGGTAAACCCTCTGGTTTTGTTTCAAAATCTATGCATAGCATAGTACAAAATCCAGGTTCTTTTCATGTAATTGAGGGGTACAACTCCTTTATAGACTCTAATAAAGGGTTTGATGCTACGGAGGCCAACGTGCCGTCTGACTCTAAAGAAGAAGCCCTAGATTGCGAGGTAAATACCTCATTTGATTCCTCCGAGGAATCTAATAAGGCTAGGTCCTTTCAAGACTCCTGCGAGAATATTTCAAATGAGGCCAGGTCCTCTTATGAGAAACAGAATTTTGTTTCTGCTGAGGAAAACTCCTCTGTTGACTCCCATGAGGAGTTGGATTGTAATGAGGATGTAGATTCCTTAAATGACTCAGAAAAAGAGTTGATGACTGGCACTATCTGTGTCAGTTCTTTGTTTGATGAAACTGAGGTAGTAGATTCCTCTCCTAACTCTGAAATGGAGTGATTTGAGCCATTCATACATGATGGTTTTGTGTCACTTTCAAGTGATTTTTCAGATTCTACACCTACACAAACACTTTGCCATTTTCTAATGGTGTTTTTCAGACGAGCACATTTCAGTCCCACTTCACAGTATACTCTTAGATACAGATTTGATTTCTGGGAATATTACTGTGTGCATAAGAAATACTTTACCCTTAAAGGGAATTAGGTTGCTAGTAGGCAATGATGTTGCAGGTGACCAATAACAGCCTGTACCAATGGTGACAGAAATACCGTCACTTGATCATGACACTGACCATGAAAGTCAGGAAATTCCTGGTTTGTATTCTTCATGTGCTGTAACTAGATCAATGGCAAAGAAAAACAAACATGAGGATAATGGTCCAGATAATAACACTCTGGGAGTCACTAATGACTCGTCTGTCGACTCGCCGTACAGGACGCAGCATTTTCAAGGTCAAGGACCCTGATATATCATGTTTGTTTCCCAGGGCAGTTTCTATAGATAAACTGCCACAGAACCCAGTTTGTTTCTATGTTAAAAATGGAGTGCTAATGCGTAAATGGTGACCACCTCATGTATGCGCTGATGATGAGTGGGCCATCAAAATGAAATAATAATGCGCAAAAGTTATCGCAATGAAAGTTTAAGCATGGCACATGAGGCTCCTTTGTCAGGCCATTTAGGTATAAATAAAACTTATCAGAAAGTTAGTACACACTTCTATTGGCCTAACCTCAGGACTGATGTTGTACAATATTGTAAATCATGCCACACATGCCAGATGATAGGCAAGCCCAATGAGAATCCTCCTAAAGCCCACTTAGGACCACTGCCCAAAAAAATCTGGTCATGAATACTTGCTGACAATTATGTGCGCATCTACCAGGATCCAAGAGGCAATACCATTGCGCAAAATAACTGACAAAAATATTGTCAAAGCTCTGACAAAGTTTTTTTAAAACTTTTGGAATACCAAAATCCGCCCAGTCTGACCAAGAGTCTAATTTTATGTCTGGTTTGTTCCAGCAAGTTATGCTTGAGCTAGGTATAAAACAGTACAGCTCTTGGCCATATCGTCCTGAAAGTCAGGGCGCGCTCCAGCATTTTCACCAGACATTAAAAACATGATTAGGACTTATTGCTATGACACACAGAAAGACTGGGATGAAGGAATCCACCAATTGCTGTTTGCTGTCAGAGAATCCTTTCAAGAGTCCTTGGGTTTCAGTCCCTTTGAACTAGTTTTTGGACACTCGGTTCGCGGTCCATTAAAACTGCTTAAAGAAAAACTCTTGTGTGAAAATCCTGACTCTCTTAGTTTATTTCAGTATGTGTCAGACTTTCGTACTAAACTACACAATGCTTGTGAAATTGCAAAGTCTAATTTAATATCTGCACAAAGTAAAAGAAAACAGTATGACAAGCACACTGTATGTAGAAAGTTTGAGCCTAGTGAAAAGGTCCTTGCCTTACTACCTATTCCTGTCAGACCTCTGCAAGCTAGGTATTTTGGCATTGTTGACAAGAAAGTCAGTGATTGAAATTACATACTGTTAACACCAGATAGGCGTAAGAAAAACAACTGTGCCATGTTAACATGTTGAAACCATATTATGACAGAAATAGCACATCAGATGTTGTACATAATGTTACTTCTCTTATTTGTTTAAAAACTGACCCTGACCCAGTTAAAGTAGATACTGATTGTAAGTGTGATGTAGACATTCAGTGTGGAACAGTACCAGTTGTGCTCAGATGTACTTAACAAACTTGATGCCAAACTGTCACACCTTACCACACAACAACAAGACCTAAAGAACCTGCTACGGAATTATGAACATTTGTTTAGTGACATTCCAGAACTAACATATTGTGCCATGACGTCGTTGTTGGCGAGTCAAGCAGCATCCTTATAGACTGAATCCAGAAAAGCAAAAGTATCCACAAGATGAGGTTCAATATTTGCAAGATGTATTCTTGTGCAAAAACCTGATGGAAGTTACCGTATCTGCACAAATTATCGAAAGCTGAACTCTGTCACCAAGACTGACACGTTCTCAATTCCGAGGATCGATGATTGTATTGATAGAGTCGGTAGCTCCAGATATGTTTCCAAGTTTGACTTGTTAAAAGGATTCTGGCACGTTCCGCTGACAGAACGAGCGAAAGAAGTGTCCACATTTGTGACGCCGCAAGGTCTGTACCAGTATAAAGTTATGCCGTTTGGCATGAAGAACTCGCCAGCCACGTTCCAGAGCCTCATCCATATGTTTGTCAAGGACATTAAGGCCTGCGACGCATATAATGATGACCTTATCGTGTACAGCGATTCCTGGGAGAAAGACCTGCAAATTCTTCGCGACCTCTTCAAAAGACTAAGTGAAGCCCGTCTGACCATAAACTTAGTCAAATCTCAGTTTTGTCATGCACAAGTAACATTTTTAGGTCATATTGTAGGGCAGGATCAAGTAAAACCCGTGATGCTAAAATAAGTGCTATTTCTGCATTTCTTAGGCCAGAAAAAATTCAAATAATGCGTTTTCTTGGTATGCTTGGATACTACAGGAAGTTTTGTCAAAATTTTTCTGCTGTAACTGAAATTTTGACTATTTTATTAAAGAAGAAATAAAAGTTTGTATGGAATGTTTAGTGTGAAAATGCATTTCAGAATCTGAAAGGAATTCTGCAAAGTTCACTAGTTTTAGCAGCTCCGGACTTTTCTGTGTATTTTAAGTTAGCTGTAGATGCTAGTGATACGGCTGCTGGTGCTGTGTTGTTACAGGAAGGCAGTGATGGCATAGATCATCCAATTTGTAATTTTTCAGGAAAATTTAATGCAAACCAGAATAACTACTCCATTATTAAAACAATATGTTTGGCTTTGAGTGTGACATTGCAACATTTTGAGGTTTATGTTACTTCATCAGTCAAGCCTATCATTGTCTTCAGTGATCACAATCCCCTCACGTTCATGGACAAGTTGAAGTGTAAAAATCAAAGATTGTTGAGATGGAGTTTGTTTTTACAGGATTACAATCTTGAAATCAGACACAATAAAGGGAAAGACAATGTAATTGCTGATTGCTTATCGAGATGATAATGAACTGTTGTAACGAGATGTTTATGTAATATTGTTAATAAGATGATTGATGAAATATTGTAAAAATAAAGTGATTGTGATCGCAAAAAGAAAGTTTTTTTTAGAAAACTTTCTTTTTTTCTTACAGGAGGGGGAGTGTTACAGATGTCTATTTTATTGTGTGCAGCAGTCTCACATGTGTCTGTGTAGCGCTAGCATTGACCGTTGCCATGGGAGACGCGCGGGCTGGCTCGGCCCACGTGTGGGGTCTGACGTGTAGAAACACAGCGTTCTTTGTTCTAGTATGTTCTTTGGGCTTGTGTATTACGTATTCTTGGGTTCTTTTGGATTGTTCGTGAAATGGAAAGATCTCGGCTTGGGGTGACAAGTTATAAATATGGGGCTCTGTTTAGAGCCGAGAGGGGAGAGAGAAATATTCCAGCGGACACGGAAGAGTGTGAGTCAGTTTTAGGCCTATCCATTATATGCAGTAGTGTGAGGGATTCTACGAACTCTATGCAGATTTATTGCGGCCTGTCTACAGTTTACTTTCGAGATTATTACAAGAGCTTTACTTTGGACTATCTGAACTTTTTACGTGGATTATTGGTTTTAAAGGACTTGTTGTCGCTGTGACAGTGGTGGTATCCAGGTACTGTACACTTTATTTATTATATTGTGTAATTGTATTGATTTGCTGTTGTACATTTGTTATACTGTGTAATTGTATTGATTTAGTGTATTGTGATGTTAGTTTTTTTAAGAATAAATTAGAATTATTCGTTAACAAAAAACCACTGATTTCTTTATACATCACCCTAGACATTTCACGCTGCCTAGTGTTACAGAATCTTATTTTTTTATCTGCATGACAAAATTTGTGCTCGTCACGACTACGTGATCTATTGTTATTAGGTTCCGTAACAACCCGTTATATTATATGAAAGGTGATTAAGTGTCATACAGATACGTGGGTGTGTGTCTGCAAGTCATCCTTACCCAACCCTGGAAGATAAATTGACGCCACTGGAATAACTGGTTCCATTTTTTGACAAATGATTATTTATCAAATGAAGAAAATTTACATTAAAATTATAATTCAAAGTTCCAGTTGTTGCTGTTGCTTGTATTCATTCTTATTTAACAAATTTCTCAAGATTCTCTGACCTTATATGAATTTTTAAAAAGCTTTAAACGTGCATGCGCTTGGAAAACGTCTATTAATTATCTGACATTCAAGGCTATATTAAATGCAGTTTAGTGATGATGTGTCCTTTGAAAGAAATTTCCTGACCTGAAACTTTTTCGATACCGCCATGGCGTAGCTCCCAGGGTGCATGATCTCACCAATAGTTGTCAGATCGCAGGGGCGTTTACCCTTCTCAATGTTAGCAGACGAAGACTGTACAATGAATGCGTAATTTTCCTGTCGGACTCTTTCCAATCCTTCCTTTCTTGTGGCGGGAAACAAGTTCCTGTCCTTGTTGTTGGCCCAATAGCTTCTCATGTGGTTGTACAAAGGACCCGTCGCCAGAGTTTTTAAAATGTATTCAATTTTCTTACCCTGATTAAAAATAGAAATCAATGTATATTTCGCAGTTCTCTTACGTATAATGTTAGTGTGGATTTATATAAATTAAAAATAATGCAAATAAAGAGTAAAAGAAAAAATGTATATTCAAGTGGGACTGATACCAGCACTGGTGAAGAAAAAAGTAGCCAGAACAACACAAACACAAGAATTTCTTAGTGAATCCTAAATCAATTTGATGATAAGGTCGAGGTTTGAATAGTATTATTAATTTAAGTTTAAAGCGTTATATTAATCTTTGCCTATGCACGTTCCCTTGCCACAAAAATAGATTTTCGATTTGACGCTGAGTACTTTCATCTCGCATCCCCGCCCCATTATTTTACCCTGACAGATGCTATTCTCCATGTTTCTCGAAACCGCTCTTGGAGGCTCTCATTTTGCGTCGCACAAACACCAGGATGTCACAGGTCGGATGTCGAAATTTTAGGTAGTTTATTATTTTAAAGGGCCTAATCATCTATAAATCATGTTGAATTAATAAGAAAAATAAGGTCATCTCTTTTAAATAAATTGGTCCAGGCCAAAATATTGCCCTTTATGCGATGGCTTACTCTTGTACACAAATGTTAAAAAAGTGGAGCGGCTCGAACCAAAGCGTTAATATAAACACAGCGCGTGGCCAAAACACCTGTCAATCAGGAGATGCCATGACCAAGGAGTTTATAGGACTATAAACTCCTTGCCTTGACTGTCTTGGCCCAAAAATGTGATACATGTTCCAGCTGACTGAACCATCGTATGTTGCGGTGGCTCAGCGACCTGATACACAGGCTCACAAATGCGGGTCATTTCAACTGAGGCCTCTGGATCTATCGTACAGATCTATTGTGGAAGGCTCTACATTCGGCCAATGGATCGTAATGTCCAACCCGCAGAGATATATAAGAAACCATGAATGTTTATGTATGTGTATGGACTAGTCCTTGCTTGCAATATGTTTAGCATGAGCAAATTCTGACTTCCGGTCACGCGGCCTTGTTATGGTATAGAGATGGAAGTGGACTGCAAGCAAAACCATTGTGTTAACAAAGGTGTTAAAACAGCCATATGGGAGATACTGAGACTGTGTACTGGGCGGTTTTGCTTGGAAAAAGCAAAACAGAACTGATAGTGTGAAAAAACTAAATATTGCCCTTGATTATGCCCCTTTAAAAATGTGATATTTGTGTGTGTATATATATATATATATATATATATATATATATATATATATATATAGAAAGACCTCTTTGGATTTATGTCAGATGTTTTTATGTCCAGCGGTAACAATTTGTGTCCTATTAACGGAAGGACAGACGCTGTAAAAATCACGATGACCAACATCAGTTGAGCAAGAATTCATGATTTACGACTATTTACGGATGTCTTTCTGGATTGAAGAGTGGATTTTCAAGCTTTCCTGTCGATTTATTATAGTTCGGATTAATGAGGATTACTTACCGTATAATAAAGTATACGCTTACTTTTAATGCACCGTAGTCGTAGGTGCCTGAGGTGACGAGATGCTCCAGGTCACGGAATGGTGGTTTGATCGTATGGACGCCATGCCCGTGACTGGCCCAGTATAAATGGTTCATCAGACTTCCGGTGTAGGTGATCAGCGCCACCGTCACAAACACAAACCAGCAGCATGCGATCAGTTTAGAAGCCAAGGCCCGTGGGGCACGGTCGTATCCTGCAATATGTTGGAACTCAAAAGAAACAATTCATTCCTTAAAAATACAAATAATAAAATAATAATAATCAAATTCTAATATTAGAACCCTGTAATGTTATGCTACTGTGCCTATAGCTTTATATTTACGCTGATTTCAAATTCCCGATATTCGCGAAACGGATAGTAAAGCAAACACGAATCGCTCATGTATAAGACGTTCCATCAGCATGAAGGATTTCTTCAAAAGATAACCAACCTGACAATTTAGTTTTAAATCACCTAAATAGTTGAATGGTCTGCCCACATTAAGAAAAAAAAAATGTTATTACAAAGCCGAACCATACTATTCTGCCAGAGACCGTGAGTTTTTTATCTCCTAAAAATATTGTCGTGGTCACGAGTTGACATTCCTTGTACAAGTTACATCCATGCAAGTCGTGGACAAGTGGACCATGGATGTCTGCAGGCACTCGCGCAAACGAGGAACGGAATGACAGAAAACAAGATTTTTCTGTGCACATAATACACGCAAAAGGTCAAATGTGGCTTTATTTAAGAAATCATAAAACACACTACTTGAGTGTGCGCTTCGAAACTCCCTTAAATCCTCCATCGTTATACATGTAAACGGAGGACCCATGTAAAGGGGTTGGCACTATTAGAAACAAAATGATACGCTAGACATGTCATATATTCTAGGCAGGTATCTTAAATACTGCGTTTTATGAAGATGTTATTTAACCACCAAAATGTCATACACTATTTGGTCTTTCCATCACAGTAAATTATACAGTCTAAACGGTTCAGAATATTTGTGTTTTTCCTTTCATTATGTACGACCCTGGTTGAGGGTCGGGCTGCAGATGATTTCCCTTATGTAGCGTGCATGACTGAGTTGGAGCCTGTCTCAGTTCTGATGTAGAACAACTAAAAATGAAACCCCATATCGCTACATATTATGTTCAGGTTACCCTCTCAGTTGATGTGTGTTCTTGCAGATCTAGGAGAATCAACTCTCAGAGTGGTTTTATATTGTCTGTTACCAGGTATAACGGCAAAGCTGTATCAATCGAAAAGTACGCTAGCTTTACAAATCAGGAATTAACTGGTATAACTAAAAGCAAGAAAGAATGCTCACTGCTTGCTGAAAATGGCTATGCTGACAAATTAAATACATTCTATGCACGTTTTGATGAAAGTGACTTCTCAAAAGAAAAAGATGACATTTGGAGCAGTCTGAGAGCAAATTTAGAATCATGTGATGATAGCATCCTTACTGATGTAACTGATGTAAACAAAGTGTTAAGTAAGATTAATGTAAAGAAAGCCTGTGGACCCGACAAAATCAGTGGCAGATTAATTAAAACCTGTAGAAATAGTTTGTCCTTCATCATACATTACATTTTTCAATTGTCTCTCTCCTTATGTAAACTACCAAAATTATGGAAGACCGCAGAAATAATTCCAGTCGCCAAAAATAACTCTCCTAAAGTGATGAATGATCTTAGGCCTGTTGCACTAACATCTATTCTTGCAAAATCTTTGGAGCGAATAGTTCTTAATAAATTACTTCCAATTGTTAAACCAATGCTAGATCAACATCAGTTTGCATATTCATCCAACAGATGCACAAGCGACGCAATTGCCACATTAACTCATTATATTTATCAACACTTAGACAGGGACCCCAGAAATTATGCCAGATCACTTTTCATTGATTATTCTTCAGCCTTCAATACAATACAGCCACACATTATGATCAATCAGCTCTGTAGATATAACATTCCTCTTTCCTACTGTCTATGGATTCTAGATTTTCTCTCGGATAGAAGACAACATGTTAGAACAAGCAAAGAAACTTCTTCAGATATAATCATAAATACTGGTGCTCCACAAGGATGTGTTCTGTCAGCAGTCCTTTTTATTCTATATACAAATAATTTGTCTGTGAGCCTTTCAGATTGTAAAATTATCAAATATGCAGACGACACTGTCATTCTAGGCCTGATACACAAGAATGATGAATCGCTCTACAGGAAAACCATTCAATATGTGACTGGTTGGTGTGAGGAACACTACCTTCAGTTAAATGTAAAGAAGACTAAAGAAGTAGTATTTGATTTTAGGAGATCAAAATCTGTAATTACCCCAGTTGCTATCAAAAATGAAGATGTTGATATTGTAGAAAATTATAAATACTTAGGATGTATTATTGACAGAAATCTGAATTGGAAAGAACATGTGTTGAATCAATCCAAGAAAGCAAACAAAAGATTATATTACCTTTATTATCTAAGAAAGCTTAATATTGACAAAACCATAATTACCATGTTTTATAATTCAGTAATTTCCAGTGTCCTTACTTATTCACTGGATTGCTGGTTTACAAATATATCTGATAAGTTAAAGAAACAGTTGAATAATACCAGGAAGAGAAGTAGTAGAATAACTGGTACTTCTCTTGCCACACACCAGGAAATCTGTGAAACCAAAACAATGGCCTTCATATCTAAGGTCATGAATGACAAAACACATCCCCTATATTCAGAGTTCCGTTTTTTACCTTCAGGTAAACGCCTAGATACAATATTCTGCAGAACAACTCGTTTTAAAAAATCTCTCGTACCACACAGTATTAAACACTTTAACTCACAACCCTCTTAGAAATTTAATGTTTTGAATTATGTGTTTTACCTGCAGAATTATCTGTTTTATCATTTTTACATGCTTAATTTTACATGCATCAATATGTTATGTGTGATTTTTATGTATTTTTGTATTATTTTTATGTATTTATCTATCTATTTACTTATTTATTTTTTTTTTTTTATGTAATGAATTGCAAGTCAACAACAAATTCCTGGAACTGAAGGCTAATAAATGTTATCTTATCTTATCTTATCTTAATGGTTTAACTGAAATCTTTAATTGAAATTCCTTAATTGAATGTATGACTGTAAAACATTTCAGCTTTACAGTTATTTTGATTAAGACCCGAGATTTTAGAACATATAATTCCAATATGCTATTTTTCCCAGTTTTTTTTTCAGTTTTTAAGAGTTAAATGTTACTGATATTCACATAAGTTCATGGATTTAACTTGAAGAAGGCATTTAATAATGTAATTAATAATTATCGCTATTATATATAATGTTTATGTTACAAATCGCTTTCTATCACTTTATTCCGATTTCTGTGGGTTTTTTTTTTTTTTTTTTTTTTTTTTTTTTTACTGAAATGACTTGTTCATGGCTGTTGTTTATGGCTGTTCATGGTATAATATACTGTTAGCAACTTAATGAAATCAAGGTGTAATTTTGTAAAATTGCATGTGACTCCCTTAAAAGTAATGCTATAAAGCGACATACGGTTCCCTATGAAAGCTAAAATATTGGTATAACAAATGACTTCAACAAACTTATGTTGTACGTGGGTGCAATAAAATCAAATTTTAAGTCCCTTTTTGGTCACAGACTGTAAGACAAGGTTGGGGTAGGGGTGTGCCCAGTCTGGCCATGTAAGGGCCTGGTGCACGTCCGACAAACATATATGGAATAAGGTTTTGATGTGTTGGCAGACCTAGAATTAAGCAGTTCACACCTGAGTTGTGCTTCGGCGTTTGCTTCTGAGAATTTGCTTCCTGCATTGCCGCAACTGAGCACGCAAAGCTCATGTAAAGTTTGAAAGTGAACAACAGATGTTGCGCCATCGAATTATAGTTCACTCAGATGAAAGACCGCTCCAAATTCGAGCGATAAACAAACAAGGAAACCAAGTCAAGTTTAATGAAATATATGCGTATTTACTAATAACACTTAGGGTGCGATGGGGCTAGTTCCGTTGCCATGACCACATTTTAAGTTACATATATTTCCATCGCCGAGAACAAGCGGGGAGCTAACATATAATCTTGTGTTTGAAAATCTAGCACTGCGTTACACCACCATGCTCCAATATGATAATGTAAACTTAAGGTTTAGGAACTTTCAGGTCCTCAATTAGGGCCCCGCGAATGCCATATCCTTTAATGGCAGCCATATTTGATTCAACAGGGTCCAGAAGCGGATCCAGGGGGGTCCAGGGGGTCCGGATCCCCCCTTTTTCACCCGAAGCAACCTTTTTTAAGGGGTTTTGGACGTAATTTTGCGGCCTGGACCCCCCCCCCCCCTTTTCCAAACCTGATGACCTTTTTTTTAGGAATTTCATTAGTCCTCCTGGGTTGGACCCCCCCTTTTCCTAAATCCTGGATCCGCCCCTGGGGTCGGTCTGAAATTTGAAAGCACTGACCCCTCATCGGTGTCAATGTTCTGTCAAATATTCGTAGAAGAAAATCAGTGATTGTTTTCTGGCTGCCATACAGGATATTAGGCAGGTTTGGAATTTGATACGGCTCGAGCCTTTGTAGGCACAAATTGCCCCCATGAATTTAAAAAAGGTCGAACATAGCCCCTCCGAAAACATGCGGAAGAAAATTATCGATTATTCTGTGGCAACCATATTGGACTTTGGACAGGTTTTTTTATATATATTGTTTTCTGGGGATTGGGAGGAAAATTGCAAGGAAGCGTTACTGACTTACAGACGGAAAGACGGACGGACAATGTGATCAATATTGGGCACCACATTTCATGCGGGATCATAATAAAGTTGAACTGTAGTTGGATCCTATATGGATTTCTCCGCCAGTCTCCTGTAATTAAACTGTCATGTGTTCCCGTGCACACCTAACGAAACACCAACCCAGGTAACAGGTGACGTCACACCTTGTAACGGTGTACTAGCCCAAGTAACAGGTGGCATCACACGTTGTAACGGTTCACCAAATCAGTGAACTGGTGACTTCACAAAACCAGTCTCTTGTACCAATAAATGCGTAACAATGAAAAAGAATCCATTCAAATAAAAATACTGTGCATCGACCCCACTACCTAAAATCAATTGATTCTTCCTGGGATATTACCCTAACCTGAAGGAAAAACTCATCAAATCCCGTTCATATAATTTGAGGGGAAGATGTTTACAGTCGGTAATACAGACAAACCATGTGGCAAAATAAACGAAGTATAATTTTTAAATTACGTGTGTATGCATCTGGTAGTTCTTGAATGGCTCCTTAAGGGGCGTTTCCACTTCCAATAACTGATCTTTGGATGCATTATGAGCTTCTGAGTAGCATATGACTTACGAAATTTGAAAATTTGCAGCAGTGGCCAAAATGTTTCGAGTCGACTCAAACTAAAATGCAGGGCTACGCTCACGTTACGAAAAGAGTCGGCACGAACTAGTAAGAACGTCCAGTTATTGATGAAATGAATGACCTTCTGTTATGCATTGATAGTATAGGACAAACGGAGGGTGAAACCTTTTTGTAGTTGTGAAATAGATGCATCGTTTGAAGATCAAAGAAAAACTGAAAAGGAATATAAAAAATCTGTTAGTGCTGGAAAACAGCAGATAGAAACTGTATAAGCTTTTATGAAAAATATTGTTGTTTAAATCAGATATATTGAGAGACAATACCACAGGGACAAATTATTTAGGATTGAGGAGTTACAACCAGAAAATTCAGATATTATGAGAGACAATACCATAGGGAAAAACTGTTTAGCATTGAGGAGTTACAGTTAGAAAATTAAGATATTATGAGAGACAATACCATAAGGACAAAATGTTTAGGATTGAGGAGTTCCAGTTAGAATATTCAGATATTATGAGAGACAATACCATAAGGAAAAAATGTTTAGGATTCAGGAGTTACAGTAAGAAAATTCAGATATTATGAAAGACAGTACCATAGGGACATAATATTTAGGATTGAGGAGTTACAGTTACACAGTTCTTAGGTATTTTGGCAAAATATTAACGATTGGGTCCTTCAGGTGAGTGTCAAATGAAAATCTGATTTTGAAAAAAAATCTATGCGGGTATAAATTAGTCTCACGTAAATGATCGGTTTCTTTGATATAATATATGATTATGGAAAGGTTCCTTTCGTATGGATTGATTCAATGATATTTCCGATCTTGAAGCCTAGTGCCGATGACCCTAGGGTGACAATGAATTATAGGGGTGTCAGTTTCTAATACTGTGAGGCAAAGGTCTATCGGAGCATTTTAATAGACGTCTTATGAAATACTTCGATGTTCATGAGATCTTAGTTGAGAAGAATAATGGATTTAGGGAAAATAAATCTTGCCTGGAGCTTACTTCCCCAATATTGTATTTTTTGACAGATGTGATTGCGCCTCGGTCGTTTACAGTAGTCAGCAAACGGTTTCAGGGGAATATTTTGGCAGGTACAAAATTATTTTTAAGGGAAGAAGCTATTTTTCGTGTTTATTCAACATGATTTATATGTGATTGGGCCCATTTAAAGTTTAGAAAAATCTTTCTCGTGCTTGTTACTGCAAATTATAGAATATGGTTCAGTATTATATTGTGGCGATAAATGTCCCAGATAAGAAATGTTCAAACGTGAAAGGGCAGAATATTTTGGGGGGAATAAACAGATATGCTCCGGAATAGGTTGAATACTCTGTAAATACCTGTTTATTATGAATATGGTGATATTATGGAAAAGGATTATCAAATCCGATGATTAAAAATTATTTTATATATTTTCATGGAATTATGCTTTATTAGAAAACCACTAGAGTTCCAATAAAATAAATTTTGAAGATTGTGGGTGTAAAACAAGTTTTGACAATAAAACAATGTTCAGTGACTAAATTATACAATAAAATAGAACATGTTATGATTGTTGAATGGAGAGCAATACTGTTATCGAAACGTAGGAATTATAGGCTGTACAAAAATCCATTCAGTACTGAAATATATTTAAGGTCAATCCTTTGTGAAACAGAAAGATCCTGTTAGGCTCAGTTTAGAATGGGCGTATTAACTTTGGCAATTGAAGCAGGCAGATTTTGTCTCTTTACTATAGAACAAAGAGTCTGTTTTAAATGTAACTAGTGTATTAAAAATGAGTTCACTTCCCTTTTCATTGTCCTTTGTATGAGCAAAAGCGTCATATATTATTTTCTGGTACAAACTGGTCAACATCTACTTCAACAGAAAATGATAAAATATCTTGGTTGTGAAAAAATTAAACTAGAAACGAGCAAAATGTCTTTGCAATATTATGAAATAAGGAACAAGCAATTGTATGTCTAAGGTATGCGAATCACTTAATCTGATACAAAATATGTTGTGACTAATAGGCCCATGAAACCAGTTGCACTGATATGTATTATATGTATCTAAATGTACTTATCACTTTAATAAAGAATACCACTAAAACAACTCACCTTGCCTCTGTAGTGTTGTAAATATAAACCAGAGGGAGCCACGTATATTGAACTGCTCCGCCTCTTCGCGATCTGCAAGTCCTATCCTGCAGCGGCCTGCCCATTCGTAGGGGTTAAACCGGTTCATTATCCAGAGCAGAATCGCAGTCTGTAGATGATAATAAGTGGAATAAGACTAAGAAAAAGAAAGAAAAAATAAGAGCAGTAATAGTAATAATAAATAATAATCACCAACATCATCATCATCACCACTATCCGGAAGAATAAACACACAACATTCAGAGAGTGAATACCTTGTGCAAGACGATTTGTTAACTAGATTTCCAAATTCCAGAATTCCAAATAACTAGTCAAGATATGCAGGACGTGTAAATTTAAATCAATTTTGTTTGAAACAACCGCAAACATCACCTTACAAAAATATATGTCATTATTATTTTTCTGATATTTGATCATGTTTGAGCATAAATTCGTGTGGAAGGATAAGTGCAATGTCTGGCATTATATAATATCTGACTGTTCATTAAAATTGGTACCCTGTGTTACGCTTTTAACAAAAACAATGATAAAGACTCACTGTTACAGTGGCAAGGATTACCAGTCCATACACTTCCGGCATGAGTGGCCTGAAAATATCAAGGCCAATCGGGAAGGTCTTTGAATGGCCCATGAAGGCTTTCTTCTGTACAAGAACTGTCAGGCCGAAGTTCTCAAACGGACGGATAAAGTTAACGAACTTTTCTCGCTCAGCTGTGACAGTCAGTGGAGCAGCAGCGATGTCCGCTTTCTGACAGAAACAGTCAACAATACAGGACTGTCGTCATATCCATGAAAACATCTCTCTCTCTCTCTCTCTCTCTCTCTCTCTCTCTCTCTCTCTCTCTCTCTCTCACACACACACACACACAAACACTGTCTCTGTGTGTCTGTTTCTTCTTGTGTGTCTGTCTGCCACTTCTCGTTTTTATTCAATATTCTCTTTTTTTTTTTCTCTCTCTCTCTTTGTCGGTCTATCTCTACTCTGTATTAAATTAGAGATAATAAAACAGAGATATATACTCTTACATATGAGGTATGAACATATCTCCAAATATATATCGGACTTTACCCCGTCAATGACTTCCCCGATCATGCCGTCCCATTTGGTGCTGTTCCTTAGTCTTTGGCCATATCTGCCATCAGAAACTATCTGGAAGGAATATGTAAAGCCGATCTCGTCCGACAGTTCCCGAATCAGATCGGGAATGAATCCATAGCACTGTGAAAGTGGCACTTCCTTTCCTCGGTAACTCCGCGCAGGTGATTTAGTCATGAAGTAAGGTTCAGCCTGATGAAAACAGACAAACAATATATAGTTAATGGCAGGCACTGCTTATCAGAGATACATCTTAACGGAGCATTCGTGGAATAGATCGGTTTAAATAGTTCGGAACATCTTCATGGTCGGTTGTTCATTTCACATAAAAGAAACATAAACTCCATTTTGTGTTCATTCTAACAAACGACTTTCTAACTATCGACGTTCTCTGGTGTTGATTAAAGAATAAATCTGCTGCAAATAGCTTTTCATTATTAAAATAAATAGTCTTCACGAAGGTGATCAATCTATGAAAGCTATCAACAGCTTCATAAATATTCATTATTTTAACAAATCATTTTGATTCCTTTTATTAATAAAATGGACAACGCCACCCGCATTCTCCTCAAGCGAGATCTCGTCTATAAAGGGGATAGATCTCTTGCCATTCAATGTGCACAGGGTACGATATCCAGTCGATGCAAGCTATATCACCCGCAATTGAAAATGACAATAATTCAGACAAATAGCAAATAAAAGGTACACTTCGACACAATCCATTTAAACTTTAACAAAAGAAACGGCATTTGTCCGTGAAACATATTTTTTATATTGATAAACCTGCGGACCTATTTGCGGGATAATATCTGTGACGCGGTGTTGTAAATATAAACAGAAACTTGTGTACATGCTACCATTAATAGTTAACGTGATACAACTGCTGCCAGAACCGTTGCAGACAAAAATGATAGTGCAGGGACATTTGTTGTGGTCTTTTCAAAATTATGCAAAAGGATTACCTGCATAAATTGGGAGATTAACCATTATTGCCTGCTGAAATAAGACATAAATCCCTAAGGATCGAGAGTCATTTGTTGTTATTGTTTACTGATCACCTAACTGAGGATTTGACTGGATCAAATATCAGGTCAAACATGCTTAAGTCCGTATCAAATGGCAGGGTCCTATCATAGGCTCAATAGACCTTTGACCCAGTACGGAAGTTGACGCCACCCAGCTTCCATCATATGAACAAATGGATAACACCACCTGGTGTCGATCGTATTAATAAATGGATAACGCCACCTGGTGTTCATCCTATTAACAAATAGATAACGGCACCTGCTGTTCATCCGATTAACGAATGGTTAACGCCATCTGGAGTTCATTCTGTTATCAACTACATAACGCCATCTGTTCAATGTAACAGACGTGAAAACTCAGTTGCATTATTATAGCGTTTGTGACATGTAAAAAAAAAATCTGATGTTGAAATAATGGGGGGGGGGGGGGGAGGGGATAATGATCATACCCTCGTTGTGGTGAACTTGAAATTCCTCTTTGATATCGGGTCGATCTGGCGCTTAATTCTCAAATTCCGGGTAACTTTAAAAAATGAACGAAACATTCATAAACTGATTTATAACATACGACATTCATTTCAGTTATTATTGACTAAATGTGCTTAAATAGAATTTTATGTATTTGTCCAGTCATTGAGGTAATTGTTTAAGATTTTTTTTCTGGCGGCACACCCAGTTATCCATTCCCGATAGCCGTGGATAACTTCTACCATTACAAATGTGTTAAGTTATTTTTGCCTGTGATTTTACGAAATTAATATACGTAACCAACAATGTAGTATGTACAGAAAATAAGGACCGGTTGTTGTAATACAGTCCCAAGCCATATTGTTCGTGATTTCTGTCTTAACATTACATTATAAAAGAACTAAAGGCTCTCTTAGTCAACACACAAACAGCAATGACAATCATAGTATCTGTAGTTTATTGTCCAGGATACGTAACATGTGTATATATATATATATCACGGACCTGACATTTTGCCCGCAACAGAGAGGTGCCTTTAGTAGGGAGGTCATAGATTTCGGGACCTACTTTCAAGGGACTGTCCGTAAGTGGTTGTAAATAGGAGGTGGCCTTAGTACAGAGGTGCCCGTAAGGAGATGTTCCACTGAATATATATATATATAAATATATATATATACATATATATATATATAAAGTCCATGGATATGTACAAACACCGACACACTATATATATATATCTATATATATATATATATATATATATATATATATATATATATATATAACAGGGAATTTATTGCAGTCGGTTTCACGGTGTATCGGATTTCCTTAGATCACTCTCACGATTTCTGACCGCTTCAGCGATTAGGTAATCTGTACATGAAAGCGCCGTGTCACATTCCCGTTGGCTCGCTCGGTTTGACAGATGATCCCAGGTGACGTTACCCTGAATGCTGGTTACTGGCAGGGCGCCACTGTAGGCGTTAATCTTAATTAGTGAAAGCTTCATAAGCACTGACAGAACTGCTGTAATTATCCAGAGACCACTGTAGCCATATTATTATGATTGAATGGCAGACGGAGAACGTACTCAGGACTGAAGTCAAAATTTTATCAAGTGAGCCCGTTTTCCTCTGGGAGTCGGCCTGTTCCATGGATAGAGTGGACTCAAACTGCAGAGATGATTTTAGAAGATGGACTCAATGTGTCTGTATGATAAAGCCAATTAAAAAGATGTAAAATTTTGTATTATTTTACATATGAAATTAAAATCTATATTTTGCTCTAACCCTACCCTCCCCCTGTCATTTTTTTTAATTGGAACTTTTTTATATTCTTCAATTTTACCCATGTATAATGTCCATATCTATAGTTCCAATATAAGAGTGTAAATATTTACTATTTAAAAAGAAAGGCATCAGATTGTGTAGTGTGCAAGTATCTACCTGGTTTTAGGCTTACGCTCCCGAGGCAGCGGAAATCTTGCGCTTCTAAAGAAGCAACTGATTTTCCCGCTGCCTGGTTTGACCGTTTATGATACACTTAGACACCAGGTGGCGGGTGGTTGTCTGCTGAAAACGTGCGTATGATGTGACAAGCAGATGCCAACTAACAAACACTCGACAGGCATCCTGGCTCCGCCCATAGCTGCGCTGAAGCGCCGCTTCATGACATTATTATGGTTACACTTAGTAAAGAAAAGTCGAATTTTAATTGCTCCCTCTGCATTCTCGCATCATCGACCGATTCGATTATGACATTACGACTATGTTAGCTTCGCCATGTATCTGTTGTCTGCAAAACTGAAAACAGTCAGCGAGGTGTGCACGGAGCCTATGTTGTTACATTTCGTTTGAATAACATCTCACCGGCCGGGCATCCTATGTGCCCAAGGACCGGTGCAAACCATATGTGGTGCCATCCTCTCTGAGCCTGTGGCCTGTTCAAACGGTTGCTGGGCCGATGAGCTGTCACTAAAAAGAAATGAACAACATTGACTCCGTGTATTCCTCGTTTGGCTGGTAAAGCGTTTGCACATAAAGGTCGTGTCTTCCAGTACGGGGTCTAATCTGATTGAATCAAAATATAGTGCTCCCCTCTGGTGTAGCGATTCAGGATACGATGTCAAAACAAACAGCGCTTATGATATAGGTAGTAGGCCTATAGGTAAAGCGCTTTGTAAAGAGCGTATTTTAGGCTAGGCTCTAGACTCTAACATTAAATATATACATACATGGATTTGTAAACTGCGTGCTTGTCTTTGTATATGTATTCTATTAAAAAATAAATATGGTAGTGTCTGGGCAACCGTCAACGCTTGAAATGATTTTCCATGCTCTTGTGTTGTCAAGGTATATACATACACTTAATATTTTTCCAGTTCTGATATTAACACATCCATATTTTAATAATGTATAAAAGATGAAGTATAACACTGTATAATACCATTTGTTGCCACATGGTTTAGTTAAAAAGCTAGGTTGATTATGGCTCGGATAAAAGGACTAGTAAAATGTTGCTGAAATAATAAAAGCAGGTAACAGGATTGGATTTTTAACTTGGAAATTGAAAACACCTGAATGCAGCATCACATTGCATATAATATAAAACAAAATAGTTTGGTAAACATATTAATTCGTACGGATTGAAATACATACACATATACACTACAGGTATTTCATAAGGAGGTGTTTGCATTTCAATGACCGACCAGGTCACATGATTAATGCAGTGTACACTTTGTTTATTTTGTATTTGTTTTACAAATGTTTCCCCTTTAATCCCTTTTGATGATCAGTTGATGTTATTGTGGATTTAAAATAGCTTCATTGTTTGGCAATCAGTTATACCAAAGTTTTTTTAAAGTATGTACCACTATAAAACTTATGATTTATAACATATAAAACGGAACATGCAGGTGTTTTGTATATGACAAATAAAGCAGAGCCAGACGCCGCCGCCAGCAGAGCTAAGAACAAGCCGAGCCGAGTTTATCAGGAGGCGCCGCCGATGTTTCATAAAGCCGAAGTAAACCGATTTTGTACAGCTGAGTTTGGCTTTGGGAAAAGAATAATACAAAAAAAAATTGTTTACAATTAAAAATGCCTGAAACATATACAGACTAATACAAAGTTATTTTTCTTTGTCACTGAAAGGAATAGTGTTTTTGTTTAAGTATGAATGTGTTGCTAATACAACAAGCAAGATTATGTGTGAGGGTGTGTGTGTGTTAGGGAAAGAGAGGTTTTGAGCTATATACCCAGATTGATTCGAATGTAGTACGTGTATATATATATATATATATATATATATATATATATATATATATATATATATATATATTGTATATTGTAACGGGGTGACATAAGCGGACCGAACTGTTGCGCTAGTGAAGCTTGCTTTTCTGGCGAAGCAGTTGGAGCGCCGGACATGTGTGCCACCGTATACAATCGGCCCAGTATTTTCCCCTGAGCAATTTGTCTTCGTAACAAAATGGGGGCTCGTCCAGGATGACGGTAAACTTTGTGGCCCAGGGAATTAACTCACCAAAGTGTGACTCCTGGGATAATTGGTCCTGTTCTGATAGCAGAACGCTCTTAAGAGGGTATATGTTACGGGGTGACATAAAAGCGGACCGAACTGTCTCGCTAGTGAAGTTAGCTTTTCTGGCGAAGCGGTTGGAACGCCGGACATGTGCGCCACCGACATGGGTTCGAATCCCAGATTGGCCCAGTATTTTCCCCTGAGCAATATGTCTTCGTAACAATATATATATATATATATATATATATATATATATATGTTATCTGTTTGACTAATTCTAGACACGATACCTTTTGGACACAGGTCCAACCAATGGGCAACCGAGTCGTAAATGAGTCGCAATGATTATAACACTTCTACGAATGGGGGCCCCCGATACGAAGACATCGATGTTAGCTTTGAGTCGGTTCAAAACTTTTTGACGAATTGTTAAATTTCGTAGGTTATATATGTAACTCTTAGAGTTACTCTGCAGGTGTGCTATAATTTGAAATTGCTGGTGTGCACAAGCCATATTGCAGATAACCATTAGACAATGTCACTTGCAGGTTCTGAGTGCTCGACCGTGACTTGAAAAGATGGCAAGGCCACACTGCGCGGAGCATGAGGCTGGACCTTTTCTGCATTCACTTATTTTTTGCCAAGATTCCGTTGTTCATTCGTGCATTTGTAAATATTACTTGATAAAGCCCTGAATGGGGAGAATACGCTTGATCCACAATCCGAAATGCCCATTCCCGAAATGCCCTGAAATTTCATGAGAATCCGTTCATGACTGCCCCCTACACGCTACTAATCGGAAACTCCACATAGTATGTTCATATACGAAGCCATTTTTCTCATAACCCGCCATTCCCCTTTAATTTCTGCAAGCTCTTTTGTGCGACTGTTTAAAAACTGAGCAGTTCAGAGCAAATAATACCTAAAATATCTTCATACACATTATATCTGCGACACAAAGGAATATTTAGTTAGTAGTATAATTTTCATTGCTGGTAGGTACCCGGTGACAGCGTGATTTCGCAGTCTTAACATGGATAAACATAGTTTAGTCCGGTAAAAATTACACTCTAATGTAGCGTTTATAAATTCAGATATTTTTATATGGAATGTTAACCACTTGTAAAACATATAATAAACCAGCCCATCCCCTCATGATTAAAAAGTAATTGCTTGATACACAAACTCTATACTCATTTAATATTCATGTGCGCCCTCCTATGTTTGCAGCTGCACAAAGAATATCATCTCTATAATGCAGAATTTGCTTTACATCGACACAATTATCCGTAGTTACCACTACCAAATGACAGTAAATGAGCCCATGTAATCATCATAATTGATTTATTATAACAATCAACTGATCTTTCTGACGTCGGGCAAGTTCTGCTGTTTAAAAGAAATCAAGAGCTCCTGCGAAACAAAAATGACTAATATGCAGGTTGGACACTCCTGAACCAGCTTTTGTAACATTAAAAATGAATGTATATTTTAACATAATTTGTTAAAAGAGGCTCTCATTCTTTATAATTATCAATATATATTCTTTCGCGTTTCAAAAATCAATGTCTATCTACGTGCATATGGCCCCTTCAATCCTAGTGTGCCCATGGCCCCGCACACAGCACTCACACGCATCTCGTAGGGCATTCACACGCAATCATTTCAGACTCGCACACTCGGTTTATGTTTTACAGTGCCTCACATACCTGCATCTAAATGTCCCAGAAACAATATGTAAATGTGGAAGCATATGGGCGATATCGCTTTGTATGAAAATTTGAAATTTGAAATACAGTTCAAAATAGGTTGTGTTTCACACAATTTTGATAACTGATAAATCCACGAACACAGCCAGACACAAACAGTTCTAAAAGGCTCACATGTTTCTATTAACACACTGCTCAAGGTGAAGATAGAAGCATGTTTAATAGATCACTCTTGGTATGGAAATTTAAAACGGATACAAATACACTGTTTGAACACAACCTTGATCTCTGGTATATCCCAGAAAATATGACCTCATCTGGATTTCACCCACGCACACACTCAAAGGATATTAACACCCACGCTGATTATATTATATTTTGATATTCTACTATAATAGGCAAAATGTGAATGTCCTATGTCCAGCGTGTGAACGTCATATGAGCAGTGTATCTTACGATCACTTAATATCCTATACGCCCTTGTATAAGCTTGTCCATATTTTGCCAGTGAAATAACGTGAAGAATACAAGAGTTTGAGTCCGAGTGATGCAAACCTCTTTCACGCCTCATTTAAATAGCCCCCCCCCCCCCCAAACATATAACTTCTAGCGGACGGCAAGAATGCTTACTGATGCGTAGCTCGCATGTGTTCGCTATATCTCGTTTCGAATGCCTATGATGTTCGTAGCAGGCTCGGTGGTTCCTTGTTATTCGTTGTAACCAGTGGCTCCTATGACACAAACTGCAGGTTTATTGTTATGAACTCGTAATAGCTAGGTAATGCTATAATAATAAGTCTGATTCAACTTATGCATTATCATGCAATCGCGCGGAATTTCGTAACCTGTTGGTAGCGCATCCGGAGATCAATTCATGGAAGTGGGGATGCCCTTTTACGCTCATCCCAAGTCATTCAAGAGTTCCGTACATTTTCCCTATAATATGAACAGCTATTGACGGAAGTATTTCTTCGAAACCATTCATATGAACTGTTTGGATCTTGTAAGTATTTATCATCAAGCCTGGATGATTTTTGTTGTTTATAAAACTTTTCACTCGCAATGCCTTCAACCACATTTTGTTACCTCTTTCAAAGAAATATAAGACATGGAACTAAAAAAAGGCAATTAGTGGAGGTGACGAAGGGTCCATAAATTAATACCATCTCCGCAGTTCGAGTCCACTCTGTACCCATGTAACTGACCGACTCCCAGAGGAATAGGACCCACTCATTAAAATTCTGACTGCAGTCCTCAGACCGTTCTTTCTGTCATTCAGTCATTAAAATATGCCTGCAGTGGTCGTTGGATAATCACGGCAGTTCTATCACTATGTGCGAATCTATTACTATGTGCGATTAACGCCGACAGTGACGCCCTGCCAGCTTACCAGCATTCAAGGTTACATCATCGGGGGCCATCTGTCAAACTGAAGCCTAAAACAGACTAACGCGCTAGGCTCGCGACAACTGTAAAACACACTGCGGCTACAAAGCGCACGACACGCGTCAGATTGGATGGTATTAACCAAGCACCTATTGTATTTTTATTTATCTTTGTAAAGATAATAATTTTGATAATCAGCATTGAATTAATTGTGTACAAATATGCATCTGTGATAAAACGTGTATTCATATGACAGAACTCAGTTACTATTCTTTACGATATAAAATATTTGTGTTGCTTTGTTGCACGTTTTCCATCCAGATAACAAACCAATAATTATAGTTCAATGAATGAAAACAAACGTTTCACCCGCAGTTTAATATAGAATGCGATTGCTGGGGAGGGAAACCCCCTCTTAAGTTATCAGGAATCCCCACGCGGCAAGCGCCCGTCACGCGTCAAAAATCGCTCCAGGAGCGTGACGCGCGCGTTAGTCTGTTTTATCAATGATAAACAGAGTGGAGCGACTTTTTCCGGATTTGACGCTTGACGCGTGCGTTAGTGTGTTTTGGGCTTGAGCGAGCGCACATCACTCCTGCTTCAAACGGAAACGATTTATATATAAACTACCTCATCACTGAAGCGAACACAAAATCGTGAGAGTGATCCAAAGAAATCCGAACCACCGTGAATCCGACTGCAATAAATTCCGTGATATATATATATATATATATATATATATATATATATATATATATATATATATATATTGTCCACAGGTAAATTTGTAGGTTAACAGGTCTGCTCTGTTCGCTTGTTAAATTCTGAATGCCGGTTGGTGGCACTTTCCCTGTACGGGCGAGAATTTTGTGAAACGGACAAAATCAAATCAGTGTGGTCAGTGTGAAAAAAAATACATCCACACAGATCTTGTCCAGCAATTAATTAATTGGCCAACGGCGCAATTTCTGTAATAAACTTAATCATTTTGCGTCTGTGTGTTTCTAGCCAAACCATTAAATAATTGAATTACTAATCAAAATTAGTTGATTCCATGTAGATTTTGTCTTACTGCATTTCTATGAATTTTTTTCGTAATGTTGCTCATATTATCTTGTTTGATGAGAGTGTTAATGGATATAAGATAATGTTGATGTCCTAGTATACTCAATCATCTTGTTCCTCAACTAAGTAATTTAAATCTGTTTATTAAGATAACTGCTTTGTATAATTATTTTTGTGGCAAAAAACGTTATGTTTCTCATTTTTTTTTCATGAATGAGTGGAAACTGTCGAATTTTCTACACCTTTTTATTTTCAGATAATCGGGGGACATCATGATGATAAAATTATTTGTTTAGTAAAGTCAGGAAAAGACAAAACAGCAAAGGGAATTTTTCTTTAAATGTTTATTATTTTACTTCTTGTAGGTCAAATTCCCTGGAGCTCAATATGAGAAAATTCAAGTGAAAATCAAAATCAAATTGTTTGAAGCGAGAGTATACACTGACGCATGGTACCATAGAAACGAACCTGTTTTGGCCTATCAAGATTTATATTATTGAATTGAGCATTTTATATAGCCCGTATATGTAAAATTATATCTGGAACTTGAGTAGTAATTTGAGCTTCGATGGATACTCCGCTGGGATCCTGATTTCTATATAGGCGCAGACGTAAACGTTGCAAAATTGTTAGTGGGGTGTACATGTTTAATTGCCCACTATTATATGGGAAATAAAAAAAAAAAAAACAAGAAAAAAGTGGTCGGTTTTGAATGGAAAGACTTAACTAAAATATTTTCTTTTGGGATCTAAATCTGGTGCAGAATATGGACCATTAATCATTATAAAACGCGTAAACATACATTCAGCGTCGTTGTCGTAACACGCGAAAACCATGAAGATGAGAAGACACAATGTGATTACGCGCCTTCCGTCCATGACGACTGTCGTAATATGTCGTCTGTTCAATGATACTGTGTTGTCATAACATGTCATCTGCTCAAAGCCAACCCATCTGTGCTTGATCTGTGAAGGGAGAGCAGAATAAAAACAATATATATATATATATAAAACATATATGATTGATATAGTGTATTTATAGTCATTTAATAAATAATTTTGTATGAAAGTTGTATAAGGAGAGATCTTAAAATTATCAGGCGACCCTACACAAAGTCCATGTCAATATCAGTGAATATGAAATGCTTTTGCATATTAATGTGAGTTAGCTGAAACATGTATTCTTATATCACCAGTTTTATAGTCTTACATATGGAGGCAGCGCACGTTGTTTACGCATATATATATATATATATATATATATATATATATATATATATATATATATATATATATTTCTCACCGGGATTCTTTAATTATTTTCCGGGAAGGGGTGTCTCAGCAAACAAGGCCCATAATGAATCTACTTATTAATCATCTGCTCCTTATCATTTATTTCTTCAGCTCGTCTGACAATATTGTTCAGATGTGAAGGTTGTTTTTATAATGCTTATATTTTCTTAAGTACGAGTACACACAAGCTTAATGTACACAGCGGCAAAATTTGCTGTTTATGCATGGAAGGATTAATATCATAACATTTACACGTAACAAATATCCCACAGCAACTTATCATGTATCATAAAAACATATAAACTGCCCTCTTGGCATCCCACAATTACGATTTATACAGGAAAGAATATGTGACATGTTCGTTGTTGACTGATACATACTGTAATGTGGTTCTGTAGTGACGATGATGACGGCTACAAGTTACCGGTTGTGAGGACACCAGAGAACACAGGGGGACAATCGTACGGAGAGATAGGAAGCGTAACACCACAGAAGACAACACACAAACAGTGGACTCTTTTCATTAACTGGAACTTATTCTTTTGTGAAAGGTACGACGTCACGTCGCGTGCGACTATAAAAGCATCACATGGTCGATCCCGTATGGGCTGTGTTACGTGTATCTTTTTATTATGCGCCCGGCATTCTGATTCGTGATAGGCGCAAACCCTGTGCGTTGCTATGGGAACCGCACTTTTTGATATCTGGCTTGCTCACAGAGATTAAAAACACAGCACGTTCGTTGTGTTCTAAAAGTTCGGTGTAGTCTAGAAGGTTCCGGAATGGTAGTTTCTGGACTTCGGCTATATAAGGCTATAAATAGGGGCTGTGTTTGGAGCCGGGAGAGAGGAAAATATCAGCGGGCACTAAGAGTGAGACTCTCTCGTCAGTTTTTGGGACATATTCCGATAATTCCAGAAATTACAGATATGAATCTGCATTTTATTTTTGAAATACCTTTAATAAGGTATTTTATAAAAGGTATTTCAAAATACCTTAAGAAGGGTGTTTGTATTTGGACACTTAAAAAACCCTTTTCATACCTATAAAAAATTCCCTTTTTCTAACAGTGCAAGCACAGGATTCTACTTAGGACGATATATATATATATATATATATATATATATATATATATATATATATACTACTTTTCCATTCATATGGAACATTCTAATCAGAATTTTTATCAAGTAAATGATTTGTTCTTTTGATGTTGAACCTGTCATCCTGATATCACTTTAAAATTGTATATCAGAGTGCTGGTGTCTTTGTGGTCCTTCTAAACGCACAGAAAGACATTTTTTTACTGCTGCGTAGAGTTCTCTATTGCTGCCCCATCACTCTAAAAGAAAGAACTCGTCATTCTATATACACCTTCCATTCATGAGTGGGCTCTGGTATAACGTGCAAACATCCGGTTTTATTCCTTTTTTTATATTTTTTTAATGCTGACTTATCTAATTCTTAAACTAAGTATATGTACATCTGCAAAGTTTCCATTACGGTTTGTGACTACTTGAAAGGGCGGTAGCACTCGCTTCCTATCATTTTTATTCAGTATCCAGTTGTCACCCAGGCCCGATGTCTACCGCACCTGCGGGTCCTTGGTGTGTAATCAGCCCCATTGCTGGATCATAACACCGAGGGACCCTCCCCCCCCCCCCCAAGACGCACTCGTAATGTGAGTGATACACGGCTGTGGGGCACAGCTTTCCCATTAAGCCTGCAAAGCGCTCACCCGTGAAAAACCTCACCGCCTCGGCTGAGATTCGAACCCATGATCTCCCGGCTTTGAGTCCTGCGCTCTACCTCTGAGCCACACAAGCCGGTTTTAATTATATATGATTTGTCATCTGTTATAAGTGGCAGTCAATTTAAAATGATTATTTTCTTTATAAATAAAATATAAAGCATAGACTGTTGTGTAATTTTATTTATTATAACGAAAGAGTATACACTTCGATTCGTGTACACGGTATCATTGTAAGACATTGCAGCTACAACCCTTGTCACTATAATTGGACTAACCCATTACCCCCATGATAAAATAGGTAGCCCTATAACTCAGTCTTCATGCCTTCCTGGTCTAGGGTAGAAAGTGCGAGAGACTGCTGTTGGTCCACATGTGGCTCTTGGGTTGGGAGACTCCGCCCAGCTGCAAGCTACTTCTCTGAACAAGCCAGTTTAGTTAATTAATTTGCCCAAATATGCCTTATGACTGCAACAATGAATATACAATAAGCTGAATGATGCTTACGTCTCTATCACATGTACTCACAAGGTATAAAGTAAGAAAAAAAAAATATGAAAATCCAAGGAAATGTCACGTTCCATGATTCCATACTTTGTATTATAGTTTCCTTGCGATTCCGGATAAAAACCTGGTAAAAACAATGGTTCTTTAGTGTGACACTGTGTAAATGTTAAAAGGGACCAACCCCCGAAATAAGCCATACCAGTTTGTACAGAAGACGGCAGGGCCAGACCGGAACTGTCAGTGTCGAAACTTGACTTTAGGTCTTGATATATAATTCCGTACAGAAAAAGTACCCCGTCCGATACAGCAAAGGTTTCAAAACATACGGCAAGAACAAGGTAGCTTAACCATGTTTCCAAGCTGTCATCTGATGGTTTATTATCCTTGTGAGCCAATGTCTTCGCGTTCTCTTGGGATTCATAATCTGAACTGTACATGTTATTTCTTGCATTCACACTTTCTGCAGTTGCATTATTTTTTGCGTTTACTTCACTGGATCTTCTTTGTCGATTGATCCTTGGGTGAGACTGGCGGAGGTAACCACTTTTTTGTCACACACTGGCATGGGTTCACAAGATGAGTATCCTGGCTCGATGTCTTCAGCGTCCGAAGATATCCCATCAAAACCTTCATCATGCACCGACATGTTTCCTTCATTAAAGAAGCTAAAGTCAGCCGGTTGATTGTTAATTGTATGTATGAAGAAAGATCATTTAATCTTATACATTGTTAAAGAACTGCAAATGTGATATGTCAGAAGTGATAATATACATACAACATTCCATAGCCGTTTAGTAAGAGACAATCGGGAGACTTTAGTTTGTTTGTGATGAATATTTCAGATATAAATCAATATGGTTATTCTTAATGTTCAATTAACGATAAAGGGGCAACTGCTTAGCGGGGACCCTCAGCAATGGGCTGAGCAGGACAAATCGACCCCAAGACATATCGACCACTAGTTACAAGGTGGCCCGGAGCAGTGGGGAGGGGAGGTCAAGTCAACAGTGGGATGCAGCCGTAGACTTATGCCTAGCTCACATATACACCGGGCGCCGTACGGTTTTTTCAACCCGGCGGCTTGCCGTGGTTTTCGAGACCGTACGCTCACCGTGTGATTTTTTTTATCTCACGTTGTTTGCACTCACATAATCTACGGCGACCTTACGGTGACCTCCGAAACTTGGTTGGTTAAGGGGCCGTCCGGGAACCGTAGGGTGACTGTGCGGGTTCTCTGCATGAAGCAAGTACACGGTGCCCGGTGACCGGTAGGTGCCCGGCTGGCGGTCGCTGGTACCGAGCGGCCACCGGGAGGCAATTTTCTGCTTTATATATATATATATATATATATATATATATATATATATATATATATATATATATATATATAAAGCTGATTTTTAAACAACAGAGATGTGTTCAACATGAAGCGAAAGAATAAAAAAGATAAAGGAAAGAAAAGTAAAGTGCAAGTTGAGGTGAAGACATCAAGATGTGGATGGGACGGAAGGCAAAATGAAACAAAAGGATCTTATTTGGGACTTTTTTGAGGGGGATTTAATTTATTTTATTATTATATGCAGATTTTCTTGGACATTTGACCCTATAGTCCTCGCCCCGTCTTATTTTGAAATGGATAAATGAAACAGGTTTACCCAGTGGTAAAACAAAATTATACATGTACTTTGATAGTATTTATTTTTTAGATCAATATAAATTAATTAAGGGCACTTTGGCGAATTGAATTTTTTTTCAGAGAAATGTTGTATTTATTTATCCGAGAGCACATATTCAGGGTACCGTGAGGACACCGCACGAGCAAATTTTACATCGCAAGGGAGCCATGCGGACCCCGCGCGGCAGCCATTCGACTTTTCACATATCGCACAGGTGCCCGTAAGGCAACCGCACGGGCTGTCTACGGCCTTTCTTCGGGCTTATGGCGAGTTGAAAACACTGGAAGAATTGAGCGCAGCCAGCTCAGCACCACGGCGCCTAACCAATGTAGGCAATGATAATTGGGCTGCTAAGCCTACTTGAGTCATGATACAAGCAATATTGAGGTGGTCTTCCATCACGTTGCATTCATATTGTGGTAAACAGTCCATAATATTAATATTATGCTACGAATGATGAAGACATGGGAACTCACAACACAAACTGAAACCCCGTCTCTATGGTAACGAGTCATTTCCTGTATCGCGTACACGTTGGCTGCGTCTAGTAACCCGTGCAAGCCATAACGGTATTCATGCGCTCAGAAATTCAACAAACATGCGGAGGGGTCTACCAATATGCTGATTTAAAAACGAAACTTTTCTCGCTCATGTTTGGTGTTGTTAGAACGTACACTAAAATGCTAACGATTAGTCTGATGTATGTCAATTGACAGTGTACCTGTAGGCCATGGGGCGTTGTAAAAAAAATGAAAATATTTGCATACTCATGTGGCCTTAACAACGAGGTTCTCTGACAGCCAGTAATCTGGTCATAATGTCAGAGGGCCTATAGGCGCTTAACGACGCCCGTATGGCGAGTAAAAACTAAAGCGGCGCCCGGGAAATTCGTACGGGTACCTTGCGGGCACCGTGCGAATATAGCCAAAATGCTGATTATACTCACCGTACGGGCCCCGTAGGCTATATGTGATAGCGGCACCAGTGACTGGCAGCCAGGGGAGGAATGGTTTTGATGAAGCAGACGGTTATAGCAGCCTATCACATTTCCTAGCTAACATGTTCAACCTGAATGTAACTCATTAATTCTCAACCATGAGTTGGTACCCTGCAATATCATAACGCGTTATATATGCCTTTATTCCTATGGAATGGCACATTTTATGCTAAATGTCACTTTTAGCTATTTTTTCACGAAATTATTTAATGGAAACACTTACCCTGAAGATGGCACAGACAGCAATAAAAATATAGAATACTGACTGGTCTTCAGTACGCCAATATTACAGGTTTATTTGCATCAACTGTAGTTAGTGTACTCTCTGCTACCTGTGCACAATGACTGACTATATAAACATCTGCACAGAAGACCAATAAAGCACTCATGACAGTTAATATGTGATAAGTTTACGGTCATTTAACACAACGTGTGGATATACCAGACAGCGTATACCCTGAACAACACGTAACGTGCATACTCTGTATATAATTGATAACAAAAAAGTCTGTCGTGTATTCCTATATCATCTGTTGACAAAGTGCCAGTACCTGAGCCCAACATTTGCAAGAACATAACACGCACCAAAGAGCACTATAATGAATAACAAGCCGGAGAACTATTATCTAGAGAATCGGGAGTGACCATACAAGGCGGGTTACACGATGGTTCAATGAGTTAGCCAATGAGGGCGATATACTAGTTGGGGATAGGGAAAATCTATGGAGTAGATAAGTCCGTCCATAAGTAAGGCACAAATCGTAACCGCTGACCATCGAAACTTCTTACTTATAATCCAGGGAGGTCAATGGAAACCTGAAATAAGGTCACTCCGACCTATATTAACCGAGCTATGGGGTTAGGGTGTACCCCCAGCATATTTAAAAAAATTTTACAAAACGCCAGCATCTTTATCATAAATGCATGGATTACCATGAATCGTGCCTTTATTATTGACAATGATTAGGTTTGTCAGTTCCTAGAAACTGGGGGGGGGGGGGGGATGGGGGGGGGGGCGCCACCTATATTTCTGTCTCATTTTTACGATTTTGTTTCTATTTTTAGACAGTCAAATGACAGTAAACATGTCAGGTACTCATCTGTAGTTTCATCTAAAGTTCCAAAACCTGGTGTGTATACTAACCATGAACGTTTCTTCAGTTCCTGAAGACTGTTGGAGCCACCTGTATATTTTATATTTTTCATGCATTTATTCGTTTATTTTGAGAATGAATTAATAATTACTTTTTCTGTGTGATTTTCATTCCTATGGTGTCATGTGATATCTGGAATGAAAGAGAGAGAATTCCATGAATTATTAGTATGTACATAGTAACACGATCATAGAACCAGTCTGGAACCAGAGACTCCACATTCAGGATTCCGATGCGTAACAAACAGCGCAATGAAAGATGAGTTGCCGGGAACTAAGCTCGTGGTATACAGATAATTAAGACGTCGTATTCCGTTAGCTGTCACTATGGTATGTTCTGAGTAGGCAACACCTAAAGCGACCTCTGTCGGTGATCATGGTGTTATATCCTTTATCAGTTGACGGGGCAGTTTCTAAATTAAGGAAAATCGGTGACATAAACGTATTTGTTGATATGTTGTAAATGATATACGAAGATTGATTGCATTATAACAGTTAAGCACGCCTGCAGAATATTGATAGATCCTAGGCTATAATTAATATTTAATAATAATATAAATAAAAATATTATGTAAAATTAAGGGTGGAGACTATCGGGATATGGTATCTTAAGTATTCTGTGACCATTGGGCATCGTTTTCTGGTCAATAAAGAGATTGACCGTTGCTTATAGCGAGCAGTAACAGCGACCATGATGGCTCTTCTAATATATATATATATATATATATATATATATATATATATATATATATATATATATATATATATACTGCCCTGTCATTTCAAAACACAGTAACGTAAAAAAAATCTTGAATTTTTTTTCGTGTTGAGAGTTTTAACCCCCTTAATTCCAATTAATTCCTGAGACCTAGGAATAAACAGTAAACGTATTTATAGTGAACAGTTTGAAGAAACACACAGTATCTGTATCCTTATTCTGTATTTTTAATTCAAAATAAGTAGTTACTGTATACTGAAATCCATTAAGGAATAGTTAGTGTGTTTTTAGTTAATCATAACACAAATATCTTATGCCTTTGTTTTGTTCTATGGCCACAACTCTTTTTTTGTGCAAATAAAGCTTTGAGTCAAAAGACAAGGAACCATTATCTAAACAGGAATTTCATCGGATTGATGCTTTCTTAAAGTTTTATAACATCATTTACTGTCCATATTTTCAACTGCCCCTGTAGACACATGGACTCATTTGAAATTAGAAGACAGTGAGTACAAAAACGTTACTGATATCATGAATATTGAAATGAACCCTTATTAGCCTCCCCGTAGGACGGAATATTCTCTTCCGGTTGACCTACATCTGTTGTTAATCTCTTTATAAAATCATGCTTAGATATGAATATACAGACTTTATTCAGGTACAACAAGGGTCCACGGTGTTATAAAAACCCAGTTATATAAAAAGTGTATGATTCGCGATCCATCCAAAAAAAAATGGCTTTCCATATACCCATCTACAGTAAGTCAAGATATGAACGTTGGAGCTGATAAATGTAAATGATAAATGTTTATAAATGTAACAGCACAGAAAAATCATTTGTTTGTACTTATTTGCCACGCTGTTGCCAAGAACATGTTACCAGGAAGATGAGATCAAGCCCATTACCGATTTTAACTTTTCTCTGGATATCCAGTCATAATCTTATCTCTAGTCGATAGTAGGGCTGAAAAAAAGATGCGGATTTATCGATACATATCGGTACACCACATCGATACGAAAATATACTTTTCGGAAATTTAAATTGAGGAACCGGAATTGACCTTTGATAAACGAAAAGTAGAAAAACAACAATTGAAATATATATATTTTTTTTAATTTACCGAATGTGACTCCGAGGATAAGTGGCTGAGTGGCGTTCACTCGCTCGTGAAGAATAACAGATGACCCGATCAGCGCGTCTAATTAAGCATAAAGGGGCCAAATCACCTATAAAGCATGTTGAATGAGGACGAAAAATAGCTTCTTCCCTTTAAAATGAATTTATACCTGCCAAAATATTGCCCTGGAACCTTTTGCTTACTCCTGTAAACGAGTGTTAAAAACAGAGGATCGGGTTTCATAATTTACGTTAATCATTAAGGCTGTATCAATATACCGATGTATTGATACATATCGATTAGGGCTGGGTATCGGTCCGCCTCATCCGGTACAATACGTATCGCGATACAGTTAATTCGATACCGATACGTATTGACGATACGCTTCATTTCTCTTTGTTTATCATTTCGTAATAACAGCTCTGTTTCTTGTTTATATATATATATATATATATATATATATATATATTTATTTATTTTCAATATACCACATATTCCGTATGCTATGCTCCCAAGTTGAGCAGCTTAAGCTTGATATTAAATAAATAAACAGACCAGTTGATTTTAATTATCAAAATCTATCTAATTAAAACTACCAAAATCTCGATCTTCTATGAGCCCTTTGCATCCCCCCCCCCCCCCTGCACAAACAGTTTTATTACTTTTGATGGGAAAGATCATAGGCTTTATATTTTGTGTCATGAAATCACACAGTTTTGTATATTTCTGTGAATATGAATCCATTAGTGAGAGAGAGAGAGAGAGAGAGAGAGAGAGAGAGAATATTTTATTCGACATAAAAGTAAAGCATCCATACAAAATATATTCAGTATGTTTGTCAATATTTTTGTTTTTATTATGTCTAGGGACTGTTGTTAAGGATTTTAATCCGCCGACACAACAGCCCCCTGTGCATGAAACATGGAGAGAGAGAAATTGTACATAAATATGGAGGTTAAATGATTATACATTCTTAATATTTGAGACTCTATGATTTGAGGAAATTTGTAAAAATCTGGGAAGATTTACAACTTGAATTACTGAAATTATATTTTGTTATTGATTAAAACAAATTTTTTGTGGCTTAGACTAATTTTTGTTACAGATGTAGCAGTTTATCTGAAGGCATTTGTCTTTATAATAATTTATAAAATGTAGTTTGATGTAGCAAATCAAACCTTGAAGACTATGAGTGAACATTTTGTCAACAATGATTTAGTCGGTTTCATTTATGACTTTTGATGTTATGTTTCTCAGACAGCTGTCTGCTATCTTAGGTCTGGTTTTATTTGTAACAGGAGGTCGGGCTGCGGCAACATGTCGGAGACCCAACTATGGAAATTTATCAACCATAAGAAAATCGGTATTTTTCCTTTAATATTAAACCTGGAATATATGTTACATGTGAATAAAATTTAATGCTACCGGTTGTTGTGTTTTATTTATTTATTTTACTTTTATTTTATTTTTGAATGAGGCTTTTCATATTAACTGGAACATTATCGTCATTACCTATTATTAAAATAATATTTTTACATTGATTGACATCAACAGGACTTACTCGTCTCGACATATACATTTCTGCACTGGGTCTGTAAAATTTCTCAATTACTCACTCTACGTGATAATAAAAGAATCGCTTATGACATGAATTAATTTCTGACATCTCGTTCAAGTTTTGTGAAAATCTTTTTGGAGCGTAAGCAAATATGATAAATCAATGCATGATATCATATACGCCTTATAATTGGTAGTTGGGATTGATTTCCGTGATGCAAATGTTACAAGATCGGGGATTGGTTGATATCGCTGAGCCCTCACCCCAGGCGAAAGGTCATGACTCGTGACTGTTATCGTCCGGGTGTGTAACAGATACGTCATTATCCTTGCTTTGGGCCTGTGATAGAATAATGTTGCCCAAATACAGAATAAATATGTTGCTTCATATGTTGCATCACTGACAGCTCGGCACAATAGAATCTTCGTTAATTCCGTAATTTTTTTTTTTGGGGGGGGGGGGGGGACTGCTATTGATAAAACGATACATAAATGAATGTTCCAGCTGAAAAATAAGTTAACTTGAGTAAAACTAGCTCCGGTCTTATAGTCATGGCAGTATGCCTAAATCATGAGAACATTTAAGTGATATATAAGGCGTACCAGAAGCAGACCATATTTGCAGTTTCAAAGCATTTCTGCCGACTTAGATCGGGACGGCCGCTTGGGTGTCCGTTCGCCCGGGGTGATTTTTGCCATCGGGCGGACAAAAAAGTGTCCATTGTCCCGAATAGCGGGGTGTCCGCCCTAAAGGCCCGGCCTCACCGAACGCTGCGCTGCGCCGTGTTGTGCAGCCGGTCAAAACAAAGATGAAAAAGTTAAACTTTCTCCGCTTTGTAACGCCGCAAAAATGCTCAGCCGTTTATTTGCAGCGCTTTGCAGCGCAGCGTAGCGTTCGGTGTGGCCGGGCCTTAATAGGGTTTAAAAAGTAATTAAAACGCTCCGTCTGCCCAAAAAGTGTCCGTTAGGCGGGGTGTCCGCCAGCAGCCCGGGGTCTCACTGTATCATAAAGCGAATAAGTGTCACACACACACACACATATATATAGGATATAGACGTTATAATGTACCTTGTTCCTAGTAGCAATATGTGATGTGAATATCGATTTCATTAATAAAGAGGAAAGTCAGTATCATTTTCCTATTATCGCTTACATGCACCTGCTTGTTATGGAAGTACTGACGTGCATGCGTATAAACATTTCTAATCAAGTCATTAAAGGCAAAACAACAAATATACAGAGCATTTAGCTTTTTTAAATCGTCAAGGTTATATTTAAACTTCGAGTCATATCCCTATTCGTTAGCAATCAATGTTTTACATCGATACAAACGATACAGCATGCAACGCATTTCGGTTATCGTATCGTCGTCGCGTATCGATTCGTATCGATATATCGATATATTGATACAGCCCTAATATCGATACACCACATCAAAACGGTTACCGATACGCTCTGCATGCAGTATTGTTGTATCGATGAAACACAATTCCTGCTCACAATTATAGAGATAACCCTAACCAACTATGATATGAACTATTTATAAAGCTTAAGCTATATTTGTTTCTTTTGCTAGCCTTTTCAGATTTAAATAACAATACATATACTGTCGTATGATCGGCTAGATGAGGAATGTTTATACATTTGTCGTTGTTTCCATGACAAACAGGCGCGTGTGAGCGATGACATACGGATAATGCGAACGGTCCTCGCTAATGTTGATTGTATTTCTTACATTGAAAAAAAATATTGCATGTCTTTAATTTTTTGTTCACAGTATTTCATTTTTAATCCGTTATCTTATGATTGTTGAAATGTTAGCATAGCAATTCTTCGAGGTCCATTTATACCTGCGTATTCTAAACTAGGTGAAAACAACTGAAATTGGTGGTCAAAACCTTGATTAATACATCGGGGAAAATTGATTTGGGGGATCCACATTCCCATGAACATACGAAAACATATAAAATATTACCTTTAATTTTCCCAATAACATAATGGGGAAGGGGTTGGCTGAAGGACTAAAGTTTTATACCTGATATTTAAAACCCTATTTTAAAATTTGAGGTTAAAGAAAAAGGAGATATTACGTATCTAAATATTACATGTCTCATGCCATTTGTCAAACAAATTAGTTGAATACCTACAATACCAATAAATACATATATATATATATATATATATATATATATATATATATATATATATATAATATATGTATATATATAATACATGCATATATATACACACACATCAAAATATATATATATATATATATATATATATATATATATATATATACGGGTCTTTTTCAACACAAAGGTTCTAATAAGAAAATGATACACAAAGAAAAATTAGCATAATCTCAATACTTATTGTACCTAAATAGGCTGACCGTTACCTACGCTCTAACCACAGCGCGTGACCTCCCGGCCCTGTGACCTTCCAATACCACGTTGTGAGAAAAAGCAGGGTTTTTTTTTTAAGGTTTGGCAACACCCAGTCAGTTTGCGCTGGATAAAGTAAAATCTGATTGGCTCTGCGTTTAAACGATGTTGTATATATATATATATATATATATATATATATATATATATATATATATATATATATATATATATATAAAACCACATTCACCTGATGATCGTGTCGCATCCCGTGAAACAGACTGTTGTGAATTTACAGTGTTGTTTTTCTTCAGTTTTATATATATATATATATATATATATATATATATATATATATATATAAACAGTATTATCATACGTATTCATGAAATAATAGGCGTCCATTTTCTAGCTGCAATACAAACGATGTTGTATATATATATATATATATATATATATATGTATATATATAATATATAATATATACTGCCCTGTCATTTCAAAACATAGAAACGTAAAAAAATCTTGAATTTTTTTCCCATCGTGTTGAGAGTTTTAACCCCCTTAATTCCAATTAATTCCTCAGACCTAGGAATAATCAGTAAACGTATTTATAAACGTAAGCGTATATATAATATTGATTATATATATATATATATATATATATATATATATATATATATATATATATATAATCAATATTGATATTTTCAAGATGATCAGCCATAATGTATGTTTTTTGTTAACACATTGCTGTTTTATTTCATCCGTAACATCAGTTCTGAGTCGTGGGGCATGTGATGACGAAATGACTATCGTGTTAAGTATATCAGTGACACGCCAAACTTGTGAAATTGGACATAGCCTATCGAACTAAAAAGCACTCGTCGAGCGCATATTTACGATCAAAGTTTAACATTAAAATTAAACAGACATAAAATAAAAATACTAAATATCCAAAACTTCTGTATCACGTCTATACCATATCAACATATAATTATTATTATTATTATTATTATTATTATTATTATTATTATTATTATTATTATTATTATTTTAAGCATTAGCATTATAAGTATGAATAACTACTCGCTGGTGACCTAGAAAAAAGCAGATTAACAGGATGCATGACATAGCATAAACGTTTATCTCAAAATATAACCTACTGAAGTATGTCACTCCTCTGCTTATCCCCTTATAGAGGTATAAAACATAAACGGTTGTTGCGGCATGTATATAATTGCCTATAGTCCACTGTAAACTTTAATTATTATTCTTACTTCTGGGATAGACCGAAATAATGACTTAAACATAAGTTGTAAATGTTAAAATGATTGAAACAATAAAAGCTGGGTGTCATGACAGTGGCATTAACTACTTGATCCCGGTTATTTACCGGGATCTGGCAATTCCCACGTCACCCACGTCTCAAATATCTGTCGCACAGGGCTGTGACAATTACGCACTGAGCATACAGGGCTTAAATTGACCGTATATTTCGCAGTGCTTGCAAGCTGACTGCAGCCTTGGTTGGCACTGCTCCACGTATGCTGTATTTTGGCTGTTAAATAACCGCTATACCCAAGGGTGAGCTTGATACGGACAGTCCTTCTTGAGACAAGTTGGAAAGCATCCGAAAAGAGGTATGGAGTACTTGACAATCATTTATTAGTATTTTACCTCTTTTCGAAATTTGGAGAATTTATCTTGATCTTAGATAAATGGTAACATGTTTTTTTATCTCATATGAGTAAGGTAATGCATATATTGCCCTTTAGGTTTACAAAACAGCGTGTATATAAGTGAGTTATAAGTGTGTTAGTATGTTTGTTTTTCCTGTTTATTTTCCTCCCTCCTCTCTCTCTCTCTCTCTCTCTCTCTCTCTCTCTCAGATAATTTCTGATTACTTCTACCGGAAGGACAGAGTATTTGGGGAGCCACTTGCTCTTCCATGTAAATATGAATTGGAATCAGACCTATTTCATCGCGAGTGGAAATTTGACTATTTGCATTCCAGATTGATGAAATATAAAAAAAATTACATTTTTCTTGACAGATGCAGTGATGACATCATACGAATTAACACAGTTTATTGCCACGGCGCGAGGAACGCATGTTGGGATCAATGGACGGGCTAGAATTCGAGGTTTATTAGGTGGATCATTCTGATTGGCCCAAACTTAAAGTGAGTGACGTCATGAGCGATTCATTTGTTTATATCCACATGTTTATGTGGGAGCAAGCCAAAGTAAAATTGAGCAAGGACATCTGGCGTCAAGTCAGATGAACCAGAATTTTGAGAGGAATGTTTTGCATCAACTCGTGCACACAGCGAACCAACCACCATAGGTCATATGTTTTTTGTCGTTTGTCAGCATTGCTCTGTTTACTGACAGCTTGCATATACAGAGGCGTTATACGAACGTTTCTAAACAGTAATTACCTAGTGTTACCAAGAAACCACATCAACTCTTTAGAAAAGGTATGTGAATAGTAAAGCTTTCTGTCATAGTAATACTGTTTTTTTTAGAAAAAAATTCTCTGCATTCATCCAAATGTAGAGTAATTGTAAATATTATATGGCAAAAAGGTGTTTTTTCTTTACAAACCAAACCTGGTCTCACAGTTATTATCGTCATGAATTAGACTTTACCAATCCCCTAGCCACATATGTCGACTACGACTGAGGGACCAGTAATTTCGCATATGCACGTACTAGTGTTATTTATAGCTCATTAAACATCCGCTCATTTGACCCAAACAGGCTCATTTGAAGCGAACAAAATACACGATCATTACACCCAATGCGCATGCTCACGGAAAGCATACATATCAATATTCCAAGTATTAAAATGAGTAGACACCAGTAAGCGTATGGCACATTGTTTGCTGTGAAAACGTGAGGTGGATAATCCACAGGAGTACGTAAAGGTGCCACCCCATCCCCCCCTGAAATAAGGACCCCTTCTCAGCGGAAACCCCATTTATAACAAATATGCCAAAGGTCCCCTTCCGGAAGATTTCACTTTATTATTATCACTCCAATAAAATATTTTACAATATATGTTTTAATTTTCTGGAAGTATTGTTTTGCTCAATTTTCAACATTTTGTTTTTCGTGACTTAATTTGATCAACATTACTTCCCATTTTCAAACATTAAACATCATACTATTGGCTAATTTATATAACGACTCAATGAGATATCCTAAAATTTCTTAATATGGGATGCAAAATAAAAATATTATTGAGGAAAATATATACTCTGGACGACTTACACCTACAGAGTGAGCCCCCCCCCCCCCCCCCGGAGAAAAGTGGGGAAACATGTCCTCCTATACCCCATTGAAACGAGGAGTACGTTTTACCACAAAAAAAAAGGGGAGTGATAACTAGAGCACTCAAAAAGTTAAATGAATGCAACTCCCTAAACTTTTCCCTACGGCCAACGGTCTGGGCCCTCTAGTGGTCAAGTTGCCTCGGTCAGGAGGGTATGCGTTCATCAATTTTAGCGTGTGTGTGTGTGTGTGTAAGGGTGTGTGTATGTGTGTGTGTGTGCACAACATAACTTTACACAATCGTGAACGAAATATTACGAAATTTTCTGGGCAACGAAAAAACTATTAGATTTTAGTGTGCATCCGGCACATGATCAAGGAATATTCACAAATGTACAGTCACATATCCACACATGAACCTGGTAAAATGGACCGAATAAGTGATTGCAAACACATGGCTTGTAATCCTTAGAATGCATATTTCTAGTTCATGACGTTTTTATTTGCAGGTTACGCCGGATAGTCGGACATGGTGGTGGACTTTGTCGGTTACATACTGTAAGATTTCCTATAACCCGTGATAAACGGCAAATTCATTAACGTCAAGGTAAGTAGCTGGAAACGGTTGTCCCTTTCTTGGTCATTAATCGTTTCGCCATTTATGACTTTTATACCTGCAGATATATGTTCGGCCTATTCAGGTGCCATGTGTATCTCAATTACACTCAAGGCGATACACGATACGTGTATTCCCGTGCGCCTTTTACCTAAACTTGAAAGCAGTCAGAGACTGCATACCTATCTCCGATTGCATTATGTATCGCCAGATCCGAAATATTACTTTGCTGTGTGCTATGTTAGCACAGGAAAACATAACAATCTAAGCCGGGAGGAACGATGTGTGTTACAGTTCACCTGCTCGATGCATGGTTGCATCAAATTCATCTCCGCCTGCCGGTATAAAGGCGCCCTTTAATACGAGTGAATTAATTAATTCTTCCATCTCGCCATAATAAATAATTATTTAAAAACATTGTGATGATACTGATTACACTTAAGATTAAATTGATTATCTCTTGGTTATTACATGAACTCTCCACCAAGTTTCATCAAAATCCGTTTTGAACAATTTTAATAAAGGTGCTTACAGACAAAACTAAAATAGCAAACAACAACGGTGATAAGTCATAACACAATCAAGGACGATTATATATTTCGTGTTTTAATAGATAAATCTATTATGCCTGAATAAAGCATGAACAGAATTGCCTGCTTTCACAAATATTTCAAGCAGCCATATCCATATTTTTATATTATTGTTGAGTAATTTCCACGACGTGAGACATTTTTGTTATACCTCTCATTTAATCGGGGAGCTACTTGTTGACAACATCCAAGATAAAGAAAATATATCAGCATTCCTTTACGTCATATCAAATATTTGCATAAAACAGTTATATAAAGTACTAGATAACAGCTCCTCTTAGTCAATGAGTTAGCTATCTGGTTTTCCTCCAGACTGAAGTAATCTGCTAGTATGATGACTTGAAGTAAACACGGCTCAAAGCACACCGATTATGACAATGGACCAACGAGGCGGTAGTAAATGCCACCTGTCTCGGCACAGTTTACACTCCTCACGCAGTGGTCGCATTCCATTCCTGGTAATCCATTACATTCTACCCACTCTAACATACTGAACGTTTCACCAAATAATATGTGCATTAACACCTAACGTGGTCAATTTTAATATATAGGAAAGACAAATGTATCTTGCTTGCCCAGCAAAGAGTAGAATATTACCACATCTTGATGTTAATATATGCACAGATACACATGGAAAAATCTTAATACAACTCATCGGCAAATTAAAGATGGCGACAAATATTTTGTTGGCGACAACATAAGTTTTTTTAGTTTTATGGTCTGTTCAACCTCTTGATCTATGGGTTATGTAGAATATTTGATTGCAAATATGTTGCTCATGACAGATATCAAGTACGAATGAAAATGGGCTACTTGCTTAATTCACAACAAATAAGAAAACCAAAACCGATATTTAACGGCAAAAATAATAATGATTTGTCTTGAGTAAACACACAGTTCGTACAAAGAGTCGATATAAGTCAGCTGACATCGAGTGATGGACAAGATCATAATTTAACCTTGGAACGTAAGGTCAGTGCTCTCCCAGCCATTCTATTAAGGTTAGGTCAACGTAATAACACGTTGGTTTGTTTTAGATTTCATCCAGACCAGAGACTTGGCCCTGATGTGATTGGCTGGTGCAAAGTGTGACGTCACAGGAAAAAATTTAGAAATGACTAAACTCTAGCAATACATGTTGTTTTTATTATTCACTGATAATTTTGGGCTGAGAGTATCAGAAATACAAAGCTTTTGATGAGATCTATAATTTTTAGTCACAGGGGATTTCCCTTTGTGTGACGTCACTGCCGAGTTGACAGTGCTCACAGATGTGCCTATAGTTTTTTAACAAAGCGCATAACCTGATGTTTTTCGTGAAAAAAAAATAGATAGAAAAAATGTGTTCTTCCAGGAATTGGGTACATTTTATGTTATATCTACATTAATTTTTTTATTGATAATTATGTTATATGATAATATAATGAGATTTGGAATACTTTGCCTGACCTTAACAGCAAATATACATGTTCACAATGCGGTTGATGGAGAACCGTTTAAACGGATGAAATCTTACATAAATTTTATTTCCATATATACATTCCTTATAAATGCTACAGCTTAAATCCAGGACGTAATTCATTATTTATTATCATATCGTGTGTTAATGCTTTAAATATGTTATTTTATGAAAATACAGAAGGTTAATAACATTCTTTTGGATTTACTATGTTTTATTATACAAATGTAATTTACAAAAATTTGTTTCTCCTTATATATATATATATATATATATATGAATACCAGTATTGCGGTACCGATCGTTAAGTTAAAAATGATTGACTGATAGATAATAACATGCGTGGTGACTAATAACATATTTCGTCACTGTTTGATTATACACCTTCATGACACACATGAAAAAGAGGATTCACAGGGAGTCATGACATAGGGAGTCATGACACTTTTCATCATTAAATGCCCGATATAACTGTTGGTTCTTTTTTCTTAAAACATCTTCTCTTCTACACAGCAGTGCGTTTGTATGAGAAAAAAAATCATCATTTTGAGAAGACGCTAGGAGAGTAGCAGAGAACAATCCATGGTGATGCTAACTTTTTTTCCTCACAGATTTGCAGTTAGAATAAAAATAGACTGGTGCTCCGCAAAAATATTGCACTGACCGTATGATGCTTCCAGTCAGATACCGTATTACCGCTTTTGTTTCTATAAACACCATCTATTGTTTCAAAACGAAAGGATTTAGCTGTTGAAAATAAAGCACTGAAACATAGCCCTTATGACCATAATTTATAATGCAGATACTTGTTAGCTCGGGTATGGTCACATGTAGCCGGGCTTGTACTTCGAAATATTAAAGATGTGATATTTAAGGCGTTTTGAGCGTATAATGGCATGATTTTGGTGAACAAGCACTCCATTTACAGCAATGTATCAATTTACAGTACAGTTCCTTGGCGATCATATGTGTTAAAATCACGTCAGGGGGGTTCGCCGGTGCTGGTTTAATGGCCAAATAGGACAAAATTGTGTAAAGTTCCTTTGATTTGGTGGATATTCGACATCGTGGTCAACAAGTATGGGACAATATGAACACCGACCTTGTTCCAGAACACAATAACACAAGGAAACAGAAAAATATTTTATTCTCGACTGTTTTATTGTGTAGAATATAAATATATATATATATATATATATATATATATATATATATATATATATATATATATATATAAAGTTAAGATATATGAAGTTAAGATTTTAAGCAAACAATCTGTTCAAAGTTTCGTAGTTTCTCTCCCACTGTGTTTTACCACCATTACATATATCTATTTGGTCAAGTACAGGATAACCTGTTCAAAATCAAGAACACTTAAATAGCGGTTTTTCTGTTTCTTGGTGAAATCTGGCTACACAATGCTACAGTCATTAGTACACGTTACATGTACTTAAATGTCAGATAGTCACGGACTAGCGCCGGAAGGCCCAGAGGTTCGACAGTCTTCGCAAGGGCTGTTGGGTAATTTCTCACACGCCGTGTAATGTAGTTCCTGCAAATATTCTGCAGGGATCGTGGATTGCGGGCCCGCTCTGAAAGTCTGGTCAAGAACAGCGCCTCCTGGGCAGTGGAAGGTCGGCGACGCAGTCCCGCGTAATAAGGGGTGATCGTAACACCTGCGTCAACTGTTATTAAAGCTGCGTCATACGCTCCTAAATAATGACACAGCTGGAAAAGATTGCTATAATAAGGAATATATATCCTATTTTTAGTAACCCGCATGTAACCATGTCGAGGCTCTGTGACGTCATAACCGTATTGCAACAAGTATTTCAATACCTTGACACCCTCCACGGTCTCCAGTTCTATGTAATTTATGACGTCATGAATGCAGAATCCATCCGAGGAAACCAAATGAGTTTCTTGTGTACACACTGGGGCTACTCCCAAATTTAATAGTCTATACACACACCAGTTGAGGTCCAAATTGTACCCATAAGCACCCCCGTCGCGCTCTAGTATCACCCGCCTCAATAGACATCTCCCGTATCTGTCCCTTCCGTTAACATCGAATCCTAGTTTGCTCATTGCCTTAACAAAGGTGTCTCCAACTCTATAAACGCATATCGCCCGGTAAAGAATATCAGAATAATCAAGCTGAAAAAAATATTAATGTATATATTTAAATATTAATATATATATATATATATATATATATATATATATATAGTATGCATTGCTTACATGGACTATGGGATGAAGCCGGGTTGCTCCTACTTTTATTAATTAATAGGTTATCTTACGGTACTGTTTTGTTGGCGCTTCATTGACCTATTATGATATTCCACTTCGTTCACTTTACATTGACCTATTATGACATTGTTATCGTAGCAATGTATCCATTGCCAGTAAAGCGGATACCAGCTCAGCGAGGACTGCCCGGAGCTTTAGTTGTTACTTTTCTTTTTTTTCTGACAGCACGCCGACCTTGTCTCCTTCACAGGCTAAGAAACAGAATTCCCGGCACTCCGACGGCACAGGGTCCATTGCATATTCTATTTAAACTCGTAAAATTTCCTGACTTGCATACAATGGTATGGAAGGGGATCGTTTGGAACCCACAAGACAGGTAAAAAAACTTGATTTAAATAAGACTTGAATTTTTAAAAATTGATTTATTTTTCATGCTCTGAGGAAAAGTTACCAATGATATGAGAGTCAAATTGTTATAATTATTAATAGTCACAGCGTCACCTGAAATTGTTTGTTTTAAGTACGTTCTTTATTGCTAAGGACATGCTTAAAGCATTTATGAGGACACTGCCACATACCTTTGACTTGTCCATATTTTCTATGATTATACGGAAGGTTTCCGGGTCGTTTTGAAGTATGACGCTGTCCAGGGCGGAACACTTTCTCTTCGGGTCCTTCTGAAACGGATCTGCCCCGCAAGCAACCAGCGTTTCCGTCGCCTTCCTATTTCGCATACTCACCGCCAGGTGGAGCGCCGTCCGACCGGCAGCCTGCCTAATTTCAGTCTAAAACCGAAATTATGTATCAGCAGGTGTCTATGATGTATTTTACATGTGTAATATATGTAAATAATATTGATTCAAAACCATGAGCTAGGACACTAAACTGTAATTTTTTATTTAAAAAAGATGCATTATCCTTGCTCAAATTAAAACGGTCATATATAAATATCCAATATATTTTGCATATACTTAAAATGTAATTCAAATGTTACAAAAATATATATTTTATTCAATATAATATAGAGGAAATCTGGATTGACATCACAATGATTTAAATGTAACAAAATCGGTATCATCTCGCTTTATCTGTCAAACGACCAATTGCCGATATTTTTTTTTTCGCCGAACGATGTTAAATTCCTAAGATATCAATTTTATTTTAAAATCAATTAACAAACAAACAATCACTCGACCGTACTGTGCTGTAATGTCTAGATTCAAAAATAAATATTTTCCGCCCCCGGACAGGGGTATTCACTGATCAGGATTTAAGGCCATGCAATTATATTTAATTGGTTCAACGGGCTATGGTACAAAATATGGAGCGGGCGGGCGATGCTTTTATATTTACGGGCCAGTCGTGATCAAATTGTAGATATTTATTAATTTACAGGAAGGTTACATAAATCTCGGAGAAGATAGCCATACAAAAAAAGAATCCTATGATAAATAGTTCACTAGCCATGTTCACTAGCCTTAAAGTATTTTGTATCAGTATTTTGATTAAAAAAAAAGAAAAAAAAAACACTCAACGAAAACAAAAATTACGTTTAAAAATCTAAGGTACCGTCCATCTGTACTGTGTCAGTAATTCCCGGATGACTTCACCGTGATCACCCATAGCAGCCAGGTGAATAGCCGTGTTCCCTGCCGCATTTTTTTGACAAGTTAACGCACCTGTTAAAAACACAAGAAACAAACCACAGAGTCATTACCATCAGACAGTATATTATTAACACAATTTTCAAACACACCTATCACGTGCATTAAATGGCATTTTATTTCTCAGCACTTAAAAGTGACATCATGCTGGTCCACTTTGACAATGCTACGGCGCTTCCGTGCAGAAATTAAAGTGAACCACTTCAATATTTTTGCCACTGTTAGGCAAACGAATGTTCATACTCAAACAAGTGGTTCATTGGCCATGACTCATGCTGAACCTGACATACTATCGAAGACCACGACACAAATTGCGGATTTGTGTACATTTATATACGTTCTTGTGATTATATTATAATATCTAGGTCAAACACATAATGTGTCCTGTTAAAGGGGCCCGATCACCTATTTAGAATGTTGAATTAAAACGAAAAATAAATAGCGTTTTCGCTTTGAAATAATTGTTGGTAAATGCCACGTTATTGCTTGAAACCTTGGCTTTATGTTGTAAACGAGTGTTCAAAAGAGTGGAGCGGGCGTGATTACTGGCGTCAGCAGAAACATCGCCCGGGTCACAACGCCTGTCAATAAGGAGATGGCTTAACTGACTTTGCCCAAACAAATATCATACATAGTCCCGCTTGCTGATGCATCTCTTCTTGCAATGGAAAACACTTGGTCACACGGTACCAATGAAGCTGATGCTTCTGTACCTACCATACAATTCTGTTGCGATAGAATCTAAATTCGCGTATTGTCAATCCCGCAGAGATATATCAGAGGACATGAAAGTCAATGTATAGACTAGTTCGGACTTCCCCTTGTTTGAGATCTGTCGAGCAAGCGCAAAATCGGATCCATCGTCACGCGGCCTTGTTATGGTAAACAAAGAGTATTTGCTCACACGCAGAACAATAATAAGGTTCAAAACAGATGAATGTGAGGTATTAAGACTGTGTGCTTTGATGGTTTTCCTGAGAAACGTTTGTTTAAAGCAAAACTGAACTGATAGTGTGAAAGAACAGGTATGATATTGTTTCTGATTATGTTCCTTTAACGTACTTATCATTTTCCGGATAAAGTGCTCCCACCTACCGTGTTTCAAAAGTATCCTGACTACGTCCACGTGACCCCATGAGCTGGCTACGTGGAGCGGGTCCTGTTTGTCCGGGTATGTTCCGATGTTGTAGGACACTGCCCCGAAGCCTATCAGCAGCTTGACCATATCGTCGTTCCCTGCTTTGGCCGCTACATGAAGTCCTCGCTTCCGGCTCGGTTCATGGAGGATCGTATTGGGAGAAAATCCGTTACTCATCATTTCACGGACCTTGTCCAACTTGTTGTACAGTATAGCATTTTTAAATTCTCTCAGTTGGAAGTTCGTTCTATTAGACATGTCTGAAACGAACTGCATTATTAATAAATGTATTCCATTTATTTATCGCTGATTCCACCCATCGTTATCAAGAGCGCTTTATAAACAAATGGTAGAATTTGTAAAATCATTTTAGATGATATAAAAAGAGCTACTCTAGAAAGGTAAGTCTTTCTTATTGAATATATGGCATTATATGTAAATACTTTTTATTTCTTACCGTGGAATCATGATTCTGCTTCGTATAGGGTACTACGTAAAATTACTTTCAGGGATAAAAAAATTCAGTTATATAAGGATAAGTCTTTATTATGAAAACGATGCAAGATATAGAATACATATTCTCTTTTGAAAACAGACTAAAAAAATGTTGCATTGTAAGTTAATGTGAAATTTGACTGTTACGGGGGAGGCTCGGAAGAAATGTAAACGAACTGATATAAAAACTAGAAGACCAGAGGTCACGCGCTTGCCGGAAATGACGTAAAGTTAGTCAGATGAATGATCAATGACAAAGCTGAAGAAATAAGCCTTAGGTTGTGAAGATAGGACCAATATAAACAAGGTTATAGATTCTGATATGTTTTGATCACCTTGACCTTGAAAGAGGCAGATGTGTGAGCAAGAAAAAAGAAAATGAGCCATTGTTTGTGAAGATAGGACCAATATTGTCAGAGTTATGAGGGAAATAAGATTTTGACGTGTTTTGATGACCTATTTAGACAATACAAATAGAAATCCCAGAAATTTTTAAGACATATGATATATGAAAGTCTCAAAGTGATTCCAGCAAAAACTGAGGACTGAAGAATGTTATATGTAAGACTCATAAACCAGCAAGAATAGGCAATTTAGACAGCTGACAAGCAGATAACTGACAAAATGACACAAAATTGAGACCAGATGACTTTTCCGGGTTGTGGAGAAGACTCAGAGGAAGAACATTAGCTATAATATATGTAATTGAATTTTATAATTTTTGAGAAATGGCCTTAAAATGATCTGTCGGGGACGTTCGAGTGCAGCGCACCCTAGCGCTCATATCCGGAAAATATCTATTTTGAGATATGGTAAAGACCAGATGTACCAGTTAAAAAACGATTCCTGCAAAACAGTAGCCTGTAGAATGCTATAAGTAATACGCAAGAACCATCAAGCAGATTAGAGGAAAAGTGACAAACAGACGGATATACTAACAATGTGACACACGGTTGAGACAAGATGACCTGACCAGGTAATGAAGAAGACCTAGAGGAAGAAAATAAGCTAAAGTTCATGTAATTAACGTGCATAATTTTAGAGATATGGACAAAGTTATATATATTGTGGATATTTGAGTGCAGCGCCCCCAGTGGCCATATAAGAAAAATGAAAAATTACTTTCGAGATATTAATACAGACATATGGTGTACGAATTTCAAAAGGATTCCTGCAGAAATGTTGCCGGTAGAATGCTATATGTGAGACACAACCAACAAGCAGGAGAAATGAAGGACAACCGACAAACAGACAGACATGCTGACAAAGTGAACCAGGATTGAGACCAGATAAATTAACAAAGTTACTGAAAAGACCCAGGGGAAAATTGAGCTATAGTTTATTTAATTATGTTTTAAATTTTCGGAGATATGGCCAAAATGATATATGTTGTGGAGGTTCGTGTGCAGCGACCCTAGCGGTCATATCCCGAAAATGAAAAATGCCTTTCGAGATATTCGTGTAGAACATAAGAAGTACAAGTTTCAAAAGGATTCCTGCTAAACTGTGGCCCGTAGATTGCTAATTGTAAAACCCAACAACCAGCAGGCGAAATTGAGGACTACTGACAAACTGACAGACAAACTGACAAAGTGACACATCTGAAATAACAGATGACCAGACAAAAGATGTGGGGAAGGTAAAGAGGAGCAAAATAAGCTATATTTTATGTAGGTAAGGCTTACAGATTTTTAGATATGGCCAAAAAATGACATATTGTAGTGTTTTGAATGCAGCGCCTCATAGCGGCTATTTTCCGAAAATAGAAAATCAATTTCGAGATATAAGTGAAAGAGAAAAGATGTACCGGTTTGAAAAATATTCCTGCGAAACTGTGGTCTCTAGGGTATCACTTAATGGTATCTCGCGAAATCTCGTTTGACGAGATATATTGCGAGATATTGGGAGACTTGTACTCAAATCTCAGGACTCATTTAATGCTACCAGATGAAAAACACTAAACCCCTGTAGCTTTGAAAATAGCAAAATTAGAAAAATTAGATCGAATATTATGAATTCTCCCCCAATGCGTAACCATGGTTACTCAGATTTGAAGCAGCCACACACCAGATGAAAGACCATGGAATGACTAAGAAATGAGCTATTGTTGAATTAGATACGATTAATAGTGACAAAGATATGAAGATAAATCCGTTTTGATGAACTTAACCTTTGACATATTTTGACCAAAAATAATAAGCTTCCAGGAATTTTGATTGTCTACCAACTGTAGAGCGCACACAGACAAACAAACACACAGACAAACATACGCAACTGACCAACCTGCTTGGCGAAATCGAAGATTTCCGGCAAGTAATAAAATGTTTCACTCACTGAGACATTCCTGGGAGCGAAAAAAATGCCAATCCTCATTAAAAAAAAACGATCATTAAACAGATAATAACATATGCATGTGCACATAACTTCACTTTCAAACTGACTATTCAACAGTTCTGAAAACAAACTGAACGTGATGCAGGCTTTTGACCCTCGTTCCCTTTGTTGGAATGCACTGTCATACATTGTACTGCCATCTGGGGACTGAACGGAGAGCTACATTTTAAACTAACATCGGGCTTGCAGATCTACACCACACACAATCTTCGTGGACCAAGATCGTGTAGAGACCGGCACGTTGGGTTAACATAGAAAAAAATCATTGCAATACCCTCGACCACCTCTACAGGGCAAGAAGAATATGAATAAAACTGTCCAATGTTTAGATCCTACCACAAATTTCACAATTTCTTTGCACCAATACCAATTTCATGATAACTTTCACCCGTGTTCTTTTCGTGTCATGTGTTGCCGCAAGGTTCTAGACCCTATTTCGAATGCGATTAAAACGGACGTGATGAACGCAATGCGATTAATAGTGGGATTTACTAAAGGTAGATAGCCCTAGCAAATTTAAATGATTTTAGAAAAGATAGACCAGATACAAAATTGTAAAGATTTCATAAACTGATATCTTCAGCTTACCTATTTTTATGCCGCTTAGCCAGGATCAGGTGTGAATTGTCCTGGCTGTCTGTGTTAAGTTGTGTTACCTTTGCACTCCACGAACTTGTCTGTGATTGGTCAGAACTGATTTTTCACTGTGCACAATCATCTTGTTAGAAATCCCTAGCGGCAATCAATCAGCCGTGACCAGGGCAGCTCTAGGGCTATGTGACTAAAAGTTTTTGTGTAAAGAATAAGGGTACATTTATGAAATTTTAACATTGAAAATAGTATTCTCTTCTCTTACTCAATCAATGGAAAGCGTATATTATATGAAATTTCAACAAGCGGCTGTATTTTCTGTGCACCCGGATCCGTGTTAATTTGGTTGCTGGTAACGTTCAATGTAAGAAATGCTCAACCAGTGGCGTCAATATTTCTTCCAGGGTGTGTGGATGACTTTGTATATATATATATATATATATATATATATATATATATATATATATATATATATACCTTTTTCAGCGTCTCTGAGTGATATATTCAACTATATATATATATTTATATATATATATACTTAATCATATTTCAAATAATTATTATAATTTAGAAAATAAGTTATTTTGTGAATTCTAAGCAAGGTTTAGACATAACATTTTTAGTAAATAGATCCAAAGTCTTTAATTCTTTTATTAATATATTTCATTTCCAATATCATAATATAATTCTCTGAAAAGTAGGGGGGATGATTATATTGACCATCCCCCATTGCCAAAACGTGGGGGGTATATATACCCCTAATCCCACCCCCCTACATTGACGCCCCTGTGCTCAACGAAACTAGAATGAAAAATCAAGGACGACTTCGTTCGGCAGCCACATCAATGAGTTTTGTTTAATATAAGATTTGTGCGTATACATTACTCTACCCGGGAATATGCTTAAGGTTTTTTAAATCTATTTTAGTTTCCACTTTGTCTGACACAAATACGAAATCTGCAAATCAAAATAATATGTAAATACAAAATTAAATATTAAATATCAAACTTAGTTGTAAACGTTTTAAAATTCATATCAGGTTCGTCCATCCGTCAGTAATACTTTTTTTCGCACGTAGAATTTCAGAATACATTTGATCTTTCTCAAACTTACAGGGATAATTATCAGGATGATTGTCTATGAAGGTTTTAGTTCTTTCAAATATCACACCCATCGGAAATACAATATTACTGCCATGCAGCGACCCTGGACGTTCTTTCGCGCGCCTTATCACAAGAAGCATTCAAGTGATTACCAAGAAAATTTTACCGATGATTGACACTCCTGAAAAAAGACGTGTGCTGTCGAATGTCATACCTGTCGCAAAAACAGCGTGGCCACAACACAACACTTTTGGAATTCTTTTCGCAAACATTATCTCAAGAACTTTTGTAGCAATTGCCATGGAATATCTTCCCTCAGATTGACTACTGTGAGACCACAGGCACCTCACACGATATACAATGTATACACCGGATGAGCGGTATTACAAGCATAACTGCGCGTATCACTCTGTTACCTAACTAATCAACCTTCTCCGAGCAATTAACCAACTTACAAATATCTTAAATTTTAAGTATGCATTCAATTGTAAGCTTCATAATTCAAATATTAAAGAAATGTGTAATACATTACAAAACAAAAAATGTATATGAATTTTTATATGAATAAATATCTCATTATATTCTTATGTATACATGTCTGATTGGGTGAAGGGTTCAATTTATAACTGTCTATATTTATATTATTATTATTAATAATAATTATATTGTTATTATTATAATTATTATTGTAATTATTATTATTATTATTATTATTATTATTATTATTATTATATAAAGATTAAGAGCGAAAACAATATGCTGGCGGAGGTATACACTCTAATGATTGTTTTTCGAATTAAAAACAACAGACATCAATATCAACTCAAAACAGAATTGACTTTGTATCTTTTTTTATTTGTCCCGGTCAATATATCTTTTCAAATTTGCGAATGGTGTTGCAAGGTGAGTTTACGATATTTATGTAAACCTTTTTAGAAGTGATAAAGGTCAAAGAATATTTTCTGTTTTGTCAGTTACAATTGAAATTAATATTCGCTATCTCATTCAATTCTTTAAGTTCTACATAAAAATTATTAATCTATGTAATATTGTTTAATTCTTAACTGAATTAATACTCATTAAAGCTATATATTAAATATGAGAGACCCTATAGTTATAAAATCAGAGAAAAGCAACACAGAAATGAATATGGATGGTATACTTACATGTCGAACATACGATAACTTTTTTTTCACAATTATCATTATATAATTTAAAACTAGTGGCCCATGGGCCATGACGCTCAAATGAATTCAAAGAATGTTAAACAATGAGCAAAACGGTTGCCAGAGTGCCAAAAAAATCATGAATTTTGTGAAGAGTCCTTTGAAATGTCTGGTTTATGAGAAAACTCGCCAAATTTCAGACCAATACCTTGCACCACTTCTAAAATATGAGCAGTTTTCACCCAAAAAATCTGTATGGATAGACGCCACATGAAAACTTTGCAAATGGCACCACCAGTCTTGAGTACAATATGGAGGAGTCCAAGATCTATGGGTATGCACCAATTCAGGCCACTACGGCAAATAACTAGTGAGAAAAGTGCATTTTTTATTCTACAAAACCAGGAAAGTAGGTGGCGCCACCTGTCTGGCTTGTATGGATGGACGCCACAGGAAAATGATTGCAGGTGGCTCCACCAGTCTTGTTTACGAGATGTAGGTGTTGAGGATCCATGAACATGCACATATCAACCCAAACCATTGAAGAACCACTAAGACGAACAGATAGCAAATGCACAAATGGACACTACGCTAAAAGTATTGTAGGTGGCGCCACCAGTCGCAATTATGAGATAGAGAGATCCAAGGTCTATAGACATGCAGACTTTCAGCACAATACATTCAGCCACCTCTGTGATATGGGCTGTTATCTAAAATATACCCAGATTCGTACTGCACAAAAAAGTTTGCTGGTGGTGCCACCTGTCTTTGTTAGGCACAACAACATAGGTGAAGGAACAACTATGCTGGGTTTCAGAAAGATCTGACAAAGGGTCTCAAAGGAGTTCTCTGGAAACTAAAGCATTTTTTTGTATTACATTTTAATTATTCTGGGGGGGGGGGTACGTACAAGACCCATAACTTGGAGGATATGGGTAACACAGACCTAATTTCAGATATCCATGGAGAGTTTTCATGGACCTCCTTTGATGTCAAGTTAAAAGATTCGTGGTCATGCGGTTACGATTTGTGCCCTGTTAACAAATGACAGCTTCTTTAAAGGTATTAAAAATAGACAAAATAAAATCGAAAAAAAAATTATCAGAATAGACATGGCGCCACTAGTTTGGAGGAACTGATGGATGACTCCTTGATCAATATTCGGGCAAAGAATCATGGTGATCAATGCATTAGTTATTCAGATACTTGAGCGCTTGTATCAAAATTTTGATTATTCTGAGGGGTACTTACAAGCCCCAGAGCTGGAGGATATAAGTAATAGAGACCTAATACCAGGTTTCCACAGAGACTTTTTATGGACATCCTTTGATGTTAAGAAAGAAGATTCCAGGTCCAGCGGTTACAATTTGTGCCCTGTTAACAGATGACAGCTTCTTCGAAGATATCAAAAAAGAGAAAAAAAATTGTAAAAATTATAAAAAAAAAACACAGGTGGCGCCTCCAGTTAGCAGGAACTGCTGGAACACTCCATTACCAATATTCATGCAAAAAATCATGGTGATCAATGCATTAGGTATTCAGATACTCAAGCTTTTGTATCAAAGTTTTAATTATTCTGAGGGGTACTTACGAGCCAAATAGCTCAGAGGATATAGGAAACAGAGACCGAATATCAGGTTTCAACAGAGACTTTTCATAGACCTCCTTTGATGTCAAGTGAGAAGATTCCAGGTCCAGTGGTTACAATTTGGGCCCTGTTTACAGATGAGAGATTCTTTGAAGGTATAAAAAATTTAAATAAAATTGTAAAAATTAAAAAAAAATACAGGTGTCGCCACCAGTTTGAAGGAACTGTTGAAACACTCCAAGATCATTATTCATACAAAGAATCATGGTGAACAATGCAGTAGTTATTCAGATATTTGAGCTTTTGTATCAATTGTTGATAATTCTGGGGTGGGGGGGGGGGGGTACTTACGAGACCCATAGCTTGAAGACTCTATTGTCAATATATTTCACAGCCAGGTGGGGGTTTATCACGTGACGTCACAATGGTATGGTGACTCGTTTTGTTCTCGAGTTCTTTTTCGGTGCTTGTAGATTTCATTGTCGATTTCAACAAGGCCAGCACGGCTGGACCAATATTGGTTTGCTCGGGAAAAAGACAAGGTCCTTCTTTTGCTTCTGCCAAATCGCACCTCGTGTCCCTGTATAGAGCAAAAAATATGCACGACAGGATGTGTTTCCCGGTGGTCAGCGTATTTAACTTACACATACACTTTTATATATATTTAATATGTGCTGGCATAATTCAATTAGCCTTTGCTTCTAGATTCAATGGAATTTCTTCAGACAAATACCTTTAAACTTTTAAAGACCTCAGGGAGAAAATTGCTTACAAGCGACTAAGCAGTATATATACCAATATATATATATATATATATATATATATATATATATATATATATATATATATGTGCCGGCTTTTAAATCTCTACCCAGTCAGTCAAGGTTATGCGAAATAATGTGTAAAGTGACGACTGTGGCGACACGTCTGATCCGTCATTCAAGAAGTGTGATCAGAACAAATTTGAGCAAATTTAATAATTTACAGCAAGGAGGCTACTATGGAATATTCATGGTTTGTTAGTATATTAATATCGTATCTGCTATATTGTAGAATAATCACTCCGGAACCAGTGGAGGATCCAGTGCAATTATCCTACCACTAGCTTTTACGCCCTTTCAATTATCTCTCATTATGATAACATGCATGGAAAGGAGTATGCGCAAGGGACCAGCTTAAACAGTTAATTTATTATTTATCAAAACATTGTTTACCCAGTTATAAAATGGAGACAAACGTAAACTTCCAAAAGCAATAATCAACATTAAAACAATATGTATATATTAATGCAAGTTTAAGCAATACTTCGTTATAATTGATGTTATCCTCGAATTATCCAAGAATGTATTATGCAGAACCTGAAAAAATTAAAATATTCCATGTGGACGGCGGAAGTCATGGCAGAGAAATCATTTAGATAGAAATGTTTATGTCTACAAAAATTTTAGGGGCGTATCCAATTTATTCTTCTTAACATACATAAAAGTATGAGCATGGTATATAGACACCCTTTAAAGTTTTGTTTTCCATTTGAATTGGTTTGTATACGACTACTACTAATTCTAATAATAATAATAATAATAATAATAATTTCAGCGTCTTACAACATGGCTTACCTGAAGTCCTCATACACGTGGCGTATATTTAGGCGTAATACGCCATGGTGGATTTAATAATACAACAATGTGTATTCAGAACATGTGCACTCGATGGAGGGTGGGGGGGGGGGGGGGTACGGGTGTTCCGATCCCATGTATGGTATGAAAATTGAAAGCCTATTTTGTAGGAATTTTATAACTGAATAAAAGTTTTGATAATTATATCATGTAGAAAAATAAATACTGCAGATACTGTATCACTGAAATTTTATCTGACTTTATCTGTGTTTGGTCCTACCTTGACGCTAGTTTATTACAAGAGTAAGCCCAATGGGGAGATACGTACTTGTGTGTCTGTATATACGAAGGTGTGTAAAACTATAGGTTTTGATCTAAATATATGTTATCAAACTTTTGAAAATATTAAAATTGCCAGCGTTGGTTTCCTTTATACTTAGCCTGCCACAGTGCCGTAACCCATTGTAACGTGTTAAGCTGTTAATTTTATATGTAATGCAATGTATGTAATTATAAAGAAAAATACTATTATTGTTGTTGTTCTTCGTCATAATATTATCTATATAATTATTACACAGATTTTTTTTCTGAATAATGGTTCACCTGCTTCCGTTCTGATTTGGCCTTCACAATTCGGTACACGTAAATGTGGTGCGCGCTTCTATGGCGCGTTTGTTTTGTTTTGTGGGATTAGGGATTATTCTTCCAATAGGCGCCCCGTTTATCTTGTGTATTAAGGTCCTCCATGCCTTTCACGTTCTTTCAGGAGGCCCCCTAGGGATTTTCCTACATTTCGGGCTCACTGTCCAAAGAGGGTATTGCTCAATTCGCGGTCACAGGTCCACTCCAATCCCCATGTTCCAAATAATTCCCTCAACAGTAGGTCAAGCTTCTGAATTCAAAACAAAGACCACATGATTTCCCTTTCAGTGAAAGGGCTTTTCAGTTTGGACACAACGAGCAGTTACACGACCACCGTTTGACTTTTTATGGGTTTGCAGGTATGTTGTTTTCAATACATTCATAAATACCATTCCATCTTAACCATGGTTTCAATAGTTCATCCAAATTACGGGTTATTTAAAAAAAAGTTTGTTTAATAAAGCCCTAAACTCAATTCGGGAATGGGGTTTGGGTGAATGCAAACACATTTGTTGGATCCGCAATCTTCAGGGACTTTGAAACAAGGAAATATATTATGATTTTCAGTACATTTAAAACTGATAGGGATTCTATAATAAAACTAGATTCTGGACTCGGAGCCTAAACACCTCCACAAGAATCTCCTTATCAGTCATTATTAAAGTGTACACTTTTCACGTATAATCATTGTCACGCTTCAGTGACCGGTTTCACCTGGCGAGTGGCATAACAAATGCATACGAATGGGCGGCTTCTACATGGGGGCAAAGGGATACTTCATTTGTCATAATGGTGTATAAGAAAAATATATATTATGTTGATTCTGATCACCTCTAAAATTGAATGGATGGTTCATACGGTTTTAAAAATAATCCTATGCAAATTTTCTGAAAAATCCGGATATACAATTTTGGGTTAATTTTACTGATGACAATAAAACAACCCTGGGCTAAAGTTATTTCTTTCCCACGGACTTGCACCGATAGATGTAAAACTGCGTTTATTCCGGACCATCATCAGTTTCCGATCAACTGTTTTTTATCTGTTTTTAGTTTTTTTTATCTGGTGGAGGTTACCGGCCTATTTTATGCTCTCTTATCTAGTTCCTTATCTAAGTCTGTACATCTGCAGAGTTCCATTTCGTTTGGGACTACGTAACAGGGCGGTAGCACTCGATTCCTATCATATTATAATTGCATCCTGGTGTCACCCAAGCCCACTGTATTACGCACCTTCGGTTTAACAACTAAAAACATCGTTTCTGTAGTGTCCTTTGAGCTTCAGTTTATACATATTATTTGTCATAAACTTTTATTTTTAAATATCCAGTCATATAATTTCTTCAATTTTTTTCACAGTATACATGGCCTATATGTACAATCGCTATCACTCCGGCAATGAAGATATCGTGCCTTCGTGTTAATCGGAAGAAAATAAAACTCGCGCATATTTGCATACCCTAAATATCCCTAACGTCTACTCTTTTGTTTGATTTCCTGAAAAGCATAATTAAGTATTCCTTGCAGACTTTTTTGGAGAGGGGGTATCCTGGAGAGTCCTAGCACAAGTAATCTTTATATTATGAACAACAGTTCAAACGAAAGGCACAATTAAAATATACGATATTCAGTCCCTACCACGTGATTACAAAACCGTGGATTTTTCACGGGTGCATCTGGTTATTATTATAAAACAATAATTTAGCCGAAATTTACAGAAATATATTCTCTCAATTTTTAATAATGACCATAGGCCCTTTCACTGAATGCATACAGGCGCGTCAAGGGGCGTGATATTAACAATTCTCACCTTGTAGGTTTCAGTGTCACAGCTGGCTTTGTTCAGTGAGGTCATTTAGTGCAGGTGCACAGGCGTGGATCCAATATGTTTTGTAGAGATGGGACAATGGGTGTCATGCATAAAAATTAGCGGAATAGGTAGTTGGTTTAGAGCGGGGGGGGGGGGGGGGGGGCTCAACCCCTAAAACCCGCCGTCATGCATACATTTTTTCTGAGAAACGGTTGTTGGTGGAGAGCAGGGTAACATCCCCCCCCCCCCCCTTGATCTGCGCCTGTGTGCACCTATGTTAATTTCGCTATTCGCTCAAGCTACACTTTTCTCTCTGAGACCACTACGGATGTGATATTACTGTCTACGATAAACCACTGCATGAACTTATCTACAGTTTTTAACATACCCAAACATCTTTCATTTGCTACATTTTCCTCGAAGTGCTACGATTTGCTGCGGGTTACTACAACAGTAAATTGTTGTTGCTGTCACACCGTTTCTTCAGGGGCATGTTTTCTTTTCCTGAACATGTTCGTGCTTACGCTCTTTACACAGCGTTTTACACATACGCCAACTACCTATATCGTAAGCGCTGTTTGTTATGACCTTGTATCATGAATCTCTACACCAGAGGGGAGCACTGTATTTTGGTCCAATCAGATGAGACCCTGTGCTGGAATACAAAACTGTTGACCAGCCAAGCGAGGAATGCACGAAGCAAATGTTGTTCATTTTGTTTTGAGTGACAGCTCATCGACCGTTTTAACAGGCCACAAGCTCAGAGAAATTTGCCCCACACGTGGTTTCTGGGCGGAGCCTGATGCCTGTCGAGTGTTTGTTGACTTGCATTTGCTTGGATGATAGTCACATCAGCACTTTTTTTTCAGCAGACAGGCCCATGTGCACCACCTGCTGTTTAAGTGCATCATAAACGGTCAAAGCAGGCAGTGGGAAAATCAGAAGCTTCTTTAGAAGCGCAAGAGTTCCGCTGCCTCGGGAGCTTAGTTCGTGCTCACAAAGTAAGGAACAGACTCCCATCTGACCTTAGGTGTGACATCGCGTATAATCACAAATTATTTTTTGCATAAAATGGCATAATGGAAGTCCAGGAATTTTTTTTTATACTGAGATTTATGTCACCTTAGCATCCTTAGGGGAAATCTTTAGAACGCTTTTAAGTTTTGAATTAAAAAAAATAATAATGAAAAGGCAGTTTACAAAATATGTATATATAACGTATCCAAGGTATTTAGTGAATCCACCTAAATCATCATTTTAGTTTTCTTTAATTAAAATTTCAAATTGAACTGCTTGTAATTCTGTTTATTAATTGCAATATCATTTATCACCAATCTATAATTTCAAATTATTAATTGAGGATTTTAAAATAAAATTATTATAAGAGTTGGGGGGGGGGGGGGAGTCCAGGCTGCAAACATAAGTCTGAAATTCTGAAAAAAAAGCTTCCGGGTTACCCGGACCCCCTCGGAATCCCCTTATGGTTCCTCAGATACAAGGAATGGTACCTATATTACGTCTGTATAAACTTTGTCTATCAAAATAATAAATGAATCCGCAAATTCCATGTTAAAATGAACAGACCTGAATAAGATCTTATCACCCAAACCGCACTTCTCAACAAGTGGTTTGGTCACATCAGTTAGATGTAGATATCGGGGTAAAAATCAGAGCCGTTCGGTACATGTGTATTACTCGGGAGAACCAGACACTATTTACCACAGTGCCCACACCAGCTGGTCGTACTGGTAAAGATGACAGAGCAACAGCAGCCCACACCTTACATTGTTATCCTCAATATCAGCAGCATGTTTGCCACAAAAAAAACAAATTAATTCGACAGTTCATGCGGAAATGGACAGAGATGACCAAGATGTAATTTATATTAGTATTTTCAAGTATATTAGCAGTATCTGCATGTTAGATTATTTGGAGGTTTTTGCTTGGACCTATTTAGTGGTATTGGTGACACCAGAGGCGATGACTCAAGGGGAATTGTTTAGCATCTCCTTGTAAAATGGAACTTGCAAGATCAAGCTGTATAACTGTGAATGATGAAGCCAATTTACTTTATGAATGGCAAATACCGCGAAAAACACAGTAAAATAACACAAACATCTATGGTATTAGAAGAAACATTTAATACTAGCCCTGCCAGGGCTTTATTGTATTGATGTTTACTGCTAAAATGCTTCAAATGAAATGTGATTCCATGTACCGATAGACGCAACGTAACTCAGTTCGAGTTCTTATGGTGAAATAAGAGGGTCAGAGAGAAGTATTAGTTAAGTAAGTTGCCGCGTGGTGGCAGTACCGACACTAAGTGCGACACAGTCAGAGCCATTTCATTGACTGGGCCAGTCTAATTTAATACCATCAGTAAGAACTATATTGACATAGTACTCATAGCACAATTGATGTTTGAAGAAAAAAATAAAATATGACACAACATCTATTCACCCCCTATGGTGAGCAAAAATGTAACTATAATTTTCAAAGAGTTATCAAAACCAGACTCAACCATACGTGTTTAGGTCATATCAGTGGCCTTTGGGATGGGTGTCAATATCAGTGACATTCGTTATTTGTACCACTGGGGGGAACCAGACACCAAAATATAATACTGGCAACAGGTTAGTCGGATGGGCAGAGATGCCAAACCTGCCGAAGCCCAAATATTTAACAACGCTCATCAGCTGGTAATTTGTCAGACTGATGTCCATCGTCTGATCAAGACAATCAGAGCTGACCCTCAGGTCTACATCAGAAAGCTGGTGTTAGAACATCTTCACCTGTACTCTATACACCTATCTCTCTGTCTGATACATATATATATATATATATATATATATATGTATATATATATATTTATATATATATATATATATATATATATATATATATATATATATATGTTATTCGGTTATTATAAGATGTATGTAGGCTACACCACCAGTCATTCATGCATCATTTGCATTGTTACTGCATGCGCTAATGCACAATAGTTATTGGAAATATGAAGAGAACACAACATGGTTAATATTTTATAAAAGGATTCATAATATCATATACTTGAACAGACTACAAGATATCAACATTATCAAATATAACTTAAAAATAAGAGCCATAGTTTTCACAAAACAAAAAGCTTGGTTGAATATGCCGTTTGACGTGATAAAGAAAGAATATAAATAAATATATATTTACAATTATTAAAAGATTATATACGGACAATTGTAGAGATTACTTTGCTTGTATGTGCGTCTACGAACATGGAATTAACATATTGTGTCTTGTATGTTACAGAGTTACTTATGTTTATGGCAATGCACCAGGTAATTTCTCATAAGATTAGTTCTATTTGCTTTCAGTCTTTTTCTGTTTCATAGTCTTCCTGCGGCCTATTTAAAATATTTTAAGGCGAATACCACAACTTAAACCTCGTACCTTCTAAGTAGAGCTGGGTATCGCAAATAACTTCGTATAGCTAGATATTGCGATATGTGGTAGCGTATTGCGATACGATGTTTTTCTATTGTAATAAATTTAAAGGAAATAAGAGTTATTATTATTATTATAAATCATTCATTATTATATTGAATATAATGAGACAAAACATGTTTTTGCATATCAATTTATTGTAAATACAAAAAATATGGCAGTATTAATTACTAATTTACCTAGTAAAATGGCTTACAGTACTCAAAGAAACCTTTAAAATCAAAGTTTTTTTTGGCCTTACAAGTGCAAATAACTTGGGAATTAGAGAATGTGTAAATTAAAGCACTGTCTACAATCTCATCAGGGCTGCCGTTATTGAACAAAACTTGACATTTCTTAATGCAGTTATCGTTGGATGTGAAGAAAGAATATTAATGAATGATTAATTATTATGACCGTTTTCAGCACTTCTCACTATATTGTGGTATTGAAATATTATTCGTATGCCGATAAGTCATTGAGCATACATGTAAATTTCCTGGGACAGACCTTTGATCAATGGTATATGAGTCCTAATTGAACATTTCCCACTACACGTCTAAAGACACGGCAGCGGCTTTCAATTTAAGCCTGTCATGAACCCATTATTTGTAACCGAAACAATATTTTACTTAATCGCGATACACAATATGCGAATCGCCGTATCGTGATATATCGATAATATCGCACAGCCCTACAATCCAAGAAAGCTGAACAAAGACAGGAAAACAATTCTTGTAAATCTCTACAGCATGCATATTATAAAAAGACTGTAATTATTTTAAATTAATGTTAAATCAATATATTGTTCATTTCATCAGACAGGGGTTTATTTAATTTTGGATTAAATAAAAATGCTATAAAATTTGTAATCAGTGAGTTTTGATGAGTACATAATCACAGGTTATAAAAAAAGAATTCTCTTAATAACAGACAATGGCTGCTGTTGCCCTTTCTTCTAAATTTGATAGAGCGACAGTTAATTGTTGCTGATGTTTGACAAAAAGTCCGAATGTGGAATAACATGCTGCACGAGATCTTGTTGTGTTTCTGGCAGTTCTGTTTGGTAAATAAGACACAAGGGAATTTTTTTCTAAATAGTTCTATATATTACTCCGGGATTAATGGCTGGCTCCGCGTTCCGTAGCTGACGATTCATTGTATAGGGTTCTGCCCTCCGGGCACTTGAACAGTGGAAACGAACATCTTTCCCCATATTAACTTTTAATCAGTCAAAAAAGCTGGAGCGCGGTCTCCGTCCAGGGAATGTGCTTTTGTCATGGTAAGTACACATCGTTTAATTTGTTTGTTATTGGTTTCCCCCGTCTCCCCTACTCATATCACAGCGACATTACCGAGAACGGAAATTCAAAATGAACGGCGCAGCGGAAGTGCGGGTATAGTTTGGGATGTTACCACAAGTGCAAAATATTTTAATTTGGGGAGAAAGATACAGATTCATCAATTGTTGCTCCTTATATATTCCTTAAAAATTATGCCAATGACATTAAATTTAAAGCAAACAGGGTCGGGCAGTCAGCACTAGCTGCGACATTGAAATTTACAAACCAATACATGGGACTGTTGTATTAGTGGGAGGCATAGTTCTATAGGTGACATGGGATGTAGTTGTTGAACAGCTGTGTACACATCAAAGTTTGATTAGGATCCTGGCCCAGGTTGTGGTATCTGACTTATTTTCTGTCTTCGATATTTTAGACATTTTTATGATATGAGCGTCTGTTACGTTTTCTTTCTTTTTTCTCATTTCATTGGATGTTTTTAATGTGCAACATATACAGGTGATTCATTGAAGAAAATAACATGGAATCAGACCAGAACATCTCTTCTCATTGTATTTTAGCTTAACGGTGTTGGTCGTTGTCCGGCCGGTATTTCTACCGCTTAACTCGAAGTCATGATTGGATAACAGTTATGCAGGGCCCGTCAATCATGATTGGACCGTGATGACCAGGCTCTAACTCACCAAGCGCGATGGCTCTGTCGAATCAAGGTCATGCCGCTTAAAGGTTTTGACAACAGTTGTGCACGGACCAACAATCATACCTACGGCCGCGTTGACTAGTTACAAAACTGATACCAGCAAGGATCTTACTCATCAAGCGCGAAGGCTAACATACCTAGTCCGTTCTATTCTTTTGGCCAATAAGTCACTCATGGCCATTCCTTTCTTCTCCCGTCGACAAAGCATTAATGAGAAGTTATTGATAAATCAAACACAATCCAATCCTTACCTTAGATGTATCTAAGATAAACATACAGGACTCTATATAAAGGGAGGAAGATGAGTTCTAAAACAAACTGACTCTTATTCACCATAGGGTACGTTATACAGTATCACTGCTTCACTTTTATATTGTTCGTGTCATGTTTGCTATTGCGTCGTGGCCTGCTTAGCGTAAACTTGATGTAAAGACCATTGAACAGAAGTGCGAAGCTGACGTGGTTCAACTCTGCCCGTGCACAGGACATCCCAGTCAGTGGACCAATGCTGCATGCCAAGGCTAATGACCTCGCAGTCAAGATAGCGGGCGCCAACTTCAAGTGCAGCAATGGGTGGCTGGAACGATCTGAAGATCTGATCTGTTGAACCGAAAATGATCTGAGCCAATCATTAATTGGTTGGTGTGCTTTTATAAACGTACATATATGTGTTCTTATTTCACTTTCTTGATTTACCTAACCCTAGTTCTGGTGGTGCTTATGTGTTTTTTTTTATTATTATTAATAAAAAAAATGTATATAAACTCTGTGTTGTTCTTTCGCGAAAACATTTGTGAGAACATAACATAGGCCTTATTCATGTGAATTATTTATCGATAATAGAGGCTGAAGAAGGTTAAATATAATGAACATCGGTTGTCTCGAACTCCGGTTGTGTCGAAGTAAATTTTCCAGTCCCTTCGACTTCGACACAACGAGGTTTCACTGTATATACAATGACGAAAGTACAATAGCCACCCTAATTCAACTGTAACATATATAAATATATAAAACGAGAGTATCAAAATCAATATTTTACAAAATCATATGGCTGGCTCATTAAAAACATGGAAAGGGTCAGACATGATCATGTGGGCGAGTCCACCAATCGTTAGTACTAATTAGTTTCCCGCCGCTCCTAGATCTCATTATCTCATGGAAGAAATTTTTTTGTGAACGTGTGGTAGTGCGACCATTCTGTTATAACTGGACAACAATACCGGCTTTAACAATCATCATTACCTTAGATCTTAACCAATAGATCTAGCAAATATACAATGAAAGTTTGTTTACATGGAAACATCAGATGCTGCTGATCATGATAATTAATCATTTAAAACGTGAGTTTTGCTACAGGTTAAAGCCAAATCTATCCTATATAACCATCCCTTTCCTGAGCACAGGTGTGTCTGTGAACCAAATCGTTCTTCCTGTCCGGTTGGCCAGAATTATTTTAAAGAATTCAGGTATATAAAGTTTTGATACTTTATTCCAGTCACAAAGGGAAAACGCAATATATTAGTCACAACAGATAAAATAACTTTCCACTCTGAAAATACTTGTCATCACCCTATCCCTTTTAACCCTCCGTTTAATAGAATAGTCATGGAGAAAGGTGAGTTCCCTTATTGCAAGACCCTCAGAATTTAACTTTAAAAAGGTGTTGCTTCTTACGATTAACAACTTGCATAACTCGATGGTATGGTTTCTGACATGTTATACACACTTACACAAATGTAGAATTTATTAACATACATGCATTTACAAATTTTAGTATTCAGTGAGTTCGATGTGCGGTTTCGGACGTAACTGAGGTGCGCTGAGTCTGTAAAGAAGTACTCTTACTGGTGTCCACACTAGGTTTTCTCCGATAAGTCTCGCGCATCATCTTAAATACCTTTCGAGTACAAACGAATGATACGCAGATAAAAACACCTTGGAGAGAATTAAAGAGGATGTAAACCCACCAGAGAAATTGAAGGTCCGTGCTGAAGCCGATCAGACCAAACACCCATGTCAACCCCGTGATGGAGGTCAGCTTTACGTACAACCACATCCTATGACGATTTGGACAGTTCTCACTGATCGCTGTGGTCACGTTGCTGGTTCGGTGTATGCTTATGATTGTTAGAGCATAAAATACACAGTCAGCAAATAACAGACCGATAAGAGGTGCTCCAACATACACCATTAAAGCGTACCTGTTTGAGATGTAGCAAATGTGTTTACCGTAATCAGGGGAGAAGTCACTTCCTTTGCCACCGCAGAAATTAACCAGTACTCCTATAAGGATGACCAGAGCGGGGCATCCCCAAGCATACAGAGAAAACTTGAGGAACCGGAAGTCGGATTTAACAATTGTTGAAACTGTAATCCTGGAGGTAAAGGTGCTCCAAATGTCATAGGCGAGAACACTCATCCAACAGAACACGGCAAGGAGACAGAAGTGTATTAGAATTCCCGATATAATACAGAAAAACGGCAGGTGGGTCACGCCCATCAACGTCATCTGCATCAGCTGAAACATTAACAAGGAACCAGACAGACACATGAGGTTTTTGCCGGGTAAATTCCTCAAAACCGGATAGACACAGTAGATCACGAGGAGAATGAGCAACGCTATCACTGACAGACTCTGTCCTAAATTACTAACAACCGTCTGGGCGTAGGTAAACTTCATAATGAGATATGTCTCTGTAACATTGCGTGTGATTTCTGTGATGTTTATGGCATCAACGATACATAGGTACATACCACTCTCGTCTAGTACATATAGGTCCTTCCCGTATATTCGACCTGAAGTCGGATCAAAGATGGAACCATTGTTGTAAAACTCAAAGCTTGTGGCATTAACTTTTGCATAATATGAACAAGTGTTATTATTATTTGGGGAGGTAGAGGTACTCACGCACTGTCCGTCTCGGTACTCGGCTTCAAGGGGACATTTTACAACTTTACAAACTGCTGAGTATGGATCAAATATTTTACCTGATGGGCAGGTCACTAATTCGGTTTCAACTTTGACTCGCGTCCCTGTCATATATCCTACCTCTCGTGTGATAACACCGGAACCAAGGTTAAGATCTATCACAATACACAGTGGGTATGATGTTCCTCTGACAGTTTCAAAATACGGAGCAATTTTAAAGTGTTGCTTAGTATAGGTATCCACACAGGTGACGTTAGCGTTATTACAGAGAGCACAATGTGGGTTTTTGTATGTTACGCCCTCTCTTTCTTTGTCGTATCTGTACAACACTGTCGCGTTCTCAGCTTCACATTTGTTCCGTACACACTTATCTTTCCACGAATCTGGACATTGGTCAATAGTGGGCTTACAGAAGCGGTATGGTTTGTACGTGGAATATTTGTGCCAGGCGTCAGGATGGACAAATGACACATTGCAAGGACTGGTTTGATTTTGCTGATCGATAATATCTGCGATATTTGTACTGTTTGTTAGTTCCTGATCCATAAAATCGCACGTGAAATTTGAAAGCCAGTAAGTAATACTGTCCATGTTTTCTTCGTTACATTGCGCACAGTACACGTTCCTGTACAAAATATCATGTTCCCCTGTTACTGGCCAGTTGTACCATATACCCGGTGTGTCTTCACAAGCTTCCCTCACTCCTTCTTCCTTCCAGAAAGATGGGCATCTTTCCACCACGTAGACGCTAACACCCTGACTGTAAACCCCGTCCACAGAGCTACAGGAAAACGTAATGTCCTCCAGTGCTGTGATATTGGAGATATACTCATCGCAACAGTCCCCAAAATAGGCGCAATGCTTGTCACAAAAACAGCCACGGGTTTGAAATTGTTGATAATATTCACACATTAATTGTCCATTGTCTCTCCTTTCGTTGTCATTTATTTTGCAAGCGAATATTTCTCCGGGTGGTATTTGTGGTTCTACATCACATATTTCTTGGCTATTTATACATAATACACAGAAAGCCAAAAACGTAGCCACCGGATACGTGATTGTAGTCAAAAGACTCATGATGACGTAATATTATTACATTTGGTTCTCATAAAAGTTGTTGAACGCCTCTGAGTTCTTTCCTGGCACAATATTACGTCTGATAGGAGTCTGGTAAGATCTAAAAATACACTGTAAGAGTCCATTTGCAAACTTTTTAAAAATGATGGGTTTATCTCCGAAATAAAATTGATTGGTCATTTGATACTAAGAGAAAGTAGCTACTGTTGCAAGAAGGCAGTTACCTTGGTAACAAAAGTCAAAATTTTTATATATGTTAGAATATACGTACCGATTTTCCGAAATTTGTATATACACGCTGTTGTGCGTCAAAGAAGATTTGTCATTGTCTTGATATAGTTTTGATGAACCACTGGCGATCGTGTGCCTATAAAACTGACAAAAAACGTTATATTAACATTCCATCTGGGAGCGTGTTTAAATATCCATATAGAGCTTTGGCTAACAAATGCCGACTTTCACACTAACGTTGTAATCAATCCGTTCCGTATCATTTAACTACATGCGAATTAATTTGCATTATCAGTGAAACCAAAACTAGTGTCAAACAAATAATTGTTCAGCAAACCTTGGTAATAGCCAGTTTGGTGGTTCGTTTCTCCTCTAGATCTGGGAACTCGGTCTTAGCTTCGGAAACGAGACAACACTTCAATAACAGCAGGCTGGCGTATTTGTTTGTAGCTGGTAGCTGCCAGCCGGACCTGCAGCCCCGGATCTAGAGCATGTGGTGGTGGGCCACAAGCTAATCTGTGGTGAGAGTTATTAATGACATTTCACGTGTTGTTAAACTGCAGTTTGAAGCAGCAGTTTCCCGCTGTATGTATACAAATGATCTACTCGCAGTAATTAGTGCTGTTAATGCGATAAGTGAGTGAATGTCAATATTTTACAAGCCACAGTTATGTAAGTTTATGCCTGTATAGACAGCCAGTTCAGATAACGTTCCAAAATTCCGCAATTAACTTCAGGGCTTTGTGTTTTTACTGTCTGTTACACAGACAAGAGAGATAAGGGATACAGAAATAAGGCATCTTTGGTCGTTAATCTTCATTTGTCAGTCTCAGCAACCGGAGTACTGTAAAAAGAACCGAAAGTTAAACAGAACTTACGGGAATAGTTTTGAAAAAATATAACTCGCATGTATTATCAGATGAATTACAACTGTGTTTTATTACATAATCTTCAGAAAATGAACGTATCGCACTATCACATTGGCAACAGGTATATAACTGGTCTTTTATAGACAATTGACTGTTGCATTGGAAATTTTCCGAGGGTAGGACGGATGATAAATAATATTTACAGTCTGGAGGAGTTCAGCAGTGCCAGATGTTTCATGTTGGTTACGATGAGCTCGCGAAACAATCGCAGCCGTTAATCCTGTGTATGATATATGAAGTGTTACGGGTAAGCCACATTTTTAATGTTTGTAATAAGGAACAACAGAATCGCATTACATCTCATTCTCAATCACAATAGTCGGAAAAATTCATTCTAACGAAATAAGAACTTAACTTAAAATAGGATCGACTTATCATGGCGGATCCAGAAATTCGAGAACGGAGGCGGCTGGGGGGGGGGGGGGGGGGGGGGTGGGAAGGAGAGGAAGTTGCGCTTTAATATGTGTGGGTATTTATATTTAAAAAAACTAAGTGTTTTATATATATATAATAATAATTATTATTATTGTACGTTATATAATCTTATTTATAAAAATATAGATTTTTTTTTATTTTCAATTATGAACCATGGTTTTGTTAAGGTTCGTTACAGGTACATGGGGAGGGTGTTTGGGAATATTTTGAATATGCAATGTTAGGAAGATATTTTGAGGCAATGAAAAAAAAATATAAGGATTTTCTGTTCCTGAAAAAATGTTCTCCTGTGTCTTTTCTTCATGTGGTCATACTGTAGAGATGTACAATATTAATTTTTATATTTCTTCAAATTTTTTATATTTTTTCAACGTGTAAAAGTCAATGGCGCATAGGGGCATTTACGTTTATAATTTGAAAAATATTATATTTTAGTTGTAATGCTCGGAGTTAAATAACATAAATGTTGAAGTCACATGTTAAACTTCGCATTTTACCAGGGCCCGTGGTCTCCACAGCACACAGGCCTCCTAACAGCACAGAACGCGAGTTCGAGTACCGGTATCGCCATGCAGAGGAGCCGTGAGATTGTTCACAGTCGATCCCAACCAGGCCCTGGTGCTCTGCGTTTGTTCTGCAGCTGTTCATAAATATCCTCATCCTCAATTAATGAATTTAAAAGTAAAAAACTGCAGATATTAAATATAAGTGCTAATTATGAATTAATAAAAAGAAATATGAAAAATGAAAATTTATCATGAAAATTGGGAAATTAGATAAAATGAGAGATATTGCGCCCCCTCTGGATCCGCCACTGATAGCAAAGGCATTTTATTGCACATATTTAAATATGCACGTATATATGCACATTTAATCATCTTACTATGCTAATTGGGCATCCTGGTAAATTATATTTGTATTAAATATAAACATTAAAACAACAACAAACCTCTTTGCCCTGTTATTGGTCACGTGTACCCCGACCTATCCTATAGTGCCCCCAATAGGATTCCCCCCTCCCCGCCTGATACGCACAAAGCATAATCTTGTAATCTCGTAAAGTCTCGGCTTTTCAAACCACGCCGTTAGCTTCATTCTAACCACATTCACCTGATGATCGGGTCGCATCCCGTGAAACAGACTGTTGTGAATTTACAGTGTTGTTTTATAATATATATATTTATTGATTCATTTATAGAATAAGTGAAATTCAGAAAAGACGGCGAGTACTGGATGCGACCCTTGCGACCCCCCGTCCCCCCCCCCCCCCCCGGGCTACGCCCCTGATCACAAAACAAGTCTGAGTCCAGCATCACGGGTTGATAGGCGTAATGGGTGCTACAGAGTTACATTTCATGAAAAATTGTACCGGAGCTCTAATTGAAAAGTAAATTACAGGTAACATTACACATGACATAATGGATATAAACTGTCGAATTGAAATAATATTACATGCAAAATAACACGTAATAATGGGATCATTCCCGAGGCGCTCAGCGAAATAAAACTCAACGCTGGTTCACGTACTTTGTCTAGAGCAAGTTACCCAGATCTAACCGAAGTGTTATTGGCAATGTTCACGGGGGTAACATGTAAGACCTAACATTTTCATGTTCCCGGCAAACAAGCACTTCAATCGAGATCTTTACCTGAAGAATGTGAGCAATTTCTTTAAAACAAAATATCTCCGAGACATTAGATTCAGGAACTGGATTAATATTTTTTTACTCTGTCGGAGTAAACCTGAAAAGAAAAGCAATATATATATATATATATATATATATATATATATATATATATATATATGAATATATATATATGAATATATATATATGAATATATAATATGTACATATATATGTAAAAATTAAGTATATCTGATATATGATTTTTTTTTCATCCCTTGATCATCATCAACCAAACCATTATCCATATTTTGATAACCTGTTGCTTTTTCAATTGATTAAAAAAATAAACCTAGACTTTTCAAACCTCTGTAAGTACTACCTGTAAGAACCCAAAGTTTATATATGTAATCATTTTTATCAAATATATCAGTAAATATTAGCACATTAAATATTATTTGGGTGCATTAAAAAAAAGACTTTCGGGTGAAAAATTATATATTTGTCAAAGATCAAAATTGTTTTATACACATTTGTAATGATTTATAAACAGGCAAAGATGTCAGATGAAACTTCAATTTCTCTTCTGATATTTTAGAAGATATTCTAGTACATTGTTGTCATCAGCCGAGTTTACCTTGACCCTGAATGCATACAGATGTACCAAGGCACCTGAAATTAACAAATAAGGCCTGGTAAGTTTCAGTGTCACAGCTGGTGTTAACCACTCAAATCATTCTGCTCGTTGGTGTTCATTTCTCTCTCTCTTTGTGACTATCTGTGTCATGTATCATTATGCTTTTCCAGTTCAATGTAGTTGTGTGTGTGTTTACATAATCTTACTCAATAAGCGTCGCTTAACACTCCTGTTTATCTTTGACTTTCATTCCACCAGGAAAAGACACGGTTAGACTTATCCCTGGCGAGTGTAATACTACAAATTGACATTTCTTGATTTTTTAATTACCTGCAGACATGCCCGGGGAACACCACACACACCCGGGCACACAAAGCAGAATAGATAACTTACGACTGACATTTTAAAAAATGAACAAAAAGGGCTCCATGATTTTGGTATAAATGAAATCGGAAGACGAAATGAAGGTTACAGATACACTCAATGAGAGACCACTCCGTATCACCGAGAAATATTAAAAAATTATATATCAAAATAGCCCTTAAGATATCAAAAGTATACAGTTTTGCTGAAGTGCTATACCATCTTATACTTGCTTCCGCCAGGAGCGTATGTGTTTATCCTCGTTCGTGTGTGTGTTTGTGTTTGTTCAAAACATAACTCATGTAATCATAAACGGAATCTCATGAAAACTTCAGGGCATTTTAGGAATGGGCCAATGAAGAAATGATAAGATTGTGGTGGATCAGGCACATGATCCATATTCAGGAAATACATCGAGGATTATATTCACAGATGTAGAGTGACTTATGCACGGATGAATCAGGGAATATGGGCCAAATAATTGAGTGATAACACTCCTTGACAGAAGGCGGTCACATTTCAGCAAAGTAATGAGAATAATACACTGTATTAGGTCATATGTATAAACAATTTTAGTTAGAAAATGTCTGGAAACATTAATATTTCGTATTTTCATGAACTATTATAATCCTGTGGTCGCTCACTAGAATTCTCTAATCTTTTCTTGTAACGTTAGCATAACTATTACAGCTGTGGCAGAAACCATGAGTCCTGTCTCCGACTCATTTGCAGTCGATCATTCAAGATGGGGAACTTCCTGCTAAAAGATTCAGTTTAATTTGATCATACATAAGCAAGATTTTATGTTGCACATTATGTATATGTAAAACTGAACTAATTAATAAGGTCAGTACAGAATACTTTGTATTTCAATATTTCTCCCCCCCCCCCCGAAAAAAAAACAAAAAAAAACGAAGGTTTATAAACCATTCTGACGACAAACATTATTTTGGCCTTAATTCAAGTTAACTAGGTGGAGTCCATTTAAATCCACTGAAATCCAGTTAAACCCAGTTTTTATGTTGTTAATCAACTGGATATATGTATATCACCGGAAGTGTGAATTGTGATGCAGTTGTTCAAGGCTAGCAGGGGGTTCACAAGTCCAACATATACGATATATTGAACAGGTGGTAGGCTGTTACAAACGATATTTATTTCTCTTTAACTTTCATCCGGATTGCCCGTAGTTCCTCTGTAGACTTTTGGCGAAATAATGTCAAATTCTTCAGATTTTTAGTAAATTTGAAAAAAAAGACCTCTTTGAAATACCCCTGGGCCGGGGGGGGGGGGGGAGTGTAGGGATGAAGTAAGGAATGTTGTGCGTGCAATAAAAAGAGATTCATAAACGTTATACGAAAAGAAGTATTGTGAACTGGTGGGTGTGTAAATCGTCAATATCAGATCAAAAGGGATGCAGATTATCAGATTATGGTTGATAGTAATGTATGAATTGCAGTATTGAAAATATCTGGATGTAGTGGCGTAGGCCTAAACTGAAGAATATTTAGTGTAGGTATAGGGAGCGGGGGACAAAAATGAAAATTAATTAATAAAAACTGCGAAAAGAAATGAATAACATGAGAGATGTCAGAGCTCAATGGGGGGGGGGGGATCTTGGTTCATAAAAAAACGAATTCGGGGCCTGAAAAAAAGGAGACCTCCCCCCCCCCCCCCCCTCCCCCTCCCTCCCCCGGATCCGCTTCTATCATTGTTGTATATCCACATAAGAAATTAGTGCCAAGGGATCGATAACACCTTGTGCTCACATCTGCTCACCCTACAAGTGGATCTGTCACACCCGGGTTTTTTCACATGCACAATAGAACTTAATCCCGTGCTGCATGGAGGTTGACCGAATTGTGAATGACAGTTGACCTTGACTATTATTTATAGATCACAGAGGCGATAATGCTAAAATGATGTTAACGCAATAACTTGAAAAGAATTTGAAACACGCTGTCTAAAATCTGTAGTATTGATACACCTTATGAAGGGCTATGTCAACTCGGAATATGGATGACCTTGAAACATTTGTCAAGGTCCGATAAAAGACGCGATAATGCTAAAAGACACTGCGCATGAAGGGGTATGCCTACAACAGGCGGGGAACATACCAGATCTGTATCACAGATCAACATTTTCTTGTCATATAATTATATTGTTTTTTTTTTAAATTTCAGTGTCGTTGATCTGAGTCAAGCATACGTCAGCACTTCTTTTCATAATATTATTAAAAAAAACCCTGGACGCCAATCCGACTGGGGCGTCACAGCCATTGGTGGTGAAATTATACTTCTCTCACTCGAACTTTGCTATCCTATCATTTGTTAACGTCTGATTTGAGGCTTTAAGTTCCCCCCCCCACCCCAGTTCCAAATCAAATAATAATATTTTTCTAAAGCCCGGTGGTGCTGGGTTCATCATGAGCATCACAAGCATCATATGTCATATAAAATTGATTAAGGCCAAAAATATAAAAGGTAAGGTTCTCAGGCACGGCCCGTGTCAATTTAAACTCCCGCAAAAAATTTTATTTTGATATACACCCTTCAAGAAGATAAAATATAACAATTGTGATAAGTTTTCCTTTCTTATGTAGTACATTTACCTGTTCAGAGAAAAAAATAAGTTATTATCATGCATTTTTCCTAATGACATGACATTATTATCGAAACATACCAAAAAATGGGGAAAAAACGCCCACCCGCACAGATTTCTAAAAAAAATGTGCCTGAGAACCACACTTTTTAGTCCTAACAATCTCCTGAGAACCACACTTTTTGGTCCTAACAATCGCACGAGCGCATCCAGGTGCGTCAAGGTACTTGAAATGAACAAATCTCATCTTGTTAGTTTTAGTGTCACAGCTGTGTTTGATCAGTCAGGTCATTTATGATTAAAGCCGCGTGTCCACTTGTGCGGATGCGGTGCGTGTGCGGTGCGGATACGTATGCGGATATTTTGTATGTGTGTGTCCATTAGATACGTTATTCAGTGCGTTTTTAGGTCTTTCACTCTCTTAAACCTCTACAAAATGGCACGTTTCCGCATGCGTTTCCGTACCCGGGGCTTCATGGTCCGGTTTTTAAAAAACGTATACGTTTCCGCACCGCATAAGTGGACACACTCCTTCTTTATTCCATATGCGCGATTAAAAACGCATCCGCATCCGTACCCGTACCGCATAAGTGGACACGCAGCTTAAGTGCTGGCGCAAAGGTGTTAATTTCACTTCACTTGGTTATTCATTTAAGACTTACACCGCGGACAAGCCACACACGCTGTCATTCGATTGTACGATTCCCTCGATCTATCACTTCACGGCTCGTCCACTATTTTTCATTACAAACGATTTTAGCAGATGAACACTTTTCAGAATGGCTTAAATTCTTAAATTTTTCCAGATAAATATTGCTTCATACTTTAATGCCATAGGAAATCATTCAGATCTGCATATGTAACATTAGGAGAGATCACAGCATAGCGGCTGATTATGACAACACTAACAGGGACATGACAGTCAGTCTGCTCACATCTCTTCATCTAACTGCTGTTAATGTTATCGGTTGTATGCCTGACAGGTATTAATCATGTAATTTATTCTTTTTAAAACAAGTTTTATACAGCATGACTGGAACTTAGATATCTGCAATATCACCTTATACTAGCAAAGTCAAAATATAATCTTGCAAATTTTATGGCAACAAATAATTATAAACCTGAATAACGAATAAAAAGGGGTAGTATCTTGATTCATTTATCATTGTTTTCTTTATGAAATGACAAAACTTAACGAATCAGCGATTTTCAAAAACGAAATGATATGGATAATTTTATCTGATGCAGGATATGGCTACATATGTATATTGTTATATGCAAACATTTCCCAACAAAACCGTCCCAGTACACTTACTTACTATCTCCAATTAGCCAGTTCAGAGTTCCGGACGCGCATTGTAGTCCAGGTGCCAGCGGTGGAACCTTGTTTTATGGTCTGCCCAATGTTATTTGATGGTTATACCTTATTTTGAGGGTGCTGAATTCACATCTGGATGATGCAACTCTGACATCCTTGAGGGTTTTGAGATATTCAAGATGGCCGCCAAGATGGCTGCCAAATATAAAAATCACCATATATTTGCAATTATATGGTGTATATATGTACTGCAAAGGTTTAATTTGCAATTAATTTGGTAAGGAGATCAATTATGTGCAATACTGTGAACAACTAAAAAATATTTTTGTTTTTTTTAAGGCAAAATGGCGTCCAAAATGGCCGCCGTAACATATTAAGAATGTATATGTTGAAGGAAATAAAAATGAGGTGTACATGACTCGCACTCGAGTGGTCTTTGGTACATAAATTAATAGTTTACGCTATTGTAAACAACCAGAGGTTGTCCTTTAAAGATAAAATGACACTCAGGCGACCACCAAGTTGAATAAAAGCATATTTTGGCAAAAAGAGGTACAGACATTTGATGACATTGATTTCATAAAAGGGTTTATGAACAGACAGAATTTTTTTTTGGTGGAGGGAACCGCCTCTTTTTATGCTGTTTTATATAAATCTTAATCTAAGTATATACATCTTCTCGGTGTCTACCGCGCCTGCGGGTCCTGTGTGTGTAATCAGCCCATTGGTGGTCCATAAGACCGAAAAACACCCAAAGACGCACTCATTTGTGAGTGATACACGGGTTTTGGTCTCCTCAACGTTTCCTTTTAAGCCTGCCGAGCATTCAGCCTGGATGGGGACCAACCATAAAACTCTTACCTCTGCTGAGGCTGAGATTTGAACTCACAACCTTTGTGCTGTGCTCTACCTAAGGATAAAGAGTACTGAGATTTACCTCAGACCACTTGGGCTAGTAAAGTAAGTAAAAGTTAATATAGCCAGGTACTGATTTTGATAAGATTTAGAAAATAATAATTCAGCATCCAAGATGGCCACTGATGCTCGAAATATTTAGCACACCAAACATTATATAAAACTTATAGAATATATGACATCAGGCATAGGGCAAGTATATTTATTCTATATGAAGTCCCAACTGCCAGTAACTCTCAAGTTTTAACCCTCTGTGACCTCGAGGAGCTCTTCCTCACTATCTTCATAGTCACAACTGATGTTTTCCTGTCTTTTCCACCCGTTGTTACAGTTTCCAGCACTACTGCATGCACAGAAAACTGTACACGATATCTGTGCTATCATACAACTGCATCTGGCAGTCTTGCATGGTGTATCGCTGGCACGACCGCATTTGATCATTTCTAAGACTTCTGCCGGAGCTGGCTTAGTGCCTTTAGGAATAGGAACTGGAAGTAGTGACATTGAAGACTCATCCTTTTGCCAGCCGATTAGAGTAGGGTTGAGGTGCGGAGGGTCAGGATCTGTGGCCTGTCTCCAGATACACACTTGAAGGTGAACGCGCTAAACATTTTCTGCAAATGTTTCTGAAGTTGATGGAAATGATTTCAGTGCGGGCATCCTAGTGATGCGAGGTTCACCACCTGTTGCACCATGATAACGTCAGCCTCCTTATGCATTGTCTTTAAGTCATTGTCCCCTGACAGAGTATGTTGATTAGCTGTACCTCGTTTTTGGTGACAGTCAAGACTCTGTTTAGGAAGAGGTGCATCTATAGCCGCAGTTTATATTGCTTGGTTCCCACTCCTGTCCTGGAACATCTTGTTCGACCTTTAATACTGAAGTCAGCATATCTAACAAACACAAGGTACACATCCTTGTCAGCGAGCTTAAAACAATTGCTTCAGCGAACCCATCTACATAGTCCTGTAAAGTTCCATGTGACGGCCATTGAATCACCCAGAGCATCGCACAACCATCAATCACAGCAACCTCTGGTACAGGAGCAAGTTCATTGGCTACTCTACGTGTAGACTGTAGTCTAAACTACCATCAAAAACAAGGTACAGCTTATCAACATACTCTGTCAGGGGTTGTAATCCACGATCAAGACTCAGCCAACATCACAAAAAGCATTCATACACATATTTGTACTGACGGGAAATGACCCCATCCAATTACAAATCAGGGAGGGTGTTTTGTCATCACGGAATGACTTGAAGACAATGCATGAGGAGGCTGACGTGATAGTGGTGCAACAGGTGATGAACCTCACCAAGAATGGAAACAGTATCATTAAGGTTATCTGATACCTATGTGTTTCTTTTTCTGTTACACCACTATCATGAGAACAATCTTGACTGCGCAGTTCTGGTGGAAAGTACTAGTGCCAAACGAACAATGTGCAATATTGGTGACACAGTCAAGAAACACCAGAATATCAAGTCTGGCTTACCAAAACAGGTAAAAGGAAGATCACTAGGTTGCCCGCACTGAAATCACTTCCACCAGCTTCAGAAACATTTGCAGAAAATGTTAAGCGCGTTCACCTTCAAGTATGTATCTGGAGACAGGCCACAGATCCTGACCCTCCGCAACTCAACCCCACACTACTCGGCTGGCAAAAGGATGAGTCTTCCATGTCACAACTTCCAGTTCCTATTCCTAAGCCATCTTGGATGCTGAATTATTATTTTCTAAATCTTATCAAAATCAGCACCGGGCTATATTAACGTTTACTTATTTTACTAGCTCAAGTGGTCTGGAGAAAATCTCAGTACTCTTTAGCCTTAGTGTAGAGCATAGCACAAAGGTTGTGAGTTCAAATCTCAGCCTCAGCAGAGGTAAGAGTTTTATGGTTGGTCCCCATCCAGGCTGAACGCTCGGCAGGCTTAAAAGGAAACGTTGAGGAGACCAGACCCCGTGTATCAATCACAAAGGAGTGCGCCTTTGGGTGTTTCTCGGTCTTATGAACCGCCAATGGGCTGATTACACACACAGGACCCGCAGGCACGGTGTCACAGAATTATCATGATATCCTTTATTATTATTAATTTCACTATGTCAAATTCTGTGGCATGTTCTTCTGTGCTCATAACCTAGGGATCTTTAAAACGATTTGCACTCTGTGAACAGGGATTTCCGTGTATTGTTCTTGCGGGGGTGTTAATAGCGGTCCAGTCTGAATCCAACGCGCACACATTTCAGGGAACCAGTGAGCCATGCAATGTTGGGGTTGTGAAGCGTCATATGGTCTCTAGGTAACGATGCCGATATTTTACAGAGGCTACAGTAAATTTTGGCCAATAAGCGCCCGGTAGCGAATTCTGAACAAAAAAGGCTCTGAACAAATAGTTCAGTTGGCAGAAAGACTCCAAGCAGGAAGCTGCAAGCTTCATAATAGGACAATTTTTGTTATTGGGGCCCCCGAGCCGTGGAGTCGTGTTATTGAAGGCCAACTCGTTTTTTTATGCTGACTGAACATTTTTGTTGCTGATATCAGCCGCATACGTACTGATGTCTGTGTTGTGATTTGTCGGGCCCGGAGACATGGTGTAGGAGACGAGTCGTCTGAAGTAGAGCCATGGAGACGTGATGCGATAGACTCCAATGTGACTTGTTGGTGTACCGACACTACTGCCACAAGTCCAGAGGTCGAAGGACAACCCCGTGTTACTTGCCTGTCTGAGGAGTCATAAACACCAACCCATAGTGTTTTCGTACACGGTGAGCCTAAGTTCTATTCCTACTGATGAAATTTGCCGTAGCCTGTATAATTCTTATACCATGTCAAGAATATACTGTAGGCCTACCAATTTGCTGTCTTCTTTTAGTATCATTTAGAGAGAGATATCATCTAGAGATATAATTATTCTTCATATATATTGTAAGTCGTATGACACGCTATGCTGTCATCAATAGTACTTTTGGCCCAAAACTATCATTAAATGGCCCATTTATTCCTACGGGTAAACGTCCTATGAATAAAGGGAATTAATGCTAACCCAGTTAAGACCAAATAAATAGCAAATATCCTATAGACCTATAAATAGGACCTATGAATATTTTTTTATTTAATTATAGAACTGAACTGGTCCATTCTACCCTGGTATGTGTTGTGAGGGTTCAGACTGGAGCTGGGGAACGAGCTATAGGAGATTTATGGACGCTCTATAAGCCATCCAAATGTCTATTTTCTGTATATATTGTAAATAAAATTTGTTGAAGTTTAAATGAGCTGTTTCATCTCTTTGTGCAAATGCTTCTGTCTATGCCGAACGAGTCTGGGCAGGGTCAGATTGGAAACTGACCTTGACATTGGCGAGCGTGCCAGGATAGACAGTATTGTTAGCTTTGCACAACAGAGAAGGTAATTCGATTGTCCATATGATTTAAATTTCTTGTGTTAGTCGCAGAGGAAATGGTTTTAAAGGAATAACCAGGGCTGGGTTATAAGGCAGCACATCCCACATTTCTATTGGTACGGCATTGCTTCGGCAAGAATAAGGTTAATGCTACGGCATTGATATAACATATACACCTGGGATATACACCTACCCTAGTGATCTTGGCTTTTGGGAGAAGGTAGTGCATTGTTTATTTGGCATTTATCTGAAGGACCGGAGACGAGAATCGGTTGATAACTATTTATTGTTAAATTGATAAGTTTATTAGTGATAAAACTAGATAAGGACAGATATGGAGGATATTGAAAAGCTGGTTAATTTTGGAGAACGGATGGGTTATTCAGGGGAGCAACTTAAAGCTTTTGTAGATAAAGAAATGATACGGTTGGAGGAGAAACGTGTAAGTGATAGGGCTCGTGAAAATAGGGCGTTTGAGCGGGAGGAAAGAGCACGCGAACATGAAAGAAACATGAAAGAACGTGATCAATCACATGAGCTTGAAATGTTAAAATTACAAGCTCAAGTGACCGAGCATACCTCAGTTACCCCGATCAGTCAAGCAGGTAACCAAGGGATTTTATCCTAAAAAATGCCTGCTTTTGAAGAGACCCGCGATAATTTAGATGCATATTTAAAGCGTTTTGAGAGATTTGCTAAAGGACAGAATTGGGGAAATTCAGATTGGGCTATCCGTTTAAGTGCCCTCCTAAAGGGTAAAGCCTTAGAAGTATACTCTCGTTTACCCGTTGATGAAGCGTTAGATTACGAGAGGTTGAAATTAGCACTACTGAGGAGGTATCAGTTAACCCAAGAAGGTTATCGTGCAAAATTCCGTACATGTAGACCAGATAAATACGAATCTCCTTGTCAGTTTGCTGCAAGATTAAGTGGTTACCTAAACAACCTGGTATTCATCACACATATGATTCTCTTGTAGACTTTCTACTTGGAGAACAGTTTATGACCTCGTGTAGCAAGGAATTGTCATTGTTTCTAAAGGAAAGGGAATGTACTTCTATAGGTTCCATTAACGAAATAGCAGAACGCTATATAAAAGCACATGGACAGTATAGCTTTGCGTCTGTTAGCAAACCTGCCCAGTCGGTAAAGGGGGGGGGAGGAAAACCGCCCGATAGATCATATGGGTTCCGTCAGTTTGATAATGCTGGACAGAAACAACCTGGGAAGTCTACGGTTGCTTCACATAGCTCGCCTAGCCCTATAGTTATCAAATGCTATAACTGTGGGGGACTTGATCATAAATCCTTTAGATGTAAAGAAGCTAAAAGACCCAGTATTCAGGGTCACGGTATGGAATATCTATCTGAAATGGTAGATAAGGCCGTTGAGAAAGCTATCAAACAGGCGATAAATCCTGATAGTAATAAAAGTACTACCGAGGCAAGCGCTTGTCTACCAGTGGAGCCAGAACATGTCCCTGATAGATTAAGCAGGCAACCATTTCTCAAAGAGGAGCCAGAGATGAGTCAACTTAATGTGTCATGCCAAGCCTGTGCAGGTAAACCAGATGCTCACCCCCCTGGAATGCCCACCAGCAAGGACATGGTCTCCCATAATGAAGTATCTGTTTTGATCGAGGGACACTGGTTGTAGCAGTGTTGTAATAAGAACTGCTTTAGTAACAGAGGAACAAATGACTGGCGATAAACAAACCTGTGTTTTGATAGACGGCACTATCAGAGAGTTCCCTATAGCCCAAGTTAGTATAGACACACCTTTCTATAAGGGAGTTGTAAAGGCACTTTGTATGAACAATCCCGTATATGACATCATAGTGGGGAATATAGAGGGGGCTTGAGAACCACACGATCCTGATTTCGACTGGGTACCCGTGAAAAGCGAGATAATGAACGCAGTTGAAACTCGTTCAATGAGGGCACAAGCAAATAAATCCCCCAAACCACTTAAAGTGCCCACTCCCATTTCAGAGGTTGCACGGGTAGATTTTCATAAGGCACAAAGGAAAGATCCTTCCATTTCCTATCTCTGGGAAAAGCTAACAGTTAGGCAGGAAGGTAGAAATAAATTTGTCCTTAAGAACCAAGTCCTAGTTCGGAAATGTGATCGTAAGTACCCCCCAGGCGAATGTCAAACACAGTTTGTAGTGCCTAGAGTCTACAGGTCTGATATCATCAGACTGGCGCATGAGGGGTTAATGTCAGGTCACCAGGGAATAGCTCGAACCTATGACAGAGTAGTATCCCAGTTTTATTGGCCTGGAATGCATAAGGATGTAACAGAATTTTGTCGATCATGCGACTTGTGTCAAAGGACATTGCCAAAAGGTAAGGTTACCAAAGTGCCCTTAGGTAAAGTACCCTTAATACAAGAACCTTTCCATCGTGTGGCGATGGATATCATTGGTCCGATTTTCCCAGCTACTGACAGGTGTAAACGGTTCATTTTAACTATCATGGATTATGCCACTCGATATCCTGAGGCCATTGCTTTGCGAAATATTGATACAGAAACAGTAGCTGAAGCATTGCTTGAAGTTTATAGTAGGTTAGGGGTTCCTAGTGAAGTCCTAACTGATATGGGAAGTCAGTTTACGTCAGCGATCATGCGCGAGGTAAGTCGGCTGTTGAGTATTAAGCAGTTAACTACAAGTCCTTACAATCCTCGCTGCAATGGGATGATAGAGAAATTCAATGGGACTTTAAAGTTGCTGTTAAAACGGGTTTGGTCAGAACAACCACGTGATTGGGATCGTTACTTAGCTCCCATGCTGTTTGCTTATCGAGAAGCAAAACATAAATCTTTGGGTGGGTTTTCCCCTTTTGAGCTACTGTACGGTCGGCGCGTGAGAGGACCCATGAGGGTCCTGAAAGAACTCCTAACCAAAGAAGGTACAGAATCAGAAATAAAGACCACGTATCAATATGTAATTGATCTCAAAGAACGATTGAAAGACACGTTGAGTGTAGCACAAACTATGCTTGGTAAAGCCAGCGATAGATACAAAGCATATTATGATGCAGGTGCAAAACCAAGATGCTTAGAAAGTGGTGATCAGGTCCTTGTTTTACTACCAACTAACAAAAACAAATTATTGCTTCAGTGGAAAGGGCCATACCAAGTCTTGCATAGGTTTAATGATTGTGATTACAAAGTTAACATGAATGGGAAAATAAAAACCTTTCACATCATATCTCCTGAAGAAATATATTCCCCGAACAGTCAATAAGCCTGACCAGCTTGGTGGCTGCATATATGACTTGTCCTGTCCCGTCAATGAACGATGTGAGAATATATTAGCTGGTAGTGCGATTGAATGAGGCTCAAATGACTGGGAAATTAATGATGGGAGAACTATTATTGAAATGCCCAAAGCGTTACGTTCTCAGGGTCCAGCTGATGTGAATCTTTATGAATAGCTTTCAATACAGCAGGTATCAGATATGAAAGACTTGGTAAACCGATATGACTCGGTACTAACTGATGTCCCAAATAAAACCCATGTAATCGAGTGTGATTTTCAAATTACATCCGATCAACCTGTCAGGTCTAAACCTTACCCGGTACCCTATGCCTTGAAAGACATCATGATGAGTGAGATAAATGATATGTTGTCTCTTGGGATCATTGAGAGATCCAATTCTAAATTTGCATCTCCAGTGGTAATGGTACGCAAAAAGGATGGTTCCATGCGCTTTTGCGTAGACTTTCGCAGACTGAATCGGGTAATACTTTTCGATCCAGAACCCATGCCACACCCAGAAAGCATCTTTGCAGAATTACGTAACAGTTATGTGTTTTCAAAGATAGACTTGACAAAAGGGTATTGGCAAATACCCATGTCAGAAAGATGCAAAGAATTCACAGCATTTGTAAACCCAAACGCCCAATACCAGTTCAATTTCATGCCTTTCGGCTTGGTGGTAGCTAGTGCTCAGTTCACTCGCATGATGCGAAAACTGTTTGCCGATGTCGAAGGTGTCACATGCTATATTGACGACGTGCTATGCCACAGCGTTAACTGGTCTGACCATTTAATGCTACTGGAGAAAGTGTTTCAGGTTCTCCACAGCGTCAATCTTGCTGCAAAACCTTCGAAGTGCTTCTTGGGCTTTCCTAATTTGGGGTTCCTTGGACATACGATCGGTAGGGGTCAACTCGCCACGGATCCGGTAATTTTGAACAAAATAAACAATAGTCAGAGACCCACCACCAAAAAGGAGGTCCGTTCATTCCTCGGCCTTACGGGGTATTATAGAAAATCCATCCCCAATTACGCCGAAATGGCGGTACCATTGACTGATCTCCTACGAAAGGGGCAAAGTAATAAAGTTAATTGGGGAGAAGCACAAGAAAGGGCATACGAAACTCTAAAGGGATTGTTACAAAACAACCCATATTACAACTGCCCTACATAACCCAGGGGTTCATCCTGAGGACAGACGCATTGAATGAGGGTATTTGGGCTATTTTGATGCAAGAACAAAATGATACCCTTCCAAAGAATCCAACACAACACACAGTAAACACGCTTTACAGGAATCATCTAGAAAAACATCGCCGAGGCTCTACATACCAGGATGCACACGTGAGCTCGACCAGGCGAGAAAGCCTCAAGCTGGCATGACAACGAGAGTTCAACCAGTACGGATTAAACTGAGAATGTAATACGCGGCCAGACACGGGCGCTACAATACGAGTTACGCCCGTGTCACACAATAAAAAGGGCACCTGTAACATTTGTTACTCCTAATGTCCGCAATCCGAGCTGACCGGACCTGACCATAAATATGTCCGGTCCGATCTCGTCTCGTCCGCTCTGTGAGCAGCTTTTTTACGGAAGTGTGAGAAACTCCGCGTATACAAGCAGAAATCTGAGGGTTGTACATGTCAAACGTTTGCATGCATTGCTAAGTTTTTACAAATTTTCGAGGTATTGGACGTGATTTTAATATATTATTTTGAATATTTCCTTGAGACGCCCTTTAATTGCTGCATATGTTGTTACAGAGCAGGAGAAGCCAGGCATAGTTTTCAGTATATACTGAAGGTAAGACCAAAAAGGGTTAGAAAAGAAGGCCATTCAAAACCATTCAAAATGGTTGTTTTGGGAATACTTAAGTAAATATTTTTGCGTGTAAAACATTTTGTGATTAATTCATTACTATTTTCCTCATATTAGCTATTTTTTTAATTGAATATCTGCTTATTTACTGATATTTTTTTAGGTGGGGTCCCTATCCATCGTCATATACATAAAAAAAACTAGTTACCAAAGAGTTTCCCCTCACCGCTGAATTTGTCTATAAGGATATTTTTAATGTTTTTTTAAGTGGGTTCTTTGGCCTTGACCTTCCGCCCGTCCGTCCGTGAACTTATAAATAGATTATCTCCCCCGAGTCTGATTATGGGCAAAGTCCACGCATATTTAATATGTGGTGTCGCCGCGATCACTTACGAGGAATATGATGGATTTTGTTAAACTGAAAAGAAATATTAATCAGTATAATATCTCGCCTTAGTTCGATTTCAAGCAAGATTCGCGCATATCTATTGAGGTCAGGGTCACCAGATACGCGACGGGATATTATGCACCATTTGCGGTGCTCTTGTTATATTAATTATGCAACTTTATGTATTAATTTTTTTCGGGGTCTTGGCTGATGTTTCTTCCACTTTGAACACGTATTAGAAACAACTGGTGAATGTATATCTGTTTGCACTCTCCCCACTGTGGCCTAAACAATTCCTCTAATTTACCTTAGGCCAAAATTTAAAAATAAAAGGTATGGTTCTTAGGCACAGCCCGCGTCAATTTTAACCCCCCCCCCCCCCCCGCATCAAAAATTTTTATTTTGATTTTCATCTTTCAAGATAAATAATGCAATTAATTGAGTTCTTTTATCTGTTTAGTAAAAATATTTATTTTCATGCTTTTCCCTGATCATATGAATTTTTTATCGAAACATGCAAATAAGGTAAAAAATACCGCCCGCCTGCACTGATTTCTGAAAAAAGTGCCTGAGAACCATAGCTTAACCTTATGTTAATAGATTGCACGTCTATTTCTAACGGTCTGTTTTCCAAAAACAATACACAAACATGTGAGACCATGTGAAAAGTTTCATTCATATTTTAAGTTTTACGAGAATTCATAAACGCTACTTTTTTACAATAAACTGATCTGATTACAAACACATGTTAGTGTGTCACTGATCCAATTCATGATCGCATATGGACAAACTCTTGGAGTAAGTAGGAGCATTTGATTCGATGAAAACCTTTCCGTGTAGAAACCGAATAAGTTGCCTTCACACTCGTCAAAACGGAAGATTGGGTCGGGTTTGTTTTTATCCCATAATAGTACTGCGGCTCCATAATTTTATAAAAGTAATATACTTTTATTTCAGACATGAATCTTTCAGGGGTAAATACTGTTTATATTCTCATCGGGTGATGAGAGCAGTAGACATGGTCTGTCAATATTTCTTAATAGTGATATTTTATTACTTATGATTTTTCTGGCTGTATATTTTTACAAAGTAACAAGATATATGGAATATATAAATACTTTTTTTATACCTGAAGGCTGTTAAGAAGTATCACATGCTGTAAAATATTAAAAGAAAAAATTTCCGCTATTTAGCATTGAGTTTTATTTATATCATATTTTGTTTCAGACACTTTTATACCTTTTCTTGTAAGATTGTATTTATTGTTTTCCAACTGGTTGACCTGACCAGTTTAAAAAGAGACGACAATAGTTCCAGCGACCGTGCAAATGTCAAAACATCCGCATCTTTGCCCATGACAGACACCAGTTCGTACTCGCAGAACAGTTACAGGCCGGGAGTTTGAAATCTAATCGGCAAGGTCGATAACTGACATATTAGGTTTAACATTTGTTATTTAAACCAAACTTGCTTAAGTCTATATAATCTCGGGGGAATTCCTCAGGCAAAGCCAGGAAGCAAGCAATTGAATCATATGACGCATTAACGACTTGTCTCTCTGTATCATCAGCTGTCCGGCACCTTTTCATTTCCCTGTTGTATAACATAACAGTTTATCCAGCTTTAGAAACACTCTTTCAGTTGTAAAATCCATCTCATCTGTATATTTTTTTTAAACCGCCAGGGTTTCGACGGTTCATTGTTGGGCGATAACTGCTGGTTCATCAGCCGACTGACAAATACCCGTTGTATTGTTGCTCGAGGGAACCAACATTTTTCTTTGTATAAAACAAAGGTGTACGCATAAAAATACGTCTGCGAAATGGCGGGCATTGAGGAATTATAACGGCAGCGTTATTACATAACCCGGAAAATTCGCCTCCTGACGAAAACGATATTAATAAATTTAACGGTGAAAATCTAATACCCTTTTGCAAAAGGAATCTTACAGGAACAGCATTACGAAACCTGACAGAAGAAGGTGAATTATAACGAGAATCGGTTAATGGACACGACTGAAGAAAAGGACACGCGAATACTGATGGAGGACCGAAAGGAAAGGCGGTTCCTAGTGGAGGAAATCCCAAAGAGTGAGGGGATTCTGAAAATTCAGAACCAGACTAGTAACAAAACCAGAACACCGAAAGCAGGGAGACCTGGTACAGTTACCTGGTACTGGCCGTCAGGTTTTTCTCTTGTTTTATTTCTGTTGAATTACAGACTTCCTATGGTGTAATTTACCAGGACTTGAAGTCGTATTACTCCGCCGATGCCCCCGGAGTCTCCCTTCCATTAGCGACACAGGATTTCATGACACACCTCGGTGGTAGGTTTACGGTCGATTTACCATTGGAGAAATTGCTTGTATAAATAACGACGTCAACCAAGTATTATTATATAACTTTATAAATATATTTTAAACAGATTAACTTGTTTATTCATGCACGAGCGTTCGAAGCGCACAGGCTTCTTCGAAAGCTCGTGTGTTAATAAACAACTTAACTATCTAAAAGGCGTTACTCTTTATCTCAACCTTCTACTATCGACTAACATGGCTATACCACTTGTTATATATATATATATATATATATATATATATATATATATATATATATATATATCCCTGGGTGATACTGAATTCTCAGCTGGATTGTTCCTTATAATGTTAAGAGAAACTACATCTCGGTCATTTTTGTTTGGCAGTGTGTCATTATGTATAATGTCATCGATTGTCACAGTCATATTGATATATATCCTTCTAGTCTTGACTGATTAACCCATCCTATCATTTCTAGCATTGTTCACCAGTGCCTTCGTGAAGGTTTTTGGACTGCGTGCTGTAGGGTTCATTGGAGGTCTCGTGTCTGCTGGAGGTTTCATCATCGCATATATTTTGCTCCGAGTCTTGCGTGTTAACAGTGGCATACGGCTTCATTGTGGGTAAGCGGTGGCCAACGTGTCTGACTACTGGGTCAGTATTAGGGTTCAGTACAGGTTTGAATCCAGACTTACCGAGTGCTTTAAATTAAGATCTCCGTCGATAAATTAGTGTGACTTGAGATGGCCGCAATGGTTTCAAAAATATTTTTAAAAAATGTTTTTTTTTTCCGTTTTTTTTTATCTTTTTTTAACTGGAATTTTGATCGAACAATTGAATTCAAATGTCAAATAAAACCCTAAATTCTGTTCAAAAGAAAACTAATATATAACCACGATATGTGTTGGGTATAAAAATTTTAAGTGACTGGCTTTATCAGGGATTCTAACTTGAAGAGGTAAAATTGTATATCCTTCGACTGCAGTGAAATGTCCACTTTGCATTTTCTTTGTCTTATTGTAGGTATCGGCTTCGCATGTGTATATCTGTCAGCCAGTATATCGATTCAGCTATTTTTTGACAAGAGACGGTCATTCGCTACTGGAGTTAATAACGCCGGATCAGCTCTTGGTGTATTCGCTATGAGTCCGCTGGTCAGATTTCTCCTCAATAAGTATACGTGGCGGGGGGCTATGTTGATCAAAGCGGGTATAGTTCTGCAATGCACCTGGTTGTGGTTACTGTTCAGCCCCCTATGCAATGAGGAACAGGAGAAAAATCACGTGACTAAAGATCAAAACAGCGTCACATACCATAAACAGAAAGTGAAGTCATCATTAAACAATAACAAGTTAGACGAGACACCTGGTATGTCTCGGAAATTGTCAACAACGTTGAAAGAAACGTTCGACTTCAAGCTTTTCAAGGACTTTCATTTTACTGTATATTCAATAGCAATATATTTCGCCCAGATGGGTTTTCCAGTCACGTATGCATTTGCACCAGACAAAGGTACCGACATGGGATTTTTGCATGACGAAACAAAATGGTTCATCTCGTTCACCGGAGTGGGAGGTTTGATTGGTAGGATAACATTCGGACTGATTGGCAACTTTCCTTTATAACATGACCGGCGCCTGCATCTCCACCGTCTAAGTGTTGGTGTGACTGGTGTCAGCCTCGTTCTGGTGCCAGCTTGCAGAACTCACACGTCCATTTACATCATTCTTACTATATACGAGTTCGCGGCCGGTGAGTGATTCGGGTACTTTTGATTCAGATTTCTTAAGTCTTTCTAACTCTAGTCGTTTAAACTCAATGTCTTTTTCTAGTCTTTCCCTTTCAATTTTTTTTTTCTAGTCTTTCCCTTTCTAACCTTTCATGCATTTCTAACTTTTTTAATTGCATAGCAAGGCTGCCATCTTTTGATGATTCTACTTCACTCTCTTCAATTAAACCTTGCTAGCTAGATCTTTCATGATTTAAGCAATGATATCAGGCTTTCTCAAAGCTTTTTCACACCTAGCCCAGCCCTAAGTGTTAACCCAAACGTAACAACTGATCTTTTGTCAACTGTTCAAGTTGATCCGGGTCGGGATCATCAACAAATGCCTCAGGTTTGAATTCTGTCATGTTAAGATGTTAAAAAACAACAAAAACAATAATATAAATCTTGTTAACAATGTATTGTAAAAAAATGTGTAATTATGTAAACAATGTTTTGTAGACAATGTGTGTATGTCAAGGCCTAAAAGAATTTTCAAAACTATTAAGCATCCCGGACGAGCCCCCAATTTTATTTTACGGAACCTAATTATAGATCACGTAGTCCTCACTAGCATAAATGTTGTTACGGAGATAAATAAAAATCAGATTCTGTAACACTAGGCAGCGTGAAATGTCTAGGGGAATGAATAATGAAGTCAGTGTTTTTTTATTAACAATTTTTTTATATTTTTTTCTTAAAACACTTAACATAACAATACACTAAATCAAAACAATTTCACTGTAAAACAATAAAAATATACAGTACCAGAGTGTCCGGATCCTAGGCTTTGATTCTGGATAGCACCACTGTAACAGTTCAACAAATCCTCTAAAACATATAATCCAAATGAACACTTCACGTAAATTGTCCAATGTGAATCTGTTGTCATCCAAAAGTGAAGTTCTGTTAATAATCCAAAAGGCAAACTAAGGACTGTATAAAATCTGTTGCAGGGTTCGAAGAATATCTATAAGATCGCAATTATCGGAAGGGTCGCAAAACAAACTCACACTCTTCCGTGTCAGCTTGATTTTTTTTCTCCCCCGCTTTAAACACAGCCCGTATTTTCACCCAGAGGCTAGAAACTTCTATTTCACCAACATCCCAAAGAACACCCTATGCATGAACTGACCTGAACATTCCAGAAGCGCTTATCGAGCGCTGTGTCTTTACACGCTAGGGTTCAACCAGTACGGATTACACCGAGCGCTGTGTCTCTACTCGACATAGCAACGCCCAGGGCTTGAGCCTTACACGAAAAAAAATATCAACAGACACATGAAAACTTCTGCGCACAATAAAACATTACCTGTAACAAAATTAATTCCACACCCAATTAGTATGATCTTCATTATTTTTTTTATACATTTCTGTATATATGTTCGTATTGTTAACAGGAAAGAGCATGTATATTAGTCCCGTATACACTATTATCAATTTGGCCACAAATCCATTGCCTAAACGTAAGTACATTTCATAGATATATACTGGCCCAGCTGGTGTCACACTGCTGAGGCCACGGGCACCTTGTTTGAGACTGTTTAAATTTCATATTCGTTGAGCAGGAAATGATTATCGGGAATGAACACAGCAACACTTGATACTTTCACCAACCTAGTAATCTGAATAAGTCTTAGCTGACGTGAAATTTCTTCGTCAGAACTGAGATTTGAGGTAGAAGACCAATAAGCCGGCAAGTTTAGCACCCAGGAGAATTCAGCATTTTGCGAAAACAAATTGAAGATATAAATTATTCCACATATCTATCCCCAAAAGAATATTATAGCACTAATGGATAAAGTTAATGATCAGACAGTTTAAACAAAACCGAGAAGACGGTCATGAGGAACCTAAATATGTCGCAGATACTGATGAAATAGCACAAAAGTGTAAAGCGGTTCCTCGTGGAGGAGAACCCAAAGGGAACTCAGAACCAAAACGCCAAGCCGAAAACAAAGACACGTGGTACAGTTACCTGGTACTGGCCGTCAGCTTTCTCACATGTTTTGTAACTGGTGGGTCAGTAGATTCCTATGGTGTTATTTTCCAGGATTTGAAATCTGATGCCTCCGCCGATGCCTTCAGACTTTCAATGCCGTCAGCGACATTGGGTTTCGTATTGCACGTTGCTGGTAGGTTGACATTGAACTTGTCCAGTCACCTCAGATTGACTGCCTAAAGTAACATCATTTCCAATTTGCAGCTGATACAGTAAATGTAAACATTACACGTATTTTGTAATGCTTTTTTTCATCTGAGTGTCATTAGGTTCTAACAATCTGTAATACATTTATAGTATATAAATGTAATTATTATGATCCTTAAATCGACCAACAGGGTTAAAGCAGCACAATTTTGAAATATATATATAAAAAATGCAAGGCAATTTGTAATATTTATAATGGAACTAGACTGATATACAACAGCAAATTATGAACGGATTAAATGCTTGTAATGTTTAAATAAGGTACTTTTCCATTTATATTGACGGTAATTGGAACAATAATTGTCCCCACTTCACCAAACAAAAAGCCATCAGAATAGCAGATCACAATAGTGCCAAACAGTGGCTTGTGTCATACGCGCATGGTTGACCTATTTCTTTGTAATCCCTTGGTTTTGCTGTATCTCTGTATGTGTTGAAGAGACGGTTCGCCGGCAAGTGTTCTTGTGTCGTGTATCTTTTGGTATTCAGTTAAGGCCTCCGTTGTTAGTTATGCCATTGTTATTTTTAGCGAATAGCGGGGTATTGTTCCCAGTCTCCTAAGTATTCAGCGTGCCCATGAGTATAGATGAGCCGCAGTAGAAAAACGGTTTCCAGACATTGTATGAGACATATGGATATAGATGAGCCCTACGGGTAGTTAGCATTTATAAGGTTCGCATACACGGAGTGGTCATCCGATCAGTCTTCGTTGTCCAGAAGCCAGCCATCCGTCTGTTGGGGTCTAGTACCGCTAGTCCAGGACCAGTGCCAACAGTTTCGGTCCGGTGCTGCCAGTTTCGGTCCAGTGCCTCCAGTCGGGTATCAGAGCCGACAGTGGGGGACTTGTATTGCCAGTTTAGGACTCTGTAATTAGCTTGGATTGTTTTTATTTTATTGGGCAGCCAGTGTATTTAATGTGGACTTGTGCGTAGAAGGCTGGGAACCCTATCTGGTAAGGTGGTTTGGAATTTTTTAATTTTGTTGTTAATGTATATTCTGTGTTGCTCAGCCACTGCCTTGTGTTTTGTTGTGTACCTTGGTGCTGGTACTGGGAGTGCACCTTAAAAAAACCCACACCATATCTACTATACAACATTAAACCAAAGGCGACCAGGTCCGACCCTTGGTAAAGGGGCAGCCTTTTTCCTAGGGCACCGGTAGGGGCAATGCTTACCGGGTGACCATGATTGGTGGCCAAACCCGGGAGGTTTAGGGTATACAAATTAAGTATTTTTTAGGGGAACTAGGTGCATACTCACGTGTTTGTATTCAGAAATGCTACGACCGTAACCTGTACACGTTAGTATAGCCAGCGTTTGGGTGTAGAACACAGCTGGCGTTTGACCTGTACACGTTGGTAAAACCGGCGTTACGGTTTGTTTAACGGCAATTTTGAATAATTAAGAGTCTATTCTTTACTTGCTACAAGAGAATTTTGAAGGGTCAACAGCTCCTCTTTAAGAAGCTATAGTATGCGGCTCAGATATTGGAATTCTGCAGTGTCGGGTGACCCTGGCTACCGCATTCTGCAGTGTCAGGTTACTGCGACCATTGTGAATTTACTCGACCCCCCCCCCCCTCCCTTTGTTTTATCCCGAAAGTTAACAAACGTTTGCACTGCCGGTCCACGAATAGGGCCGTGTACTTACGGATTTCCTGGTGTTTGAAGGCTCCGTGTACCCTGTCATGTCGGAGTGCGTGTCCGTTAGTAAGCTTAGTGTCACAGTAGGTTTAAGGGTAGCAGGTCGAGACGGGTGATGCGTCGTAGATCCCGTAGTTTTAGGCGGGAGGGTTCGTATGTCCGCCTTCCGCAAACTCTTATCAACATGGACTTGATGAAAAAGGCCATAGATTGTGGTAAGAAGATGGGTTATACAGGGGAGGTTTACAGATGTTTGCTCATAGCCAGATGGCTTAGGCTAGAAAACAGGCCGCGCAGGAACGAGATGAGCATGCTTGGGCTCGTGAGCAAGAGTTAGAGTACATAACAAAGAGCAGAATAGAGAGCGGGAGGCTCGTGTGAACGAGTTAGAGTTAACAAGCTTGAAGGTTGCTTTGGGTATGCAAGCAGCTGAGGAGGCTGCACGTGTTCTGTTTCCGGCAGTAAAGTCCCGCATTTTTAAAAATCGATCGATAGGATCCATGCATAACTCGAGAGATTCTTGAGAAAAGCACTGAGCGAAGACGATACGCTAGTAGGTGAGCATTTAACCCCAGCTGGAGGCCTCATCATGTCCTATTTTGCTCCGAGTCTTGACGTGTTCACGGTGGCATACGGCGGAGTTGTAGGTATGGGCATTCACAACCTGTTGTGAGAAAATTATAGTCCATGGGCTCGAGGGGCTTCCCTCCACCATCAATTAGCCAAACCTATTTTTTTCTTTTTGTTATTTGTATATTATTTGAATTTTAGGATGTAAACATTTATCAAACTAGACATCAGTAGTGGATTTTTTTACACCATTCCAGCTGAAATTTCTTCTCCAAGTTAGATGGGTAAGGGATATAAAAGTAACCATAACTCTATAATCGTTTAATCAAGAATACCAAAGTACGAAATTATTGCTTTTACTTAGACCGTTCAGATAATATATACAATATGTAAATAAGGGCAGTATTGAGGTCATCAGGGGTTAAAAGGTAATGAGATTCAGATTTACGACCCCGAACAAGCAATAATAATTGTCAGCTAAGCAGGTAATATTTGGGCATCAATTTACATCAGTACTCTCTCCACACATTTGGGAACCAATATTTTCACACCATGTGGCTGCAGACCGTCTCGAACTCTTTTTTTTTTCCGAGAGTGTTTCGAGACCCTTGGACCTATTCGCAATTCATAAGTTTACCCCAGTCACGCCTCACCTGCTTAACTCCGAATTCACTCAATGACTGTAACAACGTTGTGAAACACTAATCACATGTATACATGTAACAAAAATATCGTTGCATAAACATGTACAGTTACAAGTACCTCAGCGGTATTATAAGCTACATATAGAGAATAGGTTATCTGTTCATAAGTTCACAGACAGGAAATTATGTTATTCTCCAAGCATACACACAGGAACGGCGAAAGTCACAGTAGTAACACTACAAGGAAGAGACATGGAAAGTATGTTATGTTCCAAGCATACGCACAGGAACAACGAAAGGGCACAGTTATCACATTACAACGAGGAGACACAGATCTCGGAACAAAAAACTGGTTGCATCACTTTCAGATCGCAAAATAACTTGACAGTTCTTACGAAAGGTATTTATTAGGTATTTCTAGCACACCATACATGACAGTCGCGTGCTGAATATTTCTTGCACTTTAAGGGAGCCGTGCCTGCCGATACGTAAAGACAATAACAACATCACAGTGCCTTGAAACTGTGGACCACCGAAATTACCTCACTCCAGGCTATATCTGAAGTATCACTAAAAGTAACACAGGTTTGGTTTCAAGTCTGACGCACCAACACAAGTACAGACTGACAGCTGAGCCCAGGCAGAAGCGGGCCTCTGGGGAACTCGATCGAACCGCTCTCCAACCGTGCCCTGGGCTAGGATAACTTTTAATCCAGACCCACTAGTAAATCTCGTCTTCACTCCGCGTAAAAGGAATCGTGGCTTAAGACAGACCAGTGTTCCTTCACCAAGGGACATCATTTTTGCTGTTGAATAAACGTTTCATTGAAGTTCTATCCTCTAGGATAATTATAAAAAAAGGTTCAATTATTGCATCCTTTTAGAATCATTAGCATATATGTGAACAAATGTCTTCAGAATTCGGACTCTTTATTCGCGATGGAACTATTAAGTCTATGCTTTCCAAGAAATCATTGTTGTTAAAATTTCATTTCTCGAAATAAAGCAACAACAGTAAACATACCGAATCGATCACAGACCGCTTTGTTTTTTTCCAAGTGACTGCATTTATCGTTTTGGCACGTTTAGTCATTCAGAATCTCTAGTAAACTCAGTATTAATGTTATTCGTTCATAAACACGTCAGTAACAACTGAAATGTAATATTCAAGCATGGCGGATATTAAAAAAAAAAATACTTCTATTTTAAAAGTAATGTAACATCTATTATCATTTAAATTCATATAGGAATAAAAGTCCGCAATTCGCCTCAACAGAATTGTGACTATTTAACTATCTGGGAATAAAGTTAAATGAAATAAACCTTCTGATGGCCCGTCGGAAGTTCTAAGAAAATATATAATGAATGCTGCAATGAAACATTGTCCTTAAGCAAAGTAAAACGCAGGGTCGTAGGAATTCAGATTATCCCGGATAAATCCTGAAATATACAAATAAGAATATTTATGACCATCAGATATAGTTTACAGTGGATTGATAAATTGATCTTTCGTATAGAATAAAATACAAACAGAAATTCACAATTCACCTACATCAATTTGATGAATTTTAATATAGAAGAGTTATATGATTCATTTTGTATTTCTCACCGCAAAAAAAAATAATTAACCTGAAAGTGGAGGTCCCATCAGGTACGCAACACCAAAGACGATAAACCAAATGCAGTAGGAGCGAGCGAGTCTCCACCTGTAAGAAACCTTCACCAGGTTAATTTTAAGTTACATACCTGTCACTTTGAAGATAAATATAAAGTTAAATGGACATTCGTGAGTTGTATCGTCGGAAAAAAAAGAAGATAAAAGTGCTTATAAAGATACGGACGGTAGCTTCTTGTTTTATCGCTCATTACCGAATATCTTCCCAACTGTATAAGATTTATATCATTATCGTGTATGCGGCACGGCTGCGAATTATTCGCACCCGAACTAGTTATTATCGTGATACGATATAGTAAAACCTAATTAATAAGTATTCATGTGACTCTGAATGAAATATGGTCATGTTGTTTTATTCAGGTTCAAGTGTTAAAATGAAATACAAAGTAGGCTAATCTCAAAGTGGTAGATATTGATCTCTTATTTGCCGAGATTGGGCACTGATATTTGTTATCACATGAAAGTATTTTATCACTTACCACCTGCAAACCCGCATACCGACATGATAATATACATTGACCAAAGGCACCAGCAAGATGGAACCAAAATATGGCTGACACCAGCCAGAGCGAGACAAAAGCTATGAAGTATCAGTTGTCGTCCTTGTAGTAAGGCAGCATTGCCAATCAAACCAATTAAAATTCTTCCGAGTAAACTGCCAATGCCAAGACAAGAAACAAACCATCCGGTCTCATTTTTAGAAAACCCCATTTCAGTACCTTTATCAGGTGTAAATACATAAACAAGCGGATATGCAAGCTGAGTAATAAAGTGTGCTATCATATAGAGGGCAAAGGATAGCTCCTTCAACAGACTGAAGTCTACAGCGGCTTTTAATGCTGCCAACAGTTTAATCTTCGCGATTGTGTCCTGCTCTTGTGCATTTGATTGATTGCTGTCTCTGTCACAAAGTTGTTTGGAATTAATGTCTACACGCTTGAGGCGCCCATAGTCCGTTGATTCTTGACCTAAATCTGGTCGTTCTAGCATCCATAACCACCAACACTGAAGAACAACACCGGCTTGGATCAACATGCAGCCACGCCATGTGTATTTGTCCAGAAGATACCTTGTCAGAGGACCCATCGCAAACACGCCTAAACATGACCCTGACTTTGCGATTCCAGTCGCCATCGCTAGGTGCCGGTCAAAATACTTTGAAACCCCCAATCCGGCCAAGAATAATAGGAACGCATATCCAAAACCTGAAATGCGAATGATGATGGTTTAGATTCTACTACCCGTTTATTAATGGCGGGATATCCTTCCGTTATTCAACTTTCGACATCTGGTTTTAGTCCGCACGAACAAGTGATAACGGCCACGGAAAAGCTTTTTAAATGTTCCTTAAGAATGAATTACTCTGGGTTAGATAAGGGCAGGGAATCCACAAGAGGATACTTCATGGACAGTACCCAGACTCGAATCTGTGGGGATAGTATCTCTGCGATCAGACCCATAGAATTTGTCCCATCAGGAAAGATGGTAATTTATAATGGGTACGAGAATGAATTCGGCCTTTACATATTCCTGTAATAATTTAATGTCTGAGTACATAGACTATAAGGATGTTTGTTTAATCAGATATTACAGTCATACCTGTTACGAAGCAGAACGTCATAGTAAAGAATGGCAGGCTGTTGGCAGATGATGACATCAGTAAACCTACAGCCGCCAGTAGTCCCCCAATAATACCAGCGGTACGAAGAGAGATGATTTTCAAGAGCGGACTGACAATCAAGGCTGAATGATAAAATATTTCATAATGAATATTTGAACGGCTAAATAAACTTTTCTGTTCCGATACAGAAAAATGAAGGAAAGGAAAATTAATCTAAATGAAGTATGAAATATTAGAGAAATATGCTACTGTATATGTATTCACAATATATAAAAAGATACATAAAAACAAAATGATATATTTCCACCATTCATGTAAAAGGAAAGTAAAAACACCTGTTAGGTCACATGTACATGAATGTTACATTAAATCAACTGAACGGTAAAGTAGATAATTCAGACATTTAATGCACGTAAAAAAGTGTATAAAATTAATATATCTTATGCTTACATAAGCTAATCAGATACTTCAGTTCAAATAAGTAGTGTCTCATGTTTTGTTTCAAAATTTCTATAGTTTACAGCTAGAATATTATTTTATTGGCGATACGAGGTATAGTTTAACAATATCTTTACCTCTGATATATATTAATTTAGAATTTTCAGTGTGGCGATTGCAGGATCATACCGCACCTGTGCCAGATTGTTTCCTGATTTGCATTTATTTTCAAAAATGTTTCTGTGCCGTACCTGTTTTTCCGATCCAATAAAATTCATTAAACAAAAAAAAATCAGTGTTGCGTTATATTTCGCGTTAAAAGTAACTTACCTCCACAACAAGACATGGCAGTTTGTACTGAAGACGGCAAGGACAGACTGGAGGTGTTAGCGACGAAACTTGACCTCAGGTCTTGATAGATGATTCCATAAAGCATCAATACTCCGTCCGATAAAGCATGGGTGGTAAAACATACGGCAAGAACAAGGTAGCTAAACCATGTTTCTATGCTGTCATTATCTGCTTGTTCAGAGCACCTTCCAGTCAATGTCTCCGCATCCTTGTGCATTGATTTAAAATCTGAGCTGTAAATTATCGCATTCACGCTTTCTCTATTTTCATCATTTTTATTGTTTGCTGCACAGCCCGGACCATCTTTTTCTGTTGATTCCTGGATGAGACTGGCGGGGGTAATAATTCTTTTGTCACAAGATGTCACGGAATCACAGGCCGCGTACCCAGAAACAACGACATTATGTCTAATTAAGAACTGATTTTATATATCAAAAGTTTGATGGTTTCATGATCTACTTCGGATATAAACATCTATAGCCGAACATTCAAGGAGAGACTTCAGTGTTTCTGTAAATGAGAAAGGACGTATCTAAATAAAATATTGATTGTAAATGTTTAGTTTATGATGAAAGAAAACAATAAACCACAGGACACTGGTCAGAGGTTACCCGCCTCAGAGGGCTGGTATCTGACTCATTTAGAGATATAATTAAGATTTGGCTGGTAAATTGACAATAAGATAAATTTAACCTAAATAGAACTAATTTATATACATTTTTATTCACCAATGTTATTACAATATATATATATATAAGTGCGGAATTTTAACCAACAATTGATACAAGGATTTTTATTTGAAATCCGAAGTGAATGTTCCTTTTAGACACTAACCAGTAGGTGTAAGAAGAAAAGCCAGCAATACAAATCGAAAACAACGACTGATCGATAGTAAGACAATGTTCCAGGTAGCTTAAGTTACATTATGTAGTGGATATACACATTACAAACTGTGTACATTGCCTGACTATAGTATATGAACACCTGGATGGTAGCATAATGATTCATTGCTTGTAGATAAATCATTAGCTCACGGTCATTTTGAATTATAGGTAATTAAACATTTGTAATGATATGTGCATATTATGACAAATGTCATGCCATTAGGTCATCCTTGATCAATTCAAGACTTACTATCTCCAGGTCACCTGGTGTTTAAGTTGTTATGGTTCCATGTGTGAGTAAACACAGTCCACGTATGTGTGTTTACCATAACAAGACGACATGATCATATCTCCACTCTTGCTCATAGTGATAATTCGAAAAGGAACATGAATGATATAAAAACAAAAAAAAATGGTCAGAAGCTTAAAAAATCTTGATTTTAGTTGCATAATACGCGAGCAGGCGTGTGTGCTATGTTCATGTTTGGCAGCATGGATCGTACCAGGTGCAAGCCTATTTGTACTTGTATCCAGGAGTGAACAAACGGTTTTAGAAAAAATATTAGCAAATACGATACTATTTTAAAAGAAAACAAATATCGTGTATATTTAACTTACCTGGTATCTGAATAGGTCCCTAGTATATATATATATATATATATATATATATATATATATATATATAACCATGAAGAAAACAACACTGTAAATTCACAACAGTCTTGATGCGACCCGATCATCAGGTGAATGTGGTTGGAATGAAGCTAACGGCGTGGTTTGAGAAGCCGAGACTTTACGGAATTACGAGATTAGGCTTTTTGCGTTGGGGGGGGGGGGGGGGAGCATGTGAAAGACTGACACTGATCCTATTGTCCTCGGGGGCACAATAAGATTGGTTGGGGTACACGTGTGATACTGGAACATAACAGGGCAAAGAGGTTTGTTGTTGTTTAAATGTTTATATTTAATACAAAGATATTTTACCAGGATGCCCAATTAGCATAATAAGCTGATTTTTAATAGGGTCCTGGGTACAGTGAAAATTTCAGTTGTATACACATATGATATAAAGTACACATATACTATGAAACAGATCGCATATACATATACATATATATATATATATATATATATATATATATATATATATATAAATGGAAATGGTATACACAGAAAAGTCGGTTCACTGACGGGGGAAGCGAATCTACGATCTTTCGATTTCCGGTCGGGAGATTTAACATTTCATGAAATGAAATGATCTTTCTTTATACATTCAATTAACAATCAAGCCGGTTGAGCCTATTTTTTTTTTAATGTAAGGAAACATATCGGAAAATGAAGCTTTTGAGGGGATTTCGTTGAGCGCTGAGGAAACTGAGCTAGGATACTCATCTTGTGAACCCGTGTCAGTGTGTGACACAAAAGTGATTACCTCCGCTAATCTCACACAAGAATCAACCGAAAAAGAAGAACCTGGGAGTGTAGCAAACGTAAAAAATAATGCGACTGCAGAAAGTGTCAATGCAAGAAATAACATGTACAGTTCAAACTACGAATCCCAAGAGGACGCAAAGAAATTGGCTCACAAGAACAAGAAACCATCAGACGACAGCATAGAAACATCGTTTAGCCACCTTGTTCTTGCCGTATGTTTTGCAACCTTTGCTGTATAGGACGGAGTACTTTTTCTGTATGGAATTATGTATCAAGACCTTAAGTCAAGTTTCGACAGTGACACTTCCAGTCTGGCCCTGCCGTCTTCCGTACAAATTGGTGTGGCTTATTTCGGAGGCAAGTCACTTTTAACATTTACACAGCGTCACACTGAATGACCATTGTTTTCACCAGGTTTACGGAATCGCAAGTAAACTATAATACGAAGTATGGAATCATAAAACGCGGCATTTCCCTGGATTTTCTTGTTTTTCTTACTTAATACCTTGTTAGTACATGTAATCGAGACGTAAGCATCATTCAGATTATTGTATATTCATTGTTGCAGTCCTGATCACAAGTCCGCTCTTGAAATTCTTGTCACTTCGAGCTGCTGGAATTACTTGGGGACTTCTGGCCGCTGTAGGTATTTTGATATCATCATTTGCCGAAAGCCTCCCCCTCTTCACTGTTACATATGGCTTGGTATCAGGTTTGAATAAATATTTTGTATTAAATTAAAAATGTTAATATTCTTTACAGGCAGGTAATTATTAAAGCCAGATTAGAGATAGATGCTCTCACTTACATTCAATATGCTTACAAACATTAATATCACAATATGCAATCTTTATATATGACAAGCCGCTCAGTTCTCTGGTGCAACAGTTCTGATCACAACCAAACCCTCTTCGCAGATAGATTCGCCCCTTGCAAATGTCCATGGGGTATACATGACGTAATTCTCGGCCAGTGATTCATAACTCGAAAACATTATGAAAGCTTAACCGGGACCGCCATTGTTTTTTTCCGAATGGGTTAAAACCAGAATGTGGCAAGCAGGATGCCGTTAAGGTATACAACTAGAATAAATATCACGGACAGTTAACTTTAACCATCATCTTCATTCGCATTTCAGGTTTTGGATATACATTCCTGGTAATCTTGGCCGATATAGGCGTTCCATTGTACTTTGACCAACATCTGGCGGTGGCGACTGGAATATCAAATGCAGGGGCAAGTTTAGGCGTGTTCGCGATGGGTCCTCTGATCAGGTATCTCATCGACAAATACACTTGGCGTGGCTGCATGTTGATCCAAGCCGGTGTTGTTCTTCAGTGTGTGTGGTTGTGGATGCTGGTACGACCTGATTTAGATAAAGAATCAAAGAATCATGGACGCAACAAACGTGCAGACAAGAACACTCAACATTCCTGTGATCAAGACATAAATCAATCAAATATCCAGGAACAGAACACAGAAACGGAGAATAAACTGTTGGCAGCATTAAAATCCGCCGTAGACTTTAGTCTGTTGAAGGAGCTGTCGTTTGTCCTTTATATGATAGCTCTCTTTATGTCTCAACTTTCATATCCACTGGTGTACGTGTTTGCACCAGATAAAAGTACAGAGATGGGATTTTCTAAATATGAGACCGGATGGTTTGTTTCTTGTCTTGGGATTGGCAGTCTACTCGGAAGAATATTTATTGGTTTGGTTGGTAATGCACCCTTCCTGCAAAGACGACACGTACGACTTCACAGCTTTTGTCTCGCTCTGGCTGGGGTCAGCTATATTTTGTTTCCATCATGTGGAAGTCTTCGGTCCATGTACACTCTTATGGTGGTGTGCGGGTTTGCAGGTGGTACGTATTTTTACATTTCCATGTGACATCAAATATCAGCTGTTAATACCTATCACATTTTGATGAATCTACTTTTTCTTCTAATCTGACAAAAAATCTCAATGGCATGTCCAGATATCATGCAATGGTGCTTGATTCCTAATAAGTAGTCTTGTTTAATGGTGTTATGATAAAAATGTGGGTACGAATAGTTCGCAACCAGGCCGAACACAAGGCAAGGATATAAAACGGCAGGCTTGGGAAGATTTTCCACTGGTGAGCGATAATGCAAGAGCTTACCGTCTTGATGTACATACGCACTTTTTTTCTATTTTTCGGCGTTACAACAAACTAATGTTCATTCACTATGTGTTTATCTGCAAATTGACATTTATAATCACATCCATCTTAAATTAGGTCGGTTATTGAAATTAATGTCTTCTTTTCCGGTGGGCATATCGTAATGGTTCAAGTCGTTATTGTCGGTTTATTCGGAAAAGGGAGACTCGCTCGTTCCTACTGTATTTGTTCTTTTGTATTTGGTGTGGGGTCCCTGATGACTGCCCCACTTTCAGGTTAACATGATTAAACAAAAGCCTGGGTCACATACATCGCACAACAAAAATACGACAGGTCTACGACAGAAAATTGGGGGAGTTCCAAGATGGTCGTGGGTGTTTCGTACGAAACTGAGGAGTTTTGCGAGGGAAAAAACTGTCGCAGACCATTGTCGTAGAATGTTGAACTGTTGTACGTTGCTTTACGACTGTGTTAAGAAAAACCTCCGACTTTCGTTCGACTGTTTGGTTATCTGAGGCAGTACGAATCGTATGACTTTCCTACGACAGCCCTACGATTGACGCACGTTTTACCTATGACGGTCCGACGAATGTTCTACCGTTTTAAGTCATTCATCCGACCGCCATGGGTTTGTCTAAATCCACATACATCGCACAACACATATACGACAGCTCTTCGCCAGAAAATTTGTGTAGGGACTTCGTACGAGTGTCGTAGGAATATGGTATGGTTAGACTTAGGCAGCTTTGACCAATTTTCCCACGCGAGTCGTACAACATATATTTTTTTTTTATGTGAACGCTCTCAAACCTACGACGGTTCCCTTAGTCGTAGCCCTGCTGAAATCGTACGACAGACAAAAAAGTAGGTTGTTTGTGACTAAAGTCTATGTCGCATACAACGCACAACACATATACGACAAGTCTACGGCAGAAAATTAGGGAAATTCCTAGGACAGTCGTTGGTGTGCGCACGAAATTCATGTGTTCTGCGACGGAAAAAGCTGTTGTAGACCCGTTTTGTAGAATTATTAACATGTTCAATTTTTTTCAGCGTCGAAGGTTATTCTTTACATCAGCCCATCTAGTAGGTCTTTTGTAGGATGCTTGACGACTGTGTTACGTTAAATCTATGACTCTCGTACGGATGTTTGGTTATCTGAGGCCCTACGACAGCCAAATGATTGCCGCACGATCCACCCAAGACGGTCCTACGAATGTTCTACCGTTGAAGGTCATTACTGCGACCGCCTTGTGTTTGTCTTAGTACTATGAATCTATAACGACAATCGGGGAGACCTCATACAACTGTCGTAGGAAGTGCGTTCGATTAGACTTAGACAGCCCTGACCAATATTCGCACGGAATTTAAAAAAAAAATTAAGAATTGTTTGAGTGATTTTTATTATCATGTCGAAAAATAGATTTATATAAACTATAATCATATTTTTTGTATGTTCCAGGGTTTATCTGGGATAATCTGAATTCCTACGATCCTGCCTTTTACCTTGCTGGAGGACAATTTTTCTTAGCAGTAATAATCACATTTTTCGTTCGAACTTCTGATGAGTCATCAAAGGACTACAATGGAACACGAGTTTCAGAGGGTGTATCTCATTAAAATTATCTTTCCTGATGGCTAAATGCTCTCATTAACAGACTCTTATTTCGATATGGATTTAACTGATAATGTATTTTACATATCTTTAAGAACGAGGAGTTTTCTTTTACAATATCCATCACGCATGTATATTACATTTCAGCTGAAGTCTGTGAACGAACAAAACGGAGCATGATTTACTTTAATCCTGTGCTAGTCATGGGCACGAATTCGATTAAGACCGTCTGCACATTATTCAGTTTTGATAAGTTTGCTTTTAAATAAGAGTCTGCGTGATTTAACAAAGTGATTGACACACGTGAGTGACAAACAATAAAACTCTTTTCAGTTCAGAGAGAGTGTGAGCTTTCTTTTTGTATACGCCATATACCCGTCTTAATATTTTTAGAGTCAATTTATTTCCATTTAAAAGCGGTACACACCCATAACGCCCTTTTTAAATATAAATCTTATGCACTTAGCAGACAAACAAGCACATCGGTATATTAATTATTACATGTCTTTAACGATAAGCGGTAGTGCTTTTGAATGATTAAATATGTGTAAACTGTTAATGTAATCCTGTGGAAATAAATATGTTTAAACCAAAGCGGTCTGTCCTTAATTTGGAATATTTACAGTTGTTGCTATTTTCTGATTCCAAAATAAGGAATTTTTAGCGACAAATGTTGTAAAAACAAAAAGGCCGAAATCTCATGAACGAAGCAGACTTAATTTTGAAGTCCTCCTTTCACATATGTTCAGGTTCTTTTCCAGTAGGATGTAATAACTGAGAAATTTATGTTATAATTCTCCTTGATATGCATACCCATGGAATTTAAAAGTAGCTTTTATTAAGTATCGAAATGAACTCCTGAAGAAAGAACATTGGTCTGTCTTGCAAAATGACCACTCTGTAGACCCCGGTCTCTGAATGAGCTTAGCTGGCACCAAACAGCTGAAAGACATTTGGTGATTGGTCGCCGTGCAAATCACACAGCCTGCCATCTCTAAACCGTCCCCAATCTATTCCGGCTGATTTGACCTTGAAGATGAAGGTCAAGATCATCAATGTTCCATCATGTTCGAGAAGTTCGTTTAAACAACCGGTGTGCAGTGCTTCGACGGTTACCTTATTCATAAATAATCGTAGAAACAATGAGCTATCATTCCGCTGATTTGACCTTGAAGAGCCAGGTCAAGGTCATCAGTTTCAGTCTCGTCAAAGAACTTGAATTAGTGTTTTAAATTTGAGGGAAAATAAGCAATACCATAAACATAATGAGGTTCACAAAAAATGAATTAAGGCTGTTGGCCTTGATGGAAAAGGTCAAGGTGACCCGGTTTCTAATTCTGAGATATTGATAGAAACAATCTAAATTAAAAATTTCATTAAAAAAAATTTGTGGGTCAAAAGTTATCGCGTTCACAACAAATGATACAGACGACGCCGACACCGGGCGACGAAGAAAGACCAAACACTATATGTCTCCCCACCCCCCCCCCCCACCCCCCCCCCCCCCCCACCACCCCCCACCCCCCATGGGAGGGCAGACAATGATGGCATTAAATTGCACCTGACGTTAGAAATTCCTTAAATGATCTTACTTGTAGAATAAAACAAACGGGCGATGACTCCTCAGAAAAGGTTAACATATTTAAGTGAATTGCTGTTTAAAAATACATGGTGGTAGCGACCTCTTGAAATTACAGAAACGTTTTACATCCTCAGGTAGAAGTCTTATGATAATACATTAAGTAATGTACAGTCTGCCCCGGACGGTAGCAAATGTACAAAAATAACGGACGGCAGACCTCATACGTTATATAACCATTATCTATTGAGGTTTGACGGTCTTGAGGTCTGACATTCACCCATCGATCTACAGCATTTGTAATTACACACTGTGCAGACTCGGACTCACAAGAGTAAAACTCTGCTGTTTAGGATTTTTAGGCGTCACAGTCTTACCACAACAATGCACCGTGCATTCTACATACACCAGCGGTAAAAGTGCAGTAAAGAGTGTATTGTAGACCGTTAAAATATGTTGTATCCAAATAGTGTCAAGGCAAGATACATAAACATGAATATTTTAACAGTCAGATGATTTTCTAATATCCTATTAACTATTCAATGTTTCTGTTGGTTCAAGAAAAAGACCGTACATAATTTAAATAGGACTTTTCTTTTATTTTACCTTTTACATTTCTCTTGAGAAATTAGCGGATTAGGATACGGTCGAATATATTTTGATTATTCAAATCCATTGAAATTCAGTTATTTTGGCCACTTCAGTTTTTGTCTATGGACAAAAATGATACGCACCAAAATGCCCTTAGAGCAAAAATAAATAGTCATAGGTGAATGATTTGCATTTTATATTCATTTAGGACCTTGACCTTTTCCCCACCCCAAGGTCGTTCATTTCATAACGATCCCCATTATCCCTCAGATCTGTTCCTGTTTGTGCCTTTTTTCAATATAGCTGGGTTCTCCTACAGTTCTTGGATGACCTACTGCTAGTGAAGTTCCAGGTATTCTCCCCTGGTTTTATCACCTTGTCGTGACACTGGGATTAACAGCATTACAAACATGGATAAGATGAAACATCCTCCTGCCAGGAAAAACACGGGATCATACGTCAAATTTCTATCCCGAACAAAACCTGCAATACACAAAATAACATCTGTACTTCAAGCTATGGCATAAAAACAGATACAGATTGTAATATATAAAAAACGTATTCTATATCGTGTATCATTTTAATAATATTCCTGTAATAGAAATAAACATATTTTCTCAGATACCTTGTGGTCTAGTTTTACGGTGTCTGCGAAAATATTGATATGTGCCTGCAGTGCAGGGACCTCACCAGTGTCTCAATATCTAAACACAATTCACTTATAAATCAGCAGAAGGTAAAACATCCAAACAGCCTTTGGTATGATGTGCCTTTTGGACAAACAATGTAAATATATTCTACGAGTAATGTAAATGGTCAGACTAAATAACATTCACAAGGCAAACTTTAGCATATTATAATAACAAATTCATGCCAAATATCAGACCATTACGTTTTGTTAGAATTACTTCCTAGGATTGATTACAAAGACTGAACACAACATGAAGCTATTTGTAAACAAGATGATAAGGAGAAGTAAAATTTAATCAAAATTAAATAATATGATACATGAACAGCCTGAGTTATTACTGCTTAGTTTAATGATAATATTTGTTAAAGAAAATACATACCTCCAGTAAAATCACCTGATATTTGTTCAGTATGACACATGTAATCTGTCTCATATCTTGAAGTTATAAGTTGATCCTAGATCTGCATTACATTATAAATACTGAGCACCTCAGCTCAGCTCCAAATACCCAATATGCTCTGTCGTATGGAATGAACCACTACTGTGGTTGAAATCTTTAAACTTTATTCAGAGCCTGCCTTATACATAGTTCCATGGATCACCAGCCCCGTTTAAAGCCGAGTCCGTTAAATAAAACTTTTGATGAAGTTATTGATTCATATAACCGAAAGTAAAAATAATTCAACCCAAATACATTCATCAAAACATGTTCGCTCAAAACAAGTAACGAATAAATTACCTTTATTTTTTAGGTATGCTTTCTTTCTTGCAATATTTGATACGTACCCATAAGAGGTGTAGTCACCAGGCACGCAACTCCTATTATCACCAAACTCAGGCCGAATGACCGAGTGATGACGTCAGAACCAAACAGGTCGTAGAGCACTAAAAGTGTCATGACAACGTGTCCTCCTGTCAAACATTAGATCAAACACTGGAGTAACAATAACGTAACTGAAAATATTACAACAGATGACATAAGCAGCGGAACCAGAACGTAAATCCTCTAAAGGTGTCCTCCTGCTTACAGACACCTGAGGTGTAAATCCTGAATATATCAGTATTTTCTTTTCAAAATATAAACGATATAAACATCCCCTTAACTCATATATCAACAAAAGTCACCTATCTTCGCTCTGTTATTGTCAATATAACGTCTCAACGTCTACTCAATTACCTACTGGCACCGTGATTCCGTACATACTCTATTAGTCTATATAATCGAAATTATTATGCAAATATTATGTGCCTCCAAAGTCTAAGGCTTTCAGCAACAACATCGAATTTTCAACGGCAAATTTAAAGTCGTTCTTGCGCTGTGATATCATAACATTACAAAAATTGATATTGAGGTTAACCTTAATAACCGACGTCGTATTTTGTCGCAGCTGAAGTTTGATGATCTAGTCGAAAGCCATGCCAGTTTGAAACGCATACAGTCTGTGAATTAAAGTGGATTACATATAATCCTTACGTTAGGATTTGCGAACGTGGGTGTGGAAAACGAGGACTTATTGTGGTAGTTATTCAGGAATCTGTGGTAATAAATGGGTTGAGGTAAGAATGTACTGACAATTTCCGAGCGACGATAGGTTCCCTTTGTTTATGTATGTAACTCAAAAGATCCTATACATTTAATACAAATTCTAATAAATTTGGATAACCACGTGAGGTACCTCTCAGCTGTTAACAAAACATCTTGTCAGTTAGGATAAAGATATTTACATATTAAAATACCCAAGGTGTTATTAAGCTATTTGGAAACAAAGCTTATATACGTTTAAGTTTGTATAATCCGGAAGTCAGCAATTGTAATCGAGATTCTTTTTGCGAGTTTATGAATTTTAACGAATTTTAGACACCAACGAGGATCAAACATCGATATCAAAATTCCAAATCAGTGTATTATTTCCTGTCCACTTTGTAAGAAACATTAGGCATATTTTAAATGTATCAGATTAAAATATCTTAACGAAATTACTTTAAAAAAAACATGAAAGAAGCTTGCAGGCTTTGTGGTTTGAACCAAGCTCCTTGTAATGGGCAATTACAATGCAAAACATCTGTGATTGTTCGAGGAATGTGCTCTCTCTCTCTCTCTCTCTCTATATATATATATATATATATATATATATATATATATATATATATAGAGAGAGAGAGAGAGAGAGAGAGAGGGTAGGGGGGGAGTACACAGAAAAGAGAGTACACAGAAAAGTGTACAGTGATCCGACTTTTTAAAAAATGTAAATATTTCCACTTGCTTCTTCTATAAAGTTTTATATCTTTATCATTTTTTCCATACAGCGCGCTGATATGCTTTCAATCAAAGAGTATATGACAGGAGTTTCTATTGTTGAAAAAACTGATTGACAAAATATAAAGCAGATCTAAAGTGCTTACCTGAAGCAAACCCATACATAGTAAGGATTGCATATATGGACCAAAGACTTTCACATATTGGCACAAGAAGAAGACAGGCACCAGTTAAGCCGACAGTTAATATTTGGAGATATAGGCGGCGTCCTATAAATATAGAAAAATTCCCAATCACTCCGAATGTGATTCTTCCAATCAAGCCTCCGATTCCAGTAAACGAGACGAACCATTTTGTGTCGTCATATGAAAATCCCATGTCGGTGCCTTTATCTGGGGTAAATGTGTACGTGACTGGAAAGCCCAGGTGAGCGATAAAGAGAGCTAATAGATAAAATATAAACTGAAGCTTTTTCATCAGCTTGAAGTCAAAAGATTCTTTCAAGGTCGTGATCAGTTTCTCAGATATACAAGGTTTCACGTCTAAAATGTTACAACTAAATGATGACGTAACTTCCGTGTGATGGTCCTTACTGTTAGTTTGATTTTTGGTCTCGTGAATTTGATTTTGTTCCTCATCGATTCGGTTTGTTACTACAGGATGGACCAGTAACCATAACCAGATACATTGTAGAACAATACCGGCCTCGATCAACATACACCCTCTCCATGAATATGTATTTGAAAGATATCTGACCAGTGGACTCATGGCAAACATACCAAGTGCTGACCCAGAGTAATATACTCCAGTTGCTACGGATCGTCTCTTGTCGAAAAATATTTGTATGGCTACACCACTTGAAACATAGAGAAATCCAAAACCAATACCTATGAATAAGAACACATAATGTAAGTACACATTTCACTTAGCATCTTGGATTTACATTTTAACATCACTGGCAATACAAACTTTGGGACACAACTTATAGTGCTAAGAACTAGTCATACTTGAGCTAAAATAACCTGAGACAGCAACTGGTCTCAGAAAACGGATAGTCGTTCTGACAGACCGCAACAGTTACGATCATCGCAAGGCCCTAGGTGACTTTCCACGACTTATTTTGCTTCTTGTTATCTTACGGCCAGCATAATATTATTCATGACAATCTTATGACGATCCTTACGACAAATTTTCCCTTTTATCGTTCGAGACCACACGCGAACACCGGTGAGTTATTATTGTAATTCTGGCCGGAAAAGCTGAACTATAAGGCAACTATCGAGTAGGTTTATTTTGTTCACCGGCTTGAATTCCCACTTCATATGAGCCTTCATCACGTATGAAATAATAGTTATTTAGATTATAATTCATTGATCCAGTATGGACCAAAACCGCAGAATCAAGATGGGCACAGAATACAGATTTTGTAATCACATCAAATTCTCGAGTGATTTGGAAGGGTGGGAATAGACATACCTACAGCGACGCCGTATGCCACCGTGAATACCTCAAGACTCGGAGCAAAATATGCGATGACGAAGCCTCCAGCAGACACGAGGCCCCCAATAAATCCAGCAGCACGTAGTCCGAAAACCTTCACGAAAGCACTGGTGAACAATGCTAGAAAAGATTTATTTATACAGATATACAACGCAAGTTATTTTTAAAGGGGAGGTATCACCAAAATTATAGTTCCTCAATCCGCGGATGCGGGGGACATTGATATGGGTTTGTCTGTCTGTGTGTCCGTCTGTCTATCTGTTCGTCTGTCTGTCTGTCTGTCTCTCTGTCCGTCCGTCAGGTTTCGTTTCCGTGCGAAAACTTTCCTAAATATTATCCGATTTCCTTCAAATTTGGGTCGGTGATTGCTCTTATACATACCTTGGTTGGGATTGGTTTTGAAGTGTCTGGCTTCTGTCTGTCTGTCTGTATGTATGTCTGCCACTTTGTCTGTCTGTCTGTCAGGTTTTCATTTCCATGCAATAACTTTCCTAAATATTATCCGATTTCATTCAAATTTTGGTCAGTGATTGCACTCATGCTTACTTTGGTTGGGATTGGTTTTGGAGTGTCTCGCATCTGTCTGTCTGACTGTCTGTCACTCTTTCTTTCAGTCTGTCAGACATTGCTCTCTTGCATACCTTGGTTTGGATTTGTTTTGAAATGTCTGGGTTATGTCCGTCTGTCTGTCTATCACCCTGTCTGTCAGTCTGTCAGATTTTCATTTCCGTGCCATAACTTTCCTAAATATTATCTGATTTCATTTAAATTTTGGTCAGTCATTGCTCTCATGCATACCCTGGTTGGGATTTGCTTTGGAGTGTCTGGCTTCTGTCTGTCTGTCACTCTGTCTGTCCGTCCTTAATCTAGCATGAAAAACAACAAGATCCTAAAGCGGGGGACATTAATTCCACGAATTTGTTTTCTTTGAGCTAGATCATTTAAGTACTCTAGAGCGACATGCTGTCTGGTGCCTTTTTATTGGTACCTCGGGGTTACTACAATGAGCGTCAACCACAACAGAACAGTAAGTTGGCAAGACAGCACTAGCATATAACTCGTATATTTTGCACTTGAAGACCAGTTTAGTTTTATTTAAATGTAACAGATGGCCCTGTAAGTTCTGCGACTGGATACTATTACAGATGTCTTTTTTATTGAGTGACACGGGCGTAACTCGTGTTGTAACGGTCTGGTCTGGCCGGGTATTGCATTCTCAGTTTAATCCGTACTGGTTGAACTCTTGTTGTCATGCTAGCTTGGGGCTTTCTCGCCTGGCCGAGCCGGGTCGGCTGACGTGTGAACCCTGATATGTAGAAACACGGCATTCCTTTTTCTAGATGGTCCCTGTAACGCGTGTGTACTGTGTATAATGTTAGATTCTTTAGACTGTTCGAGAAGTGGAAAGTTCTGGGCTTGAGGTGGAAGTTATAAAAGGGGGCGGGGGTGTTTTAGAGCCGGGAGAGAGGTGAGAGAATATTCCAGCGGACACAGAAGTGTGTATGTCAGTTTGTGGGACTTTTCGGGTAAGTGGGCAATTACAGATTTTCTTATGGATTTGTGACGAATCTTATTTGGTCTTCAGTTTACTTTCGGGATTGTCACAAGAGCTTTACATTGGACTGTTATTCTCCGAGAGAATTTGTGTGAACTGTTCGTCCGGCTTATACATTTTAAAGAACTTGTCGCTGTGGCAGTGGTGGTATCCAGGTACTGTGCACTTTGTTTATTAGGCTGTGTGATTATATTGATTTTTTTTAATATACTGTTGTTGTACTGTGTAATTGTATTGATTTAGGGTTGTTTTAAGAATAAATTATGGTTATTTGTTAACAAAAAAAACACCACTTTATTCATTCCCCTAGGCATTTCACGCTGCCTGGTGTTACATAATCTTTTTTTTTTCTCCGTTGCAAGGTTTATGTTCATCACGCATGCGTGATCTGTTGATATTAGGTTCCGTAACAATACAGATTCGTAGTTGATGACAAATTTAAAAACTCTTTCTCGGAAACCATTTGGAAAATATGGAATTGACTCCCTTATAGCACACATGGCATCATTCCCTATAGTTGATGTCCAAAAACGTGAATATCTGAGCTGTGGCCACAAAGGAGTTCAGTGACAAAGATTTAGTGGCAACATCGTCAATTAGAAAATAGATTAGAACGTCAAGATCGTAATGTCAGACAGTCTTCTCCTCATCTCAATTACATTACCGCCGTGGGTCGGAATAAATTTTGGCCAGTTTTCAGTATCGTCAAATGTATATCCTCAGGAAACAAGTCTGGCATGGATGATTACCTTATTGACGCATATATAAATCTGACTAGAATATAATACCTTTCCTTGTATCCACAAAGTTCCCCCCTCCCATACTAATAATACCTGAGAGAAACATATGTTGAAGAATTGGCACGGAGCTTAACAAAATACAGGCATGGACAATATCTATTGAGACAAATGATGAGCCCTACCGAAGGTCCCGGATTAAGACATGCTTGACCTGAAGTTTGGTCCAATTTCTGATCCCGGTCCGTGGTCAATACTGTGAACAACATGTGACTCAATCCCTGAACCTCACTTGTTATGTTGGCATGCTTTAACAGTTAATCCCCTTACTTCCATTTCAGCCAGGAGATCCTGCTTCATGAAGTTTAAATACCCACAATTATATTACTGCACGATCACATTGTATTTACATCATTAAAAATCTGGACAATGTTTTATCGAGAAGCAGCAAGAATGCGTTTGACGATAGATAACTTTTTGTTATATTTGGTATGGTTGTTGTCTATGCATTATCTACCTTTGCTTAATATAATTTACGATCCCAAATCCACAGGTACAAAATAGCTCCATTTCGGAAAAAAGAGGGTGGTAAACATGGCCTTGCAGAGATTTATACTTGACATGGCCTGGACAAATTCGTGGAAAACAGGAGCTAAAGTGCTGCAGTGTCTGAAATGGAAGCGGTCGTTTTCTGGTTCATAAAAGGCTTTCCTTTCGCCTCCAGCTAAGATCTGACACAAATATTTACTCTGTTATTCCATTTTTTTCTATAATTTCAATGGACAAGACTATATCAGGATGTTTAAATTTTTTAAATATCAGACAAATTTCTTTCTATATTATGTAGTGTTCAATATCAAAATTACAAAGAGACAGAAATATATGTGTAAACGGATGATTATTTTATTATTAAATATTCATGGGTTCAATGACCGTCGGCGTAACTAAAAGACAGTAAATTAAAAAAAAAAATATACGTGGATTTACTTGGCATGTTCTGCATCGCCTGAAGAACGGAAGTGATGTAACGTTTACTTTTTGTAGTCATTTCGAGACGATAAGAAAAGATTAATTTCAACTTACCAGCCACGTGCAATATGAAATCCAATATTGCTAAAGGCAATGAAAGTCTAAAGGCATCGGCGGAGAAATAAGATTTCAAGTCCTGGAAAATAACACCATAAGAAGCCTCCAACCCATCAGTCACAAAACAAGAGAAAAAGCTGACGGCCAGTATCACGTAACTGTACCAAGTTTCCTTGCTTTCGATTTGGATGTTTTGTTCTGAATTCATGTTGGGTTCTCCTTCACACGGAATCGCTTTTCTTTTGGTTCTGTCCTGTCAGTAGCCGCGGCTTCTTTATGTTCTCTGTCACCGTCTTTGCCTTTTTGTTCAAACTTACTTTGGTCATCAACTTTGTTCCTAAGTGCTTTAACATTATTTGTGGTAGAGATGCTTAATGAATGAGGAATAATTTACAAATCCTAGGCGTTTTTGTCAGATGCCGACTTCTTCTGGATTTGCGAGAATACTGACGATTCTTCACTGGTCGCAATATTGGTGTTCTTGCAACCTTGATTCTGCCGTGCCCTCAGCGAAAGTCAGATTCCTAGGTAATTTTGTGAAACAAGCATTTCATCTGTTCATTTTCGATAACAATTTCGTGCCCCGGAAATATGATATCAAAAGAGCCTCAACCAGGATGCACACGGTCTACAACTGTATGGCAACAGCTGGACCAATATTATTCTAGGAAATATAAATATGTGAAAGCAATCAAATTTATATAAATTGCAGTATACGTGCGTCTGCTCTTTTCATGTTAACAACAACGAGGAAGAAAACATACTTGTCGTGCTTTGAATGAAAACGATGGATATAATGCAATATTGTTAATGAAACATTATCTGCTTGTATAGTATGCGCTCTCATGTGCTACACTTCGGAATGAGTGAAGCGTTTTGTTCAGAGTTTAATTAATTGGCGTCACAATCCCAATCAGGCCAAATGAGCAGTTACCAACATTCTGTGCAACTAAATAGCATATGACCACCGAGCAGCAGCAGAATAAAACCACTTCATGAGCCGACCTGTGGCAAACTTATCAGTTGTAACAATATTTGTTTGCTTGTGCGCGGTGACCAAGAATAAGCGGCAAAACCATATGAGAAACCTATATAACGAAAGATGTTGTTGAGCAAATATATTTTATTGCGAGTTTAAAGTTCAATTTTCACCAGTCGGTTTAATATTGCTTCAATGTTATACTAGTTTGTAAATAAAGAGCTTATGTTTCCATGCTTTTTATATTTGTTTGTATGTTGGTAGGATTACTAGAAAGCTTAATTTGGGTTTGTAATTCGCATAAAATGTCCAGGATATGAAATTGTAAGATCTTATCCTTAGCCCCTCTGAGAAATGTCAATAACAATTGAGTAAGATCTATAGGACTAGCAGTGGAGATAGAGTGGTGAAATTTGTACAAGCGATAACATTTTTAATCGACTGAGTGCATCGGGAATGAACCTCAGTTTGAAGTGAAATATTAGGAGGAATTTTCGATTCACAAACATTATCCAAAATGGTCCCCTAATTGAGAATGGTCTCAAATTTGAGGTGGATCCTTTCGTGAAATGTTCAATTAACTCAGGCCAATGGAAGAGGACCCTAATGTGACGTGTAATTATACGTGAAGGTTCCTTTTAAAGTGAAAGGCTGCGTTGAATTTTCATTTAACTCCAACAAAATGGCAGTCAACTAACCAAGCAAAATTAAGCTATGTTATAGTGCCAAAAGAACACTATTGTCTGAAATAAAGATGTGTCTTAAATAAGAAATACATTAATTGACCTGGATACTTTAAGTGGTAGGCATTTTAGTAACCATAATTTATATAAATTTAGTGAGAATTTATCAAATCAAGACAGTTCTCATATTAAATTTTTTCAGTCCATTTTCATGTTTTTTATTCCTGTTTCTGATGAAAACATCAAAATGTAAGAAAGTATTTATTGAACAATAACCAAATTAATCTGATCACGTCCTTTTGTTTTCAAAGAGATCCCTGAGAGTCTTTTCAGTTGGATCAATGCTGATAAGCCAGGAAAGAGCTTAAACTGTGTAGAATTAAATAAATGACGGAAGGTATACTAAATATACATAATATTGAAGAGGCTGTGGATAATGTGTCAGGCTGAAAAAAAGACTGGAGCCCTTGCCACCAAACTAAATTGCCTTGCATGGAGAAAACTGTACCTGCTCTTACTGCACCGCTACTTTAGAAGTTTAAGGACTAGATCTTGTTGCAATTCAGGTGTTGACAATTCCTAACCACAGCCCCGTTCCCTCATCCTGGGTGTCTCATCAAGTTTATTGAGACCAAGGGGAATTTCCCTAGAAGATGATGATAGGTATTGATGGACCCCGTTTTAAAAGATGTTTTCAACTATATCTTCTTGAAGGTCATTGTAAATCCTGGTGATAATGAGGAGATTTCTATCCAGTGTGTCGGTTCAGGCATCAGATACAGACAGAGCATAGGGTGGCACGAATAGGTGTGGTTTTATCGTGCGCCGTCTCTCCCAGTGTGTTTTACCCTAAAAAAAACATGAGCCAAAGCAGAAACAAATGTTTTGTCGGAAAAAAGTGTGTCAGAGATTTCCTGTGTATTAATTTTGAACGTGTATAAAACGTCTATTATAAAACGAATGAACCTGTATGTTAATATAACTTGCTTGCTTTTTAGTTTTTGCTCTGTATCGGAACTACAAGTTATGACTCAACATACGTTTTGGAAACATGTTTTTTATAAGCAGTTGAACATTTAGGATATTTATGTATTATGATTGGGAGACGTGCTCGGTTTCAAAAAGACTCTGGGATCGGTTTGAACTCAATCAGGGTCATATATCCTATAGATGGTAATGTCACTGTTGCTGCCTTAGTAATTTGAGATAGGGCAAAAGAAGTGTCATCTATGATGAGACTATTCAGAATAGCATACACTACCTCTGTAAGGCATAGTGGTGTCTGGGTGTGATGGGTTTCGGGTGTTATTAGATGGTATAAAACCCATGGATGAGACTAGCGCTTTGGGTAGCCTAGGCACAAATTAAGCATCGACGTTCCTTTCTAGAACGGTAAAGTATAGAAAAACCATATCCAGGCTATATCGGTTATCCATCTCTGACTAATGGCATCAAGGTAAGCTCTATTCAATATGTAGGTCAGATGACTGTTCAACAACAAATTGTTACCATACAAATCATCTTTGAACTTCGAGCAAATTGCCCACATTTCAAACAGAGACATTCTAGTAAGTGTGCGGGACAGTTAAGTTCTGACAGAGTCAACGTTAGACTGGCAAAAGTAATAAGATGCCCACATCCACCGACTTCCTGGTAAAAACTGTTTTAGAATGTATTAATTGGGATAAAGCTTCAGAGTTGCCACTTAAACACTCTACCTAGATTCTCGAGAGAGTTGCCTGCATTAGTTTTTTTCAAGTTAGGGAGAGTCAGATTGGCCGAACGGCATATTCTTGAATTCATAGAACCCGAGAGGTCGTAGGGTGTCCGATACGGCAACTTCAGTTTGCCAAAATCCTGGTTTTAAGCATAGAGAACTTAAATATAAAGCACCGGCAAGTGAATCTAGTGTCTTGTCTAAACGAGGAATGGGTTGAGAATATTTGATAGTGTGAATATAGTTTTCTAGAGTCCACACAAAAGCGCATAATCCCGTACGTTTTGCAACCAATACGCCTCTGAGGCAAAAAAGTATTCACACTTTCACGAAATATAGACATGTAATATGTCCTGAATACGTGACATGTAATATATCCTTAATACATGACATGTAATATGTCCTGAATACGTGACATGTAATATGTCCTAAAAACGTGACATGTAATATGTCCTGAATACGTGACATGTAATATGTCCTAAGTACGTGACATGTCATATGCCCTAAATACGTGACATGTAATATGTCCTAAATACGTGACATGTCATATGTCCCGAATATGTGACATGTAATATGTCCTAAAAACGTGATATGTAATATGTCCTAAATACGTGACATGTTATATGTCCTAAATACGTAACATGCCATATGTCCTGAATACGTGACAAGTAATATGTCCTAAATACGTGACATGTCATATGTCCTGAATACGTGACATGTAATATGTCCTAAATACGTGACATGTTATATGTCCTGATTGTGATTACGGACTTCATCATACAGACGGTTTGGAATCATCCTATGACATGAGTAGGATCATTAGGGTAAATCTCATGCTCAATTTTATCAGTTCTATCAATGAGACGCTGGAGGCGTTCAGAATTCTTTGAAACCTGGTCCCTATAAGGTCGTACTAGCATCCACAACCAGCAACACTGAAGGAAAACATCGGCTTGGATCAACATGCAGCCACGCCTTGTTTATTTGTTTAGGATATACCTTGTCAGAGGACCCTTCGCAAACACGCCTAAACTTGCCCCTGCGTTTGAGATTCCAGTCGCCACCGCTAGGTGCCGGTCAAAATACTTTGGAACCCCAAATCCGGACAAGAGTATAAGGAACGCAGATACAAAACCTGAAATGCCAATGATGATGGTTTAAATTCAACTACCCGTATTATTGGTGGCGGTATATCCTTCCGTTATTCATACTCCGCCATCTGGTTTTAGTTCGCACAAAACAAGCAATAACGGCCACGGAAAATCATTTGAAAAGCTTCGTAGGAATGAATTTCTCAGTATTTGATAAGGGCAGAATATCTACAAGAAGATACTTCATGGACAGTACCAAGACTTTAATCTGCGGAGATGGTAACGCTGCGATCAGATCCACAGAATTTGTCGCATCAGATATTGTTATTTACGATGGGTACGAGAATAAATGCGGCCTTCACATATCCCTGTAATAATTTAATGTTTGAGTCCATAGACTATTAGGATGTTTGTTTTATCAGGTATTACAGTCATACCTGATACGAAGCCGTAAGTCATAGTGAAGACTGGCAGGCTGATGGCAGATGATGATATCAGGAATGCTACAGCGGCCAGTAGTCCCCCAATAATACCAGCAGTACGAAGAGAGATGGTTTTCAAGAGCGGTCTGAAAATCAAGGCTGAATAATGAATATTTAATTAATAAACTTTGCAATTCCAGGTACAGAAAAAAGAAGTGAAGGAAAATTGAACTAAATGAAATATGAAATTCAAAGAAATAATCTACTGTATATATATACACAATATATAGAAAGGGGTATTAATAACAAAATGACATATTTCCACCATTGATGTAAAATGAAAGTAAAAACTAACGTGTCAGATGAAAATAGAGAACACATATATTACGGAAAATGCGAGTTAGGCCACATGTACATGAATGATACATTAAACATACTGAAACTTAGAGTACATATATATGACATTTAATAGATGTATAAAGAAGTTTTAAAAAAAATATTTTATGCGTGCACAAGCTTATCAGATACTTCAGTTTTCATAAGAAGTGTCTTATGTTACGTTTCAAAATTGCATGTTTCGCAGATAGAACAATATTTTATTGATGATTCGAGATGTAATTTAATAATATCTTTACCTCTGATATATTTTGAATTAGAATTTTCAGTGTGGCGTTTCTTTTCGTGTTAAAAGTGACTTTCCTCCACACAATGACATGCCAATTTGTGTTCAAGACGGCAGGGACAGACTTTAGGTGTTGGCGACGAAACTTGACTTCAGGTCTTGATAGACGATTCCGTAAAGCATCAGTACTCCGTACGTTGAGGCATGTGTGGCAAAGCATACGGCGAGAACAATATAGCTAATCCATGTTGTTGCATGGACGTCACCCGGACATCGGAGGATGGCGCCACGAAGTGGTGTGGCCGCCCCCGTTTCCACGCTTATGGATCCACCCCGCTATCTGTAACTACTGACGCGCTTTTAGAAACATAAAAACTATTCTTGGACCATTCCGTACTGGTTTTGCAGTTCTGCCGGCGCTATCGTTTCTCTCAAGCAAAACCACAAACTTCTGCGGTTTTCACCCATTGTTGAAAGCCTATAAAACGAACTCGCCTGCAGTACGAGGCGGGACTATTGACTTTGCTACGCTACGTTGCTGTTATCCCCGGGGACCGTGACCGTGGGCTCTTGGTCCCCAAGCCCACGGAATGCCATGAACCGCGCCATGAACTTTATTATTTAGGAAGAGGAGAGATTTTATGTTTGTTTGGTGCCACATGGATTAATACAGGACTTCAGTTTTGTGTGTGCCCGAATTATGTGTTAATGATGGACTTCAGTTTCTCGTATACCGGATTCAGTTAAGTATTTCGTTACAATTCGTTATTTAGAGACTCAGTTTTCGTCAGAGACTTGGGTATAAATTACGTTATGTATTGACTATTATATTATTTGTGTACTGTTTTTGCACCCATATTTTGGTTACGTATTCATTTGAAGAGAACGTGTCTGAGCATATGTGTTACGGTTCGGCCTGAGTTGTTTGGTGTGAAAAGGGACCGTAACATAATGGCGACCGCGACGAATCACTGTATTTCGTAATAACGGCTACATTTGGATGTAAAATTTCACAGTGGTCTCTATAACTTCTAGTTATTGAACTAGTATTTAACTACAATTGAACTCGTATATTTCTCAGACACGTTATCTTGATACTTTGCAAATATGGGTACGGAATTTAAACCCAATGAAATTATACCACAATTAAGAGAAAATAGGAGCTTATTGTATACGTTAAAGAAAAATGAACTTGAAATTGTTGCTCTACATTTAAATATTGACATCATGGAGGTATACACTGTAGAGGGTTTAAGAAATGTACTTAAGAAATCATTATATGGTCATGTAGATAGTAAAGAGGAATCTGATTTGGAGGAAAAACCTATTAAGGAACCTCTTGGGGCAACAGCTATTGACCCGATAGAACTAGAATTGAGAAAGTATGAAGCTCAAGTTGAAATAGAAATCCGTAGATGTGAAATCGAAAGAGAAACGCAAATTAAGTTGAAAGAGTTAGAGTTACAAAATCCTCAAAATCGTACAGCACATGAGCCGTCTGAATTCCTATTCAGAAATTCGACTAAAGTACCTCCCTTCAATGAAAATGAAGTGGAGCGTTATTTCAGTTATTTTGAACGGATGGCCACTTTAATGGCTTGGCCTAAAGGCCAGTGGACCCTGTTGTTACAAAGCGTTCTGGTTGGTCGCGCACAGGACGTTTACACTGCGCTCACAGACGAACAATGCAGGGATTACGACACTGTAAAAGAGGTCATTCTGAGAGCCTATGAATTAGTCCCCGAAGCGTATCGCTTAAAATTTAGGAATGCCACAAAAAGAGAAAATCAAACTCATGTTGAATATGCTAGAGACAAAGAAAGTGCATTTAATAGATGGTGTCAGTCTATGAAAATTGATCAGGATTTTGAAAAACTCAAACAACTAATTTTGATAGAAGAGTTCAAAAGGCATATCCGTAGTGACATTAAAATATTTTTGGATGAACATAAAGTAAGAAATGTAAACGAGGCTGGTGTCCTGGCAGATGAATTTGCCTTGACGCACCGCCCCAGTTATACCAGTCACAGGAGGAGGTATGGTGAGAAAAGAGAGGGTAGCAAAAGCCCAAAACTGGGTCGGAGAAAGGGTAGTCCCTACTATCGGGGTCACTCCGGCTCAGGTAAACCACAGTCCGATCATGGTAAACCCCAGTATAAAAGTCAATCTGACTCTCCTGCTCAACATAAAGAGGGACAACCTAGGACTGGACCCAAATACTGTACATTCTGTGAGTTCAAGGGGCATACAGAATCTGAGTGTTATAGAAAAAGATACGGTCAAAGTAAGCCTAAACCTAATGCGTTAACTGTTACGCAGAGCATGAAACCGGTAACAATGACCAGTAAACTAGAGACTAAAGGTGAAACACAAAGCCCTGTCCACGAGAGCTTTCAGCCCTTTGTGTCAGATGGCTTTGTTCAGTTAGAGGGTAACCATGCAAGAAAGGCCCGTGTTAAAATCTTAAGGGATACCGGGGCAACCCAAAGCCTCGTTTTGAAATATATTCTTCCCTTCTCTAAAGAGAGTTACGCGGGGTGTTCAGTTCTAGTCCAGGGCGTTAATTCGGAATTTTTAGAAGTTCCATTACACAGAGTGAAACTAGAATCTGATTTAGTCTCTGAATTTGTAACTGTAGGAGTTTGTTCAAAGTTGCCAGTAGAGGGCGTTTCGCTCCTCCTAGGCAACGATTTAGCTGGTGACAGAGTGAAAATTGATCCCAGAATGACAAAATTGCCGAGCACTGATAGGGACACAGACCTGCTCCAGCAGGAGTTTCCGGGCGTATTTCCAGGCTGTGTAGTGACTCGAGCGATGAGTAAAAAGGCAAGTCTGAAACCAGAGTTCTGTACTTGACCTCTCGCAAACCTTTATGGCGCATTCTAACGATGACGTCAGTGGCTTAAAGCCCGTTACGCGAGTAAATATTAAATCGCCCGCATGTGACCCAAGTGGCACGACCAGTCCAAAGGACTCGACTACAAATGTAGTACAGGGCAAACAGACCCTGAATAGAAATTTCCAAAGGAGTACAAACTGCGTGAAATCGCCTGATCAAAATGGGCATGAACAGTTAAAGAAGGATAGGAGTGTAAAGAATGTAGAAGTTAGCATGAAAACTGATGATTTGATAGAAATGCAAAAGAAAGATCCTGATATTGCCTCCCTTAGAGAAAATGCCTTGACTAAAGAGGAAGCAGATAAAGTTCCAACTTGTTTCACCTTACAGAATGATGTACTAGTCAGAAAATATAGACCTCCCACCGTACCAGAGGACGAAACGTGGAAAACTCTTTATCAAATTGTAGTTCCCCCGAGTATCGCCCAGAAATCTTAAAACTTGCACATGATCATCCTATGGCAGGACATTTTGGTGTCAGGAAAACCAAACACAAAATTCTCCAACACTTCTATTGGCCCAAGTTAAAACGAGACGTGGCGAAATACTGTAAAACTTGTCATGTGTGTCAAATAATTGGAAAACCAACCCACCAAATTAGTCCTGCGCCACTCTCGCCCATACCAACAACACATGATGCGTTTGAATCAGTAAAACTTGACTATGTAGGACCGCTAAGAAAAACTAAACATGGCAATGAATATGTTCTAACAATCATGTGTACTGCAACTAGATTTCCAGAAGCTATTCCTCTTAGAACTATATCTGCAAAGAAAATTGTTGAAGCTCTGGTTAAATTTTTTACTACTTTTGGCTTACCAAGAACAATACAAACGGATCAAGGTTCAAATTTCATGTCAAATATATTTGCCCAGGTTATGGCAGAGCTAGGCATAAAACACTACAAATCCAGTGCCTACCATCCTGAGAGTCAAGGTGCTCTAGAGCGATTTCACCAAACTCTTAAAAACATGATTAGAGCTTATTGTCTTGACACTGGGAACCAGTGGGATGAGGGTTTACCCTTTTTGATATTTGCAGCCCGAGGAGCAGTGCAAGAAAGCTTAGGGTTTAGCCCTTTTGAATTAGTGTATGGGCACTGTGTAAGAGGCCCCCTGGCGGTGTTAAAAGACACTTGGATGGAAAGCAGTTCTCAAAGTAGCTTGTTAAAATATGTTCAGGAATTCAAGGAGAAATTAAGTAGGGCAAATGAAATCGCCCAAGAACATTTAAAGAAAGCCCAAAACAAAATGAAAGTATGGTATGACAAAAAGACGACAAAAAGAGAATTTAAACCTGGTGATAAAGTTCTGGTACTATTCCCAATTCCAGGACATCCCCTGCAAGCAAAATACTCTGGACCATACAAAGTTGTTGAGAAGAAATCAGATTTGAATTATGTGATTGATACTCCTGATCGTAGAAAGTCGCAACAACTTTGTCATATAAATATGTTGAAAGAATATCATGACAGATCAGCAGAAACATGTCAATCTAGTCCTCCCCAAACAAATTTGGTACTCATTAAAGAAACTGAAAAGAATGCCGAGGATGTTCTCATGAAGAAAACTGAACATCCTGTAAAACTGAACAACTCTGATATTTTAAATAATTTAGATCAGAAATTGTCACATTTGGATTTCGATCAGTTATCAGAGTTGAAGGAAATCCTGCTAAATTATGACTCTTTATTTCCTGATGTCCCCAGTAGAACTAATGTACTACAGCATGATGTAGACGTAGGAGATGCTTCCCCTATTAAACAGGCACCATATAGAGCTGGTCCCCAAAAGTTACAAGCCATAAAGAATGAAATCAAGTATATGATAGAGAATGATATTATTGAAAACAGCAGTAGTGCCTGGAGTTCCCCATGTTTGTTGATAAAGAAGCCTGATATGACCTACAGATTTTGTACAGACTATCGAAAAGTTAACACTGTAACAATAACAGATACTTACCCTTTGCCCAGAGTGGAAGATTGCATTGATAAGATTGGATCTGCTACGTATATTAGCAAGTTAGATCTGTTAAAAGGTTATTGGCAGGTACCTCTTACCGAACGGGCTAAGCAAATATCTGCGTTTGTAACGCCAAATGGTTTGTTCCAGTACAAAGTTATGCCCTTCGGAATGAAAAATGCGCCAGCCTGCTTCATGAGACTTATGAATTGTGTATTATCTGGCTTAGATAACTGTACTTGCTATATTGATGATGTTGTTGTATACAATCACATATGGGAAGAGCATAAACAAAGTTTGGTAGAACTCTTTGAGAGACTGAAAAAAGCAGGATTGACAGTTAATCTTGCCAAGAGTGATTTTTGTCGTGCAACTGTAACATATTTAGGGCACGAAGTAGGTCAAGGTTGTGTAAAACCTAAATTGCCAGTAAAGTATCTGCTATCGTAGAATTTCCAGTTCCTACTAATCGCAAGGAACTAATGCGATTCTTAGGAATGACTGGGTATTACAGGAAATTTTGTCAGAACTTTGCAGAAGTTGTGAATCCGTTAACGGACCTATTGAAAAAGGACAGAAAATTCCATTGGAATAAAAACTGTCAAAATGCTTTTGAAAGAGCCAAAGCTATATTACAAAGTGCACCTGTGTTACAGGCTCCAAATTTTGATAAACCGTTTTCTCTCATGACGGATGCCAGCGATTGTGGTGTAGGCGCTGTGCTCATCCAAGACGATGACTTTAACATAAGTCATCCGGTTTGCTACTATTCAAAGAAATTTTTACCTCATCAAAAGAATTATTCTACTATTGAAAAGGAAACTCTGTCACTATTGATGGCGTTACAGCACTTTGAGGTATATTTGGGCTCTACGCCTTATGATATAACTGTTTATACAGATCATAATCCCATAACATTTCTTCATAAGATGAAGAATAATAATCAGAGATTAATGAGATGGAGTCTAGCCCTGTCAGAGTTTCACCTAGTTATCAAACACATCAAGGGCTCCGATAACATAATCGCTGATACGTTATCAAGACGTAATTAATTTTGATCTGATGATTGACTCTTGTCATAGCCTCGGATATGTTCTGTCCTTTTGGAAGAGTTGTATTACATATATTACATGTATTAAGATATTGCTGATTATACTATTTGTGATGATGATAATTAATTAGCTGTAAGAAGCATAAACTAATGCTTACGATGTCAAACTACTCAAACTACTCATATACTCGTCATACAGTGCTAATACTTTGCTCTCCTTACCTTCTTTCTTTTAAGGGTGGGGGTGTTGCATGGACGTCACCCGGACATCGGAGGATGGCGCCACGAAGTGGTGTGGCCGCCCCCGTTTCCACGCTTATGGATCCACCCCGCTATCTGTGACTACTGACGCGCTTTTAGAAACATAAAATCTATTCTTGGACCATTCAGTACTGGTTTTGCAGTTCTGCCGGCGCTATCGTTTCTCTCAAGCAAAACCACAAACTTCTGCGGTTTTCACCCATTGTTGAAAGCCTATAAAACGAACTCGCCTGCAGTACGAGGCGGGACTATTGACTTTGCTACGCTACGTTGCTGTTATCCCCGGGGACCGTGACCGTGGGCTCTTGTTCCCCAAGCCCACGGAATGCCATGAACCGCGCCATGAACTTTATTATTTAGGAAGAGGAGAGACTTTATGTTTGTTTGGTGACACCTGGATTAATACAGGACTTCAGTTTTGTGTGTGCCCGAATTATGTGTTGATGATGGACTTCAGTTTCTCGTATACCGGATTCAGTTAAGTATTTCGTTACAGTTCGTTATTTAGAGACTCAGTTTTCGTCAGAGACTTGGGTATAAATTACGTTATGTATTGACTATTATATTATTTGTGTACGATTGTAAATATTGTAATATAGTACTGTTTTTGCACCCATATTTTGGTTACGTATTCATTTGAAGAGAACGTGTCTGAGCATATGTGTTACGGTTCGGCCTGAGTTGTTTGGTGTGAAAAGGGACCGTAACAATGTGTCTTTGCTCTCATCATCTGCTTGTTTAAAGCACCTTCCAGTCAATGTCTCTGCATCTTCGCGCATGGCTTTAGAATTTGAGCTGTTAATCTCCGCCTTCACACTTTCTGTATTTTTATCATTTTGACAACACCTTATTAAAAAACATTTATTAAACGGTAAAATATTTGAATCATCCTACCACCAAAATATGTCATGAAATCCAGTGTTGCTAACGGGAGTGACAGTCTGGAGACGTCCGCGGAGTAATACGACTTCAAGTCTTGGTAGACTACGCCATAGGAAGACTGTAATCCATCAATAATAAAACAAGAGAAAAAGCCGACGGCAAGAACCACGTAACTGTACCAGGTCTCAATGCTCTCGGTTTCATCATTAGGTTCCGTGTTGCCACAACAACAGCATTATATATGTCAGACAAAATGCAACGATGACAAAATATAAAAAAATGAAGGGGGTGGGGAAATAATAATGCCAAAAATAAAAAAAAATAATTAAAAAAAATCACAAAAAGCACATCAAGGGAAAAAATTAAAAAATAAAAGGATGCATATTCCTATATACATGGATACACACTTATATTCTACATATACACATAAATAGTATATGCTTAGATATCAAAATATAAACCGAATTAGAATTTAAAGATGCCCCATGCTCACGGTATCAGGTGTTGCGACTGAGGAAGAATTAAGAATAATACATGATCGGTCGATCCACCGTTGGCGCAAACCCCATCGGCCAATGGGCCAGGTCGACCGATAGCGCGTGACACACACACACACACACACACACAAATACAAAAATCATGACAAAGTGATTAATAAATATATATGATACATCATATCTTACTGCTACAAGAAATATTTCAATGCATATGTGGTGCTATTTATAAATACTGCAATTTTATAGAATAAAGTAAAATATTAATTTATATTCATATATAAGGTACGCGTTAATACCAAATTATTTCGCCATATGATTTTACAACATGATTTAAATAAAGTAAATAAATGCAAGTGTGTATTTTCATTATTTTTAATACTGATAATATGTAACACTAACTGATAGACCCGGTATACCGGGCTTATTACCGGGGTTAGGGAGATATATTAACTGAGATGTGAAATGTTGGCTCATTTTTTTTCTATTCTAAAAGTTTACAGAAAATATAGGTTTTCAGTGGGGAAACTGTCTCCATAAGATATGTAGAAACATTTTGGCACGACTGCAGAATAACTCACGCACCTCTCAGAGGCGTAACACTTCCGTGAACAGAAAACGTTTCTAGGTACAGCTGCTTGTATCTTAGTTTTGCCACTTACTTTTAAATTACATGAATCCTTAACATCATACCGTCCGTCCGTATAAACTCATAACCTGGTGGAGACAGTGCGTGAGTGATCCTGCAGTCGCTCCAAAATTTTTAACATTTATTTTGTGGTTCTGTCCTCATGGCAAGATATTTATAGCCCGGTATGTTTACCTTGATGGCCTGGCCAGTGATGGTGTTTACATTGCGAACCGGAATGAGACGCGGGGGCATTCAGGTTTTCGATGATATTTGACTGGATTCTATCGGTGGACGTACAAAGATTATAGGTTGATGTGAGGAACACATGAAAGACTTATTAAATGTACGTTGCAAGGAAACTGTTCCTGAAGAAAGAAACAGAAATATGCATACCTTGTAAGTAGCAGAAGCGGACCCAACGGGCTCCATGCAGAGGGTCCATATTCATTTTCAACCGCCGAAATTTTTTTTCATCGTATCAGACAAATTTTGAGGCCTGAAACCCCCGACACCATCCCAGCCCTGTTCCTGAAATTAGGTTTTGTCATTAATCCTCCTGGGTTGAACTCTCCATTTCATAAAGCAAGAAACATGTGTTTTTCTCTTTTACTGACCACGCACGTGGGTCAAATCCCTCATTGAAAGCAAGCGTTATTCATATGAACAATAGACCTCAGTTTTAGAGGTTAAGTGACCACGATGCACGCATTCCGCTGATTGCCGAAGGCAGTTCGGCTGTGCTCGGTAAAAAAAAACCGGAAAAATCAATCAAAATTATATGTATATTAAAAATTATTTATTTTCATATCACCTATGTCACTGCGGGGATAATAACCTTTAAAATGATGTATGGCACAATATTGTACACAGCGCGGTTATAGAGAACACTGCGAACAAACGTGAACCGAATTCCTTTTACAAGTATTAGATGTCCTCCATTCAGCGAGGACACGCTTCTCGTAGAACTGAAAGAGTTGGCGAAGAGCAACCAGCCGAAGCGGTACATCATAGATACGATTGCCGAGGAAAGCGGCCACACGATAAAAATATAAAATATCACTCCTGCATGCATGTGTATGTGCTATTTTGTAAGATTATTGTCCTGATATAGTTGTAGTTCTAATTGTTTTAATTATATAGATAAATATAGATAAACTTGTCATGATATGAAAACTTTCCACTTAATTTTTTTTTCAGCTATTCAATAACAGACGATGCACTCGCCTAATAACCGGGATCAAGTTTTTTTCTACAACACTGAATGCAGTGAAATGAACGTGGTCCACTGAATTCAATAAAAAATATATAATATTAGTATTTCATTAATACATATTTATTATTATTATATGCACGTTTCCATTTAAATAATATGTATTTTACATAAACATTTGTATTAGTAAAATAAATATATTTCAATTATGAAAGATATGCCTTAGCGTCCAAAATTTATATATATATATATATATATATATATACATATATATATATATATATTGATAAAACACAGGAAAAAGTTACCATACATGTGCGCTCAAAAACTGTGGGTGTAAAATTTAAGTGCGTTATTTAATAATTGGACATATATATATATAATTATTAATGTTATTATTATTATTATTAATAATATTATAATTATTATTATTATTATTATTGTTATTATTATTATTATAGTTAGACACCACTGCCTGCAGATACTGTACGTTACACGATGGCGGTGACGAGGACTGGCTGGGCTGTGACACTTGTGATGTGTTGTATCACAAAACATGCCTAGATAGGTGTCAACTTATACTTATCAAGGTGTGTTTCCATGTCCGCGTATATTCGTGAAATGGCAGGCTAATATATTTGTAAAGTATATCAAGCAGGCCTCCAAGAAGAATATGGCTAAGTGACGTCATTTTACCCTATAAATCCCTGAGTTCATGCAGACCCTATGCGTGAAAATCGCTCCCGTGGCTTATAAACGCAGATACACACACACACATATTCTGACGCACACATATATTAACGATATTCAAGCATATAGAGGCACATGCAAAAATCCCTTTATCTGTAATCGCCATCGTACTGTTTTATAATGTCCCTTTACACAAAACACCATCTATAAACAATGTAGCACACTTGTGCAGTAGTACATGAGTGTTGTACATTATTGTATTTACACAAACTCGTATTCACATATAAAAAAGGGTTAACTTAGTATAACTATATGCTAACTAAATGTATAACTAAATATGCTAAACATATAGCATGAAGATAAATACATGAATAGTACGCGTATACCTATATGGAAGTCTAAGACAATTGTACACTCTAGGATATTAAGTAAAACATATACAACAATATGCAAACGAGAATATGACAATGAAAAACATAAAGTAAGTATATATAAATTATAATATGTTCTGCTACATTAAACTCTGTATAAGGGCCTAAAAAGTTTTTTGTAAAAGTCAGTAATCCAACTAACTAGCAATTGATCCCTAAGACAAGGGCAAGCATAATATGTGACAGATATATGTATAAGTATACATCTAATTAAAAAATGTTAGGTGGCGTCGATAAAGTGTTCTCTCTCCGAGGCTGACTTGAAAATAAGCTGATACAAGACGGATAGGAATAATAAAAACTAGACATTAACACATAAACGAAAGTACAAATCATGATAATGGTGAACTCATTGGCTATAAACTAACTAAGATCAATTAGCAGTTGCTCTTACTGATTAACACGGAACACTGATCAATCACATGCATTCTGTTCTATATTCACTGTTACTGTGTCAAAACAAAATATAAAGGTTTGACATAGACCTAAGGTTTACCTGTTCAAAGCTTTTGAGACTGGTCTGTCTCAGGAAAAAATTGTAGAACAGTGCGGTATATATCTTAATAAACAATAATAGGATTGTATGACTGTATGTACACCCCCCTAAACACACACACACACATATATATATACTGTGGTTGGCTTTATATTCGTGATTTCTTCGTTTTGAACGTTTCACGAGGGTTTCATTTTCGCGATTGCACCAGAACCTGTAAAATCCAAGTACAGCAGTATCTGTACTGATGTAAAATTAAGAAAAAAAAACTTCTAAACGTTACTAATTACTGGTTCAGTGAATAAATTATGACTTGTATCTCAGTCGAAATGTAGGGCCTAAAACAGCCTGTGAGAACGGCTAATGCATGGGCCAGCTTCGAAATCCAGCACAGATAAGGTTGCTGATAAGATTGTTTTTCAGAGGTTGATGGGGCATCTTATTCCCGAGGGTTTCATATTCTCGATTAGTTCACATTCGCGAATATCGCGAAATGAAAACCCTCGCGAAAAAAAGCCAACCACAGTATACAATACCTTACTACCGTAGTATACGTCCCTGCTAATGGGAAGCGTTAAATACACGGGTCGAGAAAAATAAAAGTGTTTATATTTTTGTTCTTTATGGGAGAATATATTTGAGCTTATATCTCAATCAATATTGAAAAGTTTGTGTATTCTATTACATAGCAAACCTGTATAATCACGCTCACTCAGCGTTCATGTTCCTTTTATTGACTGAAATATGAATGCGGGTTACAGGGGGGGGGGGGGGGGAGAGGGGCAGTGCATTATCTCTCACGGATATTCATATACAATGTTCAGTTCCATGACTAGAATGCGTCCTGTATACATCAGTTAAGGAAAGCAAAGGAGCTACGACTAGATCCTTCTGCAGGTTCGGATACGGGTGTCCCTGTTGAGCTGGGGAAAACAATCAGGAAACATGCGAGGCGGGGGTTCATCCATCATGGACCTGCTTTGCAACAGCTGCATATAGAGGTCCCATATTTGAGCCTCCAACAACACCTAACATTACATGGGTAAGCATGCCCCCCCCCCATCATAATATAAAATGTGCTCACTTTTTTTTTTTACTTTTGGCGATTTCTTCTTCTATTGGTTTTATTCATTTCATGTCATCTGAATATTCACCTTCCAACTTTCCATTAAACTTTTGTTCTTCCGCTTCCTTGCTACTGACGTAAATCTCCGTGTCGATCCTTGTGGTCTCAAAGACAAGGAATTAAATGCTGCACAAATTCAAATAGTTATCCGTCAACGGCGACGAAAACGATGCAATATTTAATATGATGCAATAATATGAAATGAATAATCTGATGCGAAATTAAACGAGTTTGTTCATCACGATAGACCTCTTGGGAGATCATATCTCGTTTAATATTGCCTTTGACTTAAGTGACCGTGCCGACAGGATAAAGTAATAAAGGGTTTTATATTCTGCCTACATTTTATTAGTCAAAGACGACAACAGAAAGTAACATATATAGATATACAGACCTACATTTTGGCTGATTTATGTAATACTTCTACAGCTTACATTTAAATTAAGTAAACTCAGGTATATGAAGTTATTTATGTAAAATAAATTGTGAAGTTTCTGTTATGAATTTTATAAAAGCACACATTTCCTCATCAAAGAGCCCAATTTTTGTGCTTAACGTTGTGATCAATTATGAAATTGCAAGACCGATGATCGATTATCGGTTATAATTGTTCAGCGGTCCATCAATGTGTGCGTGTCTGTCGGGGTTCGGGGGGGGGGATAATAGATTTTAAAGTAAGATAGTGATCTTGAGTTTAATAGAAATTTGATACCATAGCTCAGCCCTGGTTCTGGTTCAAATAATGGTATGAAAATTATGTTTCAATCTCTTGTATAGAGACAAGCACGGTCATTCAACTCTTTGCACAGTGATCGAGACAGCATAATGATATCATATATACACTTCCAGACATGGCTGCTATCTGCCAGGGTAACTCTCCGTTTCAGCAATATATTGTGGGCTCTGTTGAGCCCCGTTTCTTATGATCATGATTTCTATAGGCTCAAAGAAAGTGTTGGATCTTACAAGTTATCTTTATTTCAGATTCTTAGCAACAGGAAGGGGCTATGTTTCTCTGGCCACCCAGTACAGAGTCGGTGTCACGACTTGATTCATTAACTTGATCTTCCAATTATTTTCTTTTGTTTATGATAGCTTGTTGTTCCTTTTTTCTCTTTTCTCTTCTGTAAGCAGAATGCAGATAGAGCAATGGATGCAGATGCAAGCAACTCATTAGTTACAGCTACATTGGACAAATCCATCGGTTGAGTTTTAACCCTCGCTCCACTTATGCCTGTCGATGTGACAGGAACAACAATTTACGTCCCTACTCACAGAGCTTCTAAAACCTGGACTTGTTCTGACCCATGGTCTCATACAACATATTGTCCACCCTAGTAACAATTTGGAACTCCTCAAATCTAGATTTTGCTGGTTCCAACACTATTCCTCTTAAGAATTCACTGAAACTATCATTCAGCCCATCAACTTTTTCAGCAACAACACGCTGCAGCATGTCCAAATGGTCTAACACCTTTTTCTGTTTTGATTTGCATTGCTCTTGGTCAATCAGTAGCTATGGGATTTTTACGGTCGATCTCAACCCAGTCCTAGCACTCAAACGGCTAACAACAAGGCCGTACCTCATTCACAGAAAAATGCGATTTATGGGTTTCCTCAGTGTTATGATCCAGTATATTATTATAACGAAAAGACTCCCACTCTCAGAAATTCTGTCTGAACGGTCTAAATTGCATAGCTGTTCATTTATAACCTAAACTTATGATGTTACGGAACCTAATATCAACAAACCACGGATGCGTGATGAACATAAATTTTGTCAAGGGAATAAATAAATTATATTCTGTAACACTAGGCAGCGTGAAATGTCAAGAGGAATGAATAAAGAAGTCAGTGTTTTTTTTTTTGTTAACAAATAACTAAAATTTATTCTTAAAACAACCCTTACACCTCAATACACCAAATCTATACAATTACTCAGTATAACAGCGGTATAACAACAAATCAATACAATCACACAATAAAATAAACAAAGTGCACAGTACCTGGATACCACCACTGTCACAACGATAAGTCCTTTTAAATGTATCCACACAAATCCTCTCGGAGAATAACAGTCCAGGCAGCATTGTATAGAGTTAGTAATAGTAGAATCCCTGAAAATACTGGATAATCAGACAGGTCCCACAAACTAACATAAGCACGTCTGTGTCCGCTTGAATATTCTCTCCTCCCTCTCTGTTTAAAACACAGCCCCCTATTAACTTCTTACCCCAAGCCGAGAAATTTCCACTTCACGAACAGTCTAAAGAATCCAATACAACACACAGTAAACACGCGTTACAGGAATCATCTAGAAAAACATCGCTGTGTCTCAACATATTAGGGTTCACACGTGAGCTCGCCCCAGCTCGGCCAGGCGAGAAAGCATTATTGTATGTGAGGATGAAATACTAAATAAAATCTTAAAACCTGAATTTGGCAAATCTTACAATCCAGATGATTTGGCAGGTGAACATGTTATTAAAGCTTAAGCTGCTTTAATAAAACCGCTAGGCTCTTTGTTACAACCCTTTTTGTTCACGGGTACATGCGAGAAGTAATTATACGTAGTATCTTGGTACCTGTTGTGAAAGATAAAACAAAAAGTTTTAATGACAAGGGAAACTTCAGACCTATTGCTCTATCTACAATTTTATCTAAATTATTTGAATTCGTAATGTTTAGTAGACTCATACTGAACAAGTTTGGTTACAGAAGAGGCCTCGGAACTGAATTTTGCGTATGCTTGTGAAAAAGTAGTTTTAAGGGTTTTATCGAGAATCCGGATGACACATGTTTGTATGCTTTTTGTGGATGCTTCGTCAGCATTTTTCAGAATCTGTTACACAACGTTGTTTCGTAAACTACTCAAAAAGAGGATACCCTTATATTATATTAAATTTCTGGTACCTTAACCAAAGAATATCTGTCAGATGGAAATCTCTCACCACATCGTTTCAATATTTACATGGACGATCTCAGTCGTATTTTAAACAACAAAGTAATTGGATGTTGCATTAATGGAACAACCATAAATCATCTGATGTATGCAGATAACACGGTCCTGTTAGCACTGTCGTTAAAAGGTTTACAAAAACTGATTTGCTTAACTTATGGTTACGGAATGTCAAATCAAATTAAATTTAATAAAACAAAAAACTGTGTGTCTGCACATGGTATGAGTATATATGTACGTAAGCACGTACTAGTGTGCATAACTGTGTGCATGTATAAATGTGTCTATATATGTGTGTATGTATATATGTATAGATATATTGGTATATTTATGTGTATATATTATTATGAATGTGTGAATACAAGTACACTAGTAGGTGTGTATAATATGTGAAGTATTGAGATAGGAAATTCAAGAACGTTTATAACAGTAACAGTAACTTGCATGTTTTTTTGCGGGATAAATACATGTGTTTCATATAATGAGTCACGTCAAAGTCGACGGGTCATCTGATACAAGGGAGCGGTTAGTTTATTAGTCGTCGCGGTATAGTCCTTGTAGGCCGACATATATATTTAAGACATGCATGTGTGTATATATTCGTGTATGTGTATATTTGTATATTTATGTATCGTGTATATATGCATGCGTATATAATGTGTATAAGTGTAGGCCTATGTTTATGGTTGTGTATGGCAAGGTAGCCGCACCGGAAATCGGAAGATCGTTGGTTCGAATACCACCAGAAGTGAACCGACTTTTATGTCTAAACCCTTTCAATCTATAAAAACAATGACATAGCATGGCTATTCATACATCCTTCTATCTATCTATCTATCTATCTATCTATCTATCTATCTATCTATCTATCTATATATATATATATATATATATATATATATATATATATATATATATATATATATATGTACCATAAGCTTTACTCAATCAGATATGTAGCCAAAAAAGAAGTAAACGGTATCAGTATTTAATCAAAGTCTCATTAACCATATTGCATCATGTCCTAATAACAACAGATCACGTAGTCGTGACGAGCATCAATTTTATTCGGAGATGAAAAAAATATCAGATTCTGTAACAATAGGCAGCGTGAAATATCTATGGGAATGAATAAAGAAGTCAGTAGTTTTTTGTTAACAAATAATTTTAATTCATTCTTAAAATTATCCGAACATTACAATACACTAAATCAATACTATTACACAGTAAAACAATAAAAATGTACAGTACCAGAGTGTCCGGATCATAGACTTTGGTTCTGGATACCACCACTGTCACAGCTCAACAAATCCTAAAAACATATAATCCAGATGAATAGTCTCGATAGTCATCTGTTGATGCTTCTACTTCACTCTCTTCAATTAGACTTTTGCTAACTAGATCTTGCATGTTTTTAGCAATGATATCAGGCTTTCTCAAAGCTTTTTTTTCACACCTAGCCCTAAGTGTTGTCCCAAACGCATCAACTGATCTTTTGTCAACTGTTCAAGTTGATCCTGGTCGGGATCGTCAACAAATGCCTCAGGTTTGAATTCTGCAATGTTAAGATGTTAAAACAAAAACAAAAAACAATGAGATAAATCTTGTAACAATGTATTGTAAAAAAATGTGTAATTATGTAAACAATGTATTGAAAACAATGTGTCTAGGTCAAGGCCTAATAAATTTTCAAAACTATAAAGCATCCGGGACAAGTCCCCAATATTATGTTACGAAAGCTAATAACAGATCACGTAGTCCTTAGGAGCATAAATTTTGTTACGGAGATAAAAAAAAATCAGATTCTGTAACACTAGGCAGCGTGAAATATCTAGGGGAATGAATAAAGAAGTCAGTAGTTTTTTGTTAACAAATAATTTTAATTTATACTTAAAACAATCCTAATATAACAATACACTAAATCAAAACAATTTCACAGTAAAACAATAAAAATGTACAGTACCAGAATGTCCGGATCCTAGGATTTTATTCTGGATACCACCACTGTCACAGCTCAACAAATCCTCTAAAACATATAATCCAAATGAACAGTTCATGTATATAGTCCAATGTGAATCTGTTGTAATCCAAAAGTGAAGTTTTGTTAACAATCCAAAAGGCAAACTGAAGACTGTATAAAATATGTTGAAAGGTTCGAAGAATATCTATAAGATCGCAATTATCGGAAAGGTCCCAAAACTAACTCACACTCTTCCGTGTCAGCTAGAATAATTTTTTTCTCTCCCCCTCTAATCACAGCCCCTATTTATAACTTTTTCACCCAAAGGCTAAAAAAATTCTATTTCACGAACATCCCAAAGAATAATAAACACGCTATGCATGAACTGACCTGAACATTCCAGAAGCACTTATCGAGCGCTGTGTCTTTACACGCTAGGATTCAACCAGGACGGATTACACCGAGCGCTGTCTCTACACGCCATAGCAACGCCCAGGGCTTGAGCCTAACACGAAACAGAATGATCAACAGACACATGTAAACTTCTGCGCACAATAAAACAGATACCTGTAACCCAATGAGTATGTTCTTCATTTTTCTTTGATACATTTCTGTATATATGTTCGTATTGTAAACAGGAAAGAGCATGCATATTAGTCCCGTATATACTATTATTAATTTCGCCACAAATCCGTTGCCTAAACGCAATTACATTTCATATATATATACTGGCCCAGCTGGTGTCACACTGCTGAGGCCATGTGCACTTTGGTTGAGACTGTTTAAATTTCATATTCATTGAGTAGGAAATGATTATCGGGAATGAACACAGCAACGCTTGATTCTCCCACTTTCCTGGTAACCTGAATAAGTCTTAGCTGACGTGAAATTTCTCCGTCAGAACTGAGATTTGAGGAAGAAGACCAACAAGCCAGCCAGTTTAGCATACAGGAGAATTCAGCATTTTGCAAAAACCAATCGAAGATGTAATTTATTCCACATCCCTAAAAGAATATTATAGAACCAATGGATAAAGTTACTGATCAAGGAAAGTTAAAACAAAACAGAAAAGACGGTCATGAGGAACCTAAATATGTCGCAGATACTGATGAAATAGCACAAAAATGTAAAGCGGTTCCTCGTGGAGGCGAACCCATAGGGAACTCAGAACCAAACCACCAAGCTGAAAACAAAGACACGTGGTACTGTTACCTGGTACTGGCCGTCAGCTTTCTCACATGTTTTGTAACTGGTGGCTCAGTAGCTTCCTATGGTGTTATTTTCCAGGATTTGAAATCTTATGCCTCCGCCGATGCCTTCAGACTTTCAATGCCGATAGCGACATTGGGTTTAGTATTGCACTTTGCTGGTAGGTTGAAATTGAACTTGTCCAGTCACCTCAGATTGACTGCCAAAAGTAACATCATTTCCAATTTGCAGCTGATACCATAAATGTAAACATTACACGTATTTTGTAATGCTTTTTTTACCTAAGTGTCATTAGGTTCCAAAAATCTGTTATACCTTTATAATATATAAATACAATTATTATGATCCTTAAATCGGCCAACATAGTAAAGGCAGCACAATATTGAAGGGTTCTGTCATTTTCCCAGTGGATTTTGTCCCTGCGGCGAGGTTGATAGGCTCCGTGCAATTAATCCACCAAGTGTCTCGCTCAGGCAAGGGCCGTTATTGGCGAAGTCTTGTGGATACAAGGGAAAGTATTATATTCTTGGCAGATTTATATTTGTGTCCTACTTGTATCCTGCGGGTGTAACTTTGATAGTATCCTGAAAATGGTCTCCATCTTATTTGGATCGGGGCGGCAATGTCATTTGGACTCGGAGAAAACTGTCTCTGTTTGACAATCACGAGCATCACGTTTTTATCTATATTTTATTTCATAGTCGTCCAACCCAAACTTAGTCACGGAACTCCTATGTTGTAAAGCCTCGGCTATACACGATTTTGCCCTTGAACCGCCGGGAATGATGCCAAATATGTCCTAAGGGAATCAGTTTCCATATTTAAAAATAAATTACATTAACCATTTTTTTTTAAAGTTGCCCTTGCAGCGTCAAATATAACAAAAATGCAGGGCAATTTGGTAATACTTAGGCTATAATAAAACTAGACTGATATACAACAGCAGATTGTGAACGGAATAAATGCTTGTAATGTTTAAATAAGGTACTTTTCCATTTATATTGACGAACATTGTAATAATAATAACAATCGTTGTAAACATTGTAATAATAATCACCATAGTGTCACAAAGTGGCTTGTGTCATACGCGCATGTTTGACCTATCTTTATGTAATTCCTTGGTTTTGCTGTATCTCTGCTGCTGCTGTGTTGAAAGGAGAGACGGTTCGCCGGCAAAGTGTTCTTGTGTCGTGTGACTTTGGTGTATCCAGTTAAGGTCTCCTTGTTAGTTATGCCATTGTTATTTTGAGCAAATAGCGGGGTATTGTTCCCAGTCTCCTAAGTATTCAGCGTGCTCATGAGTATAGATGAGCCCCAGTAGAAAAAAGGGTTCCACACATTGTATGAGACATATGAATATAGATAAGCCTGCAGGATAGTTAGGTATTTATAAAGTTCGCATACGCAGTGGTCATCTGATCAGTCTTCGGGTCCAGAAGCCAGCCATCCGTCAGTTGGGGTCTAGTACCGCTAGTCCAGGACCAGTGCCAACAGTAAGGGCCCGGTGCTGCCAGTTTCGGTCCAGTGCCGCCAGTCGGGTATCAGGGCCGACAGTCGGGGACTTGTATTGCAAGTTTAGGACTGTAGATAACTTGAATTGTTTTTTATTTTATGCGCAGCCAGTGTATTTAATGTGGACTGGGGCGTAGAAGGCTGGGAGCCCTATATGGTAAGGTGGATTGGAATTCTGTAATTTTGTTGATAATGTATAATCTGTGTTGCTTAGCCACTGCCTTGTGTTTTGTTGTGTACCTTGGTGCTGGTGTTGGGAGTGCATATTAAAAAACCCACATCATATCTACTTTACAACATTAAATAAAAGGCGATCAGGTCCGACACTTGGTAAAGGGCAGCCTTTTTCCTAGGGCACCGGTAGGGGCAATGCTTAACAGTTGACCATGATTGTTGCCCACACCCGGGAGGTTTAGGGTATAAAAAAATAAGTATATTTAAGGGAACTAGGTGCTTACTCGCGTGTTTGTATTCAGAAATGCAACGACCGTAACCTGTGCACGTTAGTATAGCCATCGTTTGGGTGTAGAACACAGCTGGCGTTTGACCTGTATACGTTGGTAAAACCGGCGTTACGGTTTGTGTAACGGCAATTTTGAGTAATTAAGAATCTATCATTAACTTGTAACAGGAAAATTGTAAAGGGCCCACAGCTTCTCTTTTAGTAGGTTAAGTATACGGCTTAGGTATTGGTATTCTGCAGTGTCGGGTGACCCTGGCCACTGCATCATGCAGTGTCAGGTTACTGCGACCACAGAGGTTTTATCCCCCTCCCTTTGTTTTATCGCCCAGATTTAACAAACGTTTGCTCTGCCGGTCATCGAATAGTGCCGTGATTTTCTGGTGTTTTAAGGTCCGTGTACCCCTAATTGTTCGTGTCCGTTAGTAAGTGTAGTGTCACGGTATGTTTAAGGGTAGCATAAAGTGCAGTCGCAGCCATAGACTGTGGTAAGGCGATTGGTTATACAGGGGAGGATTTACAGACGTTTGCTCATAGCAAGATGGCTGAGGCTAGAAAACAGGCCGCGCAGGAACGAGATGAGCGTGCTAGGGCTCGTGAGCACGAGTTAGAATACATAACAGAGAGCAGAATAGAGAGCGGGAGGCTCGTGTGAACGAGTTAGAGTTAAGAAGCTTGAAGGTCGCTTTGAGTATGCAAGCAGCAGAAGAGGCTGCACGTGTTCTGTTTCCGGCAGTACATTCCCGCACTTTTAAAAATCGATCGGTAGGATCCATGCATAACTCGAGAGATTCGTGAGATAAGCACTGAGCCAAGACTATACGCGAGTAGGTGAGCGTTCAACCTCAGTTCATTGTTAAAGAGCAAATACCCGAGTATTATTTCGCTGCTGTCGACAGCGGATGCATCGTATTACGATGGTTTTAAGTTAGCCCTATTGAAGGGATATAGGGTGACAGAGGATGAATTCCTCGGATTATCTAGGTCGAGTATGCCCGAGCGCGGCGAGACTCCTAGTCAATTACCCGTTAGGCTCAGCGGATTCATGGACAAATGGATTAAATTGTTTGGTACAGAAAAGGGTTTTCGGCCATCGGGGATTTACTGCTAAAAGAGAAATTGATTAATTGCCGCAACAAGGGTCTAAAATCTTTTAAAAGTGGAAGAAGTGGAGCTCGATTAGGGAAATGCAGAAAGAAGCTAAACGTTTCACAGATCCACACGGAGGCCTGTAAAATAGGCTACCTTGTAGGTCACATAATAACAGATTGCAGAAAGACCGATGTAGGTCAGAGGACCGATGGCATCGTAGGGAACGATGCTAAGTGTGTCCTAAGGGAGGCATTTTCAATATTTCTCAAAAACACTTCTTTAAATTTATTATAATTTTTCAAAGTTGCTTTTGCAGCGTCAATTATGCAGAAATCGTTTGTGAATCCATTTGAAGAACTTGCAGGGCTATTTGTTATATTTGTAATGGAACTCAACTGATATACAACAGCAAATTGTGGTCGGATAATATGCTCTTTATTTCTTAATAAATTACTGTTCCATTCAGGTTGACGATCATAAGAACAATAATTGTTCACACTTCACAAATCAAAAGGGCACCAGAATAGCTCGGTTGGTTATAAGCTGTATCTTTGTATGTGTTGAAAGCAGAGTCAGTTCGCCGGCCAGTGTTATTCTGTTGTGTGACAGCAGAGATATTCAATAGGGGTCCCCGGTGTTTCATATGCCAAAGTTATTTTGAGCGCATAGCAGGGGATAGTGTCCAAAGCCTATACTAAGTATTCAGGGTGATCATGAAAAAAGATGTCCCCCAGTAGCAAAACGGGTTCCCGGATTGTATAAGACTTACGGGTATAGATGAGTCTTCAGGGTAGTATGGCATTTATACCGGTCCCACACACAGAGTGGTCACTGGATTCAGTCTTCGGTTTCCAGAAGCCAGGCATCCTCCTGTTAGGTCTGGGGCCTGTATCTCGAAGCTCTCGTTAAAACCCCCTTAACGAGAGTTTAACCAGATGATAACGAGGGGTTTAGCGAGAAGTTAACGGTCGTATCTCGAAGCACCTGTCAGGCCCAGGTTAAGTCCTCGTTAGAATTCTCTAGCGACATCGTTATGGTATTGTTATCTGTGGGTACACGGACTACAGGGAGTCCCTCGTTATCCTAATTTTCACACATCCTCCCAAAAAGACGGTCTTATGTTTCTAAATATAGCATTTTCGATGGCAACCTCACGTCTGAACACACGCAGTAGCTTAGGATGGTCGACTTCGAAAAATGATAAAAACCTGAACATAGTGTCGTTCGATGCGCCAGATTCTGTAGAACGACATATTCCAAACCCGCTGATATCTGGGATATTTTTAGAGCGGCTATAAATTTTAATATTAAAAAAAAATAACATAGAGTATAGCTTATTACGTTATATTAGTAGCCGATTTTCACATTTATGCAAATATAGCACGTCAGAGTTATTTAGAGAAATGCGCTTGATTTATCTCCACAAGATTGGACTACAACAATTTATTTTTTTATTCAAATTTTAAACAAAGAATATAAAGATTAAGTAACAAAACTATACTAGGCCATAATCAAGCCTCTACATAAGATTGTCTCTGTACTGTATAGGTATATCGCCTTACTGGATTATGTTTCTGTGCATTGTCAATGTATATGTTTTCGTGTAGTGTGTTTGTTTGTTATGTGTATACATGGTTCAGATGTTCATTATATGGTACTGTCCATGTGTTGTTTAATGTGATGTATTCAATAAAAAAATCAAATTTTAAACATATGAAAATACATTCATTTTCAATGTCGATACAACGTTTTGTGTTTAATCATGCAGTAAAACATCCACTGTACACATTTTGGTCCTATTAAAAGCATTTGATTAATCCAGCTTTATCTTTTAATATTTAAAAGAAAATATCATAAAGGTTGAAATAAATCTTCAAGTATGGGTATATATATAATATTCATTTTCTGTTAAATCCTATAGGCATTATTCTAAATATTAATTAAACCTACTAAACAGCCTAAAACCATGTTGCAAATGTTGTCTCTACTTTTTAAAAAAAATTAAATATATTTGCCTTGAAATAATTTGCTTCAAGTAAGTTTTAATGATAAAAAGTTTTGTTTAAAATAAATCTGCTCGGTCTGGTACACAAAAACAATTAACAATGACTGGTGAGCTTGGTTTATTATTAGTATATGTAAAATCGTAAGTGATCTTTGGTTAAAGCTGCATATCAATGACAAATTCAATAATCATGTGATAACCGTGCTTAATATAAGTATTAGGGCGTATGAAATGACTAACAATACTGACAAAATTTTAACTTAAAATATTTGAAAATCTACACATATTACAATTATCTGTATTTCAAATTTTCTATTTTTATAGATATGACATATTAAACATTACAGGTTCCCTTCATGTTTTCTCCAATGGTTTTAAATTATTAATTCGGGTTCTGTGTTAATTTGAATTTTTTTAGTGTTATCCCAGAGTATTGTGTTTTAATATTTAATTTTTCTTTCTAAACTCCGCACATATCCCAAAATCGCATATACCAATTGATCAGAAAAGCCTTGAAAAATCTTTAACTTTCGGAACTGGTCCACAATGTCTGTATTTCTGATTTAGGCTTTACTCTTAGTTTTTAACATATATATATACAAACGTTTCGTTTTTTTTACAAACTTGGCTAAATCAACAATTGAATAAAGGGAAATCACCGAGGGATGCACCATCTTAATGAACATGTACCCCAAGATAGAATATTTCTCTTCAATTAAAATATACCTGATGGGTAATATATTATCATTCTATTGGTTATCCTCGTAACGTATAATATTTGACCAACCCCACTATATATATAAACATATATTAATGGTAATCAAATAAAGAACAACCGTTTAATATGCTGATATTCTATAAATATTTTAATTTCAATTATAATGTTTGGGAAATATTAATTCTGTTTGTACGATAATAAATTAATACAAATATATAAAGTTATGTATATGTTAATATAATATTAAATAGTTTGGTAAAAAATGTAATTTTTAAATAAAAATATAATGAAAATTATTGTTGAGTAAACGATATTAGTTAATGAACTTTTAGCTATTTTTTTTTAAATTGATGGGTTTAACAGAAAAGCAGTGACATAAGGATTATATATATTTATATATGTATATACATATTTATATATATATATCTTTTTAATTAAACTTAAACTCTTTCATCTTTGGACTTGTTTCCAAAAACTATCACCAAGACAGGATATATTAATATTCTCTTCTAGTGAAGGGAATTGTCACTTTTTTCGATTCGTTCGTGTACGTGTCAACTGTCAACTAGAGTTTTACGCGTTTGGTGTATTATTGTAATCTTTGACACATCTAGTCATGATCCATTGTACTAGTCACGTCGCATGATCCTGCACAAAAGGAAGGCATTTCCATCAAAGATGTATATAAGGCCTTAGGTTTTATAACCTTGATATACTGATCGCATTTCAGGGGTTCACAGAAAGGATTGAATCACATTTCCTATAAACATAGGTTCTTAGGGTAAACTATACTAGGTGACCCATACCTGCATGGAGAGACTTTATCGCCCTGTATATGAATGATAAGGAGTTGCATTACAAAGAGCGACATGTCCGTATCATGTATACAATTTTAGGTTTCACAGCTATGAAAGATCCGCTAAGTCATACAGAGACTTTCATATAATTTAATATTTTTATTACCTTAGCGAATGAGGTTATTTTTTTCAACTTTCTCTCGTCTGTTTGCTGTTTTTAAGATAAACTGCTTTATGTAAACGAAACGTTATAGAGAGATTGACCATGTAAGCATCCACTGGATAAAGTGGTGGATCCAGTAGGATTATTATCTTTTATTCAGTTGGGGTGTGCGATCTAGTGTTTCATACCATTTTCATTATGGCACATCAAGAATCGAACAATATTTTATAATCTGACTGCCAATAGATTAGAAAAAGAAAAAGGCATTTTTGCTTAAATGTTTAGAGGGATTCAGTAGCCTTTTTTTAATTTTTCATATTATAAGGTATTCATATTGGAAGATAATATGAATACTATAAGACTTGAAACTGAAGAGCAAACTACACAGAAACAGTGATGTAGTCGAGTTCACACCATCCGTGTTCAAGTCCGAATCCAGGCTACTCGAGTCCGTATACGAGTCAATATCCTTGAGTTTCGAGTCCAAGTCGACCTTCTTCGAGTCCGAATCACTTGGAAGCCGAGTACAAGTCCGAACCCGAGTCCAATGTACATTTTTAACATGAAATTAAATAAATGTATATTTTATATTATCATGTATCTTTTATAGATATAGTTTATACATGATTTTTACTAAAGTCTAATTTTGTATGCCTACTTTTTTGTAGGTAGTGCGTTCAGTTTAACTTAACGATGCTTTCGAGATACACCCGTTAATGTTAACGAGCCCGTAAACCTCTCGTAATTTTAAAGAGGGCTTCGAGATACAGGCGCCAGTACCGCCTGTTGAGGACCAATGCCAACAGTTGGGTCCAGTACCGCGAGTCGAAGTCCACTGCATGAAGTAAGTATTTAGTCCCGCCGGTTGGACTCCAATGCTGCCAGTTTCGGTCTAGTGGCGCTAGTTGGGGTCAAGTGCCGCAAGTCAAGAACTAGTATTGCCAAATTAGGACTCTGTAGATAGTAGGAACTGTTTTTTTTTATGTATTAAATGTGCACTGGAGCATCATATGCCTAGAACCCTATCTGGTAGGTGGTTTGGAATTCCGTAATTGTGCTATTAATATAAAAGCTTTTTTGCTTGGCTACTGCCTCGTGTTCTGTTGTGTACCTGAGTGCATCAAAAACCCGCACCATCCCTACTTTACTACATTAAACCAAAGGCGACCCGGTCCGTCCCTTGGTAAAGGGCAGCCTTTTTCCTAGGGCACCAGTAAGGAGCAACGCGTATCGGGTGACATCTACAATACTTGAAATGTTGTAACTCTAAGAAAATTAATAGGGTGATACCTCCCAGTCATCTTTTACTATATCTGTTGCACTGCTTTTTTTCAAAATATATTTTCTAGCATTGTTCACCAGTGCCTTGTCAAAGATTTTCGGACTGCGTTCTGCAGGATTCATTGGAGGCCTTGTGTCTGCTGGAGGCCTCATCATGTCCTATCTTGCTCCGAGTCTTGACGTGTTCACGGTGACATACGGCGGAGTTGTAGGTATGGGCATTCATAACCTGTTGTGATAAAATTATAAACCATAACTCTTTAATCGTTTAATCAAGAAAACCAAAATACCAAATTATTGCTTTTACTACGACCGTTCAGATAATATATACAATATGTAAATATGGGCAGTATTGAGGTCAGCAGGGGTTAAAAGGTAATGAGATCCAGATTTACAATTCCTGACCAAGCAATAATAATTGTCAGCTCAGCAGGTAATGTTTGGGCATCAATTAAGATTATTACTCTCCCCTCACATTTTGGAACCAATAATATCACACCCTATGGCTGGTGACAGGCCTGAATTCTGATTTTCTCGAGTTTATCGAGACCCTATGACCTATTACCCCCCGCCATTTATAAGTTTACCCCAGTCACGCCTCGCCTGCTTCGCTCCGAATTCACTCAATGACTGTTTCAACATTGTAAAACACTAATGACATGTATACTGTTACGGAACCTATTAACAAAAGATCACGTAGTCGTGACGTGCATAAATTTTGTTACGGAGATAAATAAAAATCAGATTCTGTAACACTAGGCAGCATGAAATGTCTAGGGGAATGAATAAAGAAGTCAGTGTTTTTTTTTTGTTAACAAATAATTTAAATTTTTACTTAAAACAATCCTAACATTACAATACACTAAAGCAATACAATTACACAGTATAACAACGGTATAACAGTAAATCAATAAATAAAGTGTACAGTACCAGAGTGTCCGGATCCTAGGCTTTTCTTGATACCACCACTGTCATAGCTCAACAAGTCCTGTAAAACACATAATCTAGATGAACAGTTCACATGAATCTTCTCAGAGAATAATAGTCTAATGTTTTCCCGAAAACAACCTGTTGTAATCCAAAAGTGAAGTTCTCGTAATTGTGCCAAAGGCAAGCTGAAGATTGTATAAAATCCGTTACTTATTTCGAAGAAGATCTAATAATTCTGCCATTATCGGAAAGGTCCACAAACTGACTCAAACTCTTCCATGTCCGCTGGAATTTTTTATTCTCTCTCCCCCGGCTCTAAACTTTCTACGGAAATATCATGGACGTTTAAATTCTGTGACCTCAATGCTGTCCTTATTTACACATTGTATATGCCAGATGTACGGGCTAAGAAAAACATTCAACAATATGATAGCTACTTTGTTATTTTAAATTAAAGATTCATGTAGTTACGGTCATTTTCAATTCCTCTATCCCTAAAATGGGTTACGAAATCTTTAGTTGTTATGTTCATAAAATAGCACAAACCACTAATGAGTCCCACTTTATTAAATGATAACATCCTATAACCAATGGCAAGATCCTTAAAACTAAAGTATAGGCATATATATAGGAAAGGCTAAGGTTAGCCCCTCATGCTCTCGGACTAATACATGTGAATTATTATCTAAAGTAAGCTTTTCCACGTGCTCAAGGGTTTGAAGGAGTTGGAATTATGAATCCAAGCAAATATCAAGATTTATCAACTCGATGGTTGCATAATAGTTAAGCTTTGTCGGTCGAAATTAGGCGTCAATCGCTTGTGGTCGTTAACGATTGCAGGTGGAAAGTTGGTCATTAAAAGCTTTATGATTCTGCACAGAAACATCACTTCAACCAGCCTGGTCATGGGCATTCATTGATAATTCTAAAATATCTTTACGTGCAGTAAATTTTCGTGTGACCGAAAAAACAGTCAAAAGTCAAGTCGCAGGTAGTCATTGATGGTGGTGCGATGTACCTGCGATAGACTGATTCTAATGTGGCCGTAACTGTGGCCCTCAGTCGCCAACACCACTTGTTTCTTGCGGCCGGTTGAAGTCGAAGGTGATATCAGCTAAGGTTTGACTGAGGCTTAGCACAACAGCTTTCGTCTTAAAGTAGTAGTGCTACTGACTTTTAAATGAATATGCAAAATGCAAAGCGAAATATTTACTTACATACATACTGTTATTTAATTGTAGGTGTCGGTTACGGATTTATGTACGTTTCAGGTAGTGTAGCCATACCGATATACTTCGATAAGAGACGTTCCCTAGCAACGGGGATATATTACGCCGGGTCCGCACTTGGTATGTTTGCCATGAGTCCACTGGTCCGAAATCTTTCAAATACATTTTCATGGAGGGGATGCATTATGATCGAATCGGGAATCGCTCTACAATTCACATGGTTGTGGTTACTGATCCGCCCTGTATCGACAAAGCGAAGCAATAAGGAACAAAAGGAAAATCACAAGATCAAAAATCAAAGTCACAGATTGGACCATTGCCCGGGAGTGACGTCAACATTTGGTCATTACAATTTAGATATGAAACCTGGTATATCTGAAAAACTGCTAACAACCTTGGGAGAATCTTTTGATTTCAAACTGATAAAAAATCTTCACTTTACATTATATCTATTGGCTCTCTTTATCGCCTACCTAGGTTTTCCGGTCACGGATACATTTGCGCCAGCCAAAGGCACCGACATGGGATTTTCATATGACGACACAAAATGGTTCGTCTCGTTTACTGGAATTGGAAGTTTGGTGGGGAGACTCGCATTCGGGCTGATTGGGAATTTCCCTTTATTTAGTGAATGCCACCTCCATCTCAATATCTTAAGTGTCCGTCTAACTGGTGTCTCTCTTCTTTTGGTACCAGCATGTGGAAGTCTTTTGTCCATATATACTACCCTTACTATGTACGGGTTTGCTTCAGGTAAGCACTTCAGATTTGCTTTATATTTTGGTATTAAACTTTTCAAGTAGAGAAACTCCTGTAAAATCCTGTTAGACAAAAAATTAATCAGGGCGCTAGATTGCAAAAACGTATAACAATATAACCAAATATTGTTTAGGTAAATAGATATATAAAGCATGTATTCAATATATATTTTAATATGTAAAATTGAAATGCAATATATACATATGTATATATGGCATCAGAGCGATGTTTAATCACTATATCTGTTGCAAAGTTGTTCTCTTTGCTGTGATGTTATTATAATTGTAACTCTAGTGTTTGCACTAATATTTGACAGGTGGACACATTGTGATGACGCTCCTGGTGCTCTATGACGGGTTTGGTTCTGACGTCATCACTCGGTTATTCGGTCTGAGTATGGTTACAAAAGGGGTGGCATTACTGGTGAATATACCTCTCATGGGTACGAAATATTATAACAAATTTACCACTCATCAGGCGTTACCATTTGTTGCATCACCATTTTAAATAAAAGCAGCTACCCGCTTCATGATGACATATGTTAGAAAGTGACTGTTTTAATGTTGATGTATCAGATATAATCTGACCTTTATGAACGGCCATTCTGACCCGTATTTACTTTGACTTCTCGTTATATTATTTTTCATATAGACACACTTCCTGAAACATAATTATGCCAATACTTGGGATGCATTCTACTTTATACATAAAGAAAATGTCACAGTCATGTTGTTTTGATGTTTGATATGATTTCCTAATTTTTTTTCTGACAAATAATATTTACTTAAGTATTTCAATCGTAATCAGAATCGTAGTACAGGGATTTTTTTCTTTATTTCAAGTACTATTCGGAGGAGTACCATGACGTATCATCCAGTATTTCCTTGTGTCTAAAGGTTATTTGGTCTATGCGTTTTATCAAAATGGCCAGTGCAGATTCTATTTTTGTATATTGCAGGTTATGTTCGGGATAGCACTATGACTTATGATCCCGTGTTCATTTTTGCTGGAGGGTTCTTTATACTGTCCATGTTTATAATGCTCCTGATGCTAATATCACAACCAGAAGCTAAAACAAGGGGACAATACCTGGAGCTTCCAAACCGTAGGAGTATTGTTTTGCCATTAATTGTAATGGGTTCATAGAAATATCCGCTGTCGAGAGTGTATGTAGGTCTTACGTGACTAAATGCAGGTCATATGCCCACTGTGAGTTGGTATACTTCAGTGTCTTCCATAGCGCTATAAGCCAAAGAAATAATTTCCTTAATTATCTTAAATTACCGTAATTGGAAATACGAATACAAGGTGAAAAAAGTGTCTGCAAAGCCTGGCGATCGCAAGAGAACCCTCCCCGTCCTGCCAGCCTACACCATCCCCCCCCCCCACCTCCCCTTCTCAGGTTGCCAACAAATGAGCAGTAAAAGGTATATGCCATGGGTGGACAATTAGGCTTGAAAATAAGGTTAAGGGGTTTAGGTCCAAAACTGATATTAGTTGTAAAACCACCCATCTGAAGAGTGAGAGCAGAAACAGAACAAGGACAAAACTGAGCGATAATTCGGGATTGGGTATAGCGTGTTCGACCTCGGTTACAATATCAAGGTAAAACATAAATATAAGATAATATAAACTTATTTATTTTACATGGATTGTACAAATAGTTATTATAACTAATCGAGGCACTCTCCATGGTTCCGGTGATTGCGTTCGGTAGTCTGCAGAGGTGGAGGAAACCGGAGTACCCGGAGAAAACCTTAGACGGGCAACTACAACCCACTCTCATAGCCACGCCGGGGATCGAACCCGGGTCGCCAGCAGAGATAGCCAGGCGTTTTACCACTCAGCTGTCCAGGCCCCTCTGGATGCAACTCTGTCGCCTATGATTAAGCGCATTAATTTTTTTAAATATATTTAATTATATCTAGTATATTTGTCCTCGGTTAACTGTCCGAACTATTGACTAAAGATATATGTAACACAGTCATTACATCAAATACACATCGGAAAAAAAATGTCAAAAAATGAAACATATTTTGCTTACAAGAGTCATGCTCATCACAACGAAGACAAAAAACTTAATCAGGTATTGCTTAAATATAAATACGTATGGTCAGAAATTGTCTATCATATATGTCAATATACCTACGGGTATATAGGTATCCTAAATAAACAAGTAAGGATGACTTCGAATATTAGTTGATGTATTTTTGTCATTAAGCTAAGAGTTTATTCTAATCAATCCCCTTTATACCTATATTGTTTTGAGTATATACGGGTATCGTTGTTTTTTAAAGGAAAAATAGATAAAACGATTCACTAGTATAACATGACATGCAAACTTGGACGCATTGGTGCATTCCCTGAGAGGACAGTCTTATGATTTCTGATCGGGGTTTAAGGTATGGGATGAAGTTGGGGTTTGGCGCCGATTAAGGTGTCTGGATCTCAGTCGAACCTTCTAGACGGATAAACACCAATGCGGTTGTGTTATATAAAAATGAAATATGTAGGTTACTCGAATTTAGTGTCCATGGTGATTTAGTTTGCTGTTGTATTTTTTTATTAGAATGACCATGGCTGTAAAAGACAACAGATGAGGATAAATCCACTGGACACAACTAGTGCAGCGGTTAACGGCTAAATAGAGAAGAATTGTTCAGATTGTGATAAAAGTACCAAATTTGGTGGACATGAAGTTTGGATAATACATTTTCATTTTTATATTAGTTCCACCAAATCTTCTCAGTGTAACGGGGGCGGATCCTATGTTAAATGTGGGGTACTCAAATTTATATGAAAAATACACGGAAGATCATCATAGTTACATTACATCTAATACATTCCTTATAGATAGGGTAACATTTTGGAATGTTTGGTTCTATTTAATTAACATCATCATGAGCAAAGTAAAATTACATTTGTGATCTCATTAATGTAATCAATTGTAATTAAAAGATTTGCCATTCAACGATATGTAGTTAACTGACGTTAATTTATTGTTAAAATTGACATAAATATTCTGTTTTAAAGTAAGGATAATCGTCGATGTCTTCTTTGATGAATATAAGAAACTGTGGGGGAGGGCAATGGGGGGGGGGGGGTACTACTTACGTAGTGTGGGTTCACTGTATAAACATTATTACATATTTCACCAATACAATGTGTATGTTGCTTCGTGCTTAAAAATCAGGTACAGTTTTATTGTTCTTAGTGTAAAATATCTGTTGTTTGTATTAATGAGCTGATGGACATTTCCATATAGACACTGAAATAAAACCCTGAATTTCCAGGGGTGGATCATATTTAATTATCAGGGCGGAACATATTTAATTATCAGGGTACATTCTTTTCAAATGTTATCGTAAAGGTACTACTAAAAAACATTTTAAAGTTTTATTTCTACAAACAATTCTTGAAACAAACAAACTCTATCCATTTGCGTATACCTTCCCTTTTCAATCATCAAATCATGATATGAACATTTCAATCTGGCTAGCGCTTTTTATGCTTGGTATTAGTCACACAAAGTAAATTTTTTCTCCATTAATTGAGAGCATGGATTTAATATTAACATATACATTTAATGTAGTATTTACTTCTACATCACAAGACCAGTTTTGTCCTGCCGTATCAATAATTCTTTCCTTTATTTTATCCAAAAATATTCGAAAGGCTCCTACTTGATTCATCAACACGAACCCAAAAACTTCGCAGAATATTTTGCTTCTTATATGAGTAACCCATTTTTATTTTCAATTCATATCTAGATTACACAGCACGTTATATATACGCTTTGGACATCTATTATTACCATAATTTATTAGTTTTGCCCAGTATTTTACACATCTTAATAACTGACCGACATACATTGGATGCCTTCCAAACTCTCCCAATGATGTTGCGTTCGGAGCTGAAGAGCTAATTTTTAGAAGGTACTTGCAACATTTATATTGCACCTTTTCAATTATTTCACATCTTTCATAGCCCCACAGTTCTGAACCATATTATAATACCGGTGCATCCATAAAATAAAATAGATTATATATAATAGCTGGCTAACTGGTAATCAACTATATTTCCTATAAAAGTTTCTTTTTATGAGAGTCACTGCTCTTTCAGCCTGCATTGCCTGCGCTTTCTTTGTTGACAATAAACCATGACAATGTACTTGTAAATATTACCCCTAAGTATCTATAGTCATTTGCCGTTTCAGTTTGAGTATTTTGATAGTGCCATTTCTCTATTCTTTTTAATGAACCCCCATGTCAAAAAACCATAATTTATGTCTTTCCTAAATTAACTTTTAAGCCATAATTGACGGGAAAAACTTGAAACTGGTTGATTTGTTCTTGGGGACGTCCTATTGTATCGCTGAAGCATACTCAATCATCTGCGTACATTATTGTCATTAAGTTTGGCAAATATTAATCAATATTTATACCATGACAATCTGTTTAATTAATTTTTTCATAAAATTCATCTATGAATAAAGGAAACAGAAGGGGATCAACCATGCACCCTGGTCGAGTTCCGTTAGTACATTCAAAATAATCTGTTGATACTTCCTCTGTGTGAACACATGATTTCATTTGACTATATATTGACTGAAGTGTCTGTAAGAGTTTCCCTTTTATCCCAGATTTAACTGAAACATACCACAATAAATCATGTTGTACACTATCAAAAGCATTTAAAAAATCAATAAAAGTGTAAAAAACCCTCTTTTCTTTTTTGTTAAATATTTCTGCACACACCCCATCAAAGAAAATGTATGGTCTACTGTTGAATAACCTTTCCTATAGCCAGCTTGTGCTTCACATAATAATCCAGCTTGATCAACATAATTTTGATTCAGTTTGCCAATATTTTTATCAATAGTTTACCCGCGGTATTAAGTAATGAAATACCTCTATAATTTTTTAGGATCTTTGGTGGAAGCCTTTTTGGCTATTGGTACAATAAATGCTTTGCTCAAAGAGGCTGGGAAAAAAAACATTTCATTATACACAATTAAATAATTGTAATATATGAGACTATATGTGATTATATGTATCTTTCAATTTATCTACCGTTATCCCGTCAGGCCCTGGGGTCTTTCCTCTTTTCATTTCATTTATGGTTTTCTGTACTTCACATGGTGTTATGAGTCCATCAAGCTCTGAATCCTTTTCAATTTCTAATACATTTCTTGTATGATTCTTAAACTCTTGATTAATTTCATGTGTTGATTTATTCAAAAATTCCTTAAAATGTTTGTACCAACGTACCTCTGAGGCTTGGATGATTGCCTTCTTTTCTTCACATAATTTTTAAAACCTCTGTTTTGTGTGTTAACATAAGTGGCGATACTCGCAATTAACACTGACAACCAGTCATGGGATAAATATGCTGGGTACTGGTCATAACAGTATGAATACAAACACTTGTGATCAGCAAAGTTTAAATAAAGTAAAGACAAATCTGATCATAATTCAGCACACCTCATGCTTATTTAGTCATCTTTTGATCATCTCCAATGAATAAGCCATGGAATGAAAGGAGTTATATTTTTTGGCTTGCACAAGTTAGGACAACCTATAGCTAAAAAAATACCAGTCCCATGATCAATATTACCACAGAAATTACAGCTGACAATTGCGGCAGTCCCTGCTGTATTCGGTTACTTACATAACGTTATATCTGTTGACGTATTCTATATATGGAGTATTTTTCATAGTAAGGCAGAAGAGGGATGGATGGGGGGAGGGGTGTCCAGGAGGTCCGGAGCCCCTTTCCAGTCGCCACAATTTTTTTCATGGGTTTCAGACTAAGTTTTTTTGTCCTGGAACACCCTCTCTCCTTTTCGGACCTGGGGACCTTTTTACAGGTTTTGCCGTTAGTCCTGGCGTTGACCCCTCTTTTCTTAAATCCTGGATCTGCCCCTACGAGGGCATAAGAAAGTATTTCTGTAGGTGCATGCCCCTACTGATCATAAATGATACATCATTGAAAAGATTATTTTGCTGGATATAAGTGTGGCATATAAAGTTGTATAAAGTAAGTTAATATAACCACTCCATTGTCGTTTTTTCTAGGGGTGAGTGTAACCATAAGAATGTTTTACGTAAGCAGGATACACCCAGTGGCCATAAACAACATGTGATACTGAAGCGTGTGGTTTAAGCTATCATTTGAGACCAAATTTGACTGGATATGTTTTGCATATTAAGTAGTTTGGGGCTAAAAACCGCTCTGAAGTCTGTGTCTTTGAAATGAAAAAAATATATACGTCACCCGACATAAAACATAATAAAGCTACCACTTTCATACTGCTATCAGGCATTTTTTATTACCTACACTTGTATACCTATCAAGCACGCATGGTGAAAATATGTAACCAAAATGGTACCGATGATCCAAATTTTAGGGTTTGGCTGAAGTACTATATATACATAAATAACAAAATCACAGCAGTGGGGCATGTTGTCTCCATTCTCGAAGCAGAGATGAAATGGGAGAGAAAAGTTCCATAAACTATCATCACTGAGTGGAGGTGTGAGACTTGGAACTGGTCAGACAGTCTCGCTTTCAATCTTTACAATGGAAGATAAAAAAAACCTGGATTTTAATTATTTATTGATGCTCATGCTGAGAAAGGTGCTTATTTGTACAAACCATTCACGTTAAAAAGAAATCAACAATCGTAACCACATACTGAGGGTGTGAAACATTGAAAACTCGTCACATCTTTTATGTCTATTGCCATGAAATTAAATAAAGTTTTCTCTGTCTGGCGAGTACATTTGCTAAATTACAGGCTCCGACAGTCTGAAAAATGCATATTTGTTGCAAAGGTGTATTACTGTTGAACTAAAACAGAAGGAAAGGGAAAAAACGCATTTTAGATTACATGTCAACATATCTATATGTTAAAAATTTGAAGACTCAACATTTGGTGGTTTTTGAGAAATATCGCTCCGAAGACCGTGCAGTCTGTTAAAATTGTTTTGAGAAAATGGCCAAAAACTGTTTGGGAAGAGTAATCTCGTTATCAACTCGAAACAGGAATTTCAGCGCATGTGACAGTCATATAATTTCGTTATATATTCTGATGTGAATTGGTTCTGATGAACAAAACTGAAAATTAAATAGTTTGGTAAAAAAGACGAAATTTTAACACGAAATGACATTTCAAGAACTGTCAATCAGAAGTAGGTGGAGATTACTGCTCCGAGTGGCTGGTCATCGGTAAAAAGGTCATTGGCCACCGCGCCGGGACACGTGTCAGGTGTGAAGTGACTGATTAGAAACCATTACTCTGATTACTCTGTGGAAAATTTCGAACTGCCATGCCCCCTAGTCCAATTAACAGCTTTGATTCCACATCCACAATCTTACGTGAACACTGTTGACATGAAATAAATAGTAGCAACACATGCTAGTAAACCAATATCATCCCAGAATGACGAAACCTTTAGATTACAAAATTATGATTTTTGTCGATTATTATAATTAATGACGTCATCAACACTAATATGCTCAAATCCTTGTTGACCTTCTTCTTGTTCATCGGCCGTATTCTGACACATTTAATTTTCTAGTTTTAAGACTTGAACAGATTTTGCTTCTAACAAGTCTTTCTTTCCTTTAAACTCTTCCTGTTCTACCTATAAATTTTGCTGCTCTTCCAGCTGTGTGCCTCTAAGCATGGCTACTACCTCTTTAACTTAACTGTCTCTGGCTTTATCACTGAGAGTAGAACAGTTAACTGTTCGACTTACTGTACTTTGACCCATGACGACTGGAACATGAGATTCGCGACTTACTAGTTTTTGATGCATGATGACTGACGGTATCTTCACGAAAAGGCTCTGGCGCCTGCTCAACTAGTGTGTTCACAGTCCTTGTTTTGCTTCTTGTCGACATGGCCGGCGTTTTGTCAGTTTGGAAACTCATGTAGCTACTGTTACTTTAGAAGCTTTATTTGACAATTTGACAGTTAACAAAGTCGAAATAACATCTCACGAAACAACCGTTACACACAGAAGTTCCGAACACACGGAATACATCGTAACACACGGAACACATGAACAAACGGTTTCCAAACTGTGACTAATCTGCCCAAAACCTGGACCGTCTGGCCATCATGTTGACTTTTTTACCCGTGTTCTCTAATCGGAGGCCCTTATACCACCCAATTGGCTCCGTACCATAAAAAAAAAAACAGCTCGAAACCTTAGCTATTCCATACAACCGTACCCTAAACAAAACTATCTAATCATTTTTTGTCGCTACAATGATCCTTTATGCATGACAGAAAAGAGCACACGATTTGCTAACATAACTTACAGTCTGAAACAAATTTTTGGTAGTTTTTGGTGTTTTCATGAATTGAAAGGTGCTTATATAGTCTTTCCTGTAACTCTTTGGTAATACTTTTCGGTAACTTTTCAGTAAGGTTTTGGTACTTTTGGTGCTTAGCAAGACCCGACCCTAGCTGATAAGTGCCATGGGGGGGGGGGGGGGGTCTGCGCTCTAGTCCCACTACCTCGACAAGTAGTCCTATGCTCCTGACCCTTTGCGCCGCTTACTTTATCATACGAGCATTAATGGTTATAAGTCCGCTTTTAGTGTAGGAGGAGTGTATCTATTAAAGGGTATATGGAATATCCTTCAAGACTGCTGTAATATTTGGTGGGCAAATACATGTATTTCAATAATAGATACTTTCCATGAGCATGCGCAATGCGTGGAATGCACGAGGGTCGTCTGCTGTGTCCGTGTCCAGTGGGCCAGCATTGCCGGTATTGTGAACGAAATTATATTAATACTAGCTCAGCTTTTAAGACGCAACAGGCTTCCTGTCCTTTTTATTATTGATATAGAAAAAGCTTACCTTATTTATATAACAGACCCGAATACTTAGGGCCAATCGTTGCCATAACTTTTTTTTCACTTCAAATACACCGCCGATAAGGTTCCGACCAAAATTCTGATCACTAAGAAATATAAAACTGTCGCCTCGAAATGTATCTGGTATGTCCTGTCTTGATAAAATGTCAATAACAGATATTCGTCAATGTGGACATATTCTATAACGATCTTCAATGGTTTTTGGTGGAGAGATCACCAGAAGGTGTACATAGCATATACTCGAAGACTAAAGTGGAAAGTTTGGGTACATGTGCTTCTGGTTTCCCGGATCGAATGGGATGAAAAGGGAATCTGGTCAACTCACATTTATTTAACTCCTAGTCGATATAACCATTTATATATCGCTGCTGTTCCTTGCTTAATTCTCCGCTGGAGCTGCCCAGTTCACAACTAATTAGTAAACCTCTAGTGCCTCCTGCAAGGACGTTGGCATAGATGGTTATGAAAATCTTCAGGAATCTTTTCAATATATATATATATATATATATATATATAGAGAGAGAGAGAGAGAGAGAGAGAGAGAGAGAGGCTCTAAATGGATATATTTTCTTTATATGTGGTCAATATGTACTTGTAGATATTCACCTCCAATGAAATCATACTTTATTTTCCAAATCGGTAGTCCTTTACTGATTAATTAGTCAGTCAAACTCTTCATTCGTATTGTATTTTTTCATTGTGTACATATAATATATATAAATATATATATATATATATATATATATATATATATATATGTATATTATACCCTGCTAGGGCCGCAGTTATTTAGTTATTAAATATATTTGAATTAAATTGTACCTTAACTGGAATGTAAGGCAGAAGGCAAGAAATATTGTGAATGGTCACTAAACCAACGTCACACCCGCCACTGTGTCTCTGGTTCCGAACGAGAATGCCTTATCGAATATAAAGAAAGGAAGAGAAATATTTTATAAATAGAAAAATAAATAGAAAAATAAATAGAAAAATATAGAGAAATATTTTATCTGGTTCCGAACGAGAATGCCTTAATAAATAGAAAAATATAGAGAAATATTTTTTCTGGTTCCGAACGAGAATGCCTTATCGAATATAAAGAAAGGAAGAGAAATATTTTATATGGCATAAATGTAATGCATTCTAAATTTTTTTCCAAATTATCAGTTATTTTTGTTATTTTATATTTATGCAGACTTATGTCATAGTGTGTCCTATCAATTTGATAAAATTCTTTCATTTTACTTTGAATTTTATTATTTGTGTTCATATTTGATTAACTTTTAGTATTTTTATATTTTTTTTGTATTTTGATATGTGTTTTTCGACTGAGAAATTGTTGTGTTACAAATGCAAAAGTTCATTTATGGCAATTATCTTTATATGTTTTAATTTAATATTGTTTGTGAACCAAATGAAGCCTTGACTGTTCTTGAAATATCAGTTATTTGGTCGGTCTTATTTATAATTTTTATGTTAACGAGACTGTTTTCAACCATCTAAGTTCTTGTTTTATTTGTAAATCGTATGTTTTGAGAATTGTGATATTTAGTCTGAAAATGTCATTTGTTTAAAGTTGTTAAGATTCGGAAAACGGTTCAGTGTGGGCATTGTATTTAGTGTTTGTACTATTTCTTATACCTTTTAGGGGATTTGTCTAATCTATTTATTTCAAAGCTGCATACATGTACTCAATAGCTTATATGGGATGAGTGTATTACAAAGAATCTTTCATGTATGCCCTGGTAGAAAATGTTTTAATTTAATCATTTTCCAGATGTATGTTAAGTGTTTAGCAAATTTGTTTGTGCGAGTTTGTCATTCCATATGTTCGTTCAATGTTATGTCAAGAAAGATACCTCTGTAGGTGTTTCATATATTTTACGTTCAAGGGTTTTGTCTTGTATGAACTTATTTTATTTGTGAAATCTAATGCATTTTGTTTTGTTTACATTTATTTTTTTTTGCATTTAACCAGTTATGTACATTATTAAATTCACTGTTGATGTTGTCATAGTCTTTTTATTTGTTGTAATTTGTTAAGGGGTTGCATAATGTTGTATCATCTGCATATAGAATAAACTTGAAGAACTTACTTCATTGTTGAATGTCATTCCTGTATATCATATGCAGTAAGGGAAGTAAAATGGATCCTTGTGGTACCCAGTTAATTTATTGTATATTTTACGCACTTGTGATCTCTAAATACAACAAATGGTTCGTCGGAATATTTTTCCCCCAACGTAGTGTTTTTCGTGGATTCCAAACAGATCAAGTGTTTGTATAACTTTGTCATGATATAATCTTTGAATAAATCGATGTATGTTGTGAGAGGTGTTTCAATTATCAATGTCTGTATTTAGTCATTCAACTATTTCAAAGGCTGAAACCACAAAGGTCCTTGTAAAGCAATTTACATTTGAAGATATTCATATAATTGGTTGTAGATTTTCAATTTTTTAGGGTAACTACTTACAGAGGCGTTGCAAAAACAGTAGGAAGTGTTTACCCTGATTTAGGATCCCATTTTCAGGATGAGTTGAGAAACCTTCTGAAAATTTTTCCATTTTTGCCTTCGTTTGAAGTTTGTATATCTGAAAATAAATATAAATAACTTTAGGCATGTACATGTATAGCTAATATACTCTACAAAATCATGACAATTGTATTCGATCTTATTATCTGCTTTTATAATACAAAGTCTTAAAGAGCGTATTCTCCCGCCCATCTTTTGTAAACCTACAATCTACAATTTTAGTTATTCTTCCTAATACATTAAAATACAAAAAAAAATGAAAACATATTTTCATGGATTGTACAAATAGTAATTATAAATAGTCGCGGCTCTCTTCTTTGCTCAGATGGTGGCGCTTAAATACATGTCAAGACACATCGCCCAAAATCATAAAAAAAAGTCATCATACTTGAATTCTAGCCAATTTTCCACTTTAACTTTTGTCTGACATACGCATTTTAACTCAAGGAATCAAATGTGACCATTAAAAGTATCATACGTTATATATGTTCTTCAATATCTGACGATGTTGCTGACAAGCCGGTCAGCTATCATTGCCGATCACCCGGCACCCCCAGCTTGGAAAGACTGGATAATTTTAGTTTTATCGAGCGAATTTCTCTCTCAGACAAAACGTACACATTATTTACGCATAAATATTATTATTCTCTTTTTTTAAAGTGATAAAATCATGTATTTTTGTAGATTTCCCTAGTTCAGGTGCCGAGGCGGACTGTCAGATTGCATAGGTTTGAAATGGCAGTTGGGAGATCACGTGACATGAAACCCAATGTTAACAATAATAACAGACTGCACGTGTTTTAATGGGCGTTGTCTGATCTTGTGCCTTCTCAAAACGGGGTGGAATGAGAGTCGTTGTAATGAACCTCTACATCCACTAACTAATATTACATATATTTCTACTCATGAAGCACCTCATCGGGACATATATCTGTTTAATTATTGTTATAAACTCAACTGAAGGATGACTTCTGATTTTAAGATCATCAACAGTTGTTAGAATGGGATTGTTTTTACAATGTATTTAAACAAAGACATTCATGAAATATTTTGTTGAAACATAAATTCCATAATTTCGTGCATATAGCCAAATACTGGAAATTTTGCGCTGGCTCTGTAAATTAAGTATTATTCATATTTTAAAAATTCTCAATAAATAGATTTATTTCCTGTTAAACAGAACAAATTAATCATCCTTTGTCGCCACAGATATATACATATATATATATATATATATATATATATATATATATATATATATATATATTTCAATCACTTAGACCACTTCTTGTGATTAATGATTTGAACTTTTCTCTGTGTTGGTGAATGATATTTGCATGGTCAGTGAACATATTCGGCGAATAGCCATTCTGGGTTTGATCCTTCGCCTAATTAAAAAAAAATCATACGAAGAATGCTATTGGTTTATTTTCCAACTGTCAGGATAAGGTCACCTAACTGTTGTATTGTTAGCGGGATCTTTTGCGTGGGGAAATAGAAAACACAAAGGATTAGTCGTCAGTTGGTAGAGACAGAAGAATATTTTAAGAAGGGTCTTATAAAAACCCAAAATGATTTTCATCATCACAAAACATAACCATGTTATACAAATATTAACTTAAAGAAGAAGTTTATTAATGAAATTTTAGTTGTTTTTTAGTGTTAATCGGGTATGTTAGATCAGGAATGGGCCCTGTACATGTACCGGTATGTATGTGTGTGAGCCGAATATTGTAGTAATAATATAAATAACATGTATAATTTATATATAACTTTAAAATATTTTTTATTAAAAAATGCAAAAAGGTTTGCCTAAATTACCGACTTTATTTGTATAAGATGTATAATCTTGTTTATGCAACAATGCTTGTTTAACGATCGGCTTCATTTTTTTAACATTCCCTAGCGAGGTGTCTTTGAAAACATAGATGTTCACGTTTACAGCAATAAAAACATCAGGTTTGTTCATGCAGGTTTCCCTCACCGGATTAAAGCACTTTGAAAAAATCTACGTTTTCAATAAGGTTATAAGGTTATTAATAATAATATTATTGATAATAAGGTTATTATCCCTTTTTTCTGTTTGTCTTGTATAACTTCATGGAAACCTTGAGGAAATAGAAGTCTTGTGACAAGGAGAGATTTGGTTTAATTTTCACTTGCGAATGTAGGATTCTTCTTGCACGTCTTCTTCACCGCTCTTGATTCTATAAATATCTTGGTTTTATAAATATTCATGTAGGTATGCATGTGTGTAAAAATACGTATACATCATGCATACCCAAACGTTTTCTTTTTTTTCTTTTTATTTCTCTTTGCAATGAATCACTCACCCAGGACTCCAAAACATCTCATTTCAGATATGAACCCATAAAAAACCTCCTCCAAGTGTCATCCAATATTATATTGCCTCATGGAATGACACTACTGTATTTTTACATATAGGCCTACTGCTCGTCATAACAAACTTTCATTTGTATGTGCACGCACGCGTTGAACTTGTGTTAGTTACATTGTAGCATATCAAAACCGCAATGTTACAAGTTCAAGAGGCATACAAAACAGCTGAAAATAAAAATACACATTCTGTGAATTTATATTCATTTCTGCCCATGTACAGTAACAACGATAAAAGTCCAGTGTATGTATCTGGTAAAAATGGGGAGATTTCCTAAAAGAAAAAGTTGGCTGACATGTGGTCGATAATCAGAAAAACCAAATCAGGCTAATAATATTCTCTATGGAAACAATAATGTGTAAATTGAAGTTAAAGTGTCATATAACATATTTTCTTTTAAAATAATTCTTGATGACAAAACTTTCAGAATCTTCGAGGTCAAACGATGTTTGAGCAAACTCCACAAGTGCCATAAAAAATCTGTCTGACAATAATATTATACCTTCATGCCGATACACCAAAATGAAACGTTAACAAAAATTATTTCAATAGACCTGCGTCTACAAAACTGCATATAAGGCGCGGTAATCATACGTGCATACAGTATAAGAGGGTCGATGCTTTTGCCGGTCATTTCCATTTTTTCCCCACTGCCGCCGGCCATGTTCGTTTTTCTACTGTCATGCTTGGACTGTTATTACAGTCTGTAAAGGACTCGTATTTAAAAGAAATTTATGTAACGGACACTAATACGCCTACCTTGTTCACTCAATGTGTCATTTTATAAATCCCTACAAACAAACGTGTTTAAGAATTACTGCGTACATCACTCGCCAGTGTCAACATGTGCGAGTTCGCGTTTCGAGGTCATGTCAAACCGGAAGGCTGACGTAATCCCACAATCTAAAGGGACATCAAAGTTCTTGGATTTGGAGTTGCGCTGATAAACCAAAATTGTTTTTTTTTTTTTTTACATTTAATGAGGATACATTTCTGGTCATTCGCTGGTTATATAATCCTGCACTGCAGTAATCTCACGCAAGTACACATGCTAGATATTATTGCCAAACACCATGTCACTCCGCCTCTATTACCATGTAATGTAGACGCGCACTGCGCATGCGACCCGATCCCGCCGGATCGGGTGGTGGGTCTCTAACCCATGGACTGTCCAATCTTGCAGTTAATGCAATGTTTCAGATATTTCTAGTCACAATTATGGAGCATATACTAGACATGTTGACTGTCATGAAATAGAACATGTCTTTTATATGTTTTTTTTTTTATTTCTCGGAGAAGCAGTATCTTTGTATGAGTTTTATTTGAAAGAGTTTAAGAATTATACTTTGGGATATTTAAAGAATATATTTGAAATTGAAAATGATACAGAGCTTGAAGGAATTATAACACCTCATGAAGTACAGAAATTTCATATATGAAATGAAAAGAAGAAAAGCCCCAGGACCTAAAGAAATAACGATAGGCATAATGAAAGATACATATAGTTACATGTCAGCTCACATTTTTCAATTATTTAATAGCATGTCAGAGTATAGTGTTTTCCGGCCTGTTGGAGCGAAGCAGTTATTGAACCAATTCGCAAAAAGGGTTCCACCACAGATCCGAAAAATGATAGAGGTAGTTAATATCGTAGGAAACCTGTTTACAAATTATTGACAAGGAGACTTCAGATTTTTGTTGATAAAGCTGGATTATTATGTGAAAAACAAGCTGGCTATAGGATGGATATTCAACTGTTTTTGATAGTCTACAACATTATTTATTGTGGTATGTATTATTTAAATTTGTGATAAAAAGGAAAGTGTAACAGAAACTGCAATCAATGATTAGTCAAATTAAAACATTTATGCTTACAGAGGAAAGATTATTATAAATGTACTAACGGCACTCGAAAAGGATGCATGGTTAGTCCTCTCCTGTTTTACTTATTCATAAATGTATTTTAAGGACAAATAAATAAAACAAAATATCATAGTACATTAATGAATATTACCCAAAATCAATGACATTAATGTACGCTGTTCATTTTAGTATGCTTAATTGATAAAGTTTTTCTGTCAATTATGGCTTAGAAGTTAATATAGGAAAGACAAAAATTATGTTTTTTGACACGGGGGACCATTTTATAATAAGATAGATTGCACTATCAAAATACTCAAATTGAAACGGTAAATGACTACAGATCCTTAGGGGTAATATTTACAAGTACATTGTCATGGTGTAAAACGCAGGCAACACAGGCGGAAAGAGAAGTGACTTTTATAGGAAATATAGTTGTTTATCAGTGAGCCAGCTTTTTTCATCAATTGGATTCTATGGTCACACTGGTTTTATTATATGGTTCAGTACTGTGGGGCTGTAAAAGATGTGAAATAAATGAAAAGTTGCAATATAAATTTCGAAAGTACATCTTAAAAATTAGCTCTACAGTATCAAATGCAGCATCATGGGGAGCTTTGGAGGGCATCAAATGTATGTCAGTCAGTTAGTAAGTTTTCTAAAATATTGGACAAAACTACTACCTTATGAGAATAATACATATCCTAAACGCTTATATAATATACTGTTTAATCTAGATATGAATGTAAAACAAACATGGGTATTCATGTTAGAAACATAATATGCAGGGCATGTTTTGGGTATGTGTGCAAGAATCTAGAAGTAGGAGACATTAGACTATTTTTGGTTAAAATAAAGGAAAGGATAATTGATATGGCAGCATAAAAATGGACTTGTGATGTAGCTTCAAATACTAAATTTAATTTATATGGTACTTTTTAATATATTCTCTAAATGGAGAAATATTTAGTGTGTGCCAAATACTAAGCCTAAAAAAAACAAAAAAAAAAAAAAAACGCTAGCTAGATTGACATGTTGTTGTCATGATTTGATGATTGAAAAGGAAAGGTATACGAAAAAGTTTTGTATTAACTTAGTATTTAATGGTTTCAATCTAAAAGAGGATGAGTTCCTTTTTGTACACGAATTTTTATTATATGATGATTTTAGGAAAGCATATTTGAAAAAGGGTCTACATGCACCAAACAAGGAAAATTTTATTAGGGTTTTAACTTAAATAATCAGATATGCAGCAAATGTATATCAAGGTTTTAAATTAAGAGAAAATTATATAAAATGACTTTTTAACAGACATATTCAATATTGGGGTATATCATTAATAATTCATTTATCTATTGAATGATTGATTGATTGTAGTGTGTTAATATGTTCTGAAATTGGAATTTGGATGAACATGCAGGTATTTTGCAAAATCATATTGTATCTCCTGTAATGTTTTTGATTACAGGATTTTCACTGAAAATACCACTAAAACCCACTGGATCTTGTCAGTATAAAGGAAATATGTTCCAAAACTTTTTGATATTTTCATTTAGTTTACTGTTTTCTGTGTTATGCACTTAAGTTTATTTAACAGATTCAACAAGTATGTGATGTAAAATAATGAAGTTATAATTATGTGATTAAAGCCGCCAATACAAATACCTTAATTATGATAATTAGGTTAATTAAGTTAATTATGTAAGGTAATTGGGTTACAGCTGTTTAAATCTTAGAAGATGTGTATACTCTTGTATCTATAGACCAAGACCTCCTTTTTTTCTGAAAAATAACTTGTTGTTTTGTTGTTATGTGTTGAAAGTAGGCCGGGGTCGCCGCATAGAGTACTATTTTGAGACACAAAGGGGGAATTCAATAGAGGTCACCTTACGCGAGGTAGGTTTTTGTACTACGGGCATTGTTTCCAGCCTATTTATTATTCAGCACGCTTATGAATATAAATTATTCTTAGACACGAAGAATTTTCGAGATTTGTATTAGTCTTATAAATATAAATGAGCCTCCAGGGCAGTAGTCTGGGAGGGCCGCATACATATGTAAGGATTATTTAGTGCATTTTAGTGTGCAACCAGTGCTTTTAATGTGGTGTGAGGCGAAACAGGCCGTGAACACTATCCTGTAGGTGGTTTTGAATCATTTACTTCTTTTAAATTTATTGTAATACATACTCCTAGTTGTTTAGCCACTGCCTAATGTTTTCTTTTGTGTCTGAGTGCCAAAGTGATGAGTGCGCAATCCAAAATCACACCATCTCTTCTTCACCACATTAAACTAAAGGCAACTCGGTCCATTACTTGGTAAGGGCAGCTTTTCTCATGGGGCCGCAGAAAGGGTAACTTTTAACGGATGACATTGACACCTTTAAGACGTTAACTTAGTCATTGAACATCGCACCCATATGCATATATATATATATATATATATATATATATATATATATATATATATATTTTAACCCGGCATTTTAGGTTGGGTATCCGTTGCTATGTTAAAATAATTAAATGTTTTGTATATTAATTCTTTTGTTAATTAATGGTATAGCCGTGTTAGTCTGTGGTCAAAGTGTAGGTAAAAATAAATTCGAAAGTTTTTCTTTTCTTAAGAAAGAAGGAAGTACACTTCAAAATTAATTTCTCTAACCGAGAAGAATAGAAAACCTATCAGTGACCAATCAGAAATATTACAGGAATTTAAGGACTTTTATCGCAATTCATACAAATCTAAAGGTAACAAAACAATACAGAGAGACAATTGTCCATTTTTCACCCAAACCAACACTCCGAAATTAAACCCATCTGAAATAAACGAAATCAATAAACCTTTAACCCTTCATGAATTGTTTAAAGCACTGAAACAATTAGAACCGAATAAAAGTCCTGGTCCAGATGGTTTTACGTCGGAGTTCTATTTATTTGTTTGGAAGGATATTTTGGATATATTTTATCAATGTGTAAAATACTCTTATGACGTAAGATCTCTCTCTCTCTCTCTCTCTCTCTCTCTCTTGAACAAAAACGTGAAATTATATCCCTACAATCCAAAAAGGATAAAGACTTGAAACAACTATAAAAATTGGCGGCTGACTTTATCCCTGCTTCCTGTTGATTATAAGATTATAGCAAAGGATATTTCAAATAGACTAAAACCATACTTAACAAAATTAATACATCCCAACCAAACAGGATTCGTCCCGGGACGCGATATTGAGGAGAATATAAGAATCATACAGGATATAATCACCATATCAGCATCAACACAGTCTGCTAATATTCTCCTATCACTTGACCTGGAAAAGGCTTTTGATACCTTTTTTTGGGATTTTTTATGGAACACGCTAAATGAATATAATATACCGGATCTGTTATGCAGATGGTTTAATATATTATACACTGATACGAGCAGTTGCGTACAAAATAATGGGTATTTTTCACCGCGCTTTTATGATACAACGTGGAGTCCGGCAGGGATGTCCACTTTCGCCTATTTTATTTGTTCTTTCGGTAGAATTGTTAGCTATTAACATCAGAAATAATAGAATGATTAAGGGCATTTCTATGAATAACATTCAGGTAAAACTTTCTCAATTCGCGTATGATACGACGTGCTTTGTGGCGGATGTAGAATCCGGGAAAAAGGTACTCGAAACATTAACATCCTTTGAATTGTAATCTGGTATGAAAGTAAATATGGATAAGACAGAGGCTAGGTGGATAGAAAGCAGAGTAGGTAAGGAAGATGGTGACCTCCCAGTCAGATGGTTTAAGGGGAAATTTAAAACACTTGGTATTATTATATGTGACAATGAACATGAAAGAATGGAACATAATATAAAAGAAAAAATAGAAAAATATGAAAAATAAGTTTAATATCTAGCAATGCAAAGCACTTTCCCTTCGAGGAAGAACTTTAATAACAAAAACTCTAGGACCATCTCAAATAATTTACTGTATGTCAGTTTACCATATAACAGATACATATTTAAATGAAATATAAAAACTTACAAAGGCATTCATATGGAACAAATCAACACCAAAAATCAAATATAATGTCATGATAAAAACAATAAGCGAAGGATATATAAAATTGCCACAAGAAAAGGCACTAAAACTTAATTGGGTAAAAAAATGTTAACGGTTCACTGCCTGTTATAGAAAATTTTATAAATTTATATCTTGGAAATAATAACATGAATGTAAAAGATTTATTTTTGAGTTGCTGTAGCCTCATACTCCTACCCAGCATCCCACCGTTATATAGGGCCATTATTAATGCTGTAGAAGATTTCAAATCGAGATTCCCGCCAACAAACATTGAGCACTTAAAACAGGAAATAATATGGCACAATCCATTTATCAATATTCTTAAGAAAAGTATATTCTACAAACACTGGTATAAATATGGTATAAAGAGGATAAAAGACATTGTCAATGAGCAAGGATATTTCTTGAAGGCCTCAGACTTGAAACAGAGATATATTTTAAATACAAAATTTCTCAAAGTGTATAGTTTGACTAAACCAATTCCAAAACAATGGAAAACACTTTTAATCCAAGAAAAGACAAATTTAGAAATTTGCACATCAAGCAAAACGTCGGGCGAGGTGTCATCTGAAACTGGTTCTGTTTTACAGATTAAATGTAAAGTCCTGTATAACACACTAATAAAAATAAAATATCAAGAATCAACTGCTCTTTCATATTGGCAAAATCTGTATGATATATCTAATGAACAATTCATTATATATATTAGTCAACCCAACAGATACTTATATTCTACAAAATCCCTAGATTTTCATTTCAAGTTCGACCACCGAATAATCCCATTTAGAGGGAAATTATACAAAATGAAACTAGTAGATAGTAGTGACTATGACTATTGTAATAACAGTATTGGTTCTCTGGAGCACAGGTTTTTCTTCTGCCGATATACATTACGGTTTTGGTATGAATTTAATAACTTTTGGAATGCCTTAAGTGCGAGTCGGATCTCGATAACAATTAGATAACAAAAAGAATTGTACACTTGATACACTATTTCTTGTATAATCCTTGGTGTGTTACTTATCACATATTACATGTTTTGTAGATCATGGCGCCAGGAGATGTAATCTAAATACGAAGGCATAGTTATACTGATATTGCATATTGTTCTTATTGGATAAACATACCCTTTTCAGGGTTCTGACATAGGTATGTGTGGTTTATGTCTTATGTAAAAAAGAAAGAGGGATGCCTTTTAGAATAACTTTTTTGATAACACACGACCTTTCGAATCGCACAGGCTTTTTATTTAAAAGCATTCTATATATATATATATATATATATATATATATATATATATATATATATATATATATATACGTCTATTCTAGTCATTAGGTAGACCAGTCTTCTTTAAAACGCTACAATAGGGGCACCGCCCATGATTAGGGGGACCATATGTGGCCCCCTAATATGTCAACAATTTTTAGTGATAAAAAAAAATTGGTCGATTTAGTAACATTAAACATTTAGTCGCATTAGTAACCATTATGTGAAAATTATGGTGACATATTTTCACATGTTCAAGACCAAGTTATGCCATTTTGGCTTCCTTTTCCCATATGAATTCATATATATATTCCCATTGTTGTTCCACAAATGTCTAAAAAAAAGGATGGTCCCCTTAATGTTGTCTGTAGGGTTATATATATATATATATATATATATATATATATATATATATATATATATGACAGCGACATAAATAGCAAAAACCATATCTATTGTTTAGTGTGGCTCTACATTAATCCTTACAACATTTGAGCGCCATTTATGTGATCGGTTTCGCGGTGTTGTTCACTCTGGAAAACACCAGGGATCAGAAGGAAACTCTTAAGGATTCCGACAGTATTTAGCAGCTTCCTGTGTATTGTCATCAGGGTACAAGCAAGAAACATATCAGTTATGCCCTCGATAAAAACACATTCATTTCATGTATTTTGATCCTTCCACAGTCTTGATCATTTTGCCTGCATACTCGTATCTTTGGTTGGTAGCCTGAAAACTGGAAAGATAGGAGAACATTTAAGAATGCATCTTTTCCCGCCAAATGATCTGATCAATCCCTTGTCAGTTACGGAAGAGGAATTCTTCAAGTTCGCAATACGATATGATACCTGGATCAGTAGAGGAAATACCTCAATTGCAGTTTGTCGTTGAAATTAAGAAATTAGGCAGTTTCAGAAACTTATAGCTTGATGAAACCCTGTTATTTACCGCTTCTTGGTAAGTCTCATGTCTCCAACTGACTGTTGGGTCTAATGCTTTCTGTTGTCACGTTGTGCGATGATCTATCATAAACTTCCTTCTTCAGTGTGGATCCACACCCTTATAACCAGGGAATGTGTGTCTGTGTTTAATGGTTAAATTTGCTGCTTATGTAGAGTTATACAGGGATGTAAATTGAAATGTCATATTTCTCTGTCCCGCATGCGACAGGTTTATAAAGGTTCAATTGGTTCACGGTGGTCATATTTAATCATTTTCACCCGGGATCGCTTCTGAGAATTTTTGGGCAAACGTTTATAGCAATACCTAAAGCAGGAAGCCACACGTACTAGGTAATCCTCACAATCAAATCCAGAAAGGAAACGTAAAAAATGTAAAAGAATAAATAAATAAACCAGTTTCCTCTTTTTGCTGCAAGCCGTAGTGTGAGAAAGTCTATATATAACGATGTAATAAACACCGACTACAAGGCAAGATGAAACTTTTGATAGCCTTCTTATGCTGTAATTGAATTGTACGCTCACTGCATTGTAATCGGCCAACATCCCTGTCCTCCAAAACCACATTAGGCCCCTATACAACGTTGTGATGGATTAAATACGTTAACCGCCCAGACGATAGAGTGTTAGGTGTTGGTCACAAATTAAACCATGCTCTTATTTGATGTTAAGTGATCTAATGGTAAGTAAACATGAAGTAGATAGGAACATGACAGGGCAGGGTAATATGAAATGACCACAATTCCAATTTAATCAAGGAAGACTGTTTTAAAAGTCTGTACAGTTTTGACATCACATGTTTAACTCACATTTAGCCACAAACGGTCGCTACTGGCACGTGCACTTTATAATGCACACTATGAGAGCTGACAACTGTTTAGGAACGAAAAGGGAATCTTATCATGTGATCAATATCGTCCATACGTTGTATTTCATGTGGGAATACCCATGGTAATGTTATAAAACCTGGTTTGGCACGATATTGCGCCTGTTTAAGCGTTACTAATGGTGCATACTAATATATTGTATTCACTACAACCAATTTTGTGTAATTCCCGTGTGCCTTGCTAAGACCAAGACACCCTACGTTGCATATATGTGATATGAAATACTGTGATCTTTATTGTTCTATTTATCTCTGTTTCATTCATTCATAAAAAAAAATCTCACAAGTTCTTATAATATAGAGTTTTACGTCGAAAAATATTTATATAAAGTTCATATCTGATTAAGCTCTTGCTGTGATCTAGCAAAATGGAAGATTCCTTTCAAGGTTAACCGTTCAACCGGACTTGTGGGTGTTGGCAAACTGAATGCAATTCATATATTGATCGTTGAATTTAGGCTAAATGCAGAGCAAGCAATGGATAGGACCGTATTTTATATACTTCTAAATCATTTTGTTGTAATTTTGTTATCGCTTAATGCACGAGTGGACCTATAAATTTCTTTAACGTTTGAAAAATATTTTATTATTAAAAGATTACAAATTGTATATAGTTAAATATATCATCCAAATATTTGTTATTTTATTCTGTTTACCACAATTATTGAAACATTATTGAATACGTACATAAAGGATTTATTTTCATCTATAAAATTCTTTTGAAGAATACCACTGGTGCTTTCATTTGCTAACAGATTAAACGTTTGCTGGAAATCCTTGATAACATGGAACAAACAATGTTTAGGGGATATGATAAAAACGATGTGGTTAAAATTACAATTTAGATATGTAAAGTTAATCAGGGAAGATAATTAAAATGTCACTCTCCTGTCTTATTGCAAGTCAAATAAAAATTGTTCATGGAAAGATGTGTGAAAACGGACGAGTCACAATGTATACAAAACAGGGTAAATATCAGACCAGAAAACTGAATGTATCGGCAAAATCCAAATTTAAAGCTGGTATGCTCTTTAATAAATGTTAACACAATAACCTATCACAAATTATCATGAAAATTCGGACTAGGCTTATTTTTCAGCCGCCTGGTAGTGAATTACATGGTAGGATATCGGATGAAATTTGTTATAATTACAACCACTGTAAGAGATTGCAAAATACCTAAATATATACTTAATAACAGAAATATTAATCCAACCTTTCATTTCACTATTAGAAATATGTGAGCAAACAAATATTTTCAGACGTATGTTAGTTTTAATAACATAACCCACTCTGCCAAACTTTTCACCGATTAAAAGGATTGCGTATTGCCCTAACAGTTAGCTCACGGCATACCTTGTGTTTAAGTGGCTTGGTGAATAAAGAATATATCACAAATTACTCCACAAACAATTAAAGAACCAAAAGAAGCTTTAGAGGCTATCATTCTGGTGCCTGATTTACATTCCTGTAAAATAAAAGGATGTTATTGATGTTAAAAACTAAATCGTATAAGAAAAACAACAATATGAAATGCCCCCTTGCCCGAAAAAATAATAATTATTGAAAAAGTTATACTTATTTGGAACATTAAGTTTAAAGGGTGCCATGTCACCCTTATAGAAGGGAATTTGCATTATAGTCCGTTTCATCTCCTCATGTCTATTTGTTTCTAGCTATGAAAAATTGTTTTTGTTACTTTTAAATGGAAAACCTGACAGTGCAGGGTAGAGAATTGAAGAACCTAATTTTCAACAAGGTAAATAAATACCTAGCTTATAGATTATTTCAGAAAGAGAATTATTTAAAATTATGAGAAATCAGTATATTTTACAACATATCAGACCAACATTTGGCGGTCAAGGCCACTGGTCACATACAAAAACATACTTTTGATTGGATGATGTCATTTGAACAGTCTAAAAAATATAAGCACCTAAACAAAGTTGGCTACTCATGCAGGGACATATCTGATCTGACAGATTATCGGGAAGAGACGAAACAGTTTTGAAACATAAACTGGAGCTTTATTGTAAAATTTGTAATTGCCATATTAGGTTTTCACTTCCATATGTAGTGTTCTGGGAAATTATTGAAAATTACAAACTTATACTAAACTGATCTCCGAAAAAAAAGGTGGACACAGGTTGATAAAACCTTGTATATTAGGAATAGTGGTGTTTTTGACGAGGAATGTGTGCCTTCCCGCCTTAATATAATAAGCATTATCGTGTACCTTACCTGCCTAAATAAAATATTCGTTTGGCCACCAACAGTTGATTTCGTTACTTGGAGGGTATCACCACAATCAATTACGTGACTTGTTGGAATCATGCAAGGGCATATTGAGTTCACCTAGACGCAAAGTTATTTATTTATCGGCGATACAAGGTGTTTGTTTTATGTAAGGTAGAAGAACTGAATTTTTTTGACATGACCTTCCAGCCTTGAGAACGTAAATTATTTAAGATATTTTAAAGTGCAGCAATATATATCGACAAAATACGGTACTGCCCCCAGCGAAGGAAACTCTAGCTTGTATCAAGTTAAAAGATATGATTTTTTATTTTTTTAAATGGATTCTGGGTACAGAAAATATGCACAATCACCCTAAGTTACCCTTGGTTTTCCGAAACACGTAGAAATGAAAGAATATATATTTGTACATTGTATAGTGTTAATGGGATTCAAGGTCGAGATCAGTCTTTAATTTTGATCTGTTATATATTTTGTATAATTGTTTATTCTTGCTAATTACTAATGAATGTAATCAATGTAAAATCGAATGAATCTATTTTTCTGAAACTTTATATGAACGAAGAAGTGCAATCCAGTCCTACGAATGTTTTAAGGTGACAAAGCGAATTCCATTATTGAAGCAAAACTGGTATGTAAATTTTCTTACTCTGATGAAATTATATGGATAGGTGTAATCGATAAGGGCGTAGGTCATCTTTATATTTGGAAAAATTATAGATCTAAATATTTTGTTACTTGTTTACCAAGAAACGTATGGATATCGGCAACCGCAGTAGACAACTTTCCGGAACAGTAATTGTCGGGGTGCTCGTTCAGCTAAAGCAGGAGACACCTTTATGTACCATTAATCGTCAAGTGTGCTCCATTCCAGCTTTTGTACTCGTGTCTCCATAACGGAGTCTCAGTGATCAACTTATAGGAAAACGTAAGGTTATCTTGGGTGATTTTGCCCTTGAAATGATGTACCCTGTGTTTTCATGTAAGGTGACAGTTTGTTTTAAGGAAAGGAGGTTCAAACTGTCTAATTATTCTTTTAATTAGTGTGTGACCGTTCCTGACATTTGTGTACTAATTTAACGCATGTTTCTCCTTTAAATGAGTGAAAAAAAAATATTTATTCGCTTCAGCCGGTTTGGTGCATGCCTCAAAGTGGTAATGTATATTGTTAATGGACAGTCATGAAGAATTTAGTTAAAATCAATTATTTGTAACTTGTTAAATATTTAGTATCTGCTTGTGTTAGCTTTAAAGCATCGTGTGCTTCAGAAGCGTAAACGTTTGTTATATCAGATTTTCAACAAGCATTCTTTGAACATGTTCTAACACTGTTAACAAGCAGCTTGACATTTCAGAAAAGCCTTGTAAAGAATTCTGTTTTTTTTTTTGTTGGTCAGTTTGAATTTCACTTGTTTTCTCATTGTTGATTTGTTTTAAAGAGAATATTGATTATCTACGATACGGCTCAGAGAGGACTTGGGAACTGCACAACAACATAGCCTTTCGAAAGGTCTTAACTGGTCGAGATATTCATGCATCCAAAGGGCTATCATATAAAAACTATAACAGTAGAAAATATAACATTTCAACACTAGAAATTCGCATTCTAAGGTATGCAAGCCTCCGCCATGTGGTGGTCTCTACTGTAGGATGTGCCCCGACACGTGTTTGCATTCACTTATTCGGCCATATTAACAAATCACTTGTGCATAAGTGACTTTACAAATGTGAATTTTACTATCTAATATAACTGAATCTGGTTCATATGAAAACCAAAATCTTTCTGAATTCCCTTAAAATTTCATTAGTCTCAATTTATGATTGCTTAAGTAATGTTGTTGTGAACAAAAATACAAACACAAGCACACACGGGGTGATCGCATACCATCTTGACCGGGGGGGGGATAATTAAATTATTTTATCGAGGCAATGTCTCTATTTTATGGGCATATTTAAACACAGATATTGTTTTACAGGTAAGGCCGGATCAATTGCATTGTATTCAAATATCTACGTTTGGGTCTAATAACAAATCAAACTGCGCAGTTTGAACATTTATAAATGGTAATTGCCTTGTTAACTGTCACTGCACGACATCCAACTTCTCATATAAATATTAAAAGCGTGAATTGAACCTTTTAAATACTATGGTCAAAGAATAAATTTATTTATATCTGATTGAAGACCAGAGTTGCTCGGACCAAACCTCTGCACTCGCACGGGTACATCGTTTCATTTCAAATCCAGTCTAATCAAGGTAACATACATGTTTACAGGGCAGTTCTGTGTATATATGTTTAATAAATTGAACAAGTGCGTATTAGGTTCTCGTAAGAACCAATAAGCTGCTGATATATGATAGGGTAAGACAGGCTGTCGAGTAATTAATTTGCAACGTTTAAAGTATTCTAGTTTTAATTATGTTTTAACAAAAGATTCCGTTTGATATCACGGTGTAACTTTAGAATCAAAATACACAATTTGCGCACAAATGCACAATTTGTGTAATTTCTTAATGAACAAAATATTACTAATTTGTTGCTTACAGCATTTAAATTGGTTGGGATATGAATAGAACCCTTGTGGTTCGTCCCTTACCCGGCTATTATTTGTTGTTTAATTAGTTTTCAATCAGAGTTTTTATTGTTGGATAATTCCTTAGGTTTAACACTTAGCTCGGTAAAGGACTAAATCAAATTTATAATGTGATGTCTGACATCTAGTACAACCATTATGTGTTTGCTAATAATACGCCAGTTGGGAGGTTCTTGTTTAAAGTGATTATTCATTTTTACTCATAAAAAATTCAGTTTAATACCTTATTTTGCTAAAAACCGATTTTGCAAATGAAAATGCATCAACTGACTTGACTATATAAAATCTCAATGTTCTATCATATCATGTTTACCATATTTCATTTCCGTAAGATCGTTGCAAAATTTTAGGTTCAATAAGCAATAAGCTCTTCCCTTGTAGTTTAAGTAAACATATTCCACGTGTGTTTGTTGTGTGAACGGCATCCAGATCTAAGACTTTGCCCCTATTAATTGGCTCTTAGGCAGGTGACATCATGGACTGAACAACTCAGATCTAGTAATGCATGTTGTTTTTAAGCTCTCCTAAAAATTTTGGATTGCAGTGGCAGAAATACTGTGCTTTTTCTGAGATCAAGAATTTTTAGTCACAGGGTATTTCCCAGTGTGTGACTTCACTGCCGAGTTGACAGTGCTGATAGATGTGCCAAAAGCTTTTAAACAAATCACACAATATTTTTTGGTGGAAAATGTTTCCCTCTAGTAATTGGGCTCTTTTATGTATTGTTACATAAATCATGTTAATATTCCTTTTTCATAGGCAATTGGTATATAATAAAATAGTGAGATTTGAAATACGTTTGCGTGACCTGTATATCCATCTATAGGTACCGTTCGGATTGTCACCAGGGGACTGTGACTTTGTAATTGTATTGCTCATTTAAGTAAGGAGTGTCAACCATGATCGTTTTTATTATTTATTGTACATCAATATGGAGTATCAATGTCCGATGTAAGCTTGAGAACTTAGGCTACAGAACACAGGTGCCTGATTTGATATTAATTCAGTACAGTTTCATTCAATGGGAACCGACTCAGGTCTAGACAGTTCCTATAGCAACATTTTTATTGTAGACATCTAAAGCAGCGCACCAGCTTATTTTGCTTTTCACAGGGTTTAAACTATGGAGGCGTGGCCATTTAAATGTTCATGCAGTTAATGTTCAGGCAAACGCCTGAGTCAGCGCGCCAGTTAGGTGTGGTCTGACGGTTATCTGCAGTCCAGAAAATACTTTGTTTGTACTGTGTATGAAACAGCTGAGAAGACGATGGTCCTAAACGTAGAGCACTAATGTCTGAGGACGGATACATAGATACCTCTGTAACGGATTTAAGAGTGGATACCGCAATTGCCGACGGACTAGTAATCCGGCGTATATATAGGGTTATAGATGTTTCGTCCCCAGATCGTTTTGTGCTCGCCTCTTCGTCCAACCACCTGTTTCTCCACATGTCCGGTTCGCCCACAGGAATATTGTAACGGACGTTTCGTCCACAGTTCTTTTCGTCCACCGCAGATTCACGCGCTCTGTGTCCAGTATAAAATATTGCACGACTGACCAGGCAGTCGGATGTGCTAAACAAGTTAATGTGCTGGCTGTTTTAATGCATCATGGTGATCTATGTCTAACGGTTCATCCGCAGCATTGTGAAATGTGATCCGGTTGTGATCAACGTCTGTGGTGCCTTTTCGTCCACAGGGACATATCGTCCACGCGCAACACTGATATATATCATGCCAGTTATTATCATTTCCCGGCAATATGATAGTTTTTTTACGATCACATGTATATCTAAAATACTGGTAGCTCTACGGCACTACTTTTGTTATGTCGTCCAAAGCTCATATATCGGCTTCGCTTACCGTCATTAAATAACTGCATATGTACGCTGGTGGGAGGTTAGGGCAAAAAGGTTTTGAGGCGTGTGGGGCGTTGTCCTACGTACAGTAACCATACAGGCGATGGTGATATTCCAGTATCATATTAAGCGGACGACATACAAGTCCACATACACGCACACATACAAACGTGTACCATAACCGAAAGAAAAACCACGAAGACAAGTAGATATAATCAGCATATCTTTTAATGTGGAAAACAAATATATTGATTGATATAGGCGCATACTTTAAAACGGAACTGGACAAACACATTATTGTATGGCCTGATATGAAAAAAAACTAACTACAACAAGAACAAAAGCACATGTAATGAAAGGTAATCAAAAGCCAAACCACGTAATGTCCATGAAAAAACATCCTTGCACGGAATATTATGAAAAAACGACTGCGACATTCAATCAGATTTATTGGCGAGGGTCTGGTGTTTTGAAGAAACCGGGTCGCGATATACGGGACCAGCGATTCGTGCCGTTAACTTCTGCATACACGGACACCACGTACATTGTAGCCGGCACGGCATGGACGAGGGCCGCAGAATTGGTGTAAACGATGTGGACGTGTCTCTTGATCTGAGGCACCCACCTATAGGTTGGATCGTAAACAGAGCTGCTGCCTCGTGAATTGGCACTGACAGGGACTCTTGTGTAGATCACTTTGTACCGGTATCTTCCAGGGGTGGCGGGACGTTTCCATGTCACATAATTTGTTTTGACGGTTTTCGTACCTTGCACCGGGCGCGAGGGTTTGGTTGGAGCTGCCGAGTCTTTCACTTTTAAATAGAGGGCGCGGCTTCTCAACTTCGAACATGCAAAACAGCCACAGCCGCAATAAACGGCCGATATCCCGTTGGGCAATTCGTCGGCGGATATGTTGAACAAGGCATTCACCCGCCCAGAGGTGGAATTTTCAATGAACACTCTGGGCGACGACATATTGTACAGGTCGAGTACTCCTGTTGACAGTCCGAACCCCATGGTCGTAACCGAAGGGCAAGGGTCTTCCTTGTGAACAGCGTTTTCCTTGCATCCCAAACGGCACCGCACAGTGATCGTGTCACCATCGCCGAACACCTGATTTGCGTTGTCGTACGGCTCTATCAAATACTGGTAACGGTCGGAGCATATTCTGTCCTCCGAGCCATAAAAGCCGTAATCATAAAACGTGACGGTGCGGCGGCCCTCAACCAGATATAAGCAGAAAAACAGTGTGAACAGTTGCAACAACGGCAGTAGCGGTCTCATATTGTCTCCGTTCCTGGTATGTCTTACGTACAGTCAACGGACAGGGCTGGAGGCCGTTTGCTGCACGCTTGCTTCTCACCAGCGTCCCGTTTAAAATGATCTGAGTCGACGTGCTGCGACCACATATATAACATGCGAGTACCGTCACGTGACATCGGAAACATGAACCCCCCCCCCCCCATAGAACAAAACAAATAATCAGCCGACGTGTTCTTGCTGATTCATATCATCTGGCGATGTTCCTGGTGCAAGCGACGTAACAATATCGGCATCAGGGTACATTCCAGTATAAATACAAACGACAAAAAAACCACAACAGATACAATTACGAGAAACAATCAAATGTGATCGGCATAGATCAAATGTAAACACAGATATACGTGAAACACGGTACATACAAAAGAACAGAAAACATGTTATCGGCCATCATACAATAAAACATTAATTGACTCTATATGCAAACGTCTATGTACATTAAAAACCAAAGATTGTCTTGTGAATCTATTCAAAACGTAAACAGCGTAAGGTCCATATTGGAAGATCCTCGCTCAAAAGACTATGAAATCGCGTTTGACATTCAGATAGTGTTAAGGACATGGTTCGGGAGTTATGAAACCACCTCGCGATATCGTTGACCAACGGTTCGTGCGGTTCACTTCTGCGGACACGTACACGAGATACTTGGTGGACGGCTCGGCATGGACGAGCTTCGCAGAATTGGTGGTAACGGTGTGGACGTGGGTCTCTACCTGAGGAACCCACCTGTAGTTTGGATCGTAAACCGAGCTGCCCGGTGGATTTTCTGTGTCAGGGACCTTTTGGTAGATCACTTTGTACCGGTATGTTCCAGGAGCGGCAGGGCGGTTCCATGTCACAGAATTAGTTTTGAGAGTTTTCGTGACCTGCTTCGGCTGCGAGGGTTTCTTTGGGGCGGCCGTGTCCACCACCTTCAAATAGAGGGCGCTGCTTCTCAGGGCGGAGCAAACAAAACATCCACAGCCGCAGTACACGGCAGAGAATCCATTGGGCAATTCGTCGGCGGATATGTTGAATAAGGCATTCGCCCGTCCAGAGGTGGAATTTTCTACGAACACCCTCGGCGACGACATATTGAACAGCTCGAGTACACCTGTGGACAGTCCGAACCCCATGGTCGTAACCGAAGGGCAAGGGTCTTCTTTGGGAACGTTGCATCCCAAACGGCACCGCACAGTGATCGTGGCACCATCGCCGAACTCCAGTGTTTTGTTGTCGTACGCCTCGATTCGATACTGGTAAGGGTCGGAGCACATCTTTTTATCCGATGTGTAAGACGCGTAGTTATGGAAAGTGACTGTGCGACTGCCTTCAATCACATAAAGGCAGCCTGCCAACAGTGTGAACAGATGCAACATCGGCAGCAATGGTGTCATCTTTGCCGAAAGCGCGTTATTCGTACGTTTGCTGCTCACAAGCGTCCCGCATTGCACGCCCTGACTCGTAGTGCGGCAGCCACGTGATATAACTGTCCCTCCAAAACAAATATAGTCATATGACGCAGTTTCGCTAAATTGAATTATGTTTACGTGGTTATAATGTTTCTGAAGTAAGCGGGTATGTGCGGCTGATGAGTCTGTCCGCTGTTATGTCTACGTGTTTCTCAGCTCGCTCCAAGGAACTCTAACTCAAATATTACCTCCTCATTTTCTGCCGCCTGGTTTGTAAAGCCACCAGCAGTGTAAATTGTATATATTATGACAGTGTGGTTGTGCCAAGCACTACACGCCATTGTAGTCCCGTATGTTATATAACACGTTCGATGTAGATCCCCTTGTCGTCTTTTGAGGTGCGTGTCGTTTATTCACTTGTCTTTGATGTCAGATTTGTAGATAACGTGTCTCTTCTCTAAACCACAAAAGTCCACACCCATGAAATGGAAATGGCAGTGATGTGTTGGATATGGCTGTCCGGAAGAGAAAAACAAGTTATCCCATTCGACAGACCCGACGGTCAGTTTTCTACACCCTCCCTTTCCGAACACGTTTTCTTTGGCAAGATACCGCCTATCGCAGTTGTTCCTGTTCACCAGGTGTGTTGTCGTGAGCCCAGTGTCTGTATCGACAACCACCACGTTCATTATTGGTACGACTACCAATCGCAGTTTACAAGACGCAGAATGAAATGAAACATGTCACCACTATGTGCGTGGTGCAGCCTATCCCTCACGTTTCGACCACAAGAGACAGTGTGACAGTAAATGCGGCCGATCTGGGGCTTTATATATGTGCGTTGTCCTTCTGAAAGTATGCTTAACATTTAGACTAACCCACAACAACGTGTCGTGTTACACTGTGAGTCACGCAAAATAGTTGTGTTTAGACTGATTAATCATGCTGTTTACCAGTGATCGTGACAAAGATTATGTTAAGGTAAAAACAAACCAGGCAAGTGGAGTATAACAACATACAAAAAAACCCCACTTGGTACGTTTAAAGGATGATGATATATATATTATTATACGGCTTAACAATAGATACTAGTCTCAAACGTACGGCTTGTTGTTTTCTGAAAAGGACATTGTACGACAGCGTCTGTATGGTATGTGATATAACGTAAACAACACTATTGATCACAGTTTTCCCGTCCTGTTCTAGGCTAATGTTACGTGACCCACAGTCCAACGGTCTGTAACATGAAAACAGCGCCACAGGGCCTTTTACAGACAAACTATGCACGGGACTTTTCGATACGTAAACATACAGTATTTATATATATGCAGGATACAGACTCACCATTTATCCCACGTAAGAACGAGACCGGGTTGATGAATTAATAAATCGCAGATGTTCCACAATGGTCAATTTCGAACCAGCCCTATCTTAAATAAATATGGCTTTATATTTTCGGTACGCCCATTTTACATGCCATCATGAAATGTCAATATATAGGTGTGTATACATGACAGACTCCATGCTATCGAAATATATTTCACGATCCACCCCGATGCCAGCATTCAGTCATTCTAAGTCTGACTCAGATATTAAATCTGTTATATATATCTCCTCTCTGGACACGGTTAAAATAGTTCCGGTATCATACGATAGGGGGCGCTGCCTTATACAGCACACTGGTCAACATAACAAAATAGCCCATTGCCGGACAACGGTCTACACAACATTTACGAAATATGTGCTAAAATATTTGGAAAAATATGCTAAAAGCGTTCAACGAGTGACATTTGCGATATCTTTTCCAGTTTGCGCGTACATCTTGCACAAACGTGAAAACTGCCGCACACCAAAGATTTCAATGTGTCCACAACCCTACTATATAAGCAGGCCGACTCTGTTATTCTATCAGTTGAGAGCGCTCTATGGGCGCTTTTGGGTCCCAGACGGCTCCCCTGTGGGGGAGGGGGGGACTTGAGGGGGGGAGGGGCAGCCCCTCCCTCTGCCTTATGTCAAGAAGTGATAGAGTTAGGGCCTGGGGTAGGTTGTGTGGTTCAAGTCAGAAGTAGACCGGTTGTAGGTTTGGGGATCGCCGGCAGAGGGAAAGAATGGTCGGTTGGATGTGAAAGGTCGGTCTGGGTCGTCGAGGTCGGAGGTGAAAGGTCAGTAGGGTTTACCAAGGGGGGGGAACAGGGGAGTTCTGTGTGGGATCGCCGGGGGGGGGGGGGAACAGGGGAGTCCTGGTTGGGATCGGAGACGCATGTGAATGGTTAAAGAGTGTTCATCGGATATCATCGGTACTGGAAAAGCCACAGGTGTGCAACGCATGTCAAAGCACTATGGGATCGTTCAGATCTCGTTCAGGGTTTCCGCTTGGACCAAGGCCCCTATAGAAATTTCTCCACAGGGGTCGTGGTGGGGGCTTCGCCCCCGGGGATAATACTTTATGGGGGATCGATCCCTACAAAGAATATACCCAGGGGGCGAGGCCCCCATAAGGAATTACATGGAAGGCCCGTGGTGGGGGCCTCGCCCCCAGGGGATAATACTTTATGTGGGATCGATCCCTACAAAGAATATACCCCGGGGGCGAAGCCCCCATAAGGATATATATGGAAGGTCCGTGGTGGGGGCCTCGCCCCCGGGAATAATATTTTATGGGGGATCGATCCCTGAAAAGAATATACACTGGGGGCGAGGCCCCCATAAGTAAATATATGGAAGGCCCGTGGTGGGGGCCTCGCCCCCAGGGGATAATACTTTATGTGGGATCGATCCCCAAAAAGAATATACACAGGGGGCGAGGCCCCCATAAGGAATTACATGGAAGGCCCGAGGTGGGGGCCTCGCCCCCAGGGGATAATACTTTATGTGGGATCGATCCCTACAAAGAATATACCCCGGGGGCGAGGCCCCCATAAGGAAATATATGGAAGGCCCGTGGTGGGGGCCTCGCCCCCGGGAATAATATTTTATGGGGGATCGATCCCCAAAAAGAATATACACTGGGGGCGAGGCCCCCATAAGGAATTACATGGAAGGCCCGTTGTGGGGGCCTCGCCCCCAGGGGATAATACTTTATGTGGGATCGATCCCTACAAAGAATATACCCCGGGGGCGAGGCCCCCATAAGGAAATATATGGAAGGCCCGTGGTGGGGGCCTCGCCCCCGGGAATAATATTTTATGGGGGATCGATCCCCAAAAAGAATATACACTGGGGGCGAGGCCCCCATAAGGAATTACATGGAAGGCCCGTTGTGGGGGCCTCGCCCCCAGGGGATAATACTTTATGTGGGATCGATCCCTACAAAGAATATACACAGGGGGCGAGGCCCCCATAAGGATTTACATGGAGGGCCCGTGGTGGGGGCCTCGCCCCCCGGGAATATTCATTTTACGGATCGAGGCGCCGAAGGCGCCCCCCATACATAAATCTGTGTATTGGCGCCTTCGGCGCCCCGATCCCCATACAGTATTCTCCCGGGGGCGAGGCCCCCACCACGGGCCCTCCATGTAAATCCTTATGGGGGCCTCGCCCCCTGTGTATATTCTTTGTAGGGATCGATCCCACATAAAGTATTATCCCCTGGGGGCGAGGCCCCCACAACGGGACTTCCATGTAATTATATTCTTTTTAGGGATCGATCCCGCATAAAGTATAATCCCCTGGGGGCGAGGCCCCCACCACGGGCCCTCCATGTAATTCCTTATGGGGGCCTCGCCCCCTGTGTATATTCTTTTTAGGGATCGATCCCACATAAAGTATAATCCCCTGGGGGCGAGGCCCCCACCACGACCCCTGTGGAGAAACCTCTATAGGGGCCTCGGCCCCAGGGGAGACTCTCTGTGGTGATCGGAACGATCCCATTGTGCTTTGACATGCGTTGCACACCGTTGGCTTTCCCAGTACCGATGATACCCGACGATCACTCTTTAACCATTCACATCCGTATACGAACCCACCTAGGACTCCCCTGTTCCCCCCCCTCTTGTGACCCCTGTTGACCTTTCACCTCCGACCCGATCCCACTCACAACTCCCCTGTTCCCCCCCCAGGCGACCCCTGCTGACCTTTCACCCTATCCCACCTAGGTCTTCTTGTTCCCCCCCCCCCCGGCGACCCCTGTTGACCTTTCACCTCCGACCTCGTCGACCCCAACCGACCTTTCACATCCAACCGACCTACAACCGGTCCATTTCTGACTTGAACCACACAACCGACCCCTGGTCCACAACTCTACTACTTCTTGACATAAGGCAGAGGGAGGGGCCGCCCCCTCCCCCCCTCAAGTCCCCCCCTCCCCCACAGGGGAGCCGTCTGGGACCCAAAAGCGCCCATAGAGCGCTCTCAACTGATAGTATAATAGACTCGGCCTGCTTATATAGTAGGGTTGTGGACACATTGAAATCTTTGGTGTGCGGCAGATTTCACGTTTGTGCAAGATGTACGCGCAAACTGAAAAAGATATCGCAAATGTTACTCGTTGAACGCTTGAAGCATATTTTTCCAAAGATTTTAGCACATATTTCGTAAATGTTGTGTAGACCGTTGTCCGGCAAATGGCCATTTTGTGTTGCTGACCAATATGTTGGCGTCAGTATCGCCACCTGCCGACGACAAGTGGAACTATATCAGATAGACAACGGATTTATCTGATTCATGTTGCACACATGAAACAACATTTGTGCGGACTACATACTTTAATTTAACTGGATGTTTTGTGTGTCTGTATGTATTTATAAATGTATCAGAAAATGATCATGAATCACATATGCGGATGATCATGGCATAAAGAAGACCGTGAAAACTTTCATATTTTATTCATTATATAAGTTCCATGTGATAAGTTCCACACATATAGTGACGTATATTCAGGCAAAACATTGTTAAAAATAACGAGTAAAACAAGTTTTTAGACACATTTTTGGAATATTGTCACATATGCATTTTTTTTAAAATTTCGTTTTCTGAGTTTGGAAGTATCAAGTGTTATCAACATCTATAAGTATGTTTGTCGTATCTGGTTGATCAGATCCATATAACATCTGGCTGTTCAAACGATGTTCGTGCATTCGCATTGGATGTGCCTAAAATATACATCTGGGTGACGAATGGTTTTTGCTGTACCCGTCTTCTCTGACACATCTCGTCCTTGGAAACGTAGCAGGTTGTTTACGTATGTCTCAAGCTATCCTGGTTTCATACTGTTCTGTGACCTGAATAAGTCACAATAACCCGTAAACAATACAATGAATCATCTCTTGTCTGCCACATCACGGCCTTGAAAACGTAGCATGTTGTTTACGTATGTATCAAGCTATCCTGGTTTCATACTGCTCTGTGACCTGAATATGTCACATTCACCTGTAAACAGGACAATCAATCATCTCTTGTCTGACACGTTGCGTCCTTGAAAACGTAGCATCTTGTTTACGTATGTATCAAGCTATCCTGGTTTCATACTGCTCTGAGGCCTGAATATGTCACATTCACCCGTAAACAAGACTATTAATCATCTCTTGTCTGCCACACCACGTCCTTGAAAACGTAGCACGTTGAAAGTATACGCTCTAGTTATGCAATGCTCTACACCTGTCACGATGACATGTACTGGGCTGCAGCACTGATTCCTGTACACAATATGAGTCATTCGTTTCGTTTTAACTTGTGGCGTGAAAACATATGCATGACTCGGCAATCTGGTCAAGTGTTATAAACATTCGGTTTTACACGCTCACGTCATATACAATACATCTGTCAAACGCTTGTTCACCATACTTGGCGTCACACGCATCTTACGCAGCGTCCTCACTGGTACCAACATCCTTCGTCTCGACCACCGTTACGTCGTGGTCTATCAGGACAGAAGCAGCCTTCGGTGGTACCTTCCCTTTTTTCATCCGCCTTTTCGCAAACCATGCCATGTAGTACTGTTGACCAGGTGTGTCGTTCACGGATACGAGACAGGGAAGCCCGTCGTACCTGACACCCAATCTGAAGTGGCGGAGATTGATCTCCCGGGCGTAAGACGGGAAACAGTGCCGAACAAACTGTTCTTTCCACCAGTCGGCTACGCCCTTGCACATAGTTAATCGGCCGTTGTCGTAATAGTCCTTGTAACAGTCCCATTCCCCCCAAACGTGCCGGATGAACCGGGACTGTGCCGGAATGCGGCCGAGTATCCAGTCCCACCTCCTAAACAGGGTTTGACAGTGCAGACATTGCCAACCATCTTGGGTTGGTTGACCGGTGGGGTCGACGATCTCTTCATCACTAGGCGAGGGCACAGTTTGTGGTGGAGGCGCAGTTGGTAACGAGGGATCTCCGCACTGTCCGATGCTCTTCAATGCCATGGTAGACTGAGGAATGGCAGCCAGGACCACGTGTGTATTTTAACTGATAACTCCTGTGGCCAGAAGGGGCTGCCACACTGGTATGGTTCTGCATGAGACACCGAGAAACTTTTATACGTGTGGTGTAAGTGGGGGGGGGGGGGGCACAAATAATTCATACTGCACACGCAACAGACGTGAGCACAACAGCCACGACACAAACGTCTCTCCTGTGTCCGGGAAGTATCACAGTCACCGGTTATCAACATGACTGATCAGTCCTGGTTTACTACGTTTTCAAGGACGTGACGTGTCAGACAAGGAAATGATTGATTGGCTTGTTTACGGGTTAATGTGACGGGTTCAGGTCATGGAGCAGTAGGAAACAACGGTAGTTCTAACAATACGTAAACAACTTGCTACGTTTTCAAGGCCGTGACGTGGCAGACAAGGAAAGATTAATGAGCTTGTTTACGGGTGTATGTGACGGATTAAGGACACAGGACAAACGTGTGTATGACTTGGTGAACGTGTGTGGTTTGTTAGGGCTGCTGCCCGCACAGTGTGATACGACTTTCCTCATAACGTATAAGTTACGAGGCACATGGTCCCGGTTGTCATTCCTCGGTCGATAATGGCATCAAACAGCACAGTGAACTGCGCAGATCTACCGCTACCTAACATTGCTTTGCCTCCTTACAGGCAGGCCTATATACATGAGCCTCCGCCTAGTTACGAGCAAGCCGTCCGCTCGAGCGGCACAGGACAGAATGCGGACTTGCGGGCGCTACTGCAGAAGTACCCCCACGGCCCAACACATGCGGACGAGATCAGAAAGCGTTACCAGGTGAATGAGAAGTTCGTTAGGAAACTGTCCCGAGACGTGCGACTGCCGTTTGTGCAGGCAGAGAAACGTGTATTCCTGCACGTCCCCGACGAGGTTCAGTACGCCCTCCACTGGGGAATCATCAGCAAAACCACGTTAGACATCATCACGGAAAAGACTCCTGTTTTGAGGAAGCAGCGATCGCAGTTCATGTCGCACATGGAACGACGGCCCCTCGAAGATTGGATCATCCTCGAAGCCATCCTACATTACACCGACTCTCCGGACTTGGCTTCTCCAATCACTGAGACAGTGCAAAAACTAGGGTATGACCTGATGCGCTTGTAAATTGCCTCATAGGAACGTTGACGTGCTGCAGACGATTAACCGGTACTGTGACATGAATTGCTTTTTTTCGTTTGTTCAGCTCACGTGACCGCCTCGGCTCTTGTGTTCTCCAGTGTAAACAAGTCGCTTGACACTCCCGCGGTGCATGACTCGTGGTGCATGACTCAGCCTTGAAGGGTATTTAAGCGTTGGCGCGAGGGGGAGTGTGGCAGACACGCTACAGTCTCTCTACACGATGGATCGCGCCGAGGGGAACGACATGTTTACACTTCAGACGAAAGAGGAAATCGCAGCCCGTGACAAAAGGACAGACAAGCAGATTGTGCGTCCCATTATGCACCAGAAGCTAAATCGTAAGCAGACCGAGCAAATGATCCACTCCGGACTCGACCGAATGGAAGGAAGACTCAAGAAACACATCGACAGCCTGAACAAACGTGTTTCCGATTTGACAGACCGGGTTGAAAAGTTAGAAGAGGGAGCGTCACGTCCTATACAGTCCCAGTGTGATTCTGGACACGACAAGAAAAACGAATGTGAACGTAACGATGCCCCTAAAGCAGCAGCAGCAGCAGCTGCACAAACAGCTGAATCACGTGACAAAAAGACCGACAACCCTGCACAAACAGCTGAATCACGTGACAAAAAGACCGACAAACCTGCACAAACAGCTGAATCGCGTGAACAAAAGGCCGACAAACCTGATGAAAAGGACGTAGGAGATGGAGCATCAGACCTCACCATTCATGTGTTCTTACCGCCCACAAAAAAGTTGGAACAGGAACAGAAGGGAAAACAAGGTGCGGCTAAACAAGGTGCGGCAAAAACAGGTGCGGCAAAACAAGGTGCGGCAAAACAAGGTGCGGCAAAACAAGGTGCGACTAAAACAGGTGCGACTGCACGCAACCCAGCTCCGACTATTGTGGAGAAATTTGATGCATTAGTGGAAGGCCCATCAGGAGCTATACCTGTTAAGTTAGCAAATTTCTCCAACGGATCGTCTTTTTTTTGTGCATGCTCTGAATGCCAGCAATGGGTATCCGAAAATCATGACAAACTGGACAAACTTGGGAAGCCTGCAGGGGAATCGCATTCGGGGGTATCTGTGGAAATGATCAAAAAACCGTCTGAGAGGCCGTTGGATGTTGCACAGGGAACTGCTGGTCCAAAAAAATCCACAGAATGAATAGAAGATGGATGTCCAGCTGGACAGAGCTGAGGACGAATCATGCTTTGGAGGTAACCTGATGCACAGAAAATGAATCACGCTTTTGCTTCTCTTTGTGATATACAGTTATGGGGCGCAATTTATTTGGCCGACGATGATATAAAAGTGTACAAACAAAGAACTAACCCCTCAGACTCGCATGCATTTCGACTGGTCACCATGGCTGTTTTCGTTCACATGTACCCTGCGGCGACACATGAAAATTATGACACGTGCGTCTTGTGCGGACACAGGAAGACGTATGACACTAATCGACCATGCTCTCCTGGAAGCCATCATTTTCCAGGAGAACACAGCACGCTAGATGAGTCACTGGATTGCCTGTTATGCGTCTGCATCGAACCATTGGACGGATGTGCCTCCTTATTTCATCTGGTAGGTGATATTCGTGCTCCTCACATCTATGGTGAAATCTTGGGTTACTCCTGTTTTCCTTGTGTGTTTTGCGGATGGCAGTGCGATAGGATGCAGGTGCCGTGTGTAACTGATGTCGAATGGAAACGGCTGTTGGGAAAATCGGTCTGGCTTACAGACCTGGCATGCGGTGAAAGACGCGCTAGACGATTTCATGAGAAGGTGTCCCGTTACTGGATGCACAGGCCTGTAAATGCAGTGACCGTTTTGTACAGGCGCGAGATCGGTTTACCTATACTACAGAACCGTACGCGGTACAGGAGTGGATGTACATGTCGAGCGTGGTCTTCATGCTGACGTAAGCGTATCGTACGTGCATATATAATATATGTAGTGGTTGGAGTAAGCTCAGACGTCAATACAGAGTGAGACTGTCAAGGTTATCACTTCGTGTGCAGTGTGCCTTCATCCGTGCATACATATATGAAAATGGATGATATACTAGAGCTGTCCGATGACTACACAAGCATGTTTGAGAAGAAAGAAGGGGGACGTACTGCTCCAGAGCTAGAGGTTTGCTGCATCTGCGGGGTTTCGGTATCATGCCTCCGCTCGCATGTTGTTGTATCTCATCTGCCTTGGTTCGCTGACCCGATCTCCGCCTGTTCTGTGTGCAGAAGGAATTTCGGCGACATCTGGCATCGCAAAGAACACGAGGACAGATTCCACGCAGGACGTTCCTGCCTGCTGCACAAGGACACGTATATATGCTACATGATGCCGTATATGCAAAGCATATGCAGAATGTTGGGATGTTCGTACATGAGCAACCTCCCGCTGCTCGTGAGAACAAAGGGGTTGCAGCTTACACGTTCCTGTCAGCTTTTAGAAGGTGAGTGTCTGTACTTCGTGTCCTGGACAGGAGAGAGGCGTGGTTTTAAACCGGAAGACCCGCGTTATCTCAAGGACTGCGCGCACTGGCGTGTGCTGCTACGTCTATTGCACGCAACGAGATACCTGACAGGATACGCGTCGAGATACTCGAGTGAATACGCGACAGAGAACACTACGCCTGATGACGCCCATTACTCAGGCAACACATGCACGCGCCCCATCCCTGTCGTATCAACCAGTACACACGGCACCCGTAGAAAACGCTCAAGAGACACTCACGGCGACAGAAAACATAAAACGCGTACACGTAAAAACGCAAAGTCACGGAAACGACGTCACCAGGACGAGCATTCCAGTGGAGAAAACGTATAGATAATAAAAAAAAACAGTTTATATCCAGTCGACGGCCTTAATGCTTTGTTGGAAAAAGAGCATGGACTAATTTGAATTGAAATTCAAACGAATTAACATTTCTTCTTAAAGGCGAATTAATATTGTTTGTAAAGTCACTGTCCTTTCCGTCACGTCAAATACTGTGCTTCATCTCAGCGCCATGTGTATTGTTTTGTATGTATGCTTGATTTGCACGCAGTAAAAATATTGTCCTGCTTTAACGGGTGTCTGTCCTTCTTTACGCATGCCACATTTACACACACTCACATACATGAATCACACACACACACAAACATGAATCACGCACCAAAGGCATCGCAACAGGAAAAAAAGCGGGGGAGCTCCCGGTGTATGTTACGTGCACATGAAGGTTATATGTATGCATGCATGGAAACGTATGGTAGGTATCAGTACGAAAAATACACTCAATAATATCAAAGTTGTGTTTATTTTGGTTTAATTACATGCTTCATCACGCAGTACTTCGGTAACAAAACACTGTCAGGTACAATGAAACGGAGAACCATGCATGTCCGACCTGTGTTACTCTTTTTTGGAGACCTCGACCTTTCCCGGTGTCATTTCGGACAAGATCCTGTCCATCTGTGTTAGGTCTTCCCTCATCTCATGCAACAGTTGCGTCATTTTTTGTAACCTCCCAACCATCACTTCCGCTGTACGTGGTGTCCAGGAACTCTGGGTCTGGTCCGGCGTGTGGCCCGACAATGGGTTTCGACGTCCTCTCCCGCGACGGCGGAGTGTGCGTGCTCGTGTACTCGTTTCACCACCATCTGTCATGCTTGTGTCAGACTTCTCCGCCTGTTCAAGCGTAGAACGTTCCTCCCTGCACGTAGCACGGTCCAGTGTGCTAGAGATTGTATTCTCATGCGTTGGTTCGCCTTCTCCGATGTACCACTGTACTTGGGAAGTTTCGTTATGAACGACGTCATTAACATCTTCGGGGTCTTCGTGGGTAACGTAATGCCGAGACCTGCTGAACATGGCACCCATGACACACCGACTTTGCTGTATAATGATATAAAGACAACCGAGCGGTTGTGCGTGTCGTCAATCACGACGCCTCCTCCTGTCTGGACCGCACTGAACGAAATGAGTCTAGCTTTATAAGCAAGCGGGTGACTGGCGTTTGACGTCACATGCCGTGGGCGGAGTCAATGTCGCATGTATTTGCGTTGCACGTGTACAGCTACGCCCCGTCTTGACCAGACTTTGCACTGAAACACGGACGGGCCACATGTCGTCAGCCGACGAATACTAATAAAACCCACAGTGCAATCGACACGGTCACACTGTAATACAGGCGTGTTTCAGCAATGTCACGAGAGCGGTTTAACAGGGAAAACCCGCGCTTTCAACGGATGTTAGACAATATACATAACATGGACGACGAAGAAGATGACGCTGACGATGATTTAGGAGCCGTAGGATGGAGTTTTCAGCAGGAACTTCCAGGACATATTCACCGTGGCCTTATGGATGAGTCGCTCCAGATGGCACGCGCAAACCCACGCGCAGCAGCAGCACTAGCCGCGTTCTACGCCGGTGTTCCGGTTGATGACGACGACGTAGGTTTCAGTGAAGAGATGGATGACGATTCTGACATGGAAGACATGGCGTGTAGTATGAATGACTGCGTGCTGTCAGAAGCAGACGCAGGCGTGGTACCCGATGTTAAGAACACAGGCGCGGGAGAAAGATACACTCAGGAACAGTTGCGTCGCACAGACGAAACTGGGAGGACTGCGCTGCACAGGCTAATCGAAGAGGGTAGGTATGATGTGGCTTCCCGTATACTTGCAGGGCTGAAAGGACCGAGCTGCTATGTGAAAGGACAGGAATGCTATGCTGTGTTGAACATTCCCAACAAGAAAGGCCGAACGTGCCTCCACTTGGCTGTCATGAAAGGACAGGCATGCTTGGCAAGGCAACTGGTCATGCACGGTGCTGTTTTAGAGGCTCGGGACTCAGATGGTAACACGCCCCTCCACATAGCCTGCGCACGAGGTGACCTGTCGACCGTTAAATGCCTGACAGCAGTCCTGGGGGAAGAGATGTTGAACATCTCATACTTTGTGCCGTTCACCAAGTTACCTCAAGACATGGACGCGGTAAACAAGGAAGGTCTGGGATTTATGCACCTCGCAGCAGCTTGCGGGGTGGAGGAACTGACGGTTCACCTGGTAAACAAGTTGGGAGCGGACGTAAACCAACGGGAAACCCGCAGTGGCAGAACGGCACTGCACATAGCAGCTGCAGCCGGTTTGAGTACCATGGTTCGGTGCCTGATCGAGAGATGCGGCGCAGACGTACACGTTAAGTCGTCCGACGGCTGGACACCCATACAGTCAGCTATGATGAAAAACCAACAGGAAACAGCTGAAATCCTTTTGAATTACATTAAGAAATGCGGCAAAGAAACGTCGGAGGAAAGCGATATAGATGAATGCTGAGGCGTATGTGTTTAATAAGCGAACTGTCAGGATGTAATCCTGTTTCCTCCGCACACAGAATATACGTCGCCCGATTAGTGTTTTTAGTAGTGGAGCATCTAAACATTTACGTCATTGGGTTTTTACTTTTACTTAAGCGTAAAACCGGGTATTTCCAAGCGTTAGCTGTATACTGCACACCTGCCAGAACGTGGGTACGACGTCGTGGTAACATAACCGCTAACACGTAGATTTTCCCGGATGTGTACTACGTCGGTTTACGTTTTGGAATTCACACAATCAGTGAGTCATCGTCGGTTTTCCCCATGTAAATCATATGCTTGCGTAAACAAGTCAGGAGGGTATGAGTCAGGAGAATGTTCCCCCAATCAGAGACTGTCTATTGGTTGTCACTAGGAAGCATTGTGTATAAATGTGCCCGACCAGTGCCAACGTCTACATTTTGGATGAACGTCTTTATCGCCGTACCATGGCCAGCAGGCGGCAAATTGAAAGCATTGAACTTGCTAGAGTGTGCGCTGAAGTGTCTGAGTACTCTACCCCGGGTGTTAACTTCATAGACAAGTCTGCGTACTCAACAGAAAGCGTTAATGTCACGGACGATGACATGAATACAGGGGAAACACTTTCAGAAATGGACACTTCATTGACAAGCATTGACAACGGAACTGGCGGGCTATTACTAGTGTCGAATCCGACGTGTACCTCGGTTCATTTGTCGGTTTGTGAAGGGTTTGACCCCGAGCTGGACGAGAAGAGAGCTCCCTTTTGGACTCAAGGGTCCCCTTTCTCTCTGCAGTTGGCCTTTCACATGGCGAAACGCCGTGGTCTTGGGTTGCATGTTTTGCCTGTTTTCCTGAAAAACGCCAAGCGGTTCGTGAACAACATATTTGAAGACGTCGGGATGGGCACGGACGAAACACTTTTACACAGTTGCATAAAGAATTGGGGCAGGGAACGTGCTGCCACGGGGATACTGCGCGACCTAACGCACAGCCGAGGGATCAACAAGACCGATATGAATGGCGACACCTGCTTGCACCTGGCCGTTAAGAAGGGTATGTATTCACTGGTAAGGCAGTTGGTGGCTCGCGGTGCTGACACAGAGGCTAGAGACGCGCACGGGAACACACCGTTGCATTTGGCTTCAGCCAGAGGTGACACGATGTGTGCAATGGCTCTGACATTGTACCTGACGCATGCAGAAGTGAAAAAATATCTACGTTACAGACCGTTTAACAGAGTCCCCCCAAGGCCGAACATTTTGAATTACGACGGGCAGACATGCGTACATTTGGCTGCGGAAGGTGGGCACAAGGACCTGCTAGGTTGCCTCAAACCGCTGCTGGAGGATGTCGATGCGCCAAATGGAAAGACGGGAAAGACTGCACTGTACGAAGCAGCTGAGTCCGGCAGATTAGACATGGTACGATATTTGGTAAATGAATGTTGGGCGAATGCACACGCGCGAGCGTGGAACAGGAGTTCTCCCTTGGAAGCTGCAATGTCGAACGGGCACGAGGAATGTGTTATGTTTCTTGTAGGGTTGGGTGCTGTGCGCCCGGACAATTGCGACAGCGAAGACGACAGCATGACCGAGAGTGGATAGCTTAATACGAAAGTGTATACACTATGATTGTATACTGTGCCTACTAATTATCCCGCAATGACAGCACTGGCTGATGAACTGGGGGGAGGGGGGGCTTCGCTTTCCGGATACACCGTTGTTCAACCCTAAACAAACACTACCAATGACGTGGCTGTGTGTGACCGTGAACAAAAATCCCACATGTCGGATGACGTATTATCATACTGTGATTTGTGGGGAAATCCGACGTTACCAAAATTAGAGATTACCTCACAAATGTGACTTTCGGATATTCCACGGGTTAAAAATATATGTCGTTTTAGCGTATATATATATATGACTGTTCTGGTAGTATTTGATAACATACTGTTGCAGTTCACTGTTCGTTTACACGTTTAGAGACAGAGACATGTTTTGTTCGACGGAGTCAGTCGAGGCTGGGATGCGTAGACTTCACATAAGCGAAAACAGCACCGTCAAAGACATACGCGAGAACAGCACCGCCAAAGAAGTCACGGTTTCTGGTGCCCCACGGGACGTATCGTCCACCCCGTGTCACTTTCTCGCCCGTGACAGTGCCGGTGAGACGTTTCTACACAATTGCATATTAGCCGGGATGGAAGGCTGGGCGATATCGGTACTAGACAGAATGGACGGGCCAGGAGTCCTCGACATAGTAAACATACAAGGAGAAACCTACCTCGAGCTGGCTGTGAGACTTTGCATGCACCAACTCATCCGGCATTTAGTGATGCGCGGAGCGGACGTTACGAAAAGGGACAGACACGCGAACACCCCACTGCACTTGGCTTGCCAGCGCAAGTGCTCGGAATGCTTGAAATCACTGACATGCTGGGCCGGCTTTGTGATGATGGACAAGCCGGATTTCTACAGGAATCTCACGGGTGTTATGAACGCGGACGGTCGCACTTGCATGCACATAGCAGCAGAAGCAGATGCCAGGGACATGCTGAACTATCTTTTATTCGCGCTGCACGCGGATCCCAACTGTAAAGAAGGCAAACGAGGCCTGACACCGTTACATGAAGCTGTTCTGCGTGGCAATGTGGACATGGTGAAGTATATGTTATTAGAAGCCGGAGCTGACATATCGCTCGAATCCTACGATAGGGAAACAGCACGTTCACTGGCATACGCTACAGACAATTCAGAGATGTGTATGTTCTTACGGATGATCGAGTGAAACGTGATATGGACAGATATATTTTGGTTTATTTGACATGAACGTGCATGAATTTGATTTGTTTATACGTTGTTACTTGGTATAAATGTGATGTATCGTGTATGGTGTTGTTTTTTTTATTGTTTCGTGTTTCATGTTAGACAGCATTAATGAACGTGATTTATGCCAGCCTTCGTTCTGTGCACTTGTCAAATGACGTTCCAATGTATGATGGTATGGATGACGTGTGTGGTAGCTAAGGTGTGGGTCGGTTGCAGCTCAGCTGACTATAAATCCTCTGAGCTATACTGATGATGATCATGCACATCCCTCTTTTTACACCCCGCGTCTTATATCCGATCGGGTTGTACGAGCGCAACAGACGAAGGGTCAGATTGGTCGTTATTTGGTGTACGTATTTGTGTTTCTGGTCCTAGCGGTTGAATCAGGTATTGGGGTGGATAAAGTCACTGTCACAGTTACTGTGACTTACGTCAACTGATCGGTCACCAAACGGTCCATGGCATGATAAAACAAAATGCACACTACACGCATGTGGACACCGCGTTTCAGGTATGAATCACGACGGAAACACAGATCATACCCGGCGGATCGAGCGTCGTTCTCCAGGAACGGGTGCAGGCAGTCTTACAGGAGCCTGAAAGAGCAAGTGCACAGACACGAGGACCCGTCACGTCCGGGCAGTTTCCCGCCACTACGGCAGGATGCAAGAGTTTACGACCAGGTCCGGTCCAAAGCGTTTCCCTACGAAGGCGGCTACGGCCCTAAAAAGGCGTACGCCCATTACACAGATGTACCAAACATGGATTCCCAACGGGTGTCCCTTGACGTGCCAACACCTTGGCCAGAGGGACATCCCGACATGCTCCACGAGTTAAAAGAACGGTTTGAACTGCTGGACAAAGAACGCGTTTCCGCAGACGTCCTAGCAATACAAACCGTCCGGGACCGCGAAACACGTCGGGAATTTCACAATCTGTGCGAACAGCTGGACCGCACGAGGCGGGACGCGGAAAGGATGAAAGACACGTACGTGGAACTGGCAAGACAGAGAAACCTGCTGCACCGTGAACTGAAACGCGCACGTGCACTCCGTTCCGTGCGTTGCATAGCTGTACCGTCGTGCGATACGACGGTGGGTGACACGGCGTACGGGCCTCCGCCGGCCGAAAAGGTGACGGACGCCGTGGTGTCTTGCCTGTCGAATGCGCCTTTGTCTGCTGCCGGTTCACGTCCTGTGTTGGTTCATCCGACGGACCTCAGCAGGGAACTCTTGCGTACTTTCACCGGGGGGTCCTCCGCTTGCACAGGAGCCGTCTTGTCACTGCCTACAGATATGCTCGTTTTTCAATACGTCGCATCTTCCCTGTGTCGGTCTTTGTCCTCTGACGTCACCACCGCGCTTTACGGTAAGTTCAAGAAGGAATGGGCGCACCATGTTGATATGGCCGTGGGCGATCCCCTCGATATCACAAAGTGTGCAGCCCAAATTCGCGTGTCCGTAAAAAATTTCCAAGGTTATCTCGAGAACCACATCAGAGAGCTTTCTGCAGAACTCGTACAACGGGTGGTGCAGCGTGTAAAACTCCAGGGAAACTACGAGATGTACTGTACATGGACCCTCTCGTTGGGCGCAGTGCCTTACGTGCGTTTACCCCCAGGATCAGGTAACCTCAGCCCTTGCGTGTGCTCTGGATGGAAATGTGGCTCAACCGAGACCTCCGCCTCAGAGAGCGTTCTTTTGTCAGCCTTGCGTACCTGCTCCACGAAGCTCTGCGACTGCAGCCAAGGGCACGTCCGCGTCCTTTCACCGGAAGAATGTGTTTTGGTATACCTGGGACCCCAGTCCGGCTTCGGGGTGTCTGTGATGGACCAATCATTTTTCCCACCGGGCTCCAAGTTTGGGGTGGTATACCCGCACAAACATTTCCGGTGCGACCCGATGGCCACAGCCTGTGGGCAAGTTCTGATGTACAGCAGGGCACGTGGTTTGTTACAAAGCCTAGCAGAAAACTCGCACATATTCAACTCTAAACCGTGCGTGCTTTTAGGGCAAAAGAGCATGCCTAAAAAACCTGCCGAACAGGATGACGACCCGTCTAGCGAAAGAGAGGTCTGTCGCAGGGCACTGAACGCTGCAGAGGAAAAGGTCAATTCTGCCACTTTGGCCGCAGCTAAACTTCACAGGCAGTTGATGTCATGTAAAGCGAAAGAAAAAACCACAGACGATATGATGAAACTGTTGGGCACAGCCGCGGAATCCGATAGCGCTATCACACGCGGAGCTTTGAAAAAACTGGTGCCGTGTATCGTGAGCGGAGTCGCGGGTGACTGGGGTAGCATGTACGCTAACCTGCGTGATCTGCAGAAACGGATCACCGCAGGCGGTACGCTTGACGACGCGAGAGCACCTCTGTCTTCATCGTCCACATTTCCGGGTACGGGCCCGAAGTTTAGCCGTGCCCCTCAACGTAACACACAGCGTGTCTGTGGTAGTACGGATCACGCTGGCGACGGACTGCCCTCCGGCCGCTTGTACGATGGCAGTTTGTCACGCCCTGGAGTCAGCGACCTCGACGCCACGTCAGGCGTCAGGTACAACGTGCGCGAATTGGAAAGAACCGCGGCCGAGCTGGACATGCAGAGGGGTGTGGCCGAAGCATTGTCCTGGTTCAGTAAGCCGTCGGCTGAAAAGGAAGCCCTGAGAAGGGCAGAACGCAAGAACGCGGAAGCCGAAAGGGTCATGCAGTACCTGATCGATCTCGTGGAACAGTCAGGGCACGCGCTGGACCTGCATAAACACCAAGCCGCCATACACGCCCAACGGTACGTACAGCTGACCGCCCAACTGAACGAATACCAAGAGGAGCAGCGTCGCTTGGGTGAAGCCGTTCACCTTTACGAGAAATTTATCGAGGAACGCCTCGAACCAACAGAAGAAATGGCCGGTGAACCAATGTGGGACGGCGAAAGGGCTCCACCGAGTCGCGCACTTTTGAAACACCTGAAAAACCTTCAACGGGACGTGAAAAGAGCCGTCGATTCGTGTAAAACGGAACAGCGGACAGCAGAGGAACTTGAGGAGGAAATAGCTGACGACGCGCACGGCCTGTGGCGAGGAGTGTCAGACGTGTACGGGCCCAACCGGCCCGTAGAATCGGGTGGCATCGGGCCGCCCAAAAGCCGGTCCGCTGCGGGGCCGACAGTCGTTGACGTCACAAACCAGATGGACCCTGTGTTTGGAGAAGTGTTGGGCCACCGGCTGAGCACCGCTGTCCCGGACGTGAAGGCGTACGCAGACATGGAGCGTGAACAATGGGCTTCAGTTACCATGAACATGCTCAATTTCAACCAAGTGTCGACCTACACAAACAACGCCGTGCGGTACATACCACGCAAGGAAACCAACAGAGCCCTCGTCAAACCATACCTTGAAATGGTGTTTCCGAACGTGACGCCGGAATTTGACGTTGACCCGTTACCGTTAGACGGTGACCCTGCCGCAGAAAGAGGGCGCACCGTGAACGCGCTGGACGAAACGCAATTCGCAGTGGTGCACGCGGCATTCCAACTGTCTGTCGCAGGTATGACGCTGCGCCAGTTTTCGAATCATTTAGAAGTGGCTGCGGAAAAGGAGAGTGCTGGCGTACCGTGTAAACGAGAAATGCGAAATGGAGAAAGCAGTGAAAGAAAAGATGTGCATATGGACCCCTTCACGGAAGCAGGTGTCCGTTCCGGCATAATAGACAGGTCGTCTGTGCAAATCTGAGACATCAGCAAAGAACACACATGTTTAAATAAAAAATATATCTGTTGTTTATTTCATATCAAATAAAACTATATCTGGTTGACAGCCTGGACATTTATTTTGCATATCCTAGCATGCAGTCCACACGCTCTATCGGGCAGTGTGGTCATGATCTGTTGTCAGGATATGACATCACTACACATACTCGAACAGAACCCGGAGGCTTAACAAGACAACCGCTATGTGTTCATCACGCCAGGCAGGCTTGCTTGTATTAATGTCCCTGCATTGCCTTCCCGTTTTGTCAGGTTTCCAACAGAAGGCACGAAAGTGTTCCCTCCACCGACCCGTGTCCTCGAGGTCTGTGCCGCCTGTCTGACACACACCAGTGACGGGATCACATTTAAACCATACGCCGTTTGGACAGACGGGGCACAACATCATGCAGTTGGGACCGTACGTCCCTTCGCCGCAATCCGAGTCGCAGAAGACGCCTTCTCTGCCAGCTTTACATCGGTAACATTTCCCGTCAAATGGGCTGCATGTGCTTTTTGCACAAGATGGCGGACAGGTGCTACTGCAGTTATTCCCCCAATGACCGGTCGGGCAATCCGCGTTGCAGTAGGCGCCTTCTTTGCCAGCTATACATTGGTAGCATTTCCCATCGGCTGGGTTGCATTTGCCATCTGCACAAGTAAACGAACAGGTGTTACTGCAGTTAGTCCCCCACACACCGGTCGGACAATCCGCGTCGCAGAAGTCGCCTTCTTTGCCAGCTATGCATTGGTAGCATTTTCCGTCGAATGGGTTGCATGTGCCATTTGCACAGGACGGCGGACAGGTGTTACTGCAGTTGGTCCCCCACACACCGGTCGGGCAATCCGCGTCGCAGAAGTCGCCTTCTTTGCCAGCTATGCATTGGTGGCATTTCCCGTCGAATGGGTTGCATGTGCCATTTGCACAGGACGGCGAACAGGTGTTACTGCAGTTAGTCCCCCACACACCGGTCGAGCAATCCTGGTCGCAGAAGTCGCCGTCCTTGCCAGCTTTACACTGGTAACATTTCCCGTCAAATGGGCTGCATTTCCTGTTTGCACAAAACAGCGAACAGGTGCTACTGCAGTTATTCCCCCAAACACCGGACGGGCACAAGCTTTCACACCTCGGCCCCGTGTACCCGTTTGTGCACGGTGCACAATGTCCGTCTTCATGGTGGCAGCTGGAGCGGTTCCAGCACCCGGCACCGCATAAACTGGCACAACCCTCCCCCCAAAGCCCACCGTCGCAAATGTCAGTGCAGCGTTCGCCCACGTACCCGGCCTGGCACGTGCACGAACCGTTCACCATGTTGCATTTCCTGACAGGTATACCATTGTCTACAACGGATCCATTGCATTCAGGCGTACACGAAAAGGCACATTCTGAACCCCATCTGTCTGCTGAGCACGTTTCATTGCAGTACTGCCCTTTGTAACCGGCCTGGCACCAGCAGCTGCCGGAAATGTGGTCGCATAACTGATACGTTGTTGTCCGAACAGAATTCGTATTCCGTGCACGCACACAACGGCTTGGGCACGTTTTCGAGCAGGATGGGCCGTACGTGCCGTTTGCACAGAGTTCCTCACAGTATTTACCCGTGTACCCCGCTTGGCAAGTGCACGTCCCGTTTATATGATTGCAGGTCGGCTTATGACTGTTACCTGTGGTGATGCACCGGCTAGAGCAATTTCGGGAACATTTCGTACCCCACCTGCCTGTAGAGCATACATCCGCGCATTTGTGTCCCGTATAGCCGTCCTTGCACAAACACGTTCCATTAAACCGGTCGCACCTAACATTTGAATCCGAGGCGGTCCCGTTGCAATTGACCGGACAAGTATTGTGACAGTTTTCACCCCATTCCTGCTGGCTGCATGCTTCCGAACATGTTTGACCTTTGTAACCAGCTTTGCAGCTACACGCACCTGTCTCTTTTGCACACACACGCCACGTGTATCTGGAAACCGAATTCTGAACATTTGTCTTGATCTTCCAAATATGGTTGGCGGGGGCATGCATGCAGTTTTTAGGACACGTGTGAGCACAATTGATTCCATACTTGTCATTAGGACACTCCATGCTGCAACCACCGCCGTAGTAACCTGGACAGCAACTGCAAGACCCGTTTTGCTTGTCGCATAAACGGATACCTTTTACTGGTACACAATTGTTGGAACATGTCCTGGTACAGATATCATCCAATGTCCCCGGAGGGCACGTCACATTGCAGCGGGCACCCCTAAAGCCTGGAAGGCATGAACATCCGCCGTTTACCGCATTGCATTTTCTGTGTAAACAACCCTGCGAGCAGTTGAAGGCACAGTGAACACCCCACTGACCTGACTTGCATGCATTGGCGCATTTTCTGCCTCTATATCCAGGCCGGCAATCGCATACCCCATCTGTTGAACGACAAACTGCTGTTCCTTTGATTACCGTTCTGTTTTTCGCCTTTTCGTCCGGTTCACGCAGACAACCTGCCGAACACTGGAGGTTACAACCGAGGCCGAACGTTCCGTTCGAGCACAACTTGTTACATCTCGAGCCTGCGTAACCCGCTTTACAAGAGCAAGTTCCGTTTGTGGGATAGCACACAGGTTTGGCACCCCTTGCCCTCATGCATCCGGATGAACATTTATGGTCGCAGTTTTTACCCCAGCGTCCACTCTGACATGTTGTATTGCAATGTCTTCCCCTGAGGCCGGCCTTGCACCCGTGTGAACACGTTCCTGTGTATCCCTTACACTCGCGTCTGTAGCATCCTGTTGAGCAATTCTGTTGGCACTTGCGTCCCCAGTATCCCACAGAGCACTCTGGACGGACACATATGTACCTGTGTTTCTTGTCGCAATTGACGTTTCCCTTCTTAACCTTGTGTTTGTGATGGTCTACTTTCATATCGTGATCAAAATAAAGGAGGTGACATTCCGGAGTTTTGATTACTTCATTATTTTCGGAGAACATTGTCCACGTGTCTGAAATATTCACTTGTTGCAACAGTTTGATTACAGAGCCGCTTTCGAAGTCATACCCTTGGTCGGATATGACAGGCAAACGCCCTCCTGCGCACTGGCAGCAACTTTTTGCCTCCTTGTTAGTGACGTCTGTTAAGCCACTGCAATTCTTCTTTGCTGTGTCTTTGCAAAATGTTTTATCCTTTGACCAAGGCCCTACGAGTTCAATTTTATCATCCGGATCTGAAAAACGGGTACCGGTCTTTGGCCAACACAAAAATCCGGCCTTCCCTCTATGACATCCCTTTTTTTGTGTAGCACCCGTAGTTCGGCGGAAAACGGAGCATGTCTCGGTTTTTGTGCCCTTGATTGCACTGCGGAAATGTGCACTGGTCACCGTCGGAGCCAGTTCCATCATCCACGCCACCTGCGATGCCTTTGTATGCGGGAGCTCTAAACCGGCACACTGACAGCAACGTCGTGCTTGCTGGTACGTGTATGTCTGTTTCCTGCCGTCGCATTGGACAGTTGTTTTCTTCCCAGTAGTCCTACACGAAGTAAAAGGGCCGGCCATTTCACTTTCCGTCGGCGCTCCCAACCAACGCCACGAGGGTGCGGCCTTACGGGTGGCCAGTATCTGGCGCGCGATCAATGCCAGAAGCGGCAGGTATAACACTTTTCCGTAAAAAAGGCCCATTTCGTATGACTGGTATTTTGTCTCATATATCATGCACGATAGTGTCACACATAGTCACGTGACGAGTGGCTGGTGCCGCTACGGCAAATAAAACAGGGAACATGTACGTAAGGTATCATTGTATACCTAGCGCCACAGGTGTCGATATATATCATAAATGTAAGTGCATATGATGTACATGAAGTGATAAACCGTGCGCACATGGGGAGTCGCAAGCCGTTACCGTGTTACAAATGTCGCACGGAGGGGCACACGCCCGGATCGGATTGCTTAGATACCGGGTTGCGGTTGGAAGATATACACACACTGCCGACATTGGACGCGACCGAACCTGACCCTAGTGATGGCATATACTGCACGTTCACTCTGTACCCAGAGGAAATACCTCCTTATGTATGGATGCGGTACGTGCGGGATAGATATAATGCAGCTGCGTTTACAGGAGAGGTCGTTGCCAAAACACGGCCAGATATACATACAGTAGAAGGCATACACGCATGGATCGAAAAACAACGGTCTATTGCTAAGAACATCAAAGCAGGCACGACGGTTCCAGTTCTTTTATCTAAACCTACATGTGCATACACTTCAGAATGTAGATATGTGTACTACACGAAACAAACGTTGAGGGATATTTCAGGTGACCTATTGGATGGATTGGATCTTAAAAGCAACGGGCTGTTAAATACACTCTACGAGATGGACATCATGTCTGATCAGGAACTCTCTTATATCGCCGCAGGGGTGTCCTCCTGCTTTATCGGTATCCGTTTTTTCGATTGGCTGCACCAGCGTCCGCATATGTGGTCTGATGTGTGGTATGCCTTGTATGTATCGGGTGAATATGAGAGAGCCGATATGCTCATGACTGCCGTACAGAATCAGGCAAAGCAATATTATGTCGTGACCATTCCATCATTTGAGGAATACAGGTTCGACCTTAATGACTAATCTGACGAGGACAGATTCCTTGTGAGGAAAATAAATACGACATCTCTGCACTAGTGTACACACCGACGTCTGCTCCCGGCATATGGTGTCCATTTTTCGTCCTGTACAGTGCAGTCCCATCGTGTATATCTCTAGCCTCGAATGTTAAAGTATTTGTGAAACGCAGACCATGGTTAAAGTCGCCAGCAAACATTTCACGTCTCGTGCATAAGCGCAATTCCATTGGTTTGCACGATAGAGGACGATTTCAGATTGCAATGGGTACCCGCCCGTACATGGCGTTGACCTATCTGACCGTGGTTTCTTTGATGTTGTTTGTGCTACCCGGAGTCAAGTTAAGGGGTACGTTTCCGTTTGCCTTAGCCAAACACCTTCTCACTGACCGCCATAAAGTAGATCCCGTGCAGGATTGTAAACGTATAGGGGAAAATTGCACGGCGTCGGACATGTGCTGTGGAGCCCCTCGAGTCTTGTGCGTTTGGAAGGTCAGGGAGGTGGACCAAACACCAGTTAGAGGTTATCCTGTGTGCAAACTGTGGAATTGGGGGACAAAACCCGCTCCTGTGATGTGGGCGGAACACACCGGCACTGTTGGTGTCAACACAAACAGGAATCATGTACGAACAAACGAGAACGACAAGACCTCCAGTAACCAAGAAGATGATGAAATTTCGGGAGATGGAGGGTAAAGCTTACATGGAACTGTTGGCCGTGGCCAATACATTTGTTTAATCAACCATTTTCCGTACATTTACGCAGCGTAATATGCCATGAACCTATTTGCATATACCGAAACTGGTAATGGTGATCACGTGATAGCTACGAGTCATATATATTACACTCGTCACACGGGGTAAACCGCGTGCGTCATTTGGTATATGCGGGGGCAGTGAACTGACAGTGATCACCGCGTGGCCTCTTTACCGGCATGGAAAAACGTGTCCACCATGAGAGGTATCGTCTCCACAAGCAAGAACTGGTGTCAGAACTCACAAAGTTGTACACAGTGCAGAGATGTCGCGAGTTTGCTGCATGGAAATCAGCAGCGGCTAAAAACCCTTTACTTCGGAGAGCAGTTTCATCCTGGACCGCACATACGGGACATGTGTCACCCAAGGTGTTCCAGACGTTCGAATCGTACAACAAGGGCGTGATAGCCCCAGTCCTGGCAAACCTCGACCGCTGCCACGCCCGTTCGACAACGGCTGGTGAACGGTTCCACACGCGACTACAAAATCGTCTCTATAAAGTTACCAATTTGAAAGACGTGGTAGAAATCGCATTCGGAAATGCCCTATTTTGGCAAGCATCGAGTTCCGTGCAGGCCGCACACGCCGAATCAAACGCCAGGGGGTTTATACAAAGGGCGCTGACCATGTTGGAATGTTATCCGTTTAAAAAAGGCGAAGACATACCTACGCCTGTTTTATTACAATGGGCCAAAGATGTTAAAGTTACCGTTGTATGTGAAACACCCGTCGGACCGCACATCCCAATATCAAACGTCGGTACTGCCTCAACAGAAAGCAACAGACCTTTGCCGACATGCAACTCTGTGAGGTGGCCACCACGTCGGAAAGTAAAACGGATGGATGCGAAGAAGCGCCTAGAACTGAAAGGGACGAGACGGCCGGATGTGGTACTGCTGGCCGCACACCCCAAAGGCCGTTGCGCATGGGTGTGTGTGGTCGAAGTGAAAAGTATCGGCTTCAACGCAAGTGTCCATAAACAGGATCTCATCCGCTCGCAATATCAACAAGTCGCCAGGACGTTCAAGTACTCCAGTATAGTGTCGCCTGTCTTTTCAAAAGAACGAATTACGTTCGCGTGTCAATCGGCGTTTTACCAGGTTTGCGACACTACCTGGCGCCTGCGCGAGTTCTTGCATCGATCATCCGCAGCGCACTGGAGAAAGCGTGCACAGCAACAGCACCGCATACACGCACTTCGCGTTCGATTCAGTTCATACGTGTGGGTTGGAAAGACGTGCTGTCGCGTGAGACGTTTCACTGTTAAGGAAAAAGCAGATGCAACACACGATAAAAGGGACAGCGCATCCGAGCGAACATTTCAACCTCAAACAGGCTGTGGAGACGGGGGCCAATTCTCGAACGTGGCCTTTTCAGAAATGGTGTTCTGCTCCCAAGAATGCGGATATGTTCTTCCTATTGGCGAAGGACGAAGCAAGTGTGAAGGCGGCGCCCCCGCAGGGCCCATATGTACGTTCCGCGCACCAACTGACCTGTCTGTGCTCGAACACGCCGACCGCTACACAAAAGCGATGTATGAACTGGTGACAACCGTCTGCCCGATTGAGAAGTACACACAGTAGCGTAGAGTGCTAATAATATTCAACTGCACGGGTACCTCAAAGATCAGGATGCATATGGGGCAGCAGGTTAGAGTGATAGAGCATGTAGGCGCCCGCTTGTCTCGCATGGTCAATGGCATGCGGTGGCTTTATTGGCTTAGAGTTGGAAGTTCCTGACACACATATCACTTTATGAATGCGGTCTTCTCATGCCATGGCTCAATGGCGCGGAGATCCACATGATACTACTAGCGGACGAAGAAGAAGTGATCATTTGTTCGAAAATGGCACACTGGAGTCGGACAAAGAGTTCCATCGCAGGCTTGAAATACTGGACAGCGGGACGTGTTCTGGTGCTAACATTTCTGCGTGGACACCTGACAACGCCGTCATGTCACAGTCTACTGCCAATAACCGTTTGCCTCCCTTGTACCATGTTTTACTGGTTCATTCCGCTCGTACCAGGGAGAGTCTGAGGACTGCAAGACTCAAAATGCGCACCATGAGGGACGGGTACCTACCGCTTTTACGGCTGAAAGCGAAACGGCTGCACGATGAAGCTGTGACAGACGTCCACGACCGATACCGGACAGAGTTGTTGGACCTCATACGGTTAATGGAACCGGGGACCCAGGACGCGCTGTGCATCGCCGGGGAAAGGGTTAAGGGGTTAGCCGAAGACTTTTTACGACGGACCACAGGCGACACCGCCCGTGCGGCTGAACTCACGGATGCACTCATGGGACATTTGACAACACTGAACGACGCATTCAGTCGACGGCCTCCAGAAATGGTCCATCCAGAGGAAGAGGACCAGCGCAGGTCTCGTAGCCCATTGCGTCAACCAACATCACGACCCTGCCCTGATGAACTGATGAGTCATGGAAACAAAGCAGACGCTTCTGTTCCCCCGCTCGTGGAGCAGCTGGTACCCATGATGGTAAAAACGGTAGATGGCCAGACACGTACTAAAAGGGCTTTGCAGACAATGAACATGTCAAAACGCGCGTTGCTTACGTGCCGCCAACGTTTACCTGCATTCCAACTTCCGACCGAGCATGCGAAAAGAGTACTCGCGGCTTCCACGCAACAGTGTGATCGCCCAGCATTGCCCGTGTACGGTCCCGAGACACATTTACTTTTCCATATGATTACGTCAAAGGGGAAAAAAATAAAGGAATTCACCAGGTCACGTTTGTCCAGTTTGCAAGATACATTGCTCCGGCATGAAATGGGACCAACCGACCCGTCCTTGGCTAACGTGAACCTGGTCCCGCCAGGCCGCCAGGGAAGCAGCGGGGCCTGGAGGGTGCCACAGGACAGTAAGGGTTCTTTCGTTACCGTCGCACCAGCATTCGTGCTCGCTGTCAACAACGCCGTGGCAGATGTCGGAACGTTGACTCACCATCTGGACTGTGATGCGAACCGGCACTTCTCGGACCTCTACGCCGGCCTTTGGTACCTGTACGCTTGGTATGAGATATCGCAAAATAACCGTCAGATACAATATGTGATGTCCCGCAGGTGGGCGGATGTCGTGGCGAGCACGCCAGTGGCTCTCGAGTGTTACTACGACATGTTCCTGACGGGGTTCAAATGCGGAAAGAAGGATTTAGGTTACAGACCACTGTTGCAAACTGGACTGGAATGGGAGGCCCTCCCTCCTTTAGGAGGTTTTCCAACGGCCGCTTCCGTATCGGGTTCTGTTGCTGCCACGACAGGTAACGATTCATGCTGGGAGGGCATACAAAATGACGTGTCCGAGTCCCAGAGGGAAGCAAGTGAAAGTCATATGACGCACGCGGACCCCTTGAACCAAAAGGCAGACTGGACACCTTACGTCGTGTGGCCACAGCCATCGTACGGCAGTGCGGAAAAGCTAATGACGTCCTCATGCCACACGGCAGACATGCTGTACACTATGGTCTTTGGTGCCACGCCCAGGGACGAGGAAGGGAACCCGAGCTACCGGTTAGAGGACAGGCCCATTCAGGCCGTTCTGACAGACGAGAACGCATCAGATGACTGCAGGGGCGTCTTCTACGCGTTGTACAAGTACAGTAGCGTTCGGCGAGCAGCAGTGCTAGGGATTAACGTCACGCTGCTGCTGTACGCTATAGGATGGCACCGGACTAAACAAACATGGGAAGCGTTTACTTCATCTATTTTGATGTATTTGAAAGGTATGGATCGCCGAGTCACCACATCAAGCGCTTTCCCCGGTTTATGGCTTTTGTGTCTGCTGAACGACAGGCAAGACCTGGCGGGTGCAGTCAAAGCGTACGAGGAAGAATGGGCCAAGCGTAGAGAAACAGAGAGTGCTGCTGAATCACGGGACACACTATACATCCCCGGAATGGAGATGCACGAATGGATGGACAGGCAATACGACGGGGCACCTTACGCTTTGTTAGTTCTTCGCCAGCTTGTATACAACCTGACAGATATTGATAAACTCTCCGCAGATATATGTTTGGACCCTACTGCAACTCTCCGCCTTGATGGTAAAAGACACAACAAAAAGTCACAGAAACTTGCAAAAATACGGTCCTCTGTTCTGTTACTGCGCAACATAGCATTTCAGGAGGTTGAAAAAAATATAAACGCTTTGGGAATTTGTACGGCATCAAACATACAAGAGGGCACAGCAGCACACACAAAATGGTACATACTAAAGAACGCCATATACACCACCATGTACATGTTCAAACCCTTCGCAAACAATCTGTACTCGACCCCCAAAGGTCATGATTACGTATGGCAATTCATAACACAAGGTTTCACGCATAAGGAAGAACCCAATGTTTTTATGTGAATGTCGTATTCGAGAATGGCATCCATACACACGCATACTTATACACATTTGAATAGATTCACAAGAGATATTGCATAATGCTTAAGTATAATATGTCAAACTGATATTTTGTGAACACTGTTGCTTTATATTATATATCAACAATAAAACAGTTGTATGTCCATGATCTATTGTTTGTTATACATACATAGATATGTGTGTGTGTTGAAACATTAGTTTATATTTTGCTATTTAAAGTTTGTAAGGTTCGACAGCGGGGGTGAGTCCTGATGTGGAGGTCCACGCCTGACACGTCATTTCTAATGTGTCCCACGGCACCTGCTGCTGCTTTTCGTTCACGTCCCCGTCAACAGCCCACAAGGCGTGGCGTTTCTGTTGGAGCCATGTGAAATAAGCGTAAACGCCATTTACAGGTGACAAGGACCCAACTGACGGGTCGGCTGTGCAGTCGTACAAAGCGGACACGAAATCGCCATTGCGGGACCTGTAAGCTGTGCTTTGCCCGCTGAGAACAGAATCGGTCTTCCGCCCTACCCTGCCAAAACGGTCAGTTGGTCCGTGGCGTGCTCGTTGTGCGCAAGGGTCGTAATCGGCCGAGCACAACTGCAATGGTTTACACGCTGCAGGCGAAAACCGTTTGCGGAGTGTCCGCGCCAGCTGCGGCATATGGGGCCCGCTCCCGACGGCCACTGAACCCCACGCATATACCAACGGGCAGTCTTCGGACTGATCGCAATCTCCGTCCGAAGCAGTGCTTTTTTCTGCGCCGCCCCGCGTGTCTCTTAAGTTGTAGACGCACGAAATCAGACGTGACGCCAGAAAATTTAATGGGCACTCATTGGCGCGTTCCGTGTTTTGCATGGCCCTCTGCATTGCAACGTCGAGCTCTCCTACGCTTTCAATGACACGCCGATGGGACTCCACAAGTGCGTGCAGGGTGTGTGGGTTGCTGGCTTTCGGGTACGTGGCGGAACAGCATTTGTGAAGATTGCACGGCAAAGACGCGGTGACTGACCTGTTTTCATCAACGTCGGCGTCCTCGACCGCCACGCATTCCGGCGTCTTGCCCGTGTTGCCCCCCACAGGGGTAACGTGAATATTTTTGATACGTAGACGTGTGGTGCACTTAATTGGGACGAGGACAGACAGTGCCACACCTGGAAACTTCCTTGCTTTCACCGCGCGTGTGTACCTGACCATTTTCCCTGGAATGCGTGACACGTTCGTTGGTCCGTGGTGGTCCACGCAAAAATTAACATTCACGACGACAATACCGGGAACGTTCCGGGTCAAGTGGTGCTGCGCAACCGGGTCGGAAATGTGGGCACACACATGCCGTTGGAGTTCCGAGAGAAGGAGATTCTGTATACCTCCCCTGTTGTTGTTGGTCCGTTGGATCATGAGCCCTTGACTACGTTGAGCACTTCTAGAGAATGTTGCACCGGAATGATTTTTTACGGTCCCTTCAGAACTGTACGTGGTCATCCTGGGGCCGCTGAACGTGACGTACACGCGATTCGTATCAAAAGCCGTGCCTCCCCATGCAAGGTGTACGGCACCTGCCGTATCACCGCTTCCAAGTACGGCGCCCCCTTGACTGGAACTGCCCCAGACGGAAATATACGGAGACGCCAGGGGGATCTTCCCGTAAACAGGGTGAGGCATTTTGCAGTCGTCAGAACCCGTGGCACGCCAGACAACCTGGGTGGCATCGTCATTAAAAGACAAACACTGCAGCACGTGCACATCCAGCAAACCCGGATCGGGTCGCTGGTCTGTGTCTGGAACGCTTGACGCCTGGCGCGCCGACCGATAGACATCACTCAGTGCTTCGTCTGAATTGAAGGGAGCGGGTACAGGATGGACATTAGGGTTCCGTATAAGATCGTTCAGCGTTTCCAAAATCCCTACGAAGCGCGCAGAAGCTGCAGTGCCCTCTTGCGCGGTCTGTGGATGAGCGTTCTGCCAGTTGTTGGTTTTCCACGGCATAACGTCTCGCCATTCCCTGTGTAGAGACACGGTCGCGGGGACATAGTGAGCCTTCCACCAGGCTGTGGCCGGACACGAGACGTGACTCTCCGACACGTCTGTCGCATCTCGTGCATGGCCACACCGTCTCGGAGAAACCGCGCAACCGACTGCAAGATGTAACAGTAACCGTTTGATCTGAACAGACCTGCACCCGAATCCAAGAAGACAACTCGTCGGGTGTCTCTGACCGCTCCCTGACCCATTGTCCAGGCCGACCTTTTCATGATCTGCCTGCCATTCCAAAATGTCCCAGCATTCAGGGCAAGGTGTTTCAGCCGGCCCCTCGGCTTCAGTCCTTTTGTGACAGAAGTGGTCCGTTTCTGGCGCACCTGACGGAAACCAAACCCAGAACATGTCGCTGTTTTTGTTCCATTTCTTTTTAGAAGGTCCAGTCTTCTCATCTTTCACACAGCTGCGCGGCGAAGTTGATTGGAAACCACCTCGGGTGAGCACGTCGGGAATTAAACTAGACCTGTGGTGCCAAGGCACACTGAAACTGCGGGCCCGAGGATCGTGGGAACTAGGCGGTTTGAAACGCAAGAGGCCCTGGGACGTACGGTATGCTTTCAGGAAGAGGTCGTGCCTGTAAGCCTTTATGCCCGGCACGCCTACGAAACCGTCCACCTCCGTGAACGGGATGCAAACCTCGTTGGCCTGTCGATTGACTTGGCTCACGAGGTTTCTGCACGTGTTCAACAGGTGGTGCACAGCATGACATATGTTCCACACACCTTCACCACGTTTGATAAAAGTTACTCTTTCGTTTGCGGCCTGCGCAAGCGCATCTGCGATCTGTTCAGTACGCAAGATGGCATTGTACTCCCCGAACATGCCTGTGTCTACAGCGTATTGCATCCAGGCGACGTTTGCGGCCTCCCACCACCCCGCTGCTGCGGTACGGCGCAGAGTCTGAACGGGAATCGGCCGCGCCTTTTCTGCCAGGGCGTTCTGTATGAATACAGGGTACTTATGACTGCATATACCTATGGCACGTTCAGGGGACAAAAGTCTGCACAGGAGATACAAGAGCGCTGAATCGGGCACGCGACTCAGAGACGGTAAGCATGCTTCCATCAGCATGCGGTCGAACAACGTGTGGAAGTGTTCAGCTGGACGCGTGGACGGGTTGCTACCTGACACCGCCCATGAATCTAAATGTGGCTTACAACTGACATGGCCTGAAGGCCACACGATAAAAAAACGAGACCTGACGCACGTCCGCGTTTCCAGGCACAGGCGTTTTGCTGACGGGGCCCGTCCGTCAGTATCGTCCAGATCTGGTTGACATGTTCCCGCGTAACGGCAGAAACCGGCCGATGCTCTGTTCCATTCAGGTGTAGCGTTCCAAGCAGGGGGCTGCTTGCCACAACGAGCAGACAGGCCGTTCCACGTGTCCGTCACGTCGTAAGCTAGCACGTCGCGTGCCAACTCTTCTTTTGCTGAGTCCTGATATGGACATATCACCCTGACATGCACAACACCCGCCCCTTCGACCATCCGTGTCGCGGCATGTTCCAGTGCCACGATGAAACGGTGACGTAAATGTTCTGATATATCATCGGCACCCGGTGTGCAGAAACGGGCCAGCAAGACAGCCACTTTTGTCATACGGACACCGTCCACATCCGGCACGGGCTGTGAAACGCACCACCGGGTCCCTCAAGCCTTTACAACGCTGTCGACCAGTTCAACTTCTCTCTTGTAGTCAGCGTGAGTGGAGGGTGGGAACGGGAAACTGCGCGCAAACAGGTGACCGAATATCTGAAGGAGACGACGGTGATCCCAACCGTCTTTTGATTGTGCATGATAATCCCTCACCTTGTGTACTGGGACCCATTCATCAAGGATGCAAGGTGTGTCGATCCTGGCAGAAACCTGGCACAGGTCCTCCATCCCGCTTCCTCTCTCAAAAGCCTGTAACTGCAATTATGGTATGCAACACACTGGCTAACATCGGTGCGTATCTGTTTTTTTATACATCCTAATCTGCTACTGAATCATGATCACGTGATCACGTGATCTATCTGGCGTAAGAAGACTGCTATGAATGACACATCCATCACACACAATAATGCTATACCACACACCTTTTTCGAATAAAAACAAACAACAGCGTGCCATATTTTTTATTGCATTTACAATCCACCATGTACATTGCTCATATATATATAGAGCGAGAGAAAGATGTTTTTCATGCCTTGTCAATGCAATACAACTCTTTTCAGGAACGTTGCTGCATCGTATATGTCTCTCGTGAAGTTTCCCGGGATGACATGGAGGCGCAACCACGAGATCGCGTCTATAGACCTGTGGCCACCACAAACGTATAAGCACATAAAAAACAAAGCTGTACAAATACACGAAAATACTAAGTACACCTTACATGCATACAGTCGGCGAACGTGGCACAAAAAAACCAGCAGAACCAGACTCGAGACACTCGTCAGAAACCACGTAAGTACACGCACCACATTACAAACGAGGCTGCTGGAGAACCGAGGCCATATGTGCGTTCTCCTAAAGCGCATCCACAGTTTCCTGAAAGGCAGGTTCGGATCGGACGCCGCCAGCAGGCTGTGCAAGGTGGTCTTAGATCGTCCGTACAGTCCTGTCCTTTCCTGGCATTTCGAATCAGCATTACGGGACCAAAATTCGGCGACTGCCCTGTCTTCTTCCTGTAAAATGTTCCTTGAACGGTTCACCAGACTACCGTCGTATTTCACGGCTGATCCCGCCTGCATGCGCTTCTTGTAATTCACAAGACGCAGAGGATATACTGGCCCGGCTGTAGTCTGCACGTCCTGCGATACCCGTTCCAAACATATGGCGTCTTCCTCGACACTTTCACTTTCTGTTTCGGAATCTGTGCAGTATACAGAGCAATCAGAGTCACTGGAACTGTCTTCGTTGTCATCAACGACGTCGCTGTGAGTGACGCGCGGATGCCGCAGGAAACTGTGTAAGGGGACCATGCAAGGCATCTCACCCGCGCTGGTTTCACCCAGCGGCTGGATGTACTCGGTATTCACCTTGTGATACGTCATGTCGCAGTCTGGCTCTGTTTCCGACCCGGGGCGTCTCACGATGGACACGAGTCCACCAGCAGCCTGACTCATTAATTTCAGATACCATGTCCCCGACCCGTCCAGCACCCGTAATACTTTGTACAGCGAAGATAGGCTAACCCGTTTGATACCTGCGCAGCTGCCGATGTTGACGCAGGCGGGTGTATTGGGATCAGAAACAGACGGACATACATGTTCCCCCAATAACCTGAAATCCAAAGAATGTTTGGGGTTTTCATATTGCACGTGAGCCTGCACGACGTCCCGAAGTGCGGGCGGCCGTTCACTTCCCTTCCCTGCAGCGTGATCCTCAAACATGCCTTCCCTGACCTCAAATGCTGGTGCAGTCCCGAAGCAGACGTAGATTGTTGGTCACAGCTTTGGAGTGTACTTCACAAAAGTGTCCGTCTCTTGCGCTCTGAATGGCAGATGCCCTGACCCCGGTCACAACAAAATGTTGGAGAGCAGACAGTGAGGTGCAAGGTCGATTATCCTTTGTCCGTGGAAATGTGTCCAGTAGCTCTCTCGGTGTCACGGTCTGGAAGTACACCAGATCGGTTGCGGGCGATGACTGCTGCTGAGTCGCGCGTGACGCATCATTACCCGACCAATCGGCAGTCTGTTGATACATACGGGCACGTGTCAGATTTTCCGAACATAACACGCAGTGCGTACCATTTTAGGACATGTGCCCCTTTTATTTAAGGGGAAAACATCGTGCATCCTAAATAATGGACGTGTGCAACGGTGCCAACTCATGTACGTTAAAGTTTTCGTTTCTCTCGTTTAGCAACAGGTTGTATGCCAGTATCAGGGAAAGGGCCACGTCATCCTGTGTATGATCGTGGGGCTTTCGGTCCGGCCGGAATTTCGACAGCTGCTCCGTGATCAAATTTCTAGCGTCCAACCCGGCATGCTCAAGTGCCGAGCTGGCGAGGCTCATTGACAAACGCACGATGCGACTGTTGAATGCACTTTGAAAGAGGGACACTAAAGTTTTTTTCTGTTTGTCCAGGAAGAAACCCGCAACCTCGGCTGTCCCGAAATCCCGCACGGATTGGAGCCCAACCGTCTTGGCATCCTTCTCTGTCCTCCTCCTGTGGGTGAATTGAAACGACAGCGACCGAACCGGACCGGCCATTTTTTTGGCGGCGTTGTGTATGAAATGACAAATCTGCACGGCCAGGTGTTCGTTGCTATTGCTTTCCACAGCGACAACAGCAGTCTTGAAACGGGACGAGTATGTCAGCGGGCACGCGTGCATATTCACAACACGCTGCAGCAGGCGCAAAACCGCTAGCCCAATGAAAACTTCCGCTGGTACGCTGTGTTCTATCAAACGCACCTCGTCCAATCCGAGGACGACCGCCATGCGCCTGGTTTTGTTTGAGGGGACCCTGCGGGAAACACGACCGGACGGCGGAGCGCCAGGTGTGTAACGACACACGCAAGCTATTCCTGAAGCAGACACCGACACGTTGGTGGTGTAAGCTGGGTCCACGTACACAAACAATGTATCACCCAAACAATCGACATTGTTGAATGTATCCAAGTCATTCAAACCGTCTTTCATTTCCTGCAGGACAGATCGTGAAAAAAGCCCAACCTCATCCCCCGAATTCTGCCCATCCGGCTGCCCGTCGCCGCGCCCCAGACTAACGCCCATATTTTCTGTTTCGTAGCTGTGAGGTTCCAACGTGTTCATAACCGTCTTTTGTACAACGTCCGTCGTGATGTGAGGCGGCAGTGACATGACGTAGTGGTGACACGCTATGGCTTCCGGCGACTCGGCAACGCGTGGAACGTCTGCAGGACAGCTGAAGCACACGCGGTAGTAAGCAACCCCTGTCCGTTCCAACTTCAGTAAGGCGCATGTATTCTCAGCCGACGTGTTCATCGAAGATGTGAGCACCAACTTGGTCCCTCTGCGGTTTACATAAGGCAACAGGTGTGTCAACGTTTTCACAAATCCAGCTTCGTCAACATACACGATGTCGTACGTGTGACCCCTGCCAGCCTGAAACGAACGAGAAAAGACCACGTCACTGATTATAAAAAAGGGTCATGACGGCGAAACAACCATATAAAAGCACGTGAGTGCGCAGATTAAACAGACACATATTCAAAAGGGAGGGTGGATGGCTCAAGGCACCGAACACACTTTAGACGAGTTAGAGGACTTGGTGAGTAGCTGGGAACAAGCACTGCTCGTGAGCACGCCACAACAGATCATAGACCGGTTACACGAGAACTGCTTTATGGTACACGAGCATGTTCGGGATGAGGGAACGTGTGATACGAAAAGATGTGACATCGTCTTAAAAGCGTTATCCTCCCTTGTGATGTCTGCTTACTACGATATATGCACCACTCACAGTGACCGCATCTGACAACAAAAACCTATCGCACCTCTGGGGGTGCCAATCAGCTGAGAATATAAATGATCATACACATTTTAGGTATTTTATGGCAACATATATGACAGGGTACCCCACTCATGAAAGCAAAAGGTAAGAGTAAAGGGAGACCCAGGAGGTACAATCCGTGTTACTCAACGAACGCTTCGCGATGCCGTTTCAGACGTCCGCCAGACCACTACGTTTTTTTGTTAAACACCGTCGCCAAAACAAGGTCTCCCCCGGCTTTGTTCCACTGCATCACGCACGGACGCCTCCATGCCTGTTTCAAAACAGGGGACCAGCACCCGGACAGCGGTAGCGACCCTTGCCCTGGCGTGGAGATGACGGCAGACGGTGATATGGTGTGTGTGGCATCAGGGATGCCGAGCGGAGCCAAGATATATGAAACGTGTCCGCGTGAGGACGAGTTTCCCCGGCACGGGACAGAGAATGACGCACCGGTTATATCTACAGGTGACGGGAACGGCCAAACATGTGCGACCCATGTTTTTCAACAAGACAACATGGCGACGTACACGTGGGAAAAACAACAGTCAGCCGACCGTGACGAACTCCTAAGGGTAGAGCCACGTCCGGAATTCGTTATGGCGGTAATAGCCCGACCCGTCACGGTGTACAACTTTTCACTTGTTGATCAGCTCCTGTTCAGTCGATACACAGAGACTGACGCGCTTCTGCACGATTACGTGTCAAGCAAAGTGTCACACCCATCCAAAGACGACACGAAACATGTGAAATACGAGTGTTACAAGGCCCTGTCTCGGCTGTCACCCAACCTTCGTCCGTCGTACGGTGAATGCTCCCGCGCATGGTGCTCTGCAGTGGAATCTCTCACTTCGTCGGAAAAGGACTCGACCAGGGGATCCCGGACAATCGATGAATTGAAAAAATACCTCGCCACACATATGAGACATGCAGTATCAGACATGAACCGGGGCAAACAAAGGAATGCCATGTGGATCTACGACCATCCGGCGTCAACGTCTAGCCAGCTTTCAGCAGGTGTGGCTGGACAGGTCACCACGCAGGACGTCGAAGGCGGCGGGTGTAACCACATCACGTACACTGCTTATGACCCAGTGACCGGTATGAATGTATCCAAGTGTCCAAAATACAGGTATTTTACGCCGATGCTACCCAAGCCCTGCATATCACATCACCAGCGTTTATGAAGCCGCCTGTGTCTATAATCCACAGTTACTCTAAGTCCCCTGTTTCCATTTTGTAAACTTTCACCGTGGAAGCTACGTGAAAACCTTTAAAAGCTTACCTGTAGGCGTCACACAGCTAGTTCATTTAGTGTCAAATGGGGAACATGCAAAAGCAGGTGACTCAGGACAGTAGTTCCGTCTTCAGACAACATGAAAGCTGAGTCTTCACAGCTGTTCAGGACACGGCGCGCCGTGTTAGAATGGCCGAGTGACACAGGTGTGGGTTTGCAATGGAAACGGCACGCTTCTGCCACCAGCCTCATGAAACACCCGAAAGCAGCGTATGCAGACACCATCCAACGGTAGCGCATAGTTACAGTGCATACGTCGACCTCTCCTCTCGCAGCTCGCATATCTTCATTCGCCTTATCGATTGCATCCACCAACCGCTGTACCTCGGAATATTTCAGGTAGTACAGGTCGCGTAAACCTTCGATCAAACACGAAAACCTCGTACAACTGATCATGAATGTATGGCTATGCGGGACCTCTTTTGACATTAGAAATCGTCTCACGAAATATACAGCCGCCAAACGGATGCAGATGTAGTTGTACAAACGCAGGCATTCCTGGTCTGCATGCAAAGCGTCAGGGATTCCAGGACTTCCAAATAAAAAAGTGCAGATACTTTCGTCGCTGTGTAAGCTCAACGAAGGTAACAACACACTGGATAGAATCTTTCCGTCCACGTTATTGAGCGTTTCAGCCACATCAGGGACGGTGGGCGACCGTTTCTTGTCTAGCCGAAGAAAACCCGCGCCTCGTTGCAGTTCAAGCTGCCTCCTGACATCTAGTGGCATACATTCCTCCAAAGGTACCCTATCCATATTTGGACTACTTCAGCGGAAACGTCTGCGAGACATACTCGTTACGTTTTACCGTTTAGTTGACATTACTGAATAAGCTACCACCACCGCAAATAACATATAGTTCATTTCATGCGGTGGTAACCCGTCACCCGTTGGGGGATCCCTTAGTAAAAACCCGTTCGGGAAAGCCCCCCACCGATGAAAACCTCAAACAACCATGGCTGCAAAAGACCTATGTGATCCACATACCGGACCAGCAGTGACCAGGCCATTTGAGGATTGCTATGAACCGATATGGAGAACAGCCGCTGGAGCCCCGGCGTCCATGTTTCTGTACCTACACCACCGTCGCGTTGACGAAGTTTTTTGGATACGCTTGGTGACCCATTACATGTCAGCCCGTGATCACAGATGGCATAACCGCTACACAGAAATCAAACCAAGGAACATGTTCTACGATACATTAGTGGGAGGCACGGTCATAGAACTGGACATGCCACGGCCAGACCTTGTATCGTATAGCAGGGAGCCCGGTTCTTCAGTGGAGCTGACAGATTGGCTGGACATCTTGTTCATTGACAACGATAACGGTCCCAATGACACGCTGGACAGAGTTACCGTGCCTGTACATTTCATTTTGTCAAGCGTCACGTGCATGTTCAACGAGTGGCTTATCCACGCCCGTTCCTTGAAAGCGCTGGAAAAACTACCTGGTACAGAGGCAGGTGCGCAAACCACCGAAAGTGAAATGAGTGCCATTCCCGGAGAGACCGTGTCCGCAGCAGTGAATTTACGAAGCGTACTGAACCAGTTTTACGATGCTAATCCTGCCCCGGAAGACCAAACCACGTCTGCAGAAATGCAAGCCTTAACACCTGAACACACCTGCATGCGACTAATCTGCCATTGGGAACCGGCTGTACCTGCAACAGAGGAAGGCAGGAGGCGATCCGTGGCCGTAATGCTGTTATCTCACATGCACAATTATGGACAGGTGTTTTCAGAACGGCAGATGGACCCGGCGAGCACGGGGACGTACAAGTGCGGGATCGAAGACAAAATCTTCCGAGTGCTGACCTCAGTTAGCCTCCCTATGCTGAGCAGAATGTTTGACCAGGTGGATGACATAAACGTCATTCTAACATGGTGCGCTAACGTTTCAATTTGTCCGGACGTGCATGATACATTATCCCAGCAGATCGCGCTTTACGCCGGATGGTTGACAGTTCGCGACAGCTGTACAGTGCCCGGTGTGACCGATCCACTTATGAGGGCTTTTTCGCACATGAACCCTGTGGCGTTGGTACTGATATTCAGGAGGGTGATCAGTCGCCTGAGGGGGGAATGCGGACAGGTAAAGTTGCGTTTCAATAAAGGACTTGGCGCAAGGTTGCAGTCCGCCGTTGAGTGGTATATGGACGGCCGTCGGACAAACCCAGACGTCCCTTATTACTTGCAAGTTCATTTTTATGGGGCTGGTGTGCATAACGGAACGGTACGCTTCATGGAGCCTGTGTGGTATTTTACATTCAAAGGACCGCACGGCGGCCAACAACATTCTGACGAATGTTCCATGTGGATTAACGTGAGTGAACCAAATGACTTGGTGTTCCTCTGTCCCAACAAGCACTCGCGTTTGACACGACATTACGTTCCGGGGGGCATCCCAGTGGAATGGCGTTACCCCGGAATGATGGAAGAACTGCTGCAAAGGCTTTCGTACCCTCTGGATCTGCTGATCGAATTCATCGGTTTCACGCTGGTGGAACCTATACCTGTATTGTATTGAAGCATGCCGGTCAGCCGGCCGACATGTATTATTTGTGTTAACGTTGTCGCTGAACTGTGGGCGGCACAGCTGCTCTGTCAGACGCCAAAATGGTAGACGTTATAGACAAATTCTCGAGGCCTTCGTTTTCGGCGCCAGGTGACGTGTTTCTGGTGACAGACGTGTCAGGTGATACGCGTATATGCAGACCCCGTTCACAGACAGTGAACGTATTCTACGGCCTCAACTGCAAGACAGGCGCGTCATCACTATGCGTTGTGAACAAGACCCACATTTACATCTTGAGCGACCTACAGGGTAACGCAGACGAACACAGTATAGTTCCCGTAAGAATAGAACTGAACGGACGCGCACATGTGATGCCCGCCAGAGGATACCACCAGATTTGCAGATTTTGGCTCTGCGCACCGTACAGAACGGGAAACCGTGTGACCCTCCCTGAAAACACCGTAGGCAGCATACTGGGCATTACCGACAGAGAGTGTATCACCTGGCTACAGAGTCGGACGTTGGCCAACAGCCATGTTGTGCACCCCAGTTGGCTGTTCGTTCACGGGAGGGGGAAAGGAAAGTACGCCGGATTTGCAGAGATCGATAACATCCCTGTTTACACAAACAACACCAACCCGTCAGATGTAACCGATATAATGGCCAGAACAGGTCCGCAGTTGTTTTATCAAGCTAGCTGTAAAAGTTTTTGGACGTACTTTTGTGACAACGGCGCAGCGACGGGCGCCGTACCTGCAGTGCCGCCAGCCCTAGTGAAGCATTCACTTTTCACGTCTTGCATGGGTGAACAGTCAGAAGACGAAACGTATTCACACAACGGGTGGGGTGGCCCGCAAGCTGCCGTACAGTGTCTGTGCGCATCTCTCCAGGCGGGTTGGCGTGGCCCAACAGAGACGCCTGTGGAGGCAGGGAACCCTAACCGCTTTGTGCGGGTGTCGTGTGTGTCACAACACAAGAACTCGGCCATGTCAGGATGGTTAGGTAACCTGTGCAACCGTGTTACAGCAGGCAGGCGTGCTGCCCCAGGGAGTACGTACACGCGTGTCAGCAGGCAGATAGCTGACGCAGAGAAGGACATGTCAAAGCATGGCATTGACAGGATGCTAGAGGAAAGGAGTACCACATGCAAGTTCAAATTGCAGACTGCTGTACCGGAACTGTCCGATCCAAACACACCGTCGCAGTCAGAACAGAACCGTCGTGCGGGTAGCGTTTGCATTGACCTGCCGCAGAACATATGGGAACTTAAACAACTGGACGATGAATACGTGTTGTATATGTGTGCTAGCTGTGGTTTGTGGCGCGACCTGCTGAAAGGTCGCACAAATTATTTTACCATGTGAAATCATAGTGTGTTTCATTGTAAGAACCACTGCTGTATTTACAACAATGATTATTAAAAGTATATAAAAAGCGATAACACTGGCGTGAGCATTTTTAATATGTGTAAACTCTGCCACGGACGTTAATGTGTCATATGAAAGATACTAATAATCATTGCACGTTATCATTCTTTATTCACATCATCCCTCCCTTCCCTCACACACATCCATGCGACCCAGTGGCTGTATCCCAGCTACAGTTATACTTACATTTTGATTCCCCAAGCTGAGGAAAAACATTTCCGTGTGTAACCCGTTTTCAAAATGTATCGCCAACTTCGGTTCGTACATAGGATTTTGCTGATTGACGGTCGTTCGGAAACGTTGTTTGGCTTTGGCGTCCAAATGATCGAGTATCAGCTGCATGGAGTTGACGTGTTGCACAGTATCTGCCTTTACCTTACGGCTGAGATCATGCGAACACGAAAAATATGCAAACCGCATATCAGTCGCCCGCATGCCCGCCGCCAGCGTGACCTGTGTGATGTATGTTTTGCCCATGCGCCTGGGAACGAGGGCCACGCATATATTTGACGTCCGGCTTTCGGTCATAACACGCCGGCTGTATCCTCCCGCTATGAAAAATCGTTTGATGATCCGCTGCAACATGTGGTTGTGCTCCGGCGCACGCGCTGCGGCAGAAAAGGCGACGATATGCATAACCATGAGACCCTGAAACGGTTCAAGAACGATATCTTTGTATTTAAAAAACAAATGTAACAAACTAAGCCAGTTGAGCACCGCTCGCGTTTCAGTGTTCTGCCACACGCTTTCATCCAAAGCCAGCCTGTCTGAGGGAGACACTGGTCGCAACCGTGAAGACATCCCGGTCACAGAGTGTTTCATCCAGTCGTGCAATTCAAACAGGGTCATGGGTATCTGTGAAGCCAGGGGAATGCAGACGTGCGCATGGTTCTGGCGAACTCCCGTTTCTGTGTTGAGCCATATGTCAGTGAAACTGCGTGATGACGGACTACGGTTATGCGAGTCAAACTCCTTGTACAAGTCGTCCGCTTTGCCATTTTGGAGCAGTTCGGCATTGCCCTGTAACCGGCAAACACCCGACCTCCAGAACAGGTAATCGTCGAACACATCATCCACCACCCAAGAGAACAGTGGGTGTCTCAAAGTGCAGTCAGGGACGTCACGCACTAAAGGGTGTTGGTTGACCTGCCATTCCCTGGGGCGGTATGCAGTGACAGGGTAAACCCGTGGCGCGGTGTTCCACGCTTCACTCTCGCGATCATTATGTGTGATGTCACGATTGCTGCCGCGAACAGCCGTCTGCCCTTCTGTCTTCTGTGATTTTTTCCGATTTTGAACAGACCCGTAGGTTTGTCCGGTTATGCCCCTGACATCCATGAGGACGCATCAACGTTGAATATACAATGACAGGTTATGTGTCTGTCCAATCCATGTTACATATATATCAAATAAACGTGTACACGGGTATACCATCACAAGGTCAGTTCACCGTGTAAGAAAACGGCCATACGCGACAGACAGTCTGAACTATACGCCTTTTCACCGGTGCAGTCGCACCTATTACAAAGCGCACGTGCGGTGCACAGACCTGGTTTTCTCCGTGTCTCATAAATTATCAGGGTTTACGTCAGACCTGTTTTTTTGTGCCTGAACACTCGCCGCCGTCTAGACAAAACAGGCATGTCACGGCACGTTCCCAAGGCCGACGTGCCGCAGCCCCCCCCCCCCCATACATACGAGTAGTTTCGTTGCGCAACAACAACACACGTGCACATGATGGTCACGTGCACACTAGAGTGCCCTATCACTTTCGAATGCAAGTGGCAACCTGTTTGGGACACTGACCTTGGAAACGTGTCATGCCTGAACATGTTTTTGTCGAACGGTCATTGACAGAAGAGGGTCGTGTGCAACGTCGCAGAAAAACGCTGATGTAACCACACGCACTGTCCATATAAAGGATAGTACGTGACGAGGCAGCATTGAATGCACCAGACATTCTTGTAGACGTGTTGTTCCGAATTAAGTGATCGGGATGGGTAAAGGAAACAGTAAATTCCGTTGGCAACAGCTGGCCGAAACGCCAGATGTGAAGGTCAAACGTATGAAGAGCGAACTGTGCCGCAGGAAAACGTTTGAAAACTGGCCAGGAAAAGATATGATCAAACCCCGCATGATGGCTGCTTCGGGGTTTTACTACGACGACATTTCTGCCGTGATCAACTGCGCCTTTTGTGCAGCATCTTTCACTGAGTATCCCACAGGTTTCTGTCCTATGTGGTTCCATATGTTGTACTTTGGAAACGCATGTCCCTTTATCAACGGGAAACCGACTGACAACATCCCGGCGCCAGACAGTCTTGATCCAACGTCATTTCACACTATGGAGGCTTTGGGAATACGCAAGCACAACCCTGTCGTACCCGCCATGGGAACACTTGAGGAGAGACTTGACTCGTTCAAACCGTTACACCGCCGCTGGCCAATAGGGACTGTGCCCCCATCCGAGCAAATGGCTGAAGCAGGTTTTTTTCATCTAGGAGTAGGCGCACAGACCCGATGCTTCTGCTGCGGTAAGAAGTGCGGGGAGTTTGGACCAAACGATGACCCATGGAAAGCACACGAAAGGTTTAGCCCAAAATGTCTGTTTGTTATCCGCTGTAAGCCACGATCAGTTGCCGACCAGCAAAGACGTCCCAGCCACGGCGCACGACATGACACATTCGATGTCGGCGGTGAAACGTTCGGCCGTGCGGAAACAGGACGCACACTGTTGTGCACCGTCTGCTTAGAAAACGAAGTGGAGGTTATCTTTTTCCCCTGCAAACATATAATCGTCTGCAACCAGTGTGCTCTGTGTTTGCTCCACTGTCCCGTGTGCCGTGAACCTATATATGGCAGTGCAAACGTGTTCATCGCTTGAACCTATCGAACCATGTGAATAGTACAGTGACCGTTAACTTTCACGAAATTAGGAATATACTAATATGTGTTAAGTGTTAACATATCAGTGTCATCATCATATGTACACCTCCGTATGTAAAACAAACCATACTCGCTCATACGAGTGTCAAGGACGTGATGTCTTTGTAAGAGGATATGACTGCTAATCACGTACCGGATACCCTGCTACTTAAACGTGGTTTGTGGAAACAATGTATAAAACGTCGTTGGTCGTATGTTTCGGTTATGACGCACACCAGTAGGGAGTTTTTTTGGTGTTTACGTAGTTATTTGATATATGTGTTTGTGAGTCACGTTACCCCTGCCATTAAACATGTTTTACAAAACGTTGTTTGTGCGTGTTGTGGAATTTCCTATGTTTGACGTCATGTCTGCTTTCTTGCTATATAAGCTCAGCACAACAGAATGTTCAGCATAAACGCCGCGGACGTCGACTGTTCAGTTTCGGCATCATAAGTCAGCATCCTGTCATTAATAAACGGAGTGACTGTTATTTGGCACAGGGCTCTACAATTGATTCCATATGACTATCGTGCTGCTGAGCTCGTCTGGAACTTATATACACCACAGGTTGTCTGTCCAATATGGTAACTATATATAATAACTTGACGGGAGAGATTGTCAGTGACCGTGAACATTACAGATATGAGATCAACCGGCTGGTGTCATACAAAACGTGGCCGAAAGGAAACCCAGCATTTCCGACAGCTCTGGCAAAAGTCGGGTTCTATTATACAGGGCGTGAAGATGAGGTAAAGTGCTTTGTTTGTGACATTCGTCTGAAACGTTGGGTGGAAACGGACCTCCCGTTGTCCGAACACGAGAGACACGCTCCTGGGTGCCAGTTCATTTTAGGAATCGACATTGGAAATGTTCCTATGGTCGCTGAAAATGAAGTGTTTTCGTTGGACAGAATACGCGAAGAAGAACGCAAGGTCACATTACTGAGACAGACTGCCTCTGAGACAACAGGTGGAGCAAGTGGTAGCGCTACATCTAACACAAACAATGTGCCCTTACCGTTTATATTCACCTTCTTTGGCAACACTGGAGCAAAATGTAAAGTGCCACAACTGAAGATTGCTGTGAAGGAAACTTTAACTTCATTGCAACCCAACAATGAAGGGCGTTCTCCACAGTCCCATGTTCAAGCTGCTGCTGGCCCGTCCAGCATGCCCGCTGCATTCAATACAGGTCAGGATACACCTCGGGAAGCAGAAACGGGTAGGGAAAAACCTCGGGCTCTAACACCGTCAAATTCTACACCGGGCATGTCGACATTGAGCCAGGATATGCAGAACCTATCTTTGCAGAGAACCAGTGTCAGCACGTCCAATATTCCAGAGACCCCTGGGGTAAGTTAAATGTTTGCAATCACGTTATAGAGCTGATACATACATAGCGAAACTGTCAAATTGTTATACATTTGATCATAGATTACAGCGCATGTAAAGGTTTGCGGGGTGTTTTGCTGTTGTGAGAAACGTATGGGTAACATGTGCGTTTAACTGAAACGGACATATGATCATGTGGACGTCATTGCACGTTACGACAATACAGTCTGTTCTGTTTTTCAGGCACCTGATGAGATGTGTGACGCGGCAAGCATCAGAACGATGATGCACCACGCGGCACATCCACAATACGCTGACGTAGCGATCCGGTTCAGGTCATTCAGACTGTGGCAGGCGTCGTCAATTCAACCTGTCGCCAGACTCTGTCAAGCGGGCTTCTTTTACATAGGCCAGGACGACCGTGTACGCTGTTTTATGTGCGGAGGTGGACTTTGTAATTGGGATGCAGACGATAATCCTTGGACCGAACACGCACGTTGGTTCCCCCGCTGTGAGTTCCTGAATGCATGCAGACACATACCGGAGGTCCAGAATGCCATCAACGGTATGATAGACCAGTCTGAACAGGCGGGTGAGAACCGTTCACGAACTGATATTTCTGACGTTGTTGCTTCTTTTATGACTACACCAATGGTTAAAGAGGCACTTGAAATGGGCTTTACAAGGGATAGCATTAAGGGTGCTATGCGACTAAAGGGACGGGCATGTGTTGACATCAATGAACTGATGGATGCTGTAAAAAAGTTTGAAGTGACTCAAAGCCGTTTTGAAAAAACAGTCACATATGCAAACATTGCACATACAGAGATTGATTCGGAGGATGAAAACGAACCGGAAAATGCTTCTACCTCTGTTGCAGCCTCAGCGTGCAAGAACGGCGAGTGTGGAACAAGCCAGGGTGAGGAGGCAACAGGAACGAGCACCCAGAAAACAGAGAAATGTTCTGATAGCTCTAAGAAACGTAAGAAAAAGAAGACACAGAAGAAGAAGCAAAATAAGAAAAGCGAACAGGTCCCACAGCCGACACCTGGTAGCGCCGGGGAAACAGCAGATGACAAAGAAAGCGAAAAGGCCCCACAGCCGACAGGTAGTAGCGCCGGGGAAACGGCTGATGACAAAGAACGCCGTGATACACTTTCCGCAGAAATACAGGCACTCCGCGACAAGACGAAGTGCAAAGTCTGTCTGACGAGCGAGGTTAACATCGTCTTCTTACCATGCAGCCATTTGGTCTGTTGCCTTGACTGTTCCCTGCAGCTGCAAAAATGTCCCATTTGTCGTGAACTCATTAAAGCCACAGTGAAAACATTTATGTGAATGACACACAAGGGTCATATGATGGTAAATAACGATTCGTGCGTATACTACACCGACACGCAGTGTGAAAAGAGGTACAATATTTGACTCTCCCCCTAAGTGTTGTTACTGCTACCGCTTCATTTCTGATACATACATATTTGCCATATACAGTTAGTGGTGTGTATGTATCATGTATAGCCCCCGTTACACCACGTAGATCGCTTAGCATAAAGGCACATGGTCTGCCGTGTTGCACAACACATATTCCCCACGTCTTCCATATATAGCCGCGCTCCAGGGACTGCACTGCAGTCAGTACTCGACCATCCGTTAACATGTCTGACATATCTCTCTCCGTGCCCGCCATGAGAAAGGTAACAACGTTAACTGAGGTTGTAGGACAGGAGGTATTACCCACCGTCTATTTAACTCAGCCTTCTATGCAACAGTACATAGATCGCCTGGCGTCGTTTTTACCGAACTGGCCTGTACGCGACATACAAAAGCCCGCCAGGCTGGCAGAAGCTGGCTTGTATTACACGGGCAGCGCAGACAAGGTTAAGTGTTTCCAATGCGGTGTCCTTCTTGACCAGTGGTTGCCAGAACACGACCCGTGGGTAGAGCATGCCAAACGGACACATGGATGCTCTTTCCTGGATGCACGCCTAAGCGTAACCTCGCATGAAAACGTCTTGGCGTCACCCAAAGCTACCGATCAACAAACAACACGTCAAACCCCAATACAAGACGAAGGACAAAACGAGGACAGGTGTTTGTGCAAGGTGTGTTTTGCAGAGGAAGTGAGTGTCGTCTTCTTGCCTTGCAATCACCTGCTGGTGTGCAACACATGCTCTGCTCAGCTTCAGGTTTGCCCCCAATGCAATGTGCGCGCATCAAACAAGATACGTATATATTTATGTTGAGTATCGACTAAAACATTGTTGTACTGGCGCGCGGACTTTATTACCCACGGACCATGTGTATTATCAGTCGTATATTCTAGAACAGTTCGTATAACGGCCCCTGTGGACATTGTGTATCACTGTATATGAAATAAAAACAGGTTTATGTACAGCTCCGGTTACTCCGGGTGTGTATTTACTGCATGTTTGTTACATATCGTATAAACCGTCGTATCCATAACCGTCTTTATTGTGTTTTTGTTGATATTTGTGATGTACGTGAAGTTTTCGTATGAGTGTATCTTGTCCAAATGCTCCTGGATATTTGAACGCAGTAAATGTAACGATGGATTGTCAGCATTTTGTCTTTTGCCGTAGGGTGTCATGCAAGAACGAAGGTCTGGTGCCCTATGCACCTTCCGAATCATTGAAGCGTAAGCTCCAAGTGCGTGGCACGAATTTTAAAAAACGCGGCCGTAAACCATGGGATCTTTGGGTTGAAAGGACGTCTGTTGACACTAGCCCTTGTGAAAATGGGTTCATCCTCGGGTTTGATCCTACGACATGGACTCCAGTGGCGATCATACACCTGTACACGGGTTTCTTGATGTATCGGGCAGATACCCAAAGTTTGTTTTGGAGGGGCTACATTTCCAATGACACAAAGGTGAACGGGTCGGTGTCACTAGGTGCGCACTTGAGCCAACTGATCAAGTTACCAGACCCTTACTTGTTTCACACTGTGCATGCCGACTGGAAGGGCCTGACAGGGGCATTTCAAGGAAGACATATGCAACCGGGTTTCATGGATATGGGAGTTCGCCGATTCAACCAAGACGCGAATGCCATAGAGTCAGGGCTGGCCCCGTGCGACGCAGACAGTGCATGGGGGAACTGCCGTTCATCTTTCATAGAGTCCCTACCGGTTGAATTCCAGGGTGATGGGGATATCTCAACAGCCCTCGATCTTCACAAAGCAGGTGACCAATGGCGGGAAAATGAAGAACACTTAGTGAGGGATGCGGGGGCAGCTGTCCTGACGTACGAGACGGTTCATCTTTCAGGCAAACGTTACAGGCTGCTACTAGCTGACCTACTGCCACAAAACGGGAAAAACCATAAATCGTGCAACGCGTCTGACAAACGCTGGCAAAATACTGCCGACCCGTCGGACGAAGGTCTACACACGTGTGACTGTTACAGCTACCGTCTGAAGGATCACCCAGTTCTGTGGAAGGCCTTAACACCCACGTCTTACGCCCTCTGCGAACTGGATAATTTCGAACTGGCCCCGGCCTGGGTATGCGTCTGGACAGCAGACAAACATCGGGAGGACAAAAGCGCCGTTGACACATCACGCAACTTGGACAACCTCTTGGGACGGGAGCGATTTGCGACCGTGCGGGCTAAATGCCACCAGTGGATGAACAAACTTCTGTGCTTGATCGCTGACGCCGCCAAAACAGGCGTACCATCCGAGGACACGCAACTACGGCATTTAGAAAAAAGACAGAAACGAAATTTAAGTATTTGTTCACAACCGAGCCTACACGGCACAGAGAAATGGGTCGCGTCGACCTGTAGACAGAAGAAACAAACAGAGTTACCACACCTTTCATGGTTGGACACAGCCTGGGCTGACAAAGCCGAAAAACTAAGTTTGACCACCTCGGAGCTTGCTGCGTACAACTGTGAGCGGGTCGCCAGGTTGGTTGCAGTCCCTCGGGCACAGCTCCCAAAACTTACAGCAGACAGCAAAAGCCAATCTACAACGAAAGCATATGGGGTGGACCATCCGTCATTCGTTCAGAGTAAACCCGGCGTCACCTTCGAGGAATACGACAGCGACGTGGACGAAGACATATCACAACATGCTGCCACAGCAAAGGAGACTTTTTCCGGTGAGGCAACGTCGACAAGTACGTCTGCAAGTGACGACACAGCTTTGCCTGTAGAAAGGCCAAAAGAGGCTACCAGTGTGACCCCTGTGTGGTTGTGCGATATAATGGGGAAGGTCATGGCAGCGTACGTGTACATGTGTGTGAACTATGTGTCGAGATGCAGAGGGACGGGTGTCGCACGTTTGAAGTCTCACGTGAGGCAATCGATGCGTTTGCGGGAGCGGAGAAAGGATGAACCGCCTGATGCAGACGTTGTCCTGTTTAACCTGCTGTCCCCCGAGCTGCCACAACACCACGTATACATACGGCTTATGGGCGACATGTGCAAGGAGGACAAGATTGCCCTGAAGGTGTTGTTGACGGCTGCTGCTGACGTGGTGGGGTTCAGCGCTGCAGACTGTTTCGAGAATGGGTCGCTGTCCACCGATGATACCCCATACAGCAGACAGAGGATTCAGGAGGGCGATGTTTACGTAGGCGCGGTATGGCCACTGTCTGAACGAACCTGCGTCAGAGAAGAACCAGAACAAGCGTTCCGTTTGTTGCTGGAAAAATGCAGGGAGAAGTGGGACGGTTCAGTGTCCCGACGGGATTCCCTGTGGTCATATATGCCGACAACGGATAACATGCTGTGGGATAAAGGATGTGAGCACGCCCGGATCCAGACACAGGCACAAGTGCGACGCATGGCCGGGTGGCTAGGTCTGCACCTTTCAGGAAAGACGGCGATCTACCTGTTAGCGACATGCATACCCGACTGTATGGATAATGCATGCGATCGAACAAAAGCAGGAGGGGCTTCCCCGTTGGTCAACATGATAATGGAGGACATCGTCCTGAGCCAGGCGATGAAACCAAAGACGGCAAAGGAACAGGACCTCTTGGTGTCGGGCGACTGGTGGGACTGTGGGAAAACAGACCTCTGGACACAACGGCTGTCGCTTTTGAACATAGAGGATAAATGGAAGGCAAAGATCGCACGGCATTTGAAACCGTTGGGAATATGGGTGCTGCATTTTGTGGAAAGGTTCATGCACGCCCACGTTACGAGTGGTTCAAGTTCAAATAACGTGGTGCACGCCCGTTTCCGGGCGGGCAGCTACTTGGCCACTACCCTGTTGTTGAAAGCCATCGGGCGGCTGTGCGGAATGTGCCGCATATTTTTGCGTCGGCTACCTGTCCCTCCGACGGACGCTAAGGAGGCGCCAACGCTTAGACAAAAACGGGTCAACTTTTTGCGCCGAAGGGCACAAAACATAAACAACATCTGCGTGCACATCGCAGAAAGGTTGCTTGACACAGGATCCGAATCAGATGAGCTGCGGGCACACATGCGCTGCATGATCACAAGAAAAGCACCATTATTCCTGTGGGATCCCTCCCGTCCAAACCTATCTGGATACCTGAAGCGTTGCATAAAGGATTCCTGCTCTGCAGTATCGACTGGACAGACCGAAAGATGGCTGAGGAGCATCACCCAATATAAGGCGGTGGCCAGTGGTAACAGCCAGTCCGCCTTGTGGGATATACACACGTGCATCCACGGCACGCCGTTTACTGCACAAGACAGCGTGACAGATGTTCACAGCTCTCCTGTTTGGAATGACTTTTGCGTTTGGATGAAAACGCACGTGTTTTAAAAATCGCGAATGTCGTCTGTATCGTATCACGCGCCATCAGCGACGCGCTCTCGAGATGGAGGCGATTCGACCACCACAACCGAATCCGTCATTCACGCTCACACCCAATTTCTACGGGGGTTATGCCGGGCGATGTTCCTCACGCACGACCAAACAGCGGACAAGGCCGGTCTGGACGGATTTCTCACACAAAGCGTAAAACATGCGATCCGAGATTCAGGTCTCGCTGCCTTCAAAATTACGCAGTGTGATCTGTCAACAGAAGAGGTTTTTCTGTTAAGATGCGTAGCACAACCACTGCTGTTTGACCCCGAAGGTGTTGACCGGTTATCGGACTTGTGTTCTTTCTTTGAGACGGGAGGCCCTAATGCAACTGCATGGTTGTATACTTACAATCTGGGACTGCGGTTTTACAAGTGGTTCTGTCACAACTGGTCCAATGATACTGATCGACAGAGAGAATCGGGTTTTGCGCAAGACGTTTCTTTGGTTTATGACCTGTGCTGCGCGTGCAGTCTGCGTGTTATACCCTTTGACACGGACGTGGACGATGACGCACATGCCGCTTGCCTGTCGCGGGCCAGAGAATACAGGCGTCGTCTGAGACGCGTCTTCCTACATGAAAGTTTAAGCGATTGCCTGTCAATAGATGTAGAGCTACAGGAGGCCATAATCAACTGTATATACGAATTCGGAAGCGGCGCATCCGCCCCAGCACGCCAATGGTACCTGTCGCTGTCCGAAAACCTGATACAAACCACAAAAGGGGAAGGCTCGGGAGACGCAGCAGACGAGCAGGACGTGACAGAGCACGCAGAGATGCCCACACCGTCTTGCCTGGGTGAAGTCATACGCAACAGGATTTCATTTTTCCGTGAGGTTTGTTCTTCTGCCAAGCCCACGTTTGCCCCAGCGGACGAAAGCAACGGCGACCAGGGCAATTCGGAAACGTGGCAGCGGGCGTGTTCTAAACCTGTTGCTCCGAGTTTGGTACACGTATCCTCGTTGAACGCAGTTGAACACCTCAGCCGTGTAAACCTTTGCCGCTCCACTTCCGCCAGGGCGGTAGCCGTATCATTACCAAATGGCTGTATTGTGAACGCGGGTCCAGACCCCAGGACTGATCTATTCTCAGGTATGGGGCCTATCATGAAACATTGGCTAAACCGTTGCAAGACGGCGTGTAGCGAAAAGCGACCGCATGCGCTGTCCCAGCAGCGGACGGGTCACATGGATGCAGTTGTCCTCCATAAAATAAAGAACATGAGTAAAATGCTGCGACGCACCGTGTTTGTACCACTCGGAAGGGGACCGGCTGTTATGAGTGTCGGAACAAACAATGTAGAAAACAAATCACAAGAAGCAGACCTTGTAGGTTTCGTGTTACGTTCCTTTATACAGGAAAGGTACCGTTGGCAGATGTACAGCACGATATCAGATACGTTGGCTGGTGGACTAGAATACATAACATTCTTGAAGGTTGCGTGCACGCTGTGCCAGGCCAAGTGCGTCCGGAAGCCGTTCATAACAGAGTTCACCCGCAGCGTTTGCGTTGACGTAGATCGTCTGAACAAGGGCGGGAAATGTCAACCCCGCTTCGTGCACACACCGAGCCTGCGGGTGGGAACTCCTTACGGAGGGTTCTCAGTCACAGCCCTGCCCTTGTCATGGCACAGGGTTTACGAAGCCCCTGCTCCGCCTGCGATGGCAAAACGGGTTTCGCGTGAACTGTACGTGCACGCCGAACGCCACATGCTGCTCTGTTCCGGTGACAGGCACGGGGTGCCGATGGCTTACGTCACATCCGGGCGGTTCGGTCCAGTGACAGTCACAAGATCTACGAAGGACCCTCCCGCCGTGGTAGGGACGCCGAGATGCACCGGGAAGAAAAAAGGTTGCGTATCGAAAGCATCGCTGTGCGTCGTGCAGGTATGCAATGGTGAGAGAACGTGCTACGAACTTGTCCACACCATCGGGGAAGGCTTCGAGAACGCAGTTTGCTGTTCCTGCGAAGCAAAAAACGCACAAGCGCTTCAGAGAGCGACGTGCGTGCGTCATTTCGAAGACACACACTTCCACGGACCCTCATCGAGCTGGAACGAGAACACAAACGAAACAGAGCTGTCGCTCCATGAAAAGAGAGTGAAGCATGTCGTGGGTCTTTGCCGGATCAAAATCCCGCAAAAACACCTGTGTCAAGGTTGCCTTTGTTGGTATGCATGTGATTGCGCGATGCACTTGCATGACAGCATTCACGAATACATGCGTGTTTTTGGCCTTCCCGAACTGACAGGCGGAACAGCATGATCCACATCCGACACCTTGTATTTGTGACGGAGATCCGTGGTTGCGTCACACGATGTACAATTCAGTCCTGGCAGCAAAGTGCATTTTGTTCATATCACGAATACATCCGCACTCATGGACACGGCAGATCATACCACAAAAAATACCCGCAATCGCGAGTCAATGGCCGCTCTTCACCATATAGCTGCCATAGCCACATGCCAGGAAACGCAGGACGGGCCCGCACCTCTGCCAGGCGTGACAGTCCGCGAACAGAAAATGGACCAGGAAGCGTTAGAAAACTGGTTGGGCGCAGGAATGTTAGAATGTGCGGAAGACGCACGGGTGCAACCGAAAAGGAAAAAGATCGAGAAAAAGGAAATAATTCATGCAACCAAGTCAAAGAGCCAACAATGCCGTTCTGACCGTACGCTCCGCGGAAAAAGCAAGTTACGTTTATCTTCTTCCGTCGCGCAACCTAAACCGAATCTGAACATTCAAACAACTGCCAGCACCCCACAAACGCCCTCTGAGACGATGTATGACAAACATCCCAGCACAACTCCAGACACTACGGATGTCACGTCTCTTGATACGCATTCAACGAAACGCCACCGGCCATGTTCTGTTCACGGATCCTTGGAGCCTGTGCCACCGGGGGACCGCCAGTTCCCTCACCCCCATTCTGTGCTGGTACAATGCAAGCATCCTAAAATGAACCGCTACATAGAAAATATGATATCCACACAGGGATATTTAATGGAGGAAATGGATCCAGTGACCGGGGCCGTCCATCGCCTGTGGTATGTCCACTTGGAAGACTTGGTAAAAAGGGACGGCGCTCCCGTGAGACCGTGCACCGACGTGCGCTTGTATGACCTAGCACCTGTAACGGACACGACGATTGATGATGACGACGAGCCCTTAGAATACCCCGCTTACTGTGTCTTGTGCAAACCTTCACAAGACAACGGCGCAAAAGCCGTCCGCGTCACAAACAAGCGGGACGACGGACAAGAACGCCCGATGAACCTGGCGATGGACATTCAGACGCGCAAGCCTTTGTTTATGGTTGAAGCCAACGAAATGTATGAAAGCAAGGCATCGCACCATGGCGGCGTGCCTACCGTGTTTGTCGTTTGCTCTGACCCCGAATCCGTCTTCTACAAAAAGATGAAGGAAATGGGATGCACGTGCGGTGACACGGACTAGAAATCGCGCACGGTAGACACCTTTTATTTGTGTTTGTCACAACGTCTGTTGTGCCACCCCGAACAAAAGTATGACTCTTGAAACTATGCACCGCACAACCGGTAGAAAGAACCGCCTGTCTGCTACGGTTCCCGGAAGTGGAACACCAAACTCTAACAGTCGTGTCACAGATTACGTGTTGAACACGCTGCACCTCGAATCAGATGGAATCCTTCTTTACTGGTGCCTCGACAGCGGTTCGGATGTTCACGTGTTTTTCAACCTGGCGACGAGTGGTGATAAAACGGTCGTATTCCACGTCACAGGAAACAGAGTTCTTGTACGGTCAACGGATCTCGACATGCAGTTCAAACGATGGTTGGGGTCAGATTCCGCACGGCACAGCACTTCAGACACCAGTGTTGACGTCGAGACGGACTCCACGTCAGTTTGTATTTGGCAGGCTGGAGACGAGCGCGTCTCGTTCATACGCGGGAAGGGAAAAGGGAAGCTGAACCGTTTCGTGCGTGGGATGAAACAAACATTTCGCGGACAACGCGGAGGACCCGCCGGGCTGTTGACAGGGCCCTTGCCTGCGGATATCGTGATCGGAGTGTCGCCGTCGAACGCTGTTAACGCCAGCATAACTCGTCACCCGTGGGAAGACGTCACGAGTTACATTTTCCCCGACGCCGGTTCTATATCGATGAACTTGGGTCTACCAGGGACAGTGAGAGCTGATCTGAACGACGTGTTGCGTGTTTGTTGCTGTATTTTTCATATCGTTCGTCAGCAAAGTTTACCGTGAACACCCGACATTTTGTTATAGTTCACAGTTCGGATATATACGGATTCAGGCACATGTATATCACTTGTTTGCTTTTCAATAAACGACAACAACTGACACGTTTTCTTGTTACTTTTATTGATCATTATACAATGGTGGAAAGAGGGGGGGGGGGTGGTCCATTACTTGTACAGTTGCATACAAGACAACCCATAGGTCTTATAAGACGTATACGTTTTTTTATTTTAATATACGCTAGGCCATATGGACAATTTGTCCCGTCTTGTCGATCTTTTATTCCATTTCTTGCCCCACATGTCCTTTTCAGCGTTCACAATGTTATCTTTTCCTGTTTTCCCCAGCAGACGGGTCTGCTCGCCTTTTTCCGCCGGTTCGTCTTCTCCCTCGGACGACGACGACGTAGAGGAGGAACTCGACGACGTGGACGACCGACGGTCTCTGATAACAACCGTTGGCACCCCGCTTTTCCTGTCTCTGTACTTGACGTAGGCCCCGCGCCCCGCTTGCACGGTCAGGGCTGTCATTTGTCTAAGGAGTACAAAAAAGGCATAAACGCCACCGATACCCACCATTATCCCCAGTATAAAAGCGATCACCTTACCAGCAAGTGTACCGAGGAATCCCAAAATCCCAGAAAGGAGTTTACCGAAGAAATCCAACGCACCACTGAATACTGTGCCAACGGCGCTGCCGATGCCGTTGATTATGTCGGAAGCGATTTTCCCCAGGTCTGGGTCATTGCTGGTGTAAACCTGATACATGGCCATCGTCCAACGTAAATGGCGATCGAAAACGCGCATCTGGTTCGCGTTTTCCAGCATAGACATGAGATCGAGCTCGCCTTCGATTTCCTTGTCCGTGTAAGGGTTTTCCATGATGGGGACATCGGCCTCTATCGGTGGCAGGAAATCGGTGACGTCCCGCAGGGCGGGATCGACGTCATCCACTATGTAGCCGTAATTCATATCACGGATGTAATTTTCAGAAGGCAGGTCCGACAACACCGCAAATTCGGTTTCGGTCCCGTTTTCGTCCGGCAGGGTGATAAGAGTGTAGTTTTTGTACGTGAGCGGTACCTCGTTGATGTAAAAACGCAACATGTTCGGGTAGCGGCAGGATTCCGTGTACTTGGGCGGGATCACGATCCGTCCGTCATCCATGGCCTGGCCCCGCAGAGGTTCCATGTCCTTTATCCCGGTCATGTTGGCCGTCCTGTTGCCCCCGTCCTCCGGGTCATTGAAGTATATGAGAGGCCTGCTGTAGCACAACGATTTGCCCTCGCCGACCTCCAGACTGCGGGCAAGACGGAAGTCCGTTTCATTGAGGAACCTGCATCGGCTTATCTCGTAAACACTGCCGCGCGGTTTGGCATACACGTCCCGCCCTAAGTACACGGACAGCACAGACGACGGGTTGACAATTGCAAGAGAACGCGCCATGTTGTGGTCGTAATAACTCTGAGCGCACCAAGTGTCCAGGCGCTGACGCTGTTGCGAGTTCATCCAGTCCACAATCTTCCCAGACACAAAATACCTCACGTTTTCCATTATTTCGTTGGTCATCAGCAGCAGTTCCGACCTGGTTGCGTGGTCAAGACTACGTCTTCGGCGGGAAATGTAATGCGTGCAGTTTAACGCGGCAGCCCCGTGAGCGTCGGCGTGCTGCTTCCTCTTGTACTCCTCACACAAGTGGTCATGGTTTACTACGCTTACATTCAGGTGTACCGTGGAATGGTTGAGATGGTTTTCGATTGCAGAAACAGGAACAATGTCAGGTATCCAAGCGACGATCCCGTAATAGGTGTCCCAGTACATTTCCGTGTAGTTCATTATACTCAGCCTCTTTGACACGCAGTAGGGATGATCGATGGCACTGAGACTAGGTATCATATGTTTCTGTCGGTCAAATGTAAGCATTTGTCTGGCGTCCTCCAGCACCAAGTAGAAGCGCCCGTTGCCGTCACCCAGCTTAACCTTGGTTACGTTATGGTGTATTTCTGCCAGTACATAACCGCATGACATCGCCGGTTCCACTTTGTGCCAAACGATGACCCATTCGTCAGTGGTTATGTGACTGCCGAGTTCAAACGATCTGGCTCCCGTGCTCGACAGGTTCTGAGCCATGCCCAGCGACGTGTGCACAACCTGATACGGGGGAGAAGCGACAACATACACTTCTTTCATGATACAGTTGTGAGTGTACGTTTCCGGATCGTACCCGAACGCGAACCAATTATACTTCACACTGACAGGTATGTTGCTGGAATACGTGACGTATCCGTCGTGGCTCATGCTGACATAATACAACATGTGCGTCTTGCCGTCGATCGTGCAGTCCCTTGTTGAGCGCCATTTCCGACACTCTTCTGCCGAGGGAGGCGCAATCGGGCGGTCCCATTTGTCAGTTATAAATTTGTGACCAAACCAACCCGTGTACGTTTTTCTGTACGATACGAACCACTGGCAGGCCATGGCGTCGGTCCTGGTAGCTTGAATATTCCTCTTGAAAGTGATAACCGTCCCGGTTTCGTGGTGGTCCTGTGCATGGTCAGCTGCATGGGGGCATCTGGGGTGAGGAGCGAAATGTACATATTTGGACGGCGTCCGCGGGTCACAGAACCGCAGTCTGTTCAAACGTTCGTTCCCTTTCAGGTCCGCGTACGCACGTTGTGAGGTGTTAAGCGTTGTTATGTCGATGGCCGAGGAAGTGACGGCGCCGGACATTTGCTGGAAAGCAGTCACTGCGAAGCAAACACGCAGCACCCAAGACAATATTCCACACATGGCCACAGACGTTGACGTTTCCGATGAACACACACGTGACGTCTACGCTAGACAACTAAACGGTGATAATACACGAACCGGTCGACAAAGCATGAAAACGTGCTATGGGGTCAATATAGTACATGTGGTCCGTGACAAATACTGACAAAAGAACACCGCATGTTTGTGCGTGAATCAATGGCGCGGACAAGAAATGTACGCCACAGTTTGTAATCCCTGCAGAAGCGGCAGACTGGTTTCGAGTCTCCTGCACAATGTGCAACCGCAACCCCGCCACTCCCGTTGCCCCAGGAAAAGGGCCATGCAAATAGACCTCGGGGTCACGTTGTTCCGGACATATTCATCTACCTCGTAATTGTCAAGTGTGCTGTAAGGAGTAGGTAAATTCGCACCAATCCCTGACGTCGCAACCACTCTCCGCATCAACTGGAAGCAATGCTGGCACCACATTTGACAGAATGCCACCCAAATCAGGATTCCTGGTTCAAATGTTGTGACCTGCCCTTCTTCACCTGGCTCTTCGGGTAACCTCTCTGCAATAGCTGAACATATCGACCACATGTCTTTTGCCATTGTGCTCGACAGAGAGAGATCGATTACGTCCAAGTATCTCCACAGAGACATCTGACGGCCGTGCGTCTCGAAAAATGTTGCAATATTCCCATCGGCTTCCGACATGCACTTTTCGTAACGCATAATCATCTCTTCATCGTCCATGTCAGACGACGATGACGACGAATCCTCCTCATTTTCTTGTAGTTCTCCCCCACTGTCATCCTCATCTCCGGATCCCAGTACAGGCCAGCCACAAGGGTCATCGGCGACACCGTCCCGGGGATTGTTGTTCTCTTCCCTTTCTCCCGACCCGCCTTCCTCATCAGAACGATGAACGTCTTCATTTGGTAATGACATATCGTCCGCGTGGTACCCTGCTGTACCAAGTGTAACCCCTTGTATGTCAGACATAGCAAATGAACCAAACTGTCACCAGTGCGGCTGTTATAAAGTCGCAGTCACGACACAAATATATATATATACCGACGTGCACACAGGGTTTACAACGAAACATGTGATATATCATTCAAATAGCAACATTCCAACCACGCATGCACAGGACCGACTGGACCATACAACACACAGACGATGCACACAACAGAAAACACAAACACGTATAAAAGCAATATAGTTTTTAATATGATATACCATAGCAAAAAAAAAAAGGTGCGCGACCTATATCCAAGGACACAATCATGTGATTCATTAATCGGTAGAAACCCGCCTGCGTTTCGGGTCCGGCTCGCCGGTAGGCATGAGAAAACGGAGAGCGGATGACAAATCGTTTTCGTCCATGCGGACGTAAGGGAAACGGGTACAAAAGTCATCGACGCACCTGAACGTCTCTGCATCCAAGCTGCTTTTCGGCAGCTGTTCGATGTCCACTCCGCTGTTTCCTAAACGTGTGGATATTATCTGGTACAACAGACCAGCCACTTTCTCGACAGGAACGTCAGGGTCCTCACACATGTCGTCCAAACACGTTTCGAGGTCTTGGATGCTTCCTGTCCTGCCGGCTGCGTCCATGCCGTGTAGCACACTGCGTGCAGCGTGGTGCACCTGCATGCGTTGAGAGAACGGCTCCGTGCTAACCCCCAGAAAGAGCGGGTATTGCCGTTTATCATCAGCATCTTGTTTTCCCGCACGCGGCCAGTTCATCGACTTGAGCGCGCCTGTATACAGTGCTGAGAGCTCAGTCTCGTTCACACCCATCAACATCCGGTGACGGACCACAAGATGGTTTTGCAGAACATAAAAATTCGGCCTCATACACGCCACCGTGACCTTGTAGCGCAAAGAACTAGCTTCGTTCAGGCAGGACACGCCGTCCTTCACCATCACGAGACCGGCATCACGGAAGACGGGCATTTGCGCTTCACCAGACTCGCTCTTTGGGTTGTTAAAGGTGACGCCACCCCATCCAGCTTGCACCCAAACGGGCAAAATGGCGTTTTCCTTCTGGTGTGCATCGGATAGCTGGCTCATGTGACAGAACAGCTGAGACTGGAGGAGGAAAGACGTGAATTCCTTGGAACCGCTGACATGTCTCCCGCCGCGCAGCGGGCTCGTCTCGACCAGCTGCACCAAACGCACCAGAGCATGCACGTCCGCTTGCCGCAGGTGCACCCCAGATTCCTCAGCATCCAACGCGAGTTCACGCAAGGTCTTTGCCTGGATCATCTTTTTAAGTGAAGGGTGGTAACAACTCTGTATGATCTGGACTATCCAACCTTGCGTGTCACGAGACAGAGGTTTCGTGAAGACGGACAGACCGCTCACCCACCCCCACCCCGTTCCACGAAACCTCTCCTCTTCCTGTTCGTGGTTGCCGATGATGTAGTCGTACGATGAATTCCGGACAACGCTTGTCACATCTGCCGCAACAGCCGGTGAAATTGTTTCATCCTCGACTGCATCGTCTGATAAACCAGACACCCGCGGAGTTACGGTGAAGTCACCCTGTTCCTGATATATGTCGGCAGCACTGACACCCGCACTGCGCGACTCCATGATCGAGGCACGTATGGAACCGTGCGTTTCAGCAAACGGGGCATCAACGCTTCCCTGCGGACGCTGCCATCCTTTCTTGTTTGCGGAAGATTTATCTTTGTACCACGTGGTGGTGTTCATTTTACAGTATGCGTCTTGGACCTTGTACCAGACGCAATCCTTCGAACAGTGTTCGTGCGCCAGAACCCTCCCCTGATCGTGCAGGGAAGGTACACTCGCGCTCCTGACAACGTACGGCTTGTACGAGAACAACGGTTTGTCGAGCATCAACGGTGAATGCAAAAGCGTCAGTTGCACCTGCTGGTACGTAGCAGCTGCGCTCTGCAGCCGCTTGAATACATCTGCTTGCGCCATGTTAGAAGCCAGCAAGCACTGGTGCAGCAGTGTGCACTGGTGCATCTTCCACACAGCTGCACCCTGGTAGGCCAACATCTCGCCCGACAACGTGATGGCCAGTTCAGACCGCAGTTTCTCTACATCTGTCGCCCCCGCCTTCCTGTTAGCTGTTCTCTCGGCGGCGAGGTTCGCGAAGCGTTTGGCTTCCAACGTCACGCTCGCGACTGTATCAGTCACACACGAGAACATTTTGCAAACGCTCGTGACATCCAAAGGCGTACTGTCGTGCTTCTTTCGCAGCTGCGAGTCGGGTTTTGTAATGAAACAACCGGCGAGCGCGTCAATGAAGGACGTGTGTAGACGTCCCGCGTGGGGCTGCACGATCATATCCAGTTCCGGCGGTATTTCTTTGAGCACGCGTGCCAACACACCCGACGGTGCTTCTTGCGACTCTCTCCTTCTGCTGTCAGATTCTTTTCTCTGGACAAAGGACGATTTCTCAACATTGCCCGTAAAATGGGGTCCTTTGCACAGCACGTGCAACCCAGGTACGCATAGCCCGTCGTGAGCTGTCCCCCGCTTTTCGAGGATCTGCCTGACGGGGCGTGGGAACCACACACAGGGGCAGTTTTCCGGTCCCCTGTCCAAACTGACCCCGTCCTTGTGGCATTTGTGACACATACGTGTATTAATCGCTTTTTTCACATCGCTCAAGTCAGCGTCCCAGGGCACCCCTTCCGCCAGAGTTTCGAACGAATCTAGCGACCTGGCCGTAACGTGGAGGTCCAACGAAAGGCCGACAAGCCTTTGGGCCAAGACGGTATTGCCGTGGCGGCCTGCCGAGTCCATGTGCGATTTGACGTTGCCCTGACGCTCCTGCTTATCGAACGGTAGTTCGAAAGGGTAGTTGTCGATGTCAAACGAAGCACGCCATTTCTGCGACGTCCGTAGCTGGGCCTGCCTGTCGGTCAGTAAGAAAGACGTCATGTCCACGGCGGCTGAGTCCGTGGACTTCAGCAAACTGCACAGCAGTGAAGCCTCATTCAACCTCAACGACATTGCTACGGCTTCAGCCAGGCAAGGTGACATTTGGCGTTCCACGTGACCTGGCATCATGCGCTCCAGTTCTGCTGTACACTTCTCTGGGTTACCGAAAGGTGTGGCCTCCGCCTGTCGCACTAGGGAAAAGTGCACGTCCTCGTCGCATGGCCAGTTTTTGAATTCGACAGTGTCCGCGAACCGGCAACTGGTGTTCTGGGTGAGCGTGAGATACACCAGCAGAGCAACCAAAGGGGCGGTTTCTTCAGATATCTGCCGCCGTTTGTCACATGCCTGTTGGTTTTGGTACGGGGATGAGAAACCTGGAGGTAGATCCACCTGCCGGTGCACTGGTGTGTCGAGCATGTAAACAACCACGTCTGCCAAGTACGGTTTGATATGTAGGTTGTGCATCAGGCCCCTGACGATGCTCCACATCAGCTGGCTGAGCACGGGTGACACGACCAGAAGGTTTTCAATGGGCTCTTCCGTCGGGGAATTCCTGTCGTCCTGCAGGACGTCCGCAAGCAACTGCTTCCGTTGCGGCCGTCGCTTCGGAGCAGAACGGCGTGTAGCGTAGGCCAGCGTCGCGTCCCACAAATCCACGGTGACCGCGTTTAGGTTTTCGTGCAGGGATACGTCACGCCTGACCGAGTCCCGCACGAGGAACATGCAACCGTGCATGAGTGCGCTGATATGCGCCCACGTAAACGTTCCAAAGATGAAAAAATCTTTCGCCTCCAGTGGCGGTCCTTCACTCTTCACAACGCTCATGATCCGCTGCACAGTCAGGGAGTGCAGGTCCTTGCCATTGTCCACCAGGTCGGCAGACGTGTATTTCTGCGGAACCGGAAAAAACTCGCTTTTCTCACAACCTTCCCAGGCGGGGGTTGTGGTCTGCAGCATGTCATCGATGACCTGCCTCACGTTCTTCATTTGTCTCATCGGGTTGTCATGCTCGTGTAGACGCGGGTCATCGTACCCGTGCAGGAGGAACAAGAACGGATACCTGCCGGCACTGTTGACTTCACCGTCCGGTGTCTCCACGAAACCTTTCCAGGGCAGATCACTTTCCACGGTCAGCCCCCTCACGACAGGTAACCAACCACCGGGTTCCCCTTCGCATTGCGCCAACAGCTGTTTAACTATGATGCCTCCTGCGACGTCAAGCGAGAGCAAATCGTCCCTCTTGATCACATACAAACGGGCAGGCGTGATATCCCCCAGATCGCCGGTCTCGCAAAGACTGGTGTAGTCTCTCTCGTCTGGTTTACTACCACCCGACCTGTGCATGTTTGAACCGTATGTCTACGCTTCTGGTCGAAACAACTGTCAAGTCCTGCAACTACGAGCACAATAAGCGAAACGCAGTCAGTGCGCGCTTTTATAAGGAGGTCTGGCGTCAAACCGTTTCCTACTGCTGCATGATATGCTGTGGCAACCACGTGACAAGGCAGCTTTACAAAAAATGAGTTCGGCGTGTGAAACACACAAGTGATACTTCAGAGTGTGGAGCGACTTCTGGAACTCATACCATCAGAAGACCCCGACTAGACAGGGTATGATTACGTGGTACAACACCGCACACACACAAATATACACCGGGCCAGGCAAAAGGATATCCGTTCACACATCAAACAAGTGGCAGAGCACGTGGATTCATGGTTCAGGAAAACACGTCAGCTACACGGGGAAAATAAGGACGGCCATCCCGTGGATTGGTGGTACACAACAGTCGCCCCAGCCTTACAGGAATTCGTTAAGTCTCACAAGGAATGGGAACAATGCATCTTACAGCTGACCCGGCAGACCAGAAGGGCGAAGAGGACGAGGGGCGGCGACAATCACAGTGCCGCAAAGAACGGCGAACCAAACACGGTTAACGACCCAGCATCAAACGCTGGGGATAACGGCCATCACACAACACACGGGGCCCAACCAGAACTGAAGCAGCTGGCCACACATTTGCTCGAACACTACGTGGACGTTCACGGTCAAGACACGGTCAGCGTCTCGTGGGACCGGCATATCGCAAATGTAAGTACAGATGTGTTTTCTGGCACGTGGCTGGACGAGCTGGCGAGCATAATGGGTTTCACCTTGGCCCCCAACCGTAAAACGGGAAATATATTCAATACAGCAGAGTCAAGGATAAAGAACAACAAAGGGAATCCTTCGCTGAAACTGAAACAGTTACAGTTGCGAACGGTGGGAGTCCTCCTGTTGTTCGACGCCACCCTGGTGTCGTTGGCCTGCTCATACGTGCAAATCGGGCTCCCAGTGTTCGCAACTTTTGAGACTGTGTACCTATACGCAAGTATGTGGGCGTTACTGAGGGGAGCGCCGGCCGGAAACGTATCACGCGAAACAACGCATGTACTACGTGCTCTGGCGGTTATGCACTCCCATTGTTCTAACAGAGACACCAGGTCGACTTTGGCTAAGGTTGTCGCGAGCGCTGCAGCGCGGCCCATCACTTCATCCCAATGCGACGGTACTTGCGTGTTAAACGCGTGGGAGATGTGGACGCACGCTTACCCTTGCCTGCTGATCACCACAAAAACACGTACGGCACATGACCCTTGGCACCTGAATATAACACCATTCTCACGTGATCACACGCAAGTACTCGCCGGCGTAAAAACGGCCATCGACAGGCACATACACCAAACGTGCGCGGAACTAGCGGGTGTGTGCCCACGCGACATAAACACACCCGAGACGGAAGGTGGAAAACACATCAGGGAAGGTACAAACACTGACCCGACACGTCAACACGCACAGACCGAGGCGGTGGAAAACAAACACAGTCTGGAACTTTACACGTTGGGAGAACATTACATGTTTCCACGTTTGCATCCACTGGGCGAGATACGGGACACTGTGCAGATTTTTCGCGACAAAAGAACACAGAGCGCAGAAGCACGAGCCGAACGGGCAGTGTTCCCGCCGGCAAAATTGCACCTGCCGATGCCTGAACATTAAGTATACGACAGAAACCCCCACCGCCGAAAGAATTCACGAAGAAGAACATAACCTCACTGTTTATTTACCCCGGTGCAAGCGCCAGAAAACGACGACAAATGACATGTGACATAACTGCACGAGCACCATAAACATGTTCGCAGTTTGCTGTTTAGCCAGTACATGTCCCCAGGTATGGAAAAGGTTAAACGGACCCGATCGGGGAAAATACCGTCTTTCAGACGCTATCTTACGTCACGTATCACTAGGGGTGGACGATAGTTCAGATGCACCGAAGGATGTGAACAGAAACGCGTCATGCACCAAACCCGTGTTCATCACACACGACCGGCTCTCCCCCCCTGTCGGGAGCTTGATCCACATACGTCATCTCCCAGACGTCGGGCTGTTTGGGGTTATACAGTTGGACCCGAGGTTCGTGGGTGTGCTCACACGGGCGTGTCCCTACTTTGTGGACAGATCACCGGCAAACCGTGAAAACGCTTCTACGAAAGACCTTCTGCGGGCGCTGTTCCCCGCTGTGTCGTTGTCCTCACTGAAGTTGTCAGACACGTTTTCAGAACAGGGTTGTCCGACTAAGGAGGACCTGGAGATTGCTGCCGGACCGGACTTCCTGAACCACGTTTCGTTGACGATGAACAACGCCCGTGCAGGCTGCCTTGCCATGTACTGCACAAGTCTGCATTTGGATGAACAGGATTGTGAGCACACTGAAAACGAGAACCTGTTCGAACACCTCGGCCTGAGCCCGGAACTGTACAGGGATATAATTAAAGAGGCTGAAGGGCGTGTCCTCCCAGAGGAGACATTCAACACAGACGAGACCACAGTTCCCACCTGGCACAACCTGCTCTTGGGGGCAGCACTGAACCCTTTCACGGTAAAACAATGCAAAAAACAAGAACTCGAACAGCTTGGGTTGGCTTCGACATTTATTGACGCTGAAAACAAATCAGACGCTGGTGCGGACAGTCCACTCGCTGGGCACGCTGAAACCTCAACACCGCTGAAACCAGCTTCACCACAAACACCGCTGAAACCAGCTTCACCACAAACGTGTATTTGTGATGAACAGGAACATTCTGACGACACCGATCCGATCAATCTTTCAGACAGGGGCGAATCGACCTTGACCGTAGTGGAAGGCAGTTCCGGAAACCCCGAACGACTGGCCGCAGACATGTCATCATCAAACAGTAACGCGCCAGTAACCCCTAACGGTTCCGGGCAGTTAACAGCCGACATGAAGGAGTGGATAACGGGTCAAGAAGAACTACTGCAAAGGTTGAAATCTAAGTACGGCCGGGTCGATGCGGAAGCGCCTGTGCAGATTCAGGCTGCACCATGGCCGCACGGTTCTTTCGGTTACGCATCCCCGACGGTCGGAACACAAACGCAGCCGTCAGCTTATGCGCCAGGGTCCGGGGTCTGGTGGCCGGGTTCGCCGACGAACGCAGGGCCCGTCTTCCAACCAGGGCATTACGCATCAGCGCGCTTCTCGCCCTATCAGCCACCCGCGACACCGTTGTACCCGCAAGCACCTGTGGCGCCGCCCCCACCCTTTACGAGTGACGGCAGCACGACCGGGTTCGACAGGCACACGGTACAAACGCCGCACACGCAGCAGCAACCCTCCACCGTGCATTATTATTTTTACGGTGATAACGGTAAACAGCATATCGCGGACAGAAGGACAGGGTCATCGTCAAGAGCTGATGATAAAACGGAACAAGAAGCCGCGCATCACAACCACGCACGCACGTCGGACACTGGTGGCCACTCCGGGCTTGATATGTTGAAATCCCCAGAAACGCAAAGAGCGTCCGTTTTTTCCCCTGCCGGGCTCGAGTCCACCGTTAAAACACTGCAGGAGACGGTGGAAAAACTGACAACACACGTTCACACAAACGTTCACCCTGCCCACCCACCTCACACGTTTCAAGCCAGTCAACCTTCCGTTCAGCCAGCCGCAGCACATGCTCCTGCCCATCCCCCGTCTATTGAGACTACGGTGGGTGACCAAAAAGACGGCCGTGACAGTCGCGCGTTACTGCAAGAACTTGTTCGGGGTATCGCAGATGTCGTAGAGCAAAACAGACGTGACAGAGGTGACGTTGCGTCAGGTGAACCACAGGTCTCCTCCGCTCTCACATCTGACACCCCTACAGAGGGTGGCCAAACCGGCAGGGATAAACCACGCGGTAAACCAGCAGACACCGTAGAGGCCGAACGGGAACCGTCCGCTGAAAAAGAGCCAGCACTGTCAAAGGTTGTGACAGATAGGCTGAAGTTATTGGATAAGATGTTGAAGCCCCCAGCCGCATCCAGTTTTTGAATGGCGCGCGCATATGTCACGTGACTGTATATAACATATATAACACAGGGGCTCCCGATTACCCTAATCAGTCATGCTCCCGCCTCGAGGTGAGTCAGTGCACCACTTTTAAGCAGTCTGACCTGACACAGGGCACGCCATCCTAACATTTTATTTTGAGCTCCCTCCTGCGCATATTGTACACGAACAGACATCTTTGACAGATGGCTTTGACAGAAGATAAACGTGAGAGACTCATTCTGACAACAACAAGTATAGCGGACAACTTGGCCGAGTCGATTCGCACCGAGCAACACCGCGTCCCCGTGCCAACGTGGATGCAGCGCCCGTCGCCGCCGTACGAGACAGAAAAATGGCTCCATCAACTGGAACATATGACATGGCCGTTCCCCAGTTCTATATTCGACCCGAACCAGGCCTTGATACCCGACGAAGCAGAACGTTGCAAATGGGAGATCCTGCGCCGGGCGGCGGACCCTACCGTTCCGGCGACGCCTGGTTCTTTCACTCCCGTACATTTCCGCTGTTACGTCGTGACGGGCCCGGCCGGCGCGGGTAAAAGCACGCTGGTGGACATCCTCACCGCCAACACACATATGGTGTGCACCGCCGCCGGAAACGCCTCCGTGACCAACCTCCACAACGCTCTGAAGTCACACCAAGTGGGGCGCGTCGGGACGTTAGCGAAACTGCAGTTGATGTACAACTGCCGTGAAGCAGAACCCCGTGAGCCGGCTTCGACTTTGAACCCTACCTCCTTCGCAGAAGCCCAGCTGGACGGGATTCTTACAGACCACAGGAATTTCCGGTCTCAGTTCGACAACCTTAAAATGAAACTTAAAAGGATAGAAACGGCGCTGGGTACGGAATGGGCTCGCTACGCCGAGGCATTCGAAAGGGAAGACGACACTGTGGCCCGGCACGGGAACAAGGTATCGTACGTCAAAGGCAGGAAAATAATACAGCCACGGTCCCGCATGCGTCCCGGCTTCGATCCCGCGGTAAAATTGGCCGGTCAGGTGTCGTCCAGTAAACCTCCTCGCAGTGGCGCTACGCAGGGGCGGTGTAACAAGAAGGATCAACAACACAGGGACTTCACATGCATGGCGAACATGGGGTTGAAACGGGTGGACATGCCATGGTTACAGTCTAGTTTCCGGTTTGATTTCCCTCAAATATGCAGCAGTAACGTCGTGCTAGTGGACGAGGCGGGGATGGCCAGCAGCTACAACTTATATACATACGCTTTCTTGTATCGGTACGCGGCGTGCCGTCTTGGGATCTACCACGAGAAACCTCTGGTTTTCATTTTACTGGGTTCAGAAAGCCAGTCGACGGCTATACGGTCAGACGGTATGGGACCCGTGGCGAACCGAGTGCCGGCCGTCAGCATGCTGCAGCATGTTTGCAACGTCCCTATCATCGCCAAGGCCACCGGCGTGTACGAACCAAATCACACCGTCGTGATGCACGTCAACAAAAGGTGCCACTTGGAAATAAGCGAACTCCTTTACGACCTTCACTACGGCATAAGGGACCCCGACACCATCCGTCTGTTGGACAAACACGTGGTGCCGTCCCACGTGGTAGAGGAACCAATGAGCCTGGACACAACCGCGGACGGCACCGCGACAGACCTCACAGGCTGCATCAGAATATTCGCCAGTAACGACGAAGTCGCAGAGTATGACAAACGTTGCAAACAAACTATGGAATCCGCCGATTTGGGCATATGGGTTTTCCTGAACGTCCACGACGCGATCGCGTACCTGTCCGTTTTGCAGGCGCAGTTCAGAGAACAGCGGATGCCGGGCAGGAAACGTCGACGACCGTTACGTGAGAAGCAGGATAACCGGAGGGTGGACGACATGTTTCGTGACGCGTGGGCAAAACGAGCCCTACCTAACTCGGGTGCACAGCCTCCGGGAGACAAGGAAAACAGCTCCACGTCAGTCGGTCTGAACTGGGGGTCCGATCACCAAATGGCCCCGATGGTTACCGAAACGGGGCTGGTGTTAACCTCACTCGATTCGTTCATAGACTCACTATACACACACGCCCCGAACCTGTTTGGGTTCGAGTACACGAGTGAGTCTGTGCATTATTTCGCGGGTGGAAAAGTGTACGAGCCAGAAGGCGAATACTACCCTCCACCCGACAGGAAGAGAGAAGACAACCACATACTGCGGCCAAAGGCGACAAAGGACACTTGGGAAATCACGGACGACCCGGCACCAGAAAACTTCACGGACAGCCAAGGCCCGGTAAACGGCCACAAAGTACGGGAAAAGGAAACCCCCCGTCCGGACGTGAGACAGACAGACCCCTTGCTCCCTCAAAGATACAGAGTTCTCATGTGTAAGCACACCCTGCCGGTCGGCAAGCCCGCTGTATGTCGGCGGGCATGTCAGTTCGTGCTGACAGGGTTCAAGGGACCTTTCCGCTTGCTGATGAGAACGGCGCTACCCAGGATGTGCCTGTCCTTCCTCCCTGCCCACACACCGTTCGTTTGTGCCATCCTGCAAGGAGCATACGAGGCCCTGTACAGCCTGCTGTCCGACAAGGGGGTGGCTGACCGTTTCATGGCCAAACACTCACTCGGACAGGAAGGTAACTGTGTTGACGAAAACATTAGCCGTTTCGACGTAGATGCTTCTGCAGATGCTCCCGACCCTGCCACGGATTTTGACTACCTGAACACGCTGGTGTCCGATCTCAGCACAACATACATGCGTGCCGCTGACGAATACCCGGACATCTCCGAATGTGAGGTGCACCTGGGTCTAACGTGCCTCACAGAACCGGAAGGCTCGGCGGACAAAGGCCTGGGAGCTGTCGACCAGCGGTACGTGATACCGAACCAGGTATTAGATACAGCCGAAGTAGTCACCGTGCTCGGGAGCAGGACCATACCCGCCGATTCTCCGTTCGACGCCCTTAATTACCAGCCTTACGAAAAGTCGACCCTGCCCCGTTTCGTAAAAGCCGTGCGTTCCTCAGGCGACAAGTTCGAGCTGCGGTGCGCGGTGGTGTGTTCCGAAGAGACGGGTTGGGTCGGCCTCGCATTACCGTCATCTGAAGAGTACATCACAGAACCAGAAATCGACGTGCCCCGTTTCGCATTGCACTCGTCATTCCGCGTCCCCATGGTTTCGCAGACGGCCGTGACTGTAACCAAATCTCAAGGTCACACATACCAGCGGGTGGCCGTCTCTGTAAGTGACGGCATGTGCGGAGACCTCAGGACACCTTACGTCGCTATCTCCCGTGCCAGCCGTGAACTTTATGTGTCGTGTAACATGTTCCGCCGTCGTTGCGCTTTTTTCCCTCATCTGGGATTGCTGTATATACTTTTACACCCCAACACAACTCATGCAGTTTAGCAATTATGTATGATGTGTTTATTGTCGAATAAAATGTAAGTTTCATCTCCGTCTTGTTTATTGTGATGTCACTGATTGATTCACCGATTCACTATAACATGCCTACATGAATGTGTTTGTGTGTGTGTGGGGAAGGGTGTGAGGGTGCGTTCAATAGCTTGCGCTGTTTAAATGACATTACACGCCAATGAACATAATATGTGTCTGATCTGAACCCATCCCATTCCCGTTCCATTTGTCGTACATGATACAATGAACATTATCCTGATCAACATCATATTGTGGAGCCGGACACGGCGAACAATAACCGATATATAAACATGCACTTTGTAATTATCCTTCTGCGCACTGGAAGGGCTGATTGTTGTAGCGGAAAAAGCACAAAACAAGTGGTGATGAATGAATAGAACCGTATTGGTCTAATTCGTACAAAATATGTTGTACAAGATGACCAACAGGGGCCGCTGTATGGATGGTATAGGGGATATAAAAACATGTATAACGTCCCTGGGTGGGCTCGAACCACCAACCTCCCGATTAAAAGCCGGAAGCGCTACCGATTGCGCCACAGGGACTACATGCTTTGTGTACGTGAGTTTCTCATTTTATCATGAGCAGGTACTGTTCCTTGATTTGATTGGCTGATGGAAAGTATGACGTCACAGACGACCTATATAAATGCCTTTAATCCCAGTAATACATATTGTTTACTTCAATTGTTTACTTGGGGTCTAGACAGTTGGCAGCGTGATGACAATCGATACCTGTACGGAGCAGTGATTTATCATTAATCTCTATTAATCTAATTATTAATGTCACATTTAATATACGGACAACTTTTGGTAACATATTTGAGCAAACGAAAATGCTTATTTTTTTAATCATATATAATATATACTTGGGTTGGTACCAGTCTGCCAAGGGTACAAAAGATGGCGTTGTACGCCCGTCTCTATGATTGGCCTAGAGCAGCGGTGCCATAATAGAGCGGGGTACCAGTCTATATCTTAATCAATATTGTTGGGTGAGGGAGCGCCATCATATGCCCGTGTAAGAGACTAAAGTATATGTGTCCCTGCAGTTTGCTAAGGCCATTTCAATTTTGTTCGATATGTATAAACAACAGAAAATAGTTTACTTTCTTTGATAAACTGCTGTGTACCTGGGTAGGAAATGAAAGAATAAAAATGGATGAATGTGGCTTAAAACCAAAAAGAATACGTGGCCAGTACGGGGGTCGAACCCGCGACCTTTGCGTTATCAGCACAACACTCTAACCAACTGAGCTAACCGGCCCCACAGTTGGCATTGACTTCAAATGTATTAAAATATACACCACCGTGCTGGACTACGGAATCCATGAACACTTATGAATATATATTTGCTATAATTTGGAAGATATTAAGTTACAGGGCAAATCATATGTACTCTTTAGAATTAACTAGAGTATACCCATATCTGTACCTGCATGCACACATTTCTTAAATTATGAGGAAGCACAATGTGAGAATGGCCATGGCACACCGCAGGTATTAAACCCAGAATAATTTTATCGATTTTGAGGCCATTTCTTTACCAAACGCCTAAAAAATATAAACTTGCTCTTCCCCGGACCAAGATGCACCCTCCCACGAAGTTTGACGACCGTGCAATCCCTAGCGTGCGAAAGAATCCGGACAGACAGACAGACAAACAGATTCCCGTGAATTATAGTATGATACACAAGAGATTTATACATGAACGTTAGTAGCTTGGGAACATGTTTGTTACATTTGTGTTCCTTCAACTTGATAAATCTGTTGTCTATCTGATATAGTTCCACTGGTCGTCGGCAGGTGGCGATACTGACGCCAACATATTGGTCAGCAACACAAAATGGCCACTTGCCGGACAACGGTCTACACAACATTTACGAAATATGTGCTAAAATCTTCGGAAAAATATGCTTAAAGCGTTCAACGAGTGACATTTGCGATATCTTTTCCAGTTTGCGCGTACATCTTGCACAAACGTAAAATCTGCCGCACACCAAAGTTTTCAATGTGTCCACAACCCTACTATATAAGCAGGCCGAGTCTATTATACTATCAGTTGAGAGCGCTCTATGGGCGCTTTTGGGTCCCAGACGGCTCCCCTGTGGGGGAGGGGGGGACTTGAGGGGGGGAGGGGGCGGCCCCTCCCTCTGCCTTATGCCAAGAAGTAATAGAGTTGTGGGCCTGGGGTCGGTTGTGTGGTTCAAGTCAGAAGTGGACCAGTTGTAGGTCGGTTGGATGTGAAAGGTCGGTTGGGGTCGACGAGGTCGGATGTAAAAGGTGAACAGGGGTCGCCGGGGGGGAGAACAGGGGAGTTCTGGATGGGATCGGGTCGAAGGTGACAGGTCAGCAGGGGTCGCCGGGGGGGGGAGAACAGGGGAGTTGTGAGTGGGATCGGGTTCGTATACGGATGTGAATGGTTAAAGAGTGATCGTCGGGTATCATCGGTACTGAGAAAGCCAACGGTGTGCAACGCATGTCAAAGCACAATGGGATCGTTCCGATCACCACAGAGTCTCCCCTGGGGCCGAGGCCCCTATAGAGGTTTCTCCACAGGGGTCGTGGTGGGGGCCTCGCCCCCAGGGGATAATACTTTATGGGGGATCGATCCCTAAAAAGAATACACACAGGGGGCGAGGCCCCCATAAGGAATTACATGGAGGGCCCGTGGTGGGGGCCTCGCCCCCAGGGGATAATACTTTATGGGGGATCGATCCCTAAAAAGAATATACACAGGGGGCGAGGCCCCCATAAGGAATTACATGGAAGGATCGTGGTGGGGGCCTCGCCCCCGGGAATAATATTTTATGTGGGATCGATCCCTACAAAGAATATACACTGGGGGCGAGGCCCCCATAAGGAATTACATGGAAGGATCGTGGTGGGGGCCTCGCCCCCGGGAATAATATTTTATGTGGGATCGATCCCTACAAAGAATATACACTGGGGGCGAGGCCCCCATAAGGAACTACATGGAAGGCCCGTGGTGGGGGCCTCGCCCCCAGGGGATAATACTTTATGTTGGATCGATCCCTACAAAGAATATACACAGGGGGCGAGGCCCCCATAAGGAATTACATGGAAGGCCCGTGGTGGGGGCCTCGCCCCCGGGAATAATATTTTATGGGGGATCGATCCCTAAAAAGAATATACACTGGGGGCGAGGCCCCCATAAGGAACTATATGGAAGACCCGTGGTGGGGGCCTCGCCCCCAGGGGATAATACTTTATGTAGGATCGATCCCTACAAAGAATATACACAGGGGGCGAGGCCCCCATAAGGAATTACATGGAAGGCCCGTTGTGGGGGCCTCGCCCCCAGGGGATAATACTTTATGGGGGATCGATCCCTAAAAAGAATACACACAGGGGGCGAGGCGTTGTGTAGATTGTGGTAAGGTTTTACCCCCTTTATGTGACACAATAGTACGTTTATGTCGTTTCTTTTTGGTCTGTTTGTGATAGATATTAAATTTAACCTGCAATGTGCGGGGTTTATATGACACATAACCTGAATGCGCGCACACACACACACCATGTACACAAAATAATAAATGGGGGCATTTGGACGTTGGTGAGAGATGGTAGTGAAATAAATTGTATTTAAAAACATACAGCGTACAACAACACATATAACAGATATATGAAGAAAAACATAGATGATTCATTTGTCAAAGCACAATATGTGGTTTTTATTGGGAACAACAATTTCCTATACAATGCCTTGTTGTTTAACACACACGTTCCATATCATCAAAAAGCATACGTGTATTTTGTATCAAGATCAAGCAAGAAATAGGGAAAATACACGCGGCCGTCTCTCACTTCTACACACGGTACATTAGAAGCAAACTGTCGCACGCGCCCCAAACGGAAAGACGCTGCCCACGCCGCTGTTCTTGTTAGAACAGAAAACAGGTTTTTCTTCGCGTCCTGTACTGAAACCGATCGACACTTGGCCATTTCCAAAGTGGCACAGAATGTGCGCCTCACACGACCCACACCTGTCCCGACGTAGCGGTGGACGTGCCGTGACACGTGTCTGGCTGTTTTGGTTGACTTAACGACATACAGCCCAATCTTATCTTGTTCCAACATGGCCACGACAAAAAACAGTTGGAAATCATTTATCCGCGTTGGCGTTCCATCGAATGCACCAGAGCGGTCGTACATTACTTTATATTCGTCGTAATATTCGTCGTCCTCAGTGTGGTAACATAGGTCCATATCGATGTAATTTTCGACGGGACACCACAACTGTAGCTTTTCATCGGAAGGAGGGATGAACGTGTTACAATGCGCATGCACCTTATCGGCGGCGTCCCGAGGCCGCCCTGACACGCACAGACGGACAGCGTGTGGCAAATTGCACTGGTTGACAGGTGCGTCCAGCAGTGAACCACCGCTCGTGTTGTGACAGCCTATGTACACTCCTGACGGAATGAAGTTTTCTGTGAAGAGTCCCACTGGGTCCCACTGCTTGCCGAGTTTTTTGGCGTCCTGCATAGCGTCCACGGTGACATCAGCCATGCAATCAGTGATGGTGTTGACAAAGACAGATGTTTCGTCTTTGAGTCTCCGACTGTGAAGTGCTGCCAGCAGAGACTTCATTGGAACCTGTCGGCCGTAGGACGATTTCCCCTGCACCTGATGTAAATAGCCGTCCGTGTCCGGTCCTTCCACGCGTGAAATGAGGGCGTCGCTAGCATCCTGTATCACTTCGCATAATCTCTCGGCGTACGTGAGACCCGATTGCTGCACACGAAGTCTGTCCTTCATCTTTGCGTCCGCGTCCAGGAGGTGCAGACGCCGCCGTGTGAACATTAACAGCCCAGGGACGAAATGTTTCGGGTGGGCCACAGTCGGTGCTGAAGAATCGGAAACGTCGACGGGGCCAGGCCCTGTGGTCGCCAGGTGGCTGAGGTCGACATTTATGGGCAATTCTGCCCCCGCCCTGCCCAAACTTTCCCGGACGGGTTGCGTCTTTAACCTCACTATGTCCGTGTACTCCCCTTTGTACTTTCTGACGTCATGGTCGCCTACGAACACCCCATGGAGGTAAGTCTCTGGAACCCTCGGCAACACGGCTATGGCTTTGCGGCGGATGTGTTCCGGCAGGCTTGTCTCCAGCCGGCGATTCTGTGTCCGCATGAAGCGGTCCCTGCTCATTTGATCGAACTTGAAAGCCTGTTCCATCACGTGTTGATGGGTCACGGAGGGCAACTTATTTGGGATCCGCAATGGTGAACTTTGTCCCTCACGTCGTCCCTTGCTGTGACGGGAAAAGGGCGTCATCAAACGTCAGTGCAAAACGGACATTGTAGAGGTCAGACAGTTCCAATAATAAAAATGGCACGGCAAACAGCCGACCCGACACCGATGAGCAGGACGGAATGGGACGAGCAGTTGCAAAAAACGGGATGGACGCGCAAGAACGTCATCAGAGACGGAAACAGTTTTTTCCGGGCTGTGGCCATACTAATGAACGGGATGCACGAAGGCCAGCATGGGAGGTTGCGTCAGGTAGTAAGGGATCACACAGGTAACAACGAGCTGCAGGAAGGGGTTGAACCCGGAAACGACGCGGTGCGGGCGGTATCACATAAGTACGATTGCCATGTAAATGTCCTGCGGACGACAGGTGACATCCGCCTTCTGACATCATTAGCACGTAGCAGGAAACCTTCAATAACTCTCGTACACACCGAAGGAGGGTACGACGTTTTAATACCGACATCTGAACAAGCAAAAGTACAACCACAGTCCGGTTCTCCTCCTCGTGCCATAGATATGTACGCGGATGAGGCATCCTCTTTACTCGAGGATCTTGACAAAGAATGGGCGAGGATCATGCACCGCATGCAGACAAGTGCCAGCACCAGACAAGAGCGTAGCGGCGGATTGGACGAAAGACCGATAACAGGGCCGTTGCGGGAAGAACAGCACCGGCGGCACCTGCCTTCAATCAGTGCAAATGCCGCTGGTGGGAGCGCAGATCAAATGTGTACGGATGAACATGTGACGGCGGGTGGTGAAAGCGGAGAGGCGATGAGTACGGAGGAAACAGCGGATAAAACAGAAATACGAAAACGGCGGATGACATCAACAGCAAGTAGAACAAACGCTCCAAGCCGTCCACAGTCGGGCAGTGTGACAGACGACCAACCGGTCTCAGGCAGTAAATCGAAAAGAAAGAAGTGTACTAAGCCCAAAACACCCGCACAGGCACCCCAAATGGACACCACGACTACGTCAGAAACGCAAACCCATAGTGATCCCGCACCTGAGACACGAGACGCAACGACCCAGGAGGCTGTCCAAAAAGGCCCCGAACCCGACCCCCAGGTATTATTCAATGAAGTTAAAAATATGCATGCTGAACTACAACCAGCCTGGTCACCGATTAAAAGTATCCGTGCTGTATCGCCACCAGCCATGTCACAGATTAATGACGAAACCGATAGGAACGTAGACGACGATAATGCCGCCCAACAATTGCTGGGTCAGCTTACAATGCTGGGTGCTCAGATTCCAGCCTCGTCATCAAACCAAGACGAAACCGATTTCGATATGATGACAGGTGAAATGTCACTGGCCGCAACAGAACTCGCCAGACTACAAGCCGCAGAAGCTGAAACAGAACGCGCCATTCGAGAAGCCGCACAAGCTACAGCAGAACGGGCCAAACTAGAAGCCGCAATTGCTGCTGCAGAAATCGAACTGCGGCAGTCGGAAGCGGGGGTACAACAGGTAGCGGATGGTGTCTACCAACAGGGCGGAACGGGGCAGCCCAATCGTGTGCCAGGTGACACAGCCGACGACACACGGGAATTGACACTGCCCACAGAAACGGCTGATCACATAGGACATCAAAACGTGTACTGTGCGGAACAGTGCGAAGGTGGTATAGATCTGAACGATATTTTATCTGAACTGTTTGGCGATGGACAATCAAATGACCAAGGCGTTCAGACACAACCTGCTGACCAGGGCGCGTCCGGGTCTGTACACTATCAACATCCTTTCACAGAGGATACCACGTTCAGTCTTCCTTCATTTGACGGGGAGGACGACCGCAAACAGCAGGATGACCCTGTGAGAAAGACCCCCTCAGACACGTCCAACGTGTCTTCATCAACCGGGGTCAACACACAGCAACGGCTTGTAACAGGTTCGAGCATCGGCCAAGAAGCCAGAGGTGAAGAGGGACAACTGAGTAAATCTGATACGGACGAAACCGAAAGTGCCGTCGCCACCATCATCGCCGCCCTAGAGCATGACGAGCGGCATGAAGAGAAAAAGGTTACAGGTGACACAGTAAATGGGTTTGTTCCCTGCCCCGCAACTGCCGATGGCGGGGGCACATCACATCACATTGAACAACATGAAACCGACAAACAAGAAAGTATACAAGAAGGGAAGGCACACAGCACGGATACAACTGTTACCCAAGACCCTCCATATCACAGCGATACAGCACATGGAACGCCCATGCGGCGGGGCCAAGAGGACATCCTGCAGATGGCAATGAACCAATGTGACATATTGAGCGCTTCAGATATCTGTCCCGATAACGTACCCACTGCGCCCTCTGTCACTGATCTGGGGGAAAACGCAGGGGCTGAACACGTCGCGCCTTCTGTCTCTGCCGTCCCGGGGGATACTGCTGACACAGATATTCCTTCTGAACATCCGCAACATGTAGGGGAGAATGAGGCACCGGAACAAGATGCAAATCAACATTTAAGGACGGTAGGAGAAACAGCCACGCCTGTTGCCCATACAGGTGGTGCGGAGGCGGCTCGCCGTATCGCAGACGGCTCTCCAGACACGGGTGCGTGCAAAAAAGAAACGCGTGGGCGAAAGGGCCACAAGAGTGTTTTGAAACCATCAAACCAGCATTCTACCGCCGACAAGCAAAAGGAAGCTCTGAGGAAGACAGCGCGACGTCTTAAACGCAACTCGGTACGGCTCAGTACCAAAATACTACAACCTCGTGTTATACACCCCACACCAGTTCCTGACTTTCCCAAGCGGAGACCGAGGCGCCAGCTACGCGTTGCGCACGTTGACCACCCGTACTCGAAACCCCCTGGGTCGGCAGACGAGCCGAAGTGCATACGCAAAAAGCGGCTAGGACAACGGCGCAGAGCATCTAGTGCGCAGAACGATCGGCCATGTCAGTTATCATCCCGGCCCGCTAATGACACAGTTACGACGCCCTCGGGCTCGGAAAAGGCAGGCGAACGACCGACCGCGGCAGACACCGCCGGACATGCAAAAAACGCAGAACAAACAACACATGAAGAAAATACGAGCGGCGCGAGGGGCGAGTCGGACCAGATGGACACAACAGCCTGTGAGCAGAGGGAAACCAGCGCGGAAGAGTGTGGAGAAATGGAAGGTGACGATAGCGCCCCTTCCATGTCTGGAGACTATCCGACACGTGTTATGTTGTGTGATACGTTCGAAGACATAAAAACTCGGGAGTACTTCCAACTGGACAAAGGCGGTATGTATAGTGTAGATATGACTCTTTGTCGTCCGCAGACCCCAAACCCCAGCGCGGACCACGCTTCCCTCCTAGCACCGCGGGTGAGAGATTCACACACGGTCACAGGTGCACCGTTTATGCAAACAGAAGAAACACAGGACGGACAGGAACAAGATGACGCGAGTTCTGTTTCACTTACAGAAAGAATACAGAATATGCCTGCCACGTTCGAGCAGAGCATGGACGACAGCGATGCGTCTGATGACACGTTGGAACAGCATATGGACGAGAGTAGCGAATGTGAGGGAAACGTGCCTATTAGTGTAACTACCATGGATGAGTCGGACGGCACGGTGGAAGACGAGGGAGGCGTGAACGACGCACGGCGTGTCCCTGTCAATACACAAGGAAAGACTGTCGCGTCACGCGGTGACCGCCCATGTGATACGGAGACCGCCAACGAAGGCAGAGGATCTGACAAACAGAGAGATATGCCTCGCAGCGACCGCCCGGACGAAACACGATCGAGTTCAGGCGGACCTCCCCGGCATGCGTCACAGAAAGATACAACGGGAAAAGATGCATCAAACACAGACGCGTGTGATATACCACCTGGACACCCGGTGATCACGAAGTGCGTGACGGGGTCATTTCACCAGGGGGACCACCAACATTTTCTTTCGTTCTCAGTCGGAAAACAGTGTGTTCCCAACTGCGCAGTGGCTTTGATCCGGTGCAGCATTGAGGACCCGGAGACTTGGACAACCTCCACATTAGACGACATTTTAGACGCCGGCGACCAGCTTTACTACAGCATTAAAGGGTACCCTGTGGAAGACGCGGGATACGTTTGTTTGGACGAGTTGCCGGAAACGATTGACTGCTTCTCGCGTTCTTTCTCTGTGGTATCGTACATGTACCGGAGCGACCTAATTAACAGAAATGATTTCCGTAACACTTACAGAACGTTACGGATGGCTCTGTGTGACGACAAGGGGTACTTATCATCGATCCTGATACTCCAAGACTGCGCAATCGCTGTCATGCAAAAAGGTAGCAAATATTACGTCTTCGATTCGCACAGTCGGGACATGCGCGGGAAGGTCACACCAACGGGCACATCTGTGCTTTTGGGATTTGACATTCTTGCAGAGGCTATTAAGCATATAACAAATCTCGCGTACACGCTGAAAGTAAACGGATACGAAAGCAGATTGTACAGTATAACTGAGAACCGAGTGGACGCACCTGTCCGAGAGCAAACGGACCCTGTTGCCCCCGTCCACAGCACGCCGCGGGCGGACACGCCAGTTGATACGCAGCAGTCGGACCGGGTGGACGAAACGAGAGAAGAGGACGTCGCCTCAGCCTGTAACACAGGAGCTGACGAGAAAATGGAAGAGCAGGATGTGGCGGCATCCGAGCAACATTCGGGTCAGTCCGGTGCGGAAGAAATGGAAGATGTGCAAGGTGACATCACCCGTGAGGAAACGACAGAAGAGGACGTCGCCACAAGACCTGCTCAGGAGCAGCCCGATGACGGGGCAGGCCAACCAAACCCCGCCTCCGCCTGTAACACAGGGGCTGAAGCGGATATGGAAGAGCAGGATGTGGCGGCATACGAGCAACATTCGGGTCCATCCGAGACGGAAGAAATGGAAGATGTGCAGGGTGACATCACCCGTGATGAACAGACCCCTCCGCGATCAGGCGAAGGCGACCCAGGAGTCGACGATCTGAACACATCGACCCGCAAGAAGCTCCATATCAAAAGTCAACCCGGAAAAGCTTCAAACAACAGAGGTCGCCCCTCAAAAGGCGTGACGCACGGAAAGATGGACGAACATGCTGCGTCGTTGGTCAAACGGTATGAAGAGGCAGTCAAAGTATACAACGAACGTAGAGACACACTTGCACATTTCTGTGCAATTTGCACGTCCAAAGTGGTTGGAAATATCGAGGAGGTAGAGGAAATGAAGCAGAAACTGACAATGTTGAAGACGAAAGCACTGCGAGCGCGTACGAATATCCCATCATTACAGGGCGTCGATATACCCCTGATTGTGAAAAAGAAAATAGAGCGTAAGCACAAGATAAACATAATGCCTAACACAGCGAAGGCTACAAAGGCTTTAGACAAGGCAGAAACAGAAGCAGCCAAAAGGGAAAAGAAAGAAAATGATCAAACAATCGCAGACATGCGGGCAGGCCTTTTGAACGAATTGCGAGACCCCAGTGTCACGTACGATGACGTGAAACGAAACGAGTCGAAATACCAGCACGTCCTGCCAATAACGCCCGCAGAAGAAAAAGACGCTAAGAGTACCGTCGAAGCATGGATGACGAACATGGCCGATTACATCGAATATGCCCTGATCCACATCGAAAAAAAAGCAGAAGAGTCACCGTCCATGTTGGCCGAGCCACCCCGTGGAGTGCCCGGGATTTTCTGGTTACACAAAGAAACGGATACACAAGTTGCGACGGGCAGAGCGCTGTTGGAAATGTACAGGGTGCTGCGCGCCAGCGCCGTCGACCATAACAAAACGCTGATAGACATGGTGGATCAACTGAAAGCATGGCTCGAGAATGCTTCTTTGCAATGTGTACATGATAAGATCCGCGCGTGCCTCGAGACATGGTACGAACTGGACGCTTCTGTTCTCGACGAACGAGTCGATGCAATGCTCGGTCAGATTATGCCCCAATTACGTCTGATGAGGCTCCGTATCAGAAGCGGGACCAGTGGTGACGATGAAAAAAGTTTAAGACGCATGAAGATAAAGATCACATGTATGCAGGAAGACTTGCGGGAACTGCTCAGAAGCGTTTATGAATCTGCAGCACAGTACAGGGTTACCTCTAAAAAAAATGGACAATGGCATAACACGTTGACAGAAACGGAGAAAAAGCTGCAGAGAGAGTTGAAACAAATTGAGCAGGACATAGCTGCTGTGAGCGCACGGGTAGTGTCACTACCACAGCTCCGCAAGTCGCACCGGAGGAGAATGAATGTCCCTTTAACGCCGCTGACCGAAACTGAACCAATAGAGGGCCCTCCTTCAGCGCCCGAAACGGCATCAGTGAGAGAAAACCCGTCCGACGAAGTGAATAACGACCGTCACGAGAACGATCCTTTGACGCGGGACGAAGCCCGTCGCATATTGACGGAAAAGAATACACCAATGCAGGTGCGCATCGCTACCATTGCTCAGAGGTGCCCGGAGGTGAAAAAATGGAACACGCGGGTAAGCAAAGCCAAGGACGATTACGCCTCTCATAAGCGCCACCTCGAGGAAATTATTAAACGTTGCATGGGTACTGAGTGCTCTTCGTGCACAGAAGCAGCATCGTTTATACAAACGATCGACGAGCTGGAGGGTGATGGGCAATCCCTGCGACGCACAACCAAAAATGTTCTTATGAAAGACCATGGCATCCCCGCAGGGATATGGGATGAATTGCGGGTCATCGCAGAGGTGTATGCGATCCCCGACCTGCCGGACACAGAGAAAGTGAGAACGAAACTGCGGGCACAGTTGGAGAAACTGAGTAAACAGGAAAAGGACGCAGAGAGAAAACAACTGCTGCAGCTCGTGAAAAGCGGTCAACTGGAATACGCGAGAGCCAGAAACGTCGTACAATCTCTTCTGCCTCTGCAAAAGGACGACGTATCGTTTGGGAAACAGGCGGTGGAAGTGTGGGTCAATAACGTGGTCAAAGACGTCGAAATTGCATTGTCTGACTATGAGCAATCGTGTCCACCTGGATGCGATGCTCCGCCTGAAAAACTACCGTGTTACATCTGTCTACTTGAGAAACCTGACAGTACCGGCGCTGAGCTGCAGGAGTTGCTCGGAGTTTGCAAGGACGTTTATAATGCCTCTCACAACGATTCCCGCGAGGACAAGCTGAACAGGTTGATCGCCTGGGCTCGTCAGCCCGGCACCAAACCTATTCTGAAAGGGTTGCGCTGCTGTTTCAAAAACGTGTGGAACGCCGAAAGCGAGGAATTGGAAAAGCAGATAAATGAACACGTAAGTCGAGTAGATGAGATGTTCAGAAACGTAGACGCGTCGTACACGTCGGACGAAAGCAACCGTAAGAATGTCACTCTCCTGGAAGAACACATTGAAAAGGTGAGCCAGGTGAAGAAATCACTTTCGTGGTGTGAGGATAAAGCCGCAGCATGGCTTCAAAAGTTAGGTGGGAATCAGGACCAGCCGTTCGACGTAAAAGGATGTCGTTCGGACGGCTTGAAGAAGATACTACAGTTACTGAATGCAAAGAACGATAAGGCAAACGCGCTCATAGGAAAGTTGCAAGGCTGGAAAACAGCCGAGCATGTACAGGCACAAACCGCAAGCAGTCCTGGGCAGTCCTCTACCGTTCGGGGCACAGGTGATGACGAATTGATAGCCAGAACACACGCGGCGCAAACTGCTGCGGCAGAAACGGCTGCAGCAGAAACGGCATGGTTGAAAGAAGTGCTGGTCGCCACTGAACAATACAACACCTCAACGGAAAAGACACGTGCATGGATCCAGGCATGCAAGACGTTTCAATTTGAAAATACACGTGATATCGATATGTACAAGAAGGAACTCGATCAGCAGGTGGGAGTACTCGATATACACAACAGCACCTTGGACAAACTCAGACGCGGTAACTGCGTGGTAGACGGAACGCTGGTCGCCAGCAAGGACACTACTTTTTGGGGAAATAAGGAGAAGGAGCAGATCCGTTTTAAAAAAACCGAACCAATCACACGCACACAGATAGAGGAGGCCAAGAGGGTCATGCAGACTAAAAGAAAAGAACTGGAAGCTAAAGAAAAACGCCAGAGGCGCGAGGAAATCGTCAGAGATCTCACTGCAAGTGGCACTCTCACAGACGTGACAAGCAACCTGGCACAATACATGGACACGATCTATCCGCTCACTAAAGAAGAGGTTACGGATCTCTGCTTGCACTGTTCACATTGGACAGACCGTTTGACAGAAGACGTAGAGCGGTTGGCACACGCGTACACAAGCGGACTAGACGACGGTGCCTTACAGGATGCTCCACGTTGTATCGCGGATGAAGTCCCGGCCGTTTTCGGATTGCTTGAACACATGTGCTCGGACAACTCAGACAAGAAACAGCAATATCAACGGAAACGTAAAGAAGCCGAAACTTTGCTTGAAATCTATCAAAACCTTCGGGCAGAGCAGTGCGCGCGTGACACAGACAACGCCAGCCGCATTCAATTTCTCACAGAACGGGCTTGGAGAGAAACCACCCCGAAGAGGACCAGCAACGTATTGCTCCATTGCATCATTCAGGTTTTCAACGAGTGGACGGATCAGACCGTGCGAGATTGCACGGAAACCGTACGAGGTTCGGCGTCTGCCATACAGGCCAGTTCAGAGGATATCGAATGTTTTTCTAAGGACGGCATGCATCATCTCATTACCACGTGGGACCAAACCGGACTGGACCAAGCGAACAACCAACTGCGCGACTCACAAAAACGACTGAATGACACGCTAAACGCCCTGACGGCAGCAAAAGCAGCGGCGGGTACCCATTGGAACAAAGGAGACGGTGGTTTCGCGAAAAAACTGCATACAGCGGACAAAAGCATCAATGCAGCCATACACCAGATTCAGCTGCTGAATGTGCGTGCGGAACACCTAAGACAAAAAAACGACATGGATAACAAACACACCGGGTCCGAACACGGCGAACCTGCAGACCATGTTACCGAGGCTTATAATAAATTGCTGACCACCGGTTTATCTGAAAAAGCAAATCTGCCCGACACCATACTACAACACGTGAACAGATGTGGGCCAACAGATGAGGTTACCCGGATGCTGGATTCGCTCTTCCGACACCTGGCGCGTGTCCTGGAATGTCCCACGCGGCTGCAGGATCAGGTCAGGTTTGGCACACAGCTTGGCGTTAAACAGCTTGGGACGAGTGACATTCCTTTAGCTAAACGCCTGTACCGTCTTGTCGACATAGTTGCCGCGAGGACGGGAACCCGAACCACGTACAGGCAGGAACTGGAAGCCGGCCATGTCGTCATCAGCGGAATAGAAAGTGCCGGGAATGCAATTAGCCACATGATCACCGATCGACTAAAGCAAAGTGTCGAGAACCTGTATCCACAAACGCCAGCTTGGACATCTGTGACGGCTAACCTCGACCGCCTTCACAACATGATGGAAATGCACGACATGGAGCACACCAAGCGCAGTTGTATGGCAGATATGTTCGAAACGAAACTCAAATATGTGGAAACAGCTGCACAGGAAGCTACCACAAACGTGGACAACAGTTTTCAAAGCGTTAGCTATGCATTGTACAGTTTACGACATATACAAAATGAACTGAACATGTTGAAACAAGAAATAGCCAAGGAGCCAGATAGCGTAAACAAGCAGGAACGGGTGGGCAAGGCGGAAAAGATGTTGAAACAACGCTACATTTCACACCTGCGTAAGCAGCTAGAGGGTGTGATAAAGGATATACTGAAAGATGCCATACAGGAAATGCAGGACATCCTGGTGAATTACCACTTGACAGACGAGCACGTACACTACCAATGCATAGCGCACCGTACATGTAATGTACGCGAACTACTGAACCGATGCTACCAACTGCTCCAGGAGAATGCTCACTGGGGCGGCACGGATGGGATGTTTACAACAGGTGGTACAGGTAACAACGTCATGACACTTCTGAAGCAGCTGAAGCCTGACGATGTAAAATGGTTCGATGGTCTGGTGGGACTTCTGAACAAATCAGTTGATGCCACATTAGGCAGTACCAAAAACCTCGCGCAGTCCATTCGCAGGTGGGCGTTCGAACAGGGTGAAAAGATACTACGTTCTGAAATACCAGCTGACAGCAGGTTGGACCCGACTGAAGATGTGCCCGACTTGCGCGAATGGCTAGATAAAGCTGCTCGCATGGGTGAGCGCGTACAGTCTTCGCTCTCCACCGTTTCCTGGATCCTGCAGTCGCAGGAATACCAGTACGTGTACGATCTTGTGGCAGGAACCCTCACAGCATTTCAAACGTTAGCGTTGCAAATCACTGGATCCAGCTATCAAACGGCCCTTAAGTACGCGGATAATTTTAAACAGAGTGTGCATGCTATTGTAGACCGAATCCGGAACGACATATCAAGCGGGCACCAGTTGATCGTTGCAGAATCGGCTTTATTCCAAGGGCAGCCCTGTGACGATGTGACAGTGGCGGGAAAAGGTATTTCCGTTAACCTGCATAACATCATACGACATACAGGTGAACTACAGGACATCTTACAGGACGCTATGACCATAATATACAGTTTCCGATACGCTCATACGTGGCTCATTCAAACTGTGTATCCTTCGTGGAATAGGACACAGTCTGCCATTCAGGATTCCCTGCAACGTCTGCAAAATGAAGTAAGCACCTATATACCCCAATATATACTCGACGCATGGATCAAGCAGCTGGACGATAAAAGCAGCCAGTTGTTCTTGGATTGGTTGCAGGCAAAGATACATACAGAAACGCAAGTGTCAACTCACCTGCATACCTGTTATGGCACGAGGAATTTCATGCACGAATCAGCAAACACACAACAACAAATTATACAACTGACAAAACGAGCTGTTGACAAAGAACATGATCGGCGGACCACGCTGATAGAAAACAATGTGTCAGCATGCAAAGAATTTCTGCAACGTAAAGTAAATGAGCAAAACAGGAATCCGGATACTGACGGTTTGCGTAATGGCATAAAGACGCTTATCGATAAATGTATCCGAAAAGTTGAAAGACACTGTGAACATGGCAAGTTGATCATACAATGCATTTTAACATCCTGTAAGTGGTACGAACACATATGCAACAGGTATATGGACGACACTCGTGCGCTAATGGGGAAGAAGTACACAGAGGAAATGTCGCATTCTCAAACAGGCAACATGCGCAGCGTACCAGACATCATGTCTTGTGTCGTAGAACAGTTAGTTGCGGATATAGAGGAAGATGTCACGCAGCGAATGTTGATACTCGCCGACAAACTACATCTCGACCTCATCTCCTTACATACTGAACAGATGACGTATCACGCGAACGCGTTATCGGTGCATCACACTCTCGGATGTTTAGCAAGCCTTATGGTCTTCAGTCTGTTTGACATGCAGCAGCAACGGCTGCACGACTATACACACGTAGAGGGGCGTCTCACCGAATGTAGACGTTCTGTTCAACAAGCTGTGCAGATGTCAGTGGCAATTATGGAATATACGGAACAAAACCTGCGCAACCTTTTACAACATGATTCCATCCCCTTCGGAACTGTAGGTTCGTATAAGGCGGATGTGCTAAACAAAAGGGAAGAACTATCCCGTATGATGATGGAAGCGGAAGATGCTTTCAGCAGGTTGCAACACACATGGCCATCAACCACAGAAATTCGTATCAACATAACCGAAAACGTCAGTCTGCAAGTGTTAAACGAGGTATATAACACGTGTAAAACGAGGATCGATGCATACCAAGCGTTTTTGGAATTGATACAAAGGGCGACGCATCTTGACACACCAGACGAAAGACGAGAGTGTGAAGAATCGTGGTGGTGTGACGGTATGGTCGTCAGAGAACGTTTGATGACCGCGTTTGTTCGGCACGTGTCACATGACGACACAGACGACAAAGAAAACCTGAAACGCGTGCGCGTCTGGCTGGATAACATCCCTAAGGTGTACAAATGTACGCTTTCCCAAAAGGATGTCAGGCAGTTGCACCAAGAAAAAACACATAACATTTATAAAAAGAGCCAGAAAGAGAACAATTGGGGCTCTTGTGTAGAATACGATAGCCGGGCGGAATGCGACCTCCTGTTCAAACAAGTTATCTCATACCAGTCTGGAACAGGTATAATGCTCCATCCCTTCCCTGACGCATTAAGGCAACTCTGTTCCGCCTGGTTGGCAAGAGTAAACTGTCAAATGGATCAACAAGCCCGAATGCTCACAGTGTTAAAGAAAAACAATATCACGGTAGGTTACGAAACGTGGAATTCAACGCGTGTGATAATGGACGTTTGTGTGTCAGGTTACACGTACCCATCTGACCCGGGCGGTTGGTTACCAGAAGAGTGTTTAAACCACATGGTGCACGTTGTGCTGCGAACTCAACCCTCCCCGTTACAGGAACGTGTGTTAGTGCAGGCACATTTGAGCTTGCATGTGTGCATGCAGGAGGTCACGCACGGCAAGGTTGACAACCCACGTTCACATTACAGCTTTGCTCACATTGACGACGTGTACGCAACCAAACCGCCCGGTGTTCCTTTGGTTGCTGTTGTGGCAAATTCCACAAGTTTAGGTTTCACGCGACTAATGCGGAAACCCGAGCCAAATACGTGTTCTAGCCTTTACGAAATTATCGGACCCGTCTCTGCGTGGATGCATATCCGAGAACAGTCTGATGGCCACAACGAATTAGACGCCGCAGCAGACAACATGTCCGTAGTGCGTCCATTATTGTCAGAAGACACTGTTATGTTTCTGAATGACCCAAGTACTTTCCAAACGCAATGTACTATATTTCAACAGTTTTTCAAGGCACGCGGAGAACACGATATCGCTTTGAGTACTAGAGAGGGTGCGCGTTACGAAGGGAACTGGTTGTTCACATGTACAAACGAAAACGACTGTTACACAGTGCCGCAATGTGACATGGACACAATATTTTGTTGCACGACAGGGTTAGCGCAAGCCGCCGGACGACAGGACAATTCGTCAGAACACATCACAGTGGAAGCCGCCTTGCCGTTCAGTCGTGAACCCCTGGATCGTATTACGACAAAACAAACTGTTTCCGTCACGGACCTAATTCCGAACGATGGCACCAGTAACACATCTGGTTTATACAAGGTCGCGCGGCACGTGTTCAGGGTACTCGAATGCGTATATCCGTTTATCACGCGACAAACATTGGAAGCATTGAAGGCTGAGCATGGACGTCAGACAGGTGTTGAGACGCGGTCAGATGGCGTCAAGGGATGGTGGATCAGCTCACAAAAAGCCCAGGAGACATGGCACTGCCTGTGGGTGTACGGGATCAGGTTCTGTCTGGCCATGAAAAAAGTGAATTCCGCCAGGGCAATAAACGGTGAGCAAGACGTCGGGCCCTGGGGCGAATTGCCGACCTTTTTTAACGTGTGTGGGAGACCCGTCTACAATTTGAAAGACAAAGATCTCTTTCAATGGGTCAGGATGACGGACAGCATCATTTCGGACACGGGACGGACCTCACACCTTTTCTGGTTGGCAACATGTACGGCAGCTGTCTTCGCGTTTTGCGGCTCCAATGTGCACTGGGGCCTGAAAGCCTTGCTCGGTAAAACAGGCCTCCACCACTACGTTCTGAGCAAGGATATACCGACGCGATGGTCAACAAACAATCAGCCACGATGGGACGACCGTTTGTGCTTGCGTGTTGCCGAAACGCTAAGAGGCTTTATGGCTTATGCAGTGACAGCCGGACGTATGATCGACTCCGAAGTCTTGGAAACACTGTGGGCACAACACGGCCACGGTGTCGGGTCAGTTTGGGACCACATCTTGGAAGAATACACGCACTTGCCAACGAGATGTGGAAATGAAAACAATGGTTTTCAATTCGAAGAAAGACAGGTAGCAATGCATGAAGCAGCAGATATGCAGCGGAGTGTCCTTCAACACGTGTACGGGTTGGACAAGCCGGAAGAATACGTACAGGATGGCTCCAACGTGCGAGCGTATGATGTATCGTGGCCATGCTCGGGTATGAAAAGCAAGGCACAAGGTTGGTGCCGATTTGACGTCATCCTCTTTTCGCTCGTCACGGGTATACCATTGGCCACGTGTTACGACACCGTGGCCGGCAGCAAAATACCTTTTCATCGCGAATGGACCAATTCCACGTACAACCCAAACGTGGATAGAATCATCGATCCGGCTTCTGCTTACCCTGCCCCTCTCACGGCGGACACCTGCCCAACAGATATACTCCGGTACTTCTTCTCTTTCGACCAAAGCGCCCTGCCCTTGTTTGCTGCACTTCCGAGGTCGTCCGCGTCTAGCAGCACTCACGTCCCAGTCAACAAGTACCTGGATGGTTTGAGGGGTTCGACGTTCATTCCTATAATAAGCGTGCAGATACTTACAGACGGTCTCAACACGGACGGTGGTGAGCGGTTCCTGCCGACGGGGTACGCTGTGGCAAACGAACACAACGAGAAAGTAAACCAACTGTCGTTTGCGTTTGGCGAAAGGATATGCGGTCCCGTTGAAGCTGAACGGGGTTGGTTTCGAAGGGTTTACAGAGTCCGCACAACAAAGGCGAGCGATGACGCGGGACTCATCCCTTGGTGTGATCGCGGTCACCTGGAGTGTGTTTCGTCGGACCAGCACCCAGAATTTCCGTTGCAGATGTACACAAACGAAGAAGTTGCAAGGCCCAACGACAATGAAACACAGTTTCGTGCCGACGAACTCTCAGATACAGAACTACAAAATCTAAATGTACAGCAACACCATATGACACAGGGACACACAGGGTCAGAAGATGACGGCGTGTCTCTGTTTCACGAGATACAACAGACGGAGGAGTTGCTAAATAGCAACTCGCGTGATATATCTCCTGAGATATCTCCGTTAACTGTCTCACAAACAGCAAGTGATATATCATGCGCATATGTACGATCAAAGTCAGACGATGACGTACAAGAACACCTGCCTAACAGGAAACAACATCGCAGTTACGAATTTTTCGATGACGTAATAACACAGGGTCAGATAGACTCCGGTCCATATGCACAACAAAGGGCAGACTTAGGTAGGGAATTAACAGAGCCATTTGCTAACATGAGCATAGGAGACATTCGCACTCTATCAGGTACTGCGGAAACACAGAATATATCATCGGATACATATGAGACGGGTGACAGGCAACGATTGAAGAGCCATTCACAGCCAAACCGTCCGTCAATTCATAAATCTAAACACCCAAATACCAGACGGCGTGAAAAAGGGTTGCGTCTAAAAGATACACAATCCCACGACATCATCATTCCTAACAGAACAAATATACCCGCCAAACCAACCATACATGTATCCATGTTGACCGATCCCGTCCAAACTGCGCTACAACACATATCTCCATACACAAAGGTCTCTACAGAATCAAAAGTGATTGCGCCACAATATGGAGCCCCTAAAACAAAAGTACCTACAGAAACAGGTGTTACTGTGCCACTGTACAGAGCTCCTTACGCAAACGTTTCTACAAAATCAGATGTTACACAATCACAGGAATCCGATACGTTATTGGGGATAAGCATCCACTCGTCTGATGCCCGGGACACCTCATACGTGAAGGATGCAACAGGTGCACGTGAAGACCATCGCAAAAATGTTAAAAGTGAGGATACACGGAGACAAGGCGTTCAATTCGTCTACGAAGACCAGCCAAGCCGTTCCTACCAGCGGGAGGGTCAACGGTCCACTTTATTCGGTTCACGTGAAATGACGGCCACACCCCGCTCTCCCAGATCAAGTCGCGAGTTCATTCCGGTTGACATTCCGGTTGATCGACACGTGGAACACAGGAACATGCACGTACCAACCCCTGGTGTGCACAAGCATCAGACACAGACCAAAGGCCCTATTCATGATTCGGAACTGTTTACGGTTTTATGTAACACCCTAAACACGATCCGCCAAACACAGCCGCTTGCGATATTACCCCCCCGAAAAGGCCGTAATCTGAACGACGAGTATGACCTTATCCGGCTTTACATGAGCGACGAATGAGGTGATCATTAACATAAAATAAAAACAACAACACCTGATCTGTATGAGATAACAACCAACATCAGAAATATTAAATAGTAATTTATTATCTGATAGTCTGCCGCATGTTTAAGTGGTTCATCCTCTTTTTACCTAACTGTCCGTGCTATGCAAAGCATCTGTTATACTGAAAGTGGTGGTCGCAGAAGGGGGCATGGCCCACCACGTTTGGACGACTCCTCCCGCCTCGTAATTTCCGATGAGGATCTGTATTTGTGGGAAACGTTGAAACAGCAACATGTGGCGTGTGGGAAGCAGATGAACATCATCCATGACGACTACATGAAAAAAATGGGTGGCACATAATTTCAGAAGAACGGGATAAGGGACGTCTGCGCAGGTCAACCCATTGTAATCACCGTTTGAACACATGAAGTTGTATATGTGTTGCCACATACCATTGGCCAGGCGGACAATGTCATCAGGCGTAAATGCGGAGTACTGCCAATATACAGAGTCAGCTGAGGGAACGTGGTCTTTACACACGTGGACGGTGTCATAATCAAGCAGAAACGCCATAAATGTTTCAAATACCAGCCTTGTTGGCGCGGGCGGGTTAACCATCGATAGTATGAGGCGTTTAATGGTTAAACGTTGGTCGTGGTGCAGGTGGTTATCCGTGGCCCCGTCAAGCACTTGGTCTAATGGTAATATGGTAACGTTCTTCGGACAGACGGCCTTGAGACGCCGCCATGTATCAGAACACCTTACAATCCACAGGAAACGGAAACGTGGTTCCGCCCAGGCCTTCTCCATCACGGCTACGGATTTACCACAGCCGTCTTCCCCGATAACATGGATGCGGTCCCCAGGCTGAAACCGGTGTTCCAGCACAGCCGTTTGGTCCCTTGTCAGTTTATGTGATGTTGTGTGTGACACAACCTTACGCAGAAGTCGCCTGCCCTGAAACTCACCAGGACGCCCATGCGTCGTGTTCAACGTAGAACTCATCATCCTTCCGGCGTGTTATGATGTACCACGAAACCGAGTCTATGCTGACGTCACTCACGTCGTGCATTACAAATACGGGTAGCATTCTCAGGACAGGGTATCACATGTACGATGAAAAACGCGACGACTAGATATGTTGCATGTGGAATAAATTCAAATGATAAAAAAATGCATTGTGTTGGTATCGTGTTTATTTATTCAAGTAACATGTGTGTTTTTGTGTTTCGGCATTGCGACGTGCCAAACATTTAGATAACACGCGCCTCAAACGTGGCACCGGGAGGGATGATCAAAGCTCCGTCTTCTGTCCTGTTGCTGCTTGGGTTCACACCGGTGGCCCTCAGTGCAACGGCAACGGGGGTTACGCTGAATATTTCATCGTACAAGGCGGAAGCTGTTCTTATGATCTCGTGTAACATAGCCTGTGCACATGTTATGCGGGAAGACAAATCCCTGTCTTCGTAAACATCCATGTCAGCTCCTGGGTTCATGACATCTTTGAATGCGTAAAGCTGTGTTTTTTGCACTATAACAGGATCTGCCGTTTGACCCTCATCGTAGCCTGCCGGTTGGTTAGCTGGGGCGTCAATAAGGTTAGGAGCATCAAAACCCGGGTCACAGATTGCCACATTTGATTCCAGGTTCCCGTCTTCCAGGCAGCACTCTTCGGCAAGGCTTCTGAGCGCCGAACCACAGACGTTGTTGCACATACGCAGTTGGTTCGCCAAAATACAGACAAGGCGCACGCTGTTGGCCAGAGACGGTTGCCTGCGGGAGAACGACTGTTCGTCTTTGGAAGGGGGGTGGAACAGCTTGTCGAAGTGATGCGATATCTGGTAGTGCCCGTAAGCACAGATGGCATCGACATGCTCCGCCTCGAGCCGATCCCACCGCCGTAGCACCCCCGGTTTCGGGTCATCGTCGTAAGGCAGATCTTCCCCAAACCCCGACTCCGGCATTATTACAGGAGGTTGCACGCACAAGTAGGCACCCATGTGGGTGTTGATGTCATCCGGGCCGTTGTTGACTAGCTCCACTATGCACACGTCACGTTGGCGCACGTTAGCTTTCGCTTTCATTCGCGTTTCCCTGCACTGCTGCCAAGCAGTGGCATACGTCGAGAAATCACTAGGGTTTGTTTCGTCTAAAATAAGGGGTCGGAAAGTGGTACCTTGTGACGTGGTATCAAACTTATAGAAAAAACCAGCCGGCAAAGCCCCGTGCGTCCCGGCGCCATATGGTTCGAGCTGGTTATGAAGCGTTGTTTGTGGTATAACGCTAGGTAGTTCATTTGTACCAGTCACGAAGCAGTCAAAAAAACTATGTGGGGTAATGGCGTGACCTGTCATAGAGGACGCCCTGCTCTGTACAACCCTGCCATATACTGGGGGGTTATAGGCATGTGCCAAGCTGCATATTGATGTCCAAACGGCTTTCAAACCTGCCCGCAAAGCAAGAGTGTTGGTTGCTTTTTCACTCTCTTTTAGATTTGAATTGGCAGAAAGCGTCTTAAGTGTATTCTTCAGAGCTGTGGATTCTTTCATCAAACCCCTTTGTGGCATGCCAGGTGCTGACAAAGCAGCATGATCAGGTAGATTGAGATCTCGTACAGCTGCGTCACAGAAGGCATAGAACTGCAGCCAACCGTAATGCTTCAACAGTCTTGACAGATGCAGGAGCAAGGTCGGCTCCAGCGTCCGACTGAATGGGTGTTCCCCCAACTCCTCTTCCATGGTCAAGCGCGTGTTTGAGCTGGCTGCTTTTGCGTACTTCATCTTGTCCACGTTCCGCATGACTTTACACACTAAACCCGTCAGCACACCGGTGAACACCTCAGGCATCTTAAAGATAGGTACGGTGGCCGGAAACGTCAGGCCGTGCGCGGTCGCCTTGGCAATGCTAACAGGGGGTCCGTATGGGTTGGCGGGGTCATTCGGGGGTATCTCGTCCTTGTGTGAGTGCCTGTCGTTCGGTGTCAGCAAAGGGTATATCGGCACCAGACAGACCAGATCGTTCACAGAGAGGGTGAAAGGGCCGCTGTTTCTCATGGTTTTTACCTGGTGCTCGTTCGACGTAACCCGACCAGACTCCATCCCGACACCTGTAGAGCATGTGATGTAGTTACCAGAAATGTTCAGTTCCCCGTCCCTTCCGTGGACGTTCCACCGGGAAAGGCGTGTGTACTCCACGGGGCTAACGCCGTCGCAGGCCGACAACATCATAGCAGGGGATGTATCTCCTGTGAGCAATGGAAGTCCCACAACGAAACAGTTTTTATGTATACCCGGGCCATACCCCTGGCTGCCACCGGGCATGGTGCGCACGGGTGACAGGTATCCGTATAGATCATGTTTGTCTATACACTTGTTTTCACATGTGAGGTCCAGCCTGTCCCCGGCAGAGGACATCGCAGCTGTTTCCTGTTAGTGACACTATAAAACCGAACCGTTGTTTTTGTTACTGTTGAGTAGTTCGTCCAGTCAGACGTTATCTGCACTATTTGTGACACCCGTCATCACAAATAGCGCCAGGACATGTGACCGCCGGGAAACACAAATAAATACCAAACCACATAGGCATTCCAATCAGACACGAGCGCACATTCTACACATCACGGCACCATGAGCGGCTCGGAAAGTAACCAAGCCACGCGAGACAGTTCTGTACCCGTCGCTAGTAGCGAGACCAAAGTGTTGATACCGATCGATTGGTTGGCGCTGATAATCGGTAGGCTTTGGCAGATAGTCGGGGAATGTACGGCTTTATCGAAAGATATGAAACGAATGCAACAGGTTTTGATCGCGAATATGCAGGATCCCGGCGCGGCTTCTTTAGACGTGTTTCCAACTTCCAGATCGTCGCAAGATACGATTGAACGCAATATGAAGATGGAGGCAAGGAGCACTAGGCTGCTTGAACAGATAGGCAGAACGACACAAAATACACAAGACAGATGTCGCCCGAAGGACGTTCCTGTCAACCCAAGACGGAAAAGGAACGAAAAGGAACAGAACAAGAAGAGAGAGGAAAAGCGTGCGCAGATGATGGCAGAATCACTCCAACAACTTGATCTGGAGCCTTAACAGGGTTAAGAGACTGCAAAATATGTGGGTGCATGGTCTATGGTGTTTAACTTGATCTGGAGCCTTAACAGGGTTAAGAGACTGTAAAATATGTGGGTGCATGGTCTATGGTGTTTATACTCTTCGAATAAAACATTGTTTTTCCTTCGATGACATGTACTGTTGTTTATTGTGTGATGATGTGCGTGTGAATGATTGATCGACAAAAGCGGACAGTGAAGAGAATGCTAGTCATTACGTGTAACTGTCAATGCGATGAAAAAAACCAGACATAATCATATAAAGACGATACAGTTTATTACCTAATAATAAGTGTATCAAACCATATGCATAACCTGGTATAAATGTATATCGAACGACCGGGGTCGTCACAATCCCGTTGCGACCCACTCTTCCAACAATCCGTACCAGTCCTCAGATGCGTAAGTTTTTAGATACATACGATCATCACACGTCAATGTGCGCGTGTCGACAGACGATGCACAAACGGGAAGTTCAACCGTGAACCCCCGTGTGCCGTCTGGGTACACCTGCCATGAGATCCTAAAACTTTCACGGTAGTAGTCGACGTGAGCTGATAGGGTTCGGAGCGCATTGCGGCATATATGCAAGAAGCCTGTGCAGCTGAAGGTGCACGACTTTAGCGAGAGGTATCCTCCTGGCAGGCCGCAATTGTGTGGGTCATCGATCATGATGTCCAGACGGCACGAGTCCGGGTGCACGTTATGTTTAGCCATACAAGCGAATATTGTTCTCAACATGTGAACGGCTCTCTTCCCTGCGCCGACTGTAAATTCTACCGCCATGCACACCAAACTTTTCGCGTCCAGGAGGCTGGCACAGCCGGGATTCCTAGAGAACGCACGGTGCAGTCCCTGCAGGAGCACGAACGCCTCTTGCGATGCGTGCCCCGACCCATCTTTCCCTTGTTGTTCGTCAAGCAAGATCGCCCGCGGTGCCTGTACAAAGGAGTTAACGTCATGAAGCAACGCGTGCACATTGACTTCCTCGATGCAGGACGAACCTTCCTCCGACCGATCCTGTTTGAAAGGCGTCACTTGATCAGGGAATACAGGATGCTCGCTGAGATACTTGCGCTTCATGGCAAGACAGGTGGAACACTCCCTGAAGGGAACCACTGCTCCGCTGTGTACAGGGTCGGCAAAAATATTAAGGTCCAGGCAACAGGTAGCGTCCTGTACGCGAGAGCGCATACCACCGATGTCCAAGACGTCATTTGTGAACATCGGCACTGGCATATCTTTCGTGTTTGTGTAAAAAACTCCGGGGCGTCCGAATGGCAGGATGTCAGACTTTAGATCGTTTGACCGTTCATGTTGAATGTGTGGCAGTTGCCCTTGCGCCACGTCTTTCCCATATGCGGACAGTGACATTTCTCTGAACCTTTTTGAACTTTTGCTCGGGTCAAACAGTATCGTGTTCAACCGATATGCCGCTTTCAGTTTGAGGGCACTGTTGTATATGCGTGTTTTCCGTTTCGACCTGTGACGTTTCCACTTGTGACCCGCTACGGTGCGCCTGGTTGCACTCGTTGACGTTTGACGTCCCATTGATTTCATTCGCATGACCAATGTGTGCTATACTCCCGCGAATACACAGATGGTATTTCATCTCGTTGCACGTCCTAATAATCAACCGGACAAGCACACGCCGGGGTCACAGTACACTTTATGTCCCTGTAACACTTGCATGCACCGTTTCAACCACAGGGGGCGAAACCTACAAGAACTGTTGAAGTTTCCGTACACGACGTACATTAATGCTGCGACAACTGCCGAACCGCAAGGCAGCGAAGAATCCTTTTCGTACATCACACCCATCCGTGCCCTGTTCAATGCGCACAGCGGAGACGAAAACGCGTGATGGTAAAAAACCGAGGGGTTCAAACCCTTCAATAGGAATCCGTCGAGTGGATCCACGTCGCGTTGAGACATGTCTGACAAGCGCTTTTGCAACGTGTTTAACACAGAGACGAATGTGTTAACGTTGGCAACCGGCTGCATTGCGCACGCCTTCTCCATGCCTAACGACAATAGCATATGTTCTATCACACGGTACCAATCGTAGAATGCGCACATGCCGCACAGCAAGCACTCTGTCGGTGTGTCTTCCGGTGCCAGTTCCCAATCGACTGCCCATTCCACACCCTCAGGCGGGGTGACAGCAGGAAAAAAGGACTTGCTTTTACCTCTTAACAGGTTGAGTCGGCTTCTCTGCGACGTTCGCAGAACAACGGACCGAACCTCTTCCAGTGTTTCCGCCATCCGGCGGTACGCAATGCCGGCCTCTGAGGGTTCTGCCGCAACACAGGCCCCCGCTTCCTCAGCAGCAGAAGGCGTCAACGCATTATTTTCGTGTTGAAGTAATGCGTCAGGTTGGTGCCAAGAACGACCGCAGTGGGAACTGTAACCCCGCAGTACAAGCGTGGGGGACACGGTTCTCGTCGCTTCTGTCTCTCTACCTGTGTTGTTTCGTTCCCTTCCTGTCGGGTAAGGCCGAAACCGAGAGAAATCAGGGGCACGTCCCGAACGCGCAGCGCGTTGTGCAACATGTCCGGTTGTTATGTTTTCTTTGCACTGAACCGTATCTGTATCACGTGTAAGGTCACACATGAAGTCCCACCTGCGCTGAAACGAACGAACATATTCTGACATGTCTGACCCACACACGCCAAAGCACGCGTCTGCCATCATGCAGGTAATGTCTTTGAACCTCGACGATGCATCGGCTTTAACACACAGAGCCTCTTCGTACTCTTCCGGGTGCAAACCCGCTGTGTCCGTTTGTTGTCTGTTGCCACTCGCGTTCGTGTCGCCTTGGTGGATGTCGTCGGTCGTGGGTAGTCTAGGTAACTGTAAACCGGACGTCACAACCCACGGCCCGATAACACGCGCACTGTCTGCGCTAGTGTCTACCCTGTCGTTCGCCGGAGTGTTATGGAAGCCTTGGCTGGCAGAACGTTGCCACAGGGCCAACCCATTGTGTAACTGCAAAATCTGAGCTACAATGTGGCTGTTATTGTGCACGTGCCACGTCCTCCACATATCCCCCTTTTCAATACGTAAGAGCGGCCTGTTGCCATCCACACGTCCAGCATTGTCGTGTCCTGTATTGAACGACGAGAACTGGCAGCGGTTGTGGATGAAGTGCACATGAAATACTTCGGGTGTGATTGAATTCAACACTTCTTCGTCTAACGCGTTCGAAATATCATCGGGATCAGCGGCGGGCCGTGCTTCGAGCCGTGTCAGAGCTGCGTGTACGCGGCGCCAGTAAAGAATGACGAGGGACGTGGTCAGGCTAGAAAAGAAAGGTTTAAACTGCATGGCGTTAGCAAAACCTTCCACCCACTCACAAAACTGTTCATCGCGTGCAGCACGTGCATTAAACGCACAAACAGCGCACACCTGGCTTCCCCTTATGGCACCTACGTACTGTGAAGCGAGTAAGGGCCCATCAAAATCGCCGTATCGCTCACGATATCTTTTCCACCGGTGGCTGGTTAGTATCTCGGCTGGGGACGCATGCAATCCGTCTTTTAGTCCTTCTTGAAAACAGCTCTCGCGTTTTTGTGTCGTTCTGTTCGTTTCATGACACGCCATGGATGTCACGCTTGTCCCCGAAACATGCAGCGCGAGTATCCTGGTATTTTGTATACAACGAAATACATAACAACAAACGTACCATATATAGACATCTGCCCACTCATCACAAGAACACTTCCGAAATAGATCGATTATGAAACTTTAATAATAACTCATGTATGTAATACAAACCGTGCCCGCATATGCATCTGGATAACCCCTTTCTTCACCCCACCCCCCCTAATCTGTTTATCACCGTTAATTTACACTAAACCTTGTAATCGCACGCCATCCGCCACTGCACCGGTTATGGAAACAATAGTAGACAAGGCTAAACCTCAAGGGAGCATCTAATAATTGCTCACCTTTGGTAGGGCGACGGCGACAGTACCGTTTTAGGTCCTCAGCGTCTTGCGAGTCCTGTGACACGTAATCGTCCCCTGACATGTCACCCTCTTCTGAGCACGTGTCAACCGGTTCACCTTCGTCTAGATTGAAACCTTTTTGGCGCAAATACGTCTCAAGGCCATCCACGGACGCGGTCGGGTGTAGCGAGCAGCGGAGACGCAATCTGCAATCAGAGCGTGTCGTATGGTCGTAGTACACACACGCTGGCCAGGACGTGTTGTTGTCATTACGCTTACTTGCGGCATGCACCGGGGGAGATATCTGAAATTCGACACAGATACCGTGAGCTCTGACCTCAGCTTCCTGTCTGGTACCTGCCCAATGCCTGCTGCGTTTTGCATGTATGAAACCTAACCGCAGAAACTCATCCGCGATCTGAAACAAGGGCCTCGGACGTTTGTCGGTCGGTAAGGTTGAAGCGGCTGGCAATTGAGGACCTGTCAGAAGTGCTTCCAGCATGCAGGGCTTCACGACAATGTTTAACGCTTTCAAAAGGGAGTCACCCGTACAAAGAGACAAGTCGGCGGGAGTTGCATGCAGGAGCCGAGGGTGGTTTGTTCCCCAGTGGCACAAAATTAATTGGGCACAGCGAGAAAACTTGTCCTGCTCGCGCGTGCTTTCAACCACCCGCATAGCCATTTGGTCCACTGCATGTACAGGGGCATCCGGGCCGTTTGTTGGGCAGTTGCGTAAAAATGACGACACAGACAAACCCGAGCGTCCACGCTGCTCGATCACCAGACCTCTTTTCAGGTGTTCGTTCGAGTGCATAGCCGGAAACGGGTCCTTGTGCATCAGTCCAACAGTTGGGTCCAAGTGGTTGCGCAGGCACGTTTCGCGCATGACATCCGGGTCGGAACCGTGGCACAGGGTCGGTACCACTGTCAGGGGGTCGAACGGTTGACTACCGTCGGCTTTACCGGAATGTGGCATGCGGCACTGGCCCCTGAAGACGGCCATGTCTATAAACCGTTCTAAGTTAGCCTCTTTTCCCAACCTGTGGACCAACGGCCGCAAACTCTCATCGGCCCTCAAAAATCCAAAAAGCATGTCTTGATACGAGAGGAAAGCTTCGGCTGATTCGAAACAAACGTTAGGCGGGAGCTGCACGACTACCCTGAGCGACCGTGTCCGCTGCAGTTCGGTGAGCGTGCGCAGCAGGTTATCTTCGTCTGCGCTCACGCGACGGTTGTCATCCAACGGTCTCATGTTTGCACGGCTTGGTACCTGCGAAGGGTTTTCATCGTACACGGCGCAACACGGGGGCAGCGAGTTTGACATGTATACGAACAACCTGCTTCCAAGTATGTCTGGGTGTGTGGCCATGTACGATTCAAGTTCGGATTTTCCATGGGCGCCCTTCGTCAAAACGGAAGCGGCTGCAGATTCTGTGTCCGTTTTCTCTGGTCCCAGTGCCACACGCACAGACCCCACGAGACCCATGACGGATGTGTACAAAGCCCTCGCAATAGCGTACACTTCTGACAGGGTTGGAGCGTCATATTGAGTCCTGTATGTCATGTCTACGTCGAACATGACGGAAAACAAACTCAGTACGGGGTCCACTTTCACGTGCAAAGATCCTCCTAACTCGTTCAGGCGCACGGTGTCGTAATCGGATCGCCCAACCACGCACAAGGCCTGTTTCATGTCCATGTGGTAAAGGTAAGACAGTACATCACACACATGCAGTCCAGGATAAGCCCGTGCGACAGACATCGCGTACTGGACACGGGCTTCCGCGCCTGTGTCGCTTGGCATTCCACTGACGCGTCTCCTCTCCACTTCCGCGAGGGCTGCCTTCACCCGTGCGGTAATCCCAGCGTAATCCTTGGAAGCCCTCCATAACCGGCGGTCGGTGCAGACTGGGACGAAACCTCCCGACGTTTTGACGGGGCGCGACAACGCTGGGAGAAAACGGGCGTAGTTCCTGAACCGACCGCCGTCGCTCCCTTGCTGTAATGCATGTTGGGACACAAATGTAACACAATCCGCAAGTCTCGAAAAATGTGGAGACGGGACATCTGTCACATTTCTGTAAACAGCGTTCCAATTTGAAACAGCCAGCTGTTTTAGAGCGTGTTGGTTCTTGATGGACAAGGCTGTGGTGCGCGTTACACTGCTGTCGTGACCGCCGACAGAATCCAACCCCCAGTACACGACGGCCGGGTCGTAACGTTTTAGCTTAGCCTGAGCTACGTCAAGGGGTGTGTCTGAGAACACAGCGCATAGCACATCCCGCATGTACCGTCCCAGCTTGCACCGCTCCAACAGTGGCATCACCTTATCAAGCTGCAAACGAATTTCATATTCCGCCTGCCGTTTGCACTGTCGGCAATTGTCCGAGACGGCCAGTGTCCAAATCGCGGGGCACATGGGGTGCACTGGCGGCCGTGTGTAGATGGGGCTTTGTCCGAATGCTTCCATGATCTTACGCACCACGGTGGCCACGTGGATCCTCATCCACGAAATGTTTGCAATCACGGCCGAGATCGTTTGGTGCTGGCACATTTCTACATGCGTGTTGAATCCGTACCACCACCGCACAAACTCCACAAAATGGACGAGCCCCTCGTACCCGTAGGCGTTCGAAGAAGAGAGGCCGTGCAGGGATCCGTCTTCCAAGGACCGTTCAGTCAGACAGGGATGCATGTCGAAGGGGTTGTGGGCTTTCACGCCTTGCCCTTCTAGCCAGTCTGACCACATCGCCCACAACTTCACGTTGACAGACATGCTGCCCGCCCCGTCTGCTTTTTGTAGAGGTCGCATGGAGAACACGTGCAATTGTAGAAGCGCAACGACAGACACGTGGGTGATATCCCTGTGTGTGATTAACGAGGCAAAGGATGAATCCGTGTCGATGGACGCCCTGTGCTGGACATCCCACACACGGTCAATGTACAACCGCTTACAGAGGGTTTCGTACACGTGTGTGTCAGTGGGGCATTGCGAGGCCGCACCGGAAAGGGCCGGCGGCAGGTAAAAGCGCGACACGTGCTTTAACACGAAGTGGACGGAACTTGCCTTGCACACCCACCGGCGGATCGCGTCAGACGGATAAAGTGAATTGCCAACGATAAAAGTTCTAGGTACATTACGTAGAACTAAAACGGGAAGCAGTGTTACGGTGCATGCAGCTGTAGCGGTCTGCCCCCGTGGGATCTCATGTTTGTTTGTCAAAATGGCGAAGACGACGTTCACGGGACGGGCAGGAGACAAACTATTGCACGCACGTGATTCCCCACGCGTTCCCCCTTTTCCCATGTCTCCGTTTGATGACAGGTATGTATTTTCCGCAGCTAAGTGGTCAAAGAGTAAGAGTGCGCGCCACTGCGGCGGGCTCACGCATGACCTCGTCCACACGTGTTCCGGCCCTTGTCCTTCGCCTTCTGAAATGCCGTCGTACACGTCCGGGTACACCGTACTTATTAGAAGATCTGTCAGTTTGGCGTAATGGGCAGGTTTCACCCATACGGTGAGTTCACAGTCAGGATGCCAGCGTGGAAACAGTTGCTGGCAGGGGTGCTTCAGCTGTGCCATTTTCCACTGCGCTTCGTTGTTGCGATGGGAGAAAGTGTCCAGGGTAGGTTTGATAGTTTCACATTCGACCTTATGGTCCGGAACAGGCACCCGGGAGGGGATGCGGACCCATGGCTCGAAAGTCTTTACTCGTTGGGTGTTGACGGCTTTCTGGAACTCGCAGACAGTGTGAACAGGGAGCGTGAAAAGGACGCCGCAGCCGACCGCGTGTCAGACGGTGATTCGGACCTCTCAGCCAGAGACAAGGAGCGCCACGGGGCTCAAGTTGATATGTTCAAGCAGCTCTTACACCTGGACGATGTATCACGGGAGGTCGACGAGTGCAACCCTCTCAGCAAGAATTTCGTCGACGCCGCGGTTTACGGACTGACAGAGTGCGAAAACAACAAACGGAATATAGACGATATGATCAGGGCATTGGAAAGGCGTGTCACAACCTTGCGGGACCTTGTCCAACGTGAAAGCTGGGAAATACTTGAGGCAAACCGCCGGCACTTTGTACGCGAAGGAGTATCTGCTGCAACCACGGACTGTCCTCCTGGGGCAGCTGCAGAAACGTGGCCCGGGACGAAGGACCACCAAGACGACGAGGCCAACTGGAGCGCGGCTAAGCGAGAACTGAGATCAGCCGAGGTGCTTCTGGCTGATGTGAAAAGGCACTCTAAAAAAGCGTCCGACCGTCAGTCCAACATGTTGAAGACTGTTGTCAGTTCCTACCTGTTGTTCATTAACAAAGCAAAGATGGCTAAACGTGACGAAGCAACGAAAGTCTGTGTGGACCTGGCAAAAGCTTTATACAGCTCTGAAGGTGACGCAAGCGGGGACGTTGTTCCGGATGCTGAACGTGCAGTCAGTGCAGCCCGCGATATAATGAGCCATCAGTTTTTGGCAGAGGCACAGGAAGAGGCTGTGAACACGATGCTAGATGCTAATCTAAAAGGTGCGGTCCCGCTGCCGAGCAGTCGTATGAACCTGTGCGCGCCAGATGTAAAAACAAACCGCATGTGTTCGCAAGAATCTCCCGGAGCATCTGATGTATGCGACCCCAGTGGCCAGATTACACAGCCGCAAAGAGCAGTGAAAAAACATCACGCATGCGCATCATTGCCTGCTGTTCAGCGCTCCTGAATGCATCATGTGACCCGCGGTACGTCATGATATATATAAAAAACCACATTCCATATATAAATATATACCGATAACATACGGGTCATGTACCATTCAGGAACACATTCTCAAGGGAGCACGAAGAGAGGGCCGGTGTTCCTTGCATACGACAAATCCGAACCCGTGATCTTATAGATCATGGACCTCTTGTGCAGAGAAACCATGTCGGATCTCGGTGACACGCCAATTAACCCTCATCGAAAAGTAGAGCTATTGAAACCTGAAGAACTAAAACGACGGGGCTTAGAGCGTATAGGCAGTGGTACATACGGGCACGTGTACTTACATACGGACACGGACCACGTGTTTAAAATATGCCAAACGAAACACGCAAAACACGAGTTAAACATTATGGAACATTTGAAGGCGAAAGGTGTCAATGAAGACCTCGTTTTGTTGCAAGAAAACGCGCGTAAACACAAACTGTTCGCGGACGTGGTGGAGGCTTTGACAGGGAAGGCCTATCGCATTGGATCAGAAGTGTCGCCGATAACCGAGCTGTTGGTGTCCCAACGCATGGATATGACGTTGCACACGTTCATGCATTCGTGCCTGTACGACGACGACCTGGCTTGGACGGTCGCGTCTAAAGCGTCCGAAGGTGTTCTGCACCTGCACGATCTTGGGGTTTTCCATTTTGATCTGTCTGCCAAGAACGTTATGTTGAAAAAAAAATGGTGCATGCCACCCGATGTCAAAATTATCGATTTCGGTAACGCCGCATGTCCACAAGAGGACCTGATGCCCAACCACGTCTGCCCTTTCAGCAAACGTCTGTGGGACCCGACCATCTATTGGACATCCCGAGCTCCAGAGCTTTTTTCACGGCTGCGCCCCCACCTCACACCCGATGTGGGCAAGAATGCAGACTTGTGGGCCTTAGGTGTCATAATAGTGGGTTTGCTGCACCATTCGTTAAACAACGAGACGGAACATGTGGGGTTTGCTGTCTACCGCCCTCGGGCGTGCTGGCTGTCAGTTTCAAGTTCCGAGGAAAGACATCGAAACGCCGATTACCTGTTTTGGCCGCAATGGCAGGACACAAGACGCGTCTACAGAACCGCAGCAACATGCCGTGAATTCTACCGGGTGAAGGCCACACAAGCTGATGCCGCGCTCAGTGTGCAGCAGGCATCTGTCATTGTCAGCGGGTGTCTCCAGCCGTGCTCCAGGTGCCGCGTGGACAAGACGACCTACAGAGACATCCGTCGATGTATCGATGGCGGCAGTCCCAGTGATGCTCACGTCACAGCTCCGGGATGCAGGTGTCAAACACAGGATGTGTGGACAGAAAAGTGTCGGCACAGCGTGCGAGAACCATGCGACCCCCGGTTCCACTCAAATCCTCACGCTGAAGAATGGCGACGCCTCTGCAATACGCTCTCGATGGCTACCACCGCTGACCTCAAGCAGACGCTGTCCGCCACAGACGCTGCCACACTTGAGACAGATGTTCCCACAGAAGAAGCACAAGCTCTTTTGAAGGGCGCTCTGGGCAGCCTTGCCATGCTCACAACAGGCCAGACATCGAACTGGTACTGGTGGTACTGGAGGTTGGGGCGCGTCACAGCATCGCACATGCAAAGGTTCATATGTAAGTCACAATCTGTCATGCTCAATAGTTTTTACAAACTATGGAAAACACCCGAAAGCGTCTGTGAAGCTGCACGGTCCTCAGCCGCAGCAGCGACGAACCCTATGGCACACGGTTTGCTTTTCGAACCGATCGTGATCGACGTACTGCGTGACGTGATCGGCTTCGGGCAGCTTAAGAGCACGGGCCTGGTCTTGCACCCTGACCAGGAGAAGTACCCCATGCTCGGCGTTTCACCTGATGCTGTGTTTGAAGACATGACAGGGTTCATCGAGGTGAAGTGCCATTTCAGTGCAACAAAAGATTGGTCAAACATGAGCGGTCTAACACACGTGAAGGGATACAACCTGAAGGCGTTTGACAAGTCCTTCAGCCACGTCGGTCTGGACCGGCTGCCGGCCTTTTCACGCTTGTGTAAAGAAGAACGAGGCCGTAAGAAACCGTTCGCCGAAAGGAACGTGTACGTTGAGATCGACGCAGACCTCTGCCGTGCGACGGACGAGTCGATAGATGGCTTGCAAGCGCTCATTAAGGAAACGCCGCAACTATCGGTACGCCAACACCCCTTTGCGTATCATTACTTGTTTTTGAACATACACAGAGGCTCAACGTCCACGTACGTGTTAGACTACACGGTCGAAAACGTGGGGACGGACTGCGGGGACACAGAACGTCACCTGGTGTGCAGTCTTCATCACACGATCACAGCCCCGTCAGTGGAAGGGCCGTTCTTACTGCCGGACAAACGAAAGTCTCAAACAGAAGTTTCCCCCGTCACATCACTGAAGGACACGGAAGCATCACTCAAAGCGCCAAGCGGCACTAGGAGCAGGGTGATACTCAACCCGTTGCACCCATACGCAGCCCAAGTGATCGGAACATGCGGAGTGATCGCCGCATCAACGGGGAGGCACGTTATAGACACAGAATCAATCGTCTGCTCGGCTTTCAACGAAAATATCCCAGAAGACCTGCTTGATGACAACGACTGGCACAACATGTGGGTACTGGCAGAACATACGCACAAGAAACTGTTCCCTCTGACTGGATTGAGATCACTGCCGAGGTTTCTTGTGTGTACAAACGTGATAGCTACAGACCGGATGGTAGAAAAAATGTTTGATTGTATAAAAGAAAACTACGAGATATGCCACCGGTTAACCAGATGACATTCGCGCGGTCCGCCGTTACACTGCAACCCCCCCCCCCACCCCTCCCCAATTTCACATATATGTTTTTATAAAGTGTTATCACAGAAATAAAGACGGTTTTCATATCGTTGCGTTGGTGTCTTTAGTCTATTATTATGTTGTGGTATACACGCACACGCTTTATCTTTTACACATTTAAAGTACATACAGAATCACAGAGGAACATCAATCTTTAATATGAAAACACTATACAATGCAGAGCTGTGACGGAGCAAAAAAAAGCATATATGGTACACATTTCGGCGCAGATGATATATAAGTCTGATATATCACACGTGCCAACATTGCAGTTATTTTATACACAATCATTATACTGTATCATATGGGCGGCGGTTCCGTCCGATCTTCGCACATGGTCCTGTCGCAAGGATCGTCTGTAATCGGTTCGGGCATATTACGCGCAAGGTACAGTTCCTCAATTTCTTCATCCAGTTTCATATTTTCACCTTGTCCTCTTCCCTCGCCGTCCTCACCGTCGTCCGATTCTGAATCGCTGGACCACATATCTGCGCATGCATCTTTCACGTCGTTCAGCCGCTGTAACCACATCTGCTTTTTTCTCTCCTTTAAGGCACGCCTTTTCTCCTTGTGAACCGTGTTCGTCAATCCGCGTTCCATCCGGGTGTTAAAAATACGCCTTTTCACAGGGTCAATAACGTTGCGCCGAACGGCACCGTACAATGCATTTTTCGTCGATCCCGAGTGATATACCTCACGCAAGGCTTTTTCTCTAGCAACCTGTTTGTCTGTATGTTCGGTCTGACGGACTTGAGCGGCCGCTCGTTTTGCCATTTCACGTGCACGCTGCAACTCGTCTTTGTGCATACGGTACCATTCGAGTGTCAGGGCTCTTCCCGTAATCCCGTATTTTCTTTCACTCGCCAAGGCCTTGTGTTCCAATACGTCCGCTAGGCGTGTGCAAGCGGTCATGCGACAAGCCAAGCGAAATCGGTCATTCAGATCTGCTACCTCTCTGTTGTGACTGACCTCACTCGTCGATGGTCCCGGCGACACGGGTTCGCGCACCGTACCTGTGCGTCCACTCCGGATATCGAAAGACATAGTTCTTCTGTACTTGTCACCTTTCTGCGACGGATCGACAACACCTGACATGTCCTGATCAGTATCAGTCTTTGCATGCCTCGCGAGAACGTCCGTCGTCATGGTTCATAGCGGTACGTGTATATCATCATGCTACCCTTGGCTTTATCACGTACGTGTATAACACGTACCCCAAACCTGCTAGCACAGAAAGCGTCAGGATCGTGCAAATAATCTTGCTGATTATACGTGAGCAACACGATTCGCACACGTAACAGTCACCGTCAGAGTGTTTCCCACTGCGCCGACAAATGCCACAGCGCTCCACCAAAAGTGACACGTAATACAACACCACCCAACACCCCGCGCTTAAGACGCCTGCGTGCCAGTACGCAAACTGGGGGACGAACGCGTCACAGGATCGTAGGCGATGGGATGAATACGTCCCCATCAAACAGGCCACAGTGAGAAATATAACCATGGCATGCAAAGCTCCGCACGCGCCGGAACAGACCAACTTGTTGTGTCTGTGTCGTGTGGACACGCTCTTTCGGTCATTTTTCCCGATCGGCCAGTGGAACCCGGTGAATTCAAACTGGGAATACGGCGGAGGAGGTTCATCGGTGCCCGTGTGCAAGTACCGATCGGCTTCCTCGGACACAACGGCTTCCATTGAGTCCACTCCGTCGAGAATGGCAGGTTTCTCATCGGGTTTTTCGCCCTGTGTCGGCGGCACTACGAGATTCGGTTCCGCATACGTGAAGCGCGGACGCGATACATCGGATTTTGGGTTGTGGCCTCCGGGGACGGCTGGGTTGTCGTTACAAGCTGTTGTTTTGTCTGCAAGTTTCTGTTGTGCTTTTTCACGAAGACCATCCATTATACGGATGTGAGCTACATGCAGTTTATGCGCAGCGTTGCGCAAGTGCATGCTAAAAACAACGAACAAACATAGACCCACAAGTGGGAAGCACACAGCGTCAAACAACATCTCCTGCAGCAGCTCGTCATAGGCCGCAACAAGGCGTTCCGGGGGTCGACCTGACGAATCAGTGGTAGGAACAGGTGACGCGTTCTCACTGCAAAGTAATATGCCGACAGTACACCTGAGTCTACGTGGGCGTCTCAACCAGCAGGCGCTTGTCGGATATGCGGTTTGTGGCAAAAAGTAAGGTTCCATAGAGGCGTTGCGTCCAGAGCGTAAATAAATGCAACCGCAGTGGTCGTCCTCCGGCCACCACCCAGGGTGCCACAAGTGTAGAGCGCTGATGATCCCCGCAACCATGCAGGCGATCGACGCAGCTAGGCCAGTGGCTACCTGAAATGTCGTGTGTCCCATATTTAATGCCGCACACAGCACGATAATGATCCCGCATTGATCGGTGAGGCAGCTGTCATTGTGACATCAGACAGATACACATCCCCCACTGCACAAATACAAGTCTCTGTTATGCAGCGATGGCTTTCGCGATCTGACAGAAAAAAGAAACCCAACCTGGCACCCCATGTGGCATCCATCCTGTGAAAAGCCCAGGAGAAGCATGGTTCTTGTGAATTGACGGGTTAACCACGTACAAATAAGCCCACCTGACGAAAACAGAGGACACACATTTAATGGTTTCCAGCGGGACGCCATTGCGTTCCAGCTGACGACGAACAGACAAAGCGAATGCGAAAAAAACCAAAGCGTGTCCATAATAGCAGAAACCGTTCGCCACGCGGCCTAGTATGATATTCAGACTCTTTTCAATGTCATGTTGCCCGTTCAGACATGACCACCACCTCTCTCCCGCAACTTTGATGTCCTTCATGTTTTCCAATTGCTTTATGCACCCTCCCAGTGCAATTTCCACGTGCGCGTACGGTATAAAACAATCAGAGCAGACTGAGCGGTTATCGTGGCGTTCAGGGAATTGACATACGAAAAGATGATTCACGATTCGCCTGGCCGTAGAATGGGGCATAACAAGCGGATATCTTCTACGCATACCGTTATTCGAGCGTATCAGCAAACTTGTCTAATGTGGCGTGAACGACTTTGCGTGCGGCGATAGTGCAATGCCTGGTATCCTGTCTTTAATTTGCGAAACCACTCACGCCCGAAAACGGTGTTACTGCAAATTGCTACACACGTCACGCGCACGACTTTCGCACTCACGTGGGAACGTCCACAGATATTTTGGTAGCAAGTCGTCGGAGAAGTTGAGTGTCATTGCCGCGGCCAAATGTCGACATCCGGGTTAACGTCTGGGACACATGTCCGGCTAGTCGAGGCGTTTATCACGGATAACAGTACACTTAGGAGGACGCCGGTTTGTAACTGCACGATCAGGCAATTATTCGAGAGACGAAGTGTCACACATTTTTTCATTATTGTGTCGTTTCAACGTTCCTGTGCCTGAGCATCCAACACCTGCTCACCAGCAAATGCAAATAGCGTTCACGATCTGTCCCAAAGGGCGTGCTGAGTGGTTTCAAGGACGAGGGCGGCTGCAGTGAATAACAGGTACATGGCAGAGAGTACGTAGAACGTGATGCACGGGGGCTGAACTATTCCTGTTTTCGCCACGCGCACCATCTGCACCAAGAAACTTATGAACCAAGGGATGATCATGATCACATGCAAACCAGACACGATTGCGGATTTGGAAGAGGCTGTTACCATCCCCGTGAGACTGTAAAAATCACGTGGATCACCCTTCGTGCCACGCACGTTCTCTTTGTCATGCACCAGTAACCTTTCGCCTTCATGGTTTTCCTCACACGTGTCACCTCCATTGTCATCTTTTTCGTCTCTGAATATGTAAGTGTTTTTTCGAGGTCCTCGTCTACTCCCAAACGTATGTTTATTACGTCCCTCATGAGCGGACATCTTCGTCTCCCTTGGGTTGTTCCTTCCGGAAATACGGTACGCGAACACAGTCAAGCAGATCATGCTGGATCCATATTGTATCATACAAATAGGAAGAAAAGAACTGTCGTCACATAAAGATATATGTGCCGCGCCTGTTGTGATGATAATGCCGTATGCAGACACAAGAACAAAGGCGAACATGATACGAAGACGGCGACCTCTGACGAATGACGCCTTGCCGTTCATCGTTGTCTATGCTTTCGTTATTAGGGCAATCATATACAACAACCTGAACAGTAGGAACACCCCCAATCCAATAACCAACAGAACCACACAGCCGCTACTGACACAGACCTGTATTTGGAAAGGGGCCATTGACCTCGTTCTCTCTTTACATCAACGTTCATGTCAATTCGTTATCGAGCCGTTACGGGAATTGAGAACAGTGACAACCAAAGGTATAACGGAAAACACGTTTTTGTTTTTGTTTACCCTCGAGGATCCGCAACATGGCCGCTATACCACCGCCACACCCACAACTGGGGCCTTGGGCCTTTGCATTTGACAACCATCACCTGGCCCCTTACCTCAACACGGGCGTACAGGAACTGTACACACTAGCGAAGAGTTACGCCACGGGAGGACTGCTGGAAAACGACCCTATGGATGCACGGTTGCTGGAATCCAAATTTATCAGATATTATAAATGCTATGTGGCGGGTGCGTCAGTGCGAGGCGTTCAAAACACACCCCTGGGCGTTTGCTTGGTGCAAAGTTTCGATCCGCACATGATGGACTGCAGGTACGAAGATGTCGAATACGTCAGTAAAGACGCTGTGATGTCGGAACCGCCACAGTCAGACAAGGCGCCCCCGAGGACAGTTCAGAGGCGGAAAAAGAAATTCACCTTCGCCTTGTCACATTCAGCCTACCTGGATGTGCCCTTTGACGTGCTGAACGTATTACGCACAAAGTTGGCCAGTGAAACAAACGATGCTCACACCACAGAACCTATCGTCCGGTTCGGGTATATGATGCAAGACGGCATGAGGGACCTCATAACGAGTCTGCGCGCCGGAAACATGGCCCACATGGGCGAGTTCCTGAGGGACATATCGCCGGACGCAGCCATTATGCGGGCACTGTACGCTACCAGGTTGCAGCTGCAACGTGCCCCTGACCCCAACCGCATAGCTCTTATGAAATGTCAGGCACTGAATGAGGCGGCGAGGATGTTTATGGCGAACCTGTTTTCAGTCCGGCTGGACGCATACGGCGCTGTCCGCCGCCTGGCGAACCAGTGCAGCCAGCAGTGTGACCGGATTCCTTTCATCCGCGAGAGGTCGCAAAGAGACGAAGGGGCGCCTTGGTCTGGAGCAAAGGCAAAATTGAAAGTCGCCGTGGAGGAAGCTGAGGCCCAGCTCAGCAGACCGGGAGCCGACCCGCCCAGCATCACTCAGAAGCTTCACCTGCAACGGATGAAAGATCTTTTGTCCTCGGAAAGTGAACTGTTCGATGCCTCGGATGTTCTGTGTGTGGTGCTGATGGGACCCGAGACTTACCAGCAGATGGCTCAAGGTATGTCAATGTACCGCGTGCTGATAGACTTGCGCCGTGGTGTGCTCCGCATAAACAAAACGGAGGAACAGATGATCGCACATACGGGTATCATGGTCCTTAACATACACAGCAACAAAGAGACCGTGAAAGACAGAGAACCGACAGCCGAAGAATACGTCTCGATCATGCGGGGCCCTGTCGACAGCAACGGGGAACCTACGGAGACTCTTTTCGCTGGAGTGGAAAAGGGTTACGTGGTACAGACATTCCCGGGGTTGACCCACAGAGACGGTCTGGTCTTGTTTTCGAAAGACGTCAGCGATGTGACAGACGTGACACGCCGCGTGGACCGTGATGTGACACGGGACATACTGCACGTGACGCAGACCACACCGATAGCGCTGTGCAGTCAACTAGACTACGTGCTGGACCGCTTGCAGAACCCGTCTTGTACTACAGGAAACCTAGGTGACCCACACCCAGTCAGGAACCCGAGCGCAAAACAACGCCTGCAAGTGCCCGTGAGCATGACGTGGAAAACCTACGGGGGCCGCGACGAAACCGTTACGGCTCTCCAGGCACTGATCGACGTCCTTTTCAACCCGGACCTGTACAATTTCGTGAGTACAACTAAAAGGTACAACACGCCTTCCAAACTGCATGCTGCAGGGACATCCGGACCTTCCGGGAGAAATGACGAAAGTACACACACTGCAGGAGTATGGGACGTCTTTCCTCCAAAAACCCGAGCATCCCTGTGTGATGTTGTTGCACACCATGACGTATCGACCACAGCTTTGAGGTTGCATGAAACTGAAGGGCCTATGGCGAGATCGTACGGATGGACCTGTGAGAACACACTGCTATTGCCTCTGCAGCGCAGCCTGAGTAATGTGGACCACATGAACTATCACCAAGCGGGATCTGTGCGTCTGCTCCATGACCAACCTAACCCCTTCCAGACGCTACACTTCATCCCAAAGAATCTTGACAAAACATCTTTTTCAAAATTGTGTGAAATAACAGGTGGTACAATACCAGACGGGTTCAAGGAAGGAACATCCGCGCTGTTCGTACCGAGATTTCATCTTGAAAATATACCGCTCTGTCTCCGACCCCTGTCCAGCGTTCAGGACGCGGGTGAGAGCATAGCGAGGACGCATTACCCTTACCTGTTGGACCCCACTGATCCGCGCTCAGAGGCAGCCAGGGTCTGGAGTACGTCGTTGAACCACTCTTGTCAAGACCTGCTCTGCAAACGCTGGGAAGCGATGCTGATCGCCAAGTACCCCACTGACATGTTGTTCGTCGAAAAATTTCACACACACGTTTGTGAAAATGGAGAAAGCATTGAATTCCAGTACCTGCTACGGTCAGCTTACATATTTTCCGCTTTCGGAGGGGTGCTGACATGCGACTCAAACCTGACGCTGATGAAGGCGATCGCAACAGTGCCACTCCCCCCTGTATTGAGGCAGTTCCCGCCTTTACAAAAACTACAACAAGCATGCCGTGGCATAGTGAAGTTAACTGAAGATGTCGCAGGGTGTTTGATGAAACGGTTAGCTGCCGATCTGCAGGTTTTGGGTCACGGGCAGATAGCAGCAAAACTCGTGTCATCCGAGGCAGTGACGTTCACAAAAAAAGAATCTGCAATATTACTACGGCGTAGTCAAGAAATCAGCAGTTGTACAGACCTTGCTTTACCCACACCGCTACCAATGGGCGTGACGGCGTCTAACATGTGGCAGCATGTCGACATGAAAGACTCAACGGACGTGACGTGTTTCGCATGGATGCGGCAGGATCCGGATGAGTTTGCTACTCACCCAACTAAGTACGATGTGACTAAAAAGGCAAAACGTGATCAGACAAACGCGTATAGCAAATTTCATGTTAAGATACCAACTAATATATTCCAAACAGCAACGCCACAAGACATGATTCAAATGAAGACATTTTACAGCATAATGCAGCAACTTTGCGGGAGCACAATGACAGCTGTTAAACCACGTCAGGATAACCAACAGATGGCCGCGTGTGTCACGGTGGCTACAGCGAGGGACTTATTCAAAAAGACAGCTCGAAATAACCGACACTCATCCTGGGACACTCAAACACAATTCTACCCTTTAGATAACACGGTTTTCCGCATATCAGCTGTACCGGCAGCCAGTCTGCGTATGAAAACAACAAACGGTGGCCTTTACAGAACGGAAACTGCATTATGCACGGACGGGGTCTTCCTAAAAAACGCCGTCGACATTTCTGGTGACGTGAGCCACATTACGCTGAAAACATTTGAGGGTATCACGTTCGAATACGACGACGACACCGGCTTGATAAAACCATCCACCAAAACGAAACTGGAGGCTGCAAAAAAGATTGTCACAGATGAAACAGCCCAAACACTGTGGTTTCCCCTGCCCTTGTCCCTAGAAGTGATGGACGTAAACATGTGCGAAACCCTAACGGAAAATAAAGGAAAATTGATTGGAAAGGATATACCACGGTACAACGGGTGTGACATGCAGCCGGACATATACCTTTACGCTGCGGCACATCACCCAGTTCAGCGAGACGGCATTCACTCGCGCCGCGTAGCACTTTCGCAGTTGAGCCCGGAGGCCAGGGTGATGATAACACCTGTACAACAGACATATGCAACAGCAGCCGGTATATGCGCTCTTGCAAAGCAGGCAGGTCATGCCACCCTGGGTTGCATGGTGCTGCAACACGACAAAGTGGAAACAGAACACCTGTTCGCAGCCACCCCTGCGAGTATATGGCTCAGACAGGGACCCGTGCACACGCAAGAGACGATCAACGACACTCACAGTGGCACGATCGTGCAAGAAATGCTCCGTTTTTCTGAAACCAAGATGGGCACATCAGGCCTCGTTGTGCCGCACGCCATGTTCACAGGAAACCGCACAGACGGGGCATACCACCCAAGGGTCTCCTGGCAAGGCATCGACAGGAACGCACGAAACATAACATCTGACGTGGCTACGTTGTACGTGGAAAGTGCAAAGGCGTACGGGAGCAGTCTCGCCGGAAAGATGACCGCAAGCTCCACAGGCGCAGATCCCCTGCAAAAGACAGCCGGTTACGTTCAAGGACACAGCGCCTATTGGCCAGAGAGGGACGCGGGTCGCGGCCAGGCAGAAAAGTCCACAACCGATATACTGTTGGTGCCTACTTGCATGCCACTGGAAGCGTTCTGCAACGTCGTGGACGTGCGTAACCCGGGCAAGTCGGACGCTTTTCAAGACTGTGCCAACCGGATGACCCGCTCCATGTTTTTCACGGGGGAGGCTTCCGGTTTCAGCAACCCGTGGGCATCATTGCCGTTCTCCTTGGCTTACGTAGGACATTCACAGACGAGTGTAGGGGAACTGTTGCGCATGCCTCAGACGATTGCTGAGAGGTCACCCGTTCACAACGGACTGGACCGCGGCCTGACCGAACTGTTGGAGAACATGGAACTTGGCCATCTAGGGAGGAAAAGGAAAACACCAGGAGCAGACGTTCCTGTACCCGGATGGAAGGTCGGGACAAAAGGAGATGCAAGCCACACACATATCAGTCCGATGAGCCTGTCCAATAGCCCGGGCCAGTACCGACATCTCAGCCACGTCCTAGGCGGGGCCGTGCCAATGACATCTTGTTCAGCCCCTCACCTGTCCTTGGATAACCGTACATGGGGTGAGCCCACGCGCTTCCCTGACGGAAACTACAAATTGAACGGGTTTAACACATTACTATTCAACCCAAATGCCAACCCTGCCACGTCTGGAGGCCGTCCAATGGCATGAAAGGGATTGGAGCGGTAATTGTCAAAGACGTTGTAAAATGTTTTGGAACTGTTATCTAATAAAGGTTTATAGTCGCAAGCATTCGTTGTTTGTTATATGTTGCGTACATGGTTATGTTCAAACACACACACAACACGCCGATCCCAAAAACAACACAACACATGAACACAATGTCGAATACCTCTTTATAACGCATGCCAAAAACACCCCACAATGTTGGTCAAATGTTTGGTAATACTAACAACAAGAATATGCAAACAAAGTTCAGTCCTGGTTTGAGAATCTGTGAGAGTCCCCTCCTCTTTGCAATGTCTCCTATCGTACAATCCTGTACGTGGGGGCAGAGCGCGTTAGGCTATACATCCGTTGACACAATTTCAAAACGCATACGACCTTTGCCCCACTCGGCTTCGTCCTCTTTCAACATGTATCCGATATTTTCCAAGCAGTAAATAACGTACGAAAGCAATTCGGCATCAGCGGACATGGGAGTAAATTTGTAAATTTCCAAGATGATCATGCTCTCCAAAAACGGGATCTCGCGACACAACGCTTTGTAGACGGCTGCTTCCGTTTCTGGTGACAACACAGGACCGGACTGGTTATTGAGATTCATCAGACAGAACAGACACGATTCTGGTGGCCATGGGTCCACTTGCAGGTGCTTCCACACATTCAGATGACAATTGGTTGCCAGAGCGAGACTGTAGCAATCAGACAAGTCAGAAGCCGACTTTCGCGCTCCCCTGATGAAGTCTACCATTTGCCTGGCCGCTTCAGCATTTACACTGGTCATGGCGGCTTTTAGAAGGACGAGCCGTCTGAGTGACACCGACCGCTTAGGTCGAGGTTTATCGCGACGGCTCACTGACGACATCGCGAGGGTCACAACTTGTACATATATGCAACTGGCACAGGGCCGTGTATCACTTATATAAGTAGTGGCCTGCCATTGGGGACGCAGACGTAACTGCACGGCAGGCCGTCAATGATACGATACGGGGGGTTGTGTTCCGATCATATCATACGTTAAAGAGTTGCTGTCACGTGATGACGGAAACGTCGCCATGTGTGACCGGCAGTCACATCGCTTCTGAGAATGGGAACATGACAGGTACGAGGATCATGATTCTTGCATGGAGGTTTCATGCCATATCCCACGACGGAACGTGTGCCTTGGCTACTTTCACCTGCGTTCCGTGTGAGGGGACAGATAAGGGCGTCCGATATCTGCCTCTGCCTTTTAAAATACCGGGAGGGTTGAATGTCAGGTTACATGCACGTCTGCCGAAAGACCACAGGGACTCGCATACCTGGAAGTGCCCTTGGACATTCTGTGACAAACTCCCGACCGAAAATAGCGTGTGGCACGATTTCATACCTCACCTTTTTCAGGCACTCTGCATGCACCTATCCGCTGCTAGTAGGAACAAAGAGCACCCGCTCGCCTGTTTCCCTCCGCTGATGACTAGTGGTGTGCGACCTGTCTTCCTGCCGCCACCCCGTGGCGGGACCGGGAGGTACCCAGGTGTTCTCTCACACTTTGCGCTTGACCATTCGGAGATGGACATGCGTGCGTGGCTGCATGTGAAACGCTTACGTTTACCAAAAGATGTCATCGGAAATGTTTCCTGGCCTGCACACGACCTCCACCGGAAATCGACAAACCGTGCGACCGACGGTGATGCGGACGCAATCACGGAGCGAACATTCACACGAGTCGTCAATTCGGCCGTACACGAGTCCCTCAACGTATGCAATGGTCACCGCCAAAGGCACAACGCTGTCGCATGGGACCCGCTTTCGCGCGCCGTCATACACTTATTGCAGACGTCCGGTGCCACGATGAACGTACCCTCAGACATGTTCACATTGCCACAGCTCACATTAGCACGATGCCCTGTACCACAAACAGCCAACCCTTTGAGGAAAGCGCGTGAATTGAGTGCATTTTCCGAAATGCTCAACCAATGTTTAGAGGACACGGAGTTCTGCGGTGCGTTCCTATTGTGTCAACCTCCGTCACACACGCTCCCGGATGACATCCATTGGCTGGACGTCAGCTCTGACCTAAGTGACATCAGACATGGTGCCTTCGCGCAGGCGTCATGGGTCCTGGAACACATGTGTCCTTCGCCCCTGCACAGGTCGGAGCTTTTTATTATATTACCCTACGGTTGTGTGGTTACTGGCCAGGGTAAATTGGCCTTTGTGAATTCGGGTGTCCCGTGTCACGCAGGCGAGGATAGCCTGCACGCCCATATATCCATCATGGGATGGCCGCTGAATTTGTCACCTCAAGCTTTTGTTGCGGATGTCGCCATACCCCTGTCAAAACGGCATAGCAAAAGCACAACAGAACCACATAGCCGAATCCCAATTGAGCCACATACGTGCAATCCATGCGTCTGCAACGAAGGAGAACCCCTTTCAGAACAGAACCAAGCACGCGATGATGAGGGTGCCGATAAAGATAATCATGCGGTCACTATCGTCAAAGGACTCCCGCCGCAAACGGGAGGGGTGATTTATGCCAAGCGGGGCGTTCACACGGGGCAGTTTTACGGTATGGACGCCAACCAGTTTTACCCCACCCTAGGAGCACACCTGGACACGGAGTATTTACGTGAGCTGCTTGCTTGGTTGGCGGAACGCAGGCGCTTATTCTCACCATTGAAATCGGCCGCCTCCCGTGTAAAAGCCTGCCAAGTGATCACTTACGGACAGTCGAAGTATTACGCCCCTGAGCTCTATGACAGATGGACACAACTGGCACAGCAGGCAAGCACAGCTATGGTGGAGTGCGTGCCTAAAACGAATCGTTTGTTGCGCGTGATGAAAGACAGCGTACTGTTCGAGGCTTCCCCAGACCTAACGGGCACAAGCGAAGACGCGGTTGCAGGGTCTGATGCGGAACTGGATATATTTCAAAGCAGAGTACAGAGTCTGACAGGCTTTGCTGAGATGACCTTCAAACTCGAAGGGTCCTACAACCTCGTCGGCCTCATCGGGCCCTGTCATTTATTTCACGCCAAACGCGATCCATCGTCCGGTTGGCGCTTGTCCAAGGTAACTGGCATCCACAGGTCTGATCATTGCCAAGCTGTCTCAGAGGCCATCGACGCCACGTTACATGAGGTCGTGCTGATACTCGGCGGAAAAGCAGACACTGGCTGCCCAGTGGAAGTCGCAACGCGAGATGAAGTGGAACAGTGTGTGCGTGCAGGCATGAAAGAAATGTACAAACACTGGCCGACAACGTGGGAAGTGCACACGACAGACCTAAAAGGCGTTTTGGGAAATCAACCCGATCTCGTCAATCGGTTCCTCCTGCCCGCTTTCCCGACAAAGCTGTCAGCTCCTACGAAGGGGGCACACTGCAAACAGAAGGGTGATTTCGCCGAAGTAACAAAAGCCCTGGTGTCACTGCGAGATTTCGATCCTTACGTGTGGAAGGAAGGCCGTTTGCCTGTACGTTTGACCGTGAAGGGGAAAGCGGGGCCTTACGTTTGGGTTGAACGCCCCGCAGTGTACAGTCCGGCCGACTGGGCATACAGCCCTTTCCACAGGGGGTTGCTGGGAGACGCCGAACACGCGGGCCGCCCTATCCTGTCATGTTCCAAAATCAAAGCACGAAACGTGCCGGCAGAGGACCTGTGTTTCAACGTGGGACTAGTGCACCGTGACCACGTCTTGCCAGGCACAACCTTAGACTGGGAAAGGTACAACGACGTACTGTACGCGGCGGTGCTGCCAGTCTTGCGAACTGTAACAACGGCGCAACTGCAGAAGATGCTATCGCACATATTTCATTCCGTCGCCATCCAACACACACCCCCACGGTCTGCCCACGCGCAAGAAAACCTGTTACCCTACGGTATAAAATCGCTGTGTCCAACCACCATGGCAGAGTGCCAGAGATTGCTGCGTCTTGATGACGAACGCACCCTGTTGTGCGATTCAGATTCATGTTACCCGTCTTGTTCGTGAATATCCAACCAATACGGATTCACCCTTCGAAGCGCCCGTGTACACACACGCGATACGACCAGATACAGCTTTGAAATAACTATGGAAAACGGACATGCAAAGCGCTCCGAGTTTACGGATTTATACGTTGGTTTCCAACTTTTGGACAGATCTGCCGGTATGAGGGATTTCATTGAATGGCTGCTCCACCTTAAACACGATGACACGTTTACATTCTGCGGTGGACCAGACGCATTTACTAACAGACGAAAGCACATAGCATACCGTATGGCCCGATGCTTCGCTGATTACGCCCTTGTGCTGGAGGCAATACACTTCGCGCTAGAACGCATAGGACTGGAAGACCCCACACTGTGGGCAGCTTTTATGCCGGACGGAGTCGGTTTGCGCATATCCGCCTTCATGCAAAACAAAACGTATTCGTCTCTGTGGGCGTCTGTGGGTAAACCCCATGAAATTGAGCTCAGGACGGCCTGGGCGGCGGCAACCCAATTCTGGACGCCAACGGGAACACCATACGCAGAAGAGGGCCATTTCCACCTGTCGTACGACCACGCACGTGACCCCGTACCGGGCGCCTTGCGTTTCACCGCATGCGGAGCTCTGGCTTTGGCTTGCGTGTCGACCAATACGGCCGCTAGGATGGGACAGATGCTACGTTTCCACATGGACCGGAGGCTTGCACTGCCGGCCATAGTCATACGTGACATGGCGCTCGGGTTCCTCATGATGTCGGGTGCAATACGCCACAAGAGCGAAGGCTTTATTTACACCGTAGACATGGATATGATACACCCTTTGCGCAGGCTGCTGAAGTCACACGCCTCCACCTGCCCTCTACCCGATGCCGATATGAATGGTGCCGCTCACGGATCAAACACGTGCCGCGGAAAGTGTACAGGACACGTCTGGGCCACTGTGTTCCGACTGTTACAGGCCGGGGATGCAATGGACCCAGTAGCACAGTACGCAAGGGACATGCGCCTGTCACACGAACACGGGTGGAACGGTGGGTTGGGTCGCGGAAACGATATCCCATAATTCAACCCTACCTTTCCCACCTCCACTATTCCCGGGGATCTCTGCAACTGCAGAAACGTCTTGACGGATTGACAAAGACGAAACTGTAAGTAAGAAGCAGGAGGCTGGAAATGAGGAGATGTTGAACCCTACAGAATCAGACCGAGTTTTTGGACACTGATCATATCATACACACTCGTATTTCATCAATAAATTGAGTTCAGACCACAATAAAGATAGATATATATTTATTTATTGTTTCACATTGTCATTGCTCTGCTGTGTTTTCGAATGTGTATGTGCGTGTGTGTGATGTAGGTCATATGACAAAACGCTCTAAAGGTACAAAAGTCCAGCGCGATCAAATAACGTACACGTCAGAACGGCTGATTGGGGTACCTGACAAAAAAAAAACAATGTACAATTATAACAGTTTAAAGTTGTATACACATCACAAAGAGAAACATATACCACATCACTCGCAAAACTGGTTTGGCTGGACCACAACAAAACATACGTTGTCACATGTTAATGTCCGACACGCGCAAATCCCATGATGGGGACAGTATCAAACCTTTTCAATCAGTATTGGGTTCCACGATGCAACACAACAATGCCACGTCCATATTGTCGTCAAGCAGTACTCTTGACATGTAGTCACCATGTGTAACAAACACGTCGAAGGGCGACACAAGAGACTCCAAGACCAGTTGCACAAAACGTCTGCCCTCCTCGGAAAACCTGACAGCTTCCACGACACGGGCGAATTCGGGGTCCTCAACCACCACGATGGGTCCAGACCGAGCGTCCTTACAGATTACACAATTGTATGTGTTCAACGTCTCACCCCATGTCCCCGTGAGTTCATATCGCCATTGTGGTTTGACGGGTAGTTCCTCCACGCAGCACACGGTGATAATCTGGTCGCATTTCTTATGTGCATATCGTAGACCTTCCGTGTTTGCTGCAAAGTTCGCATAAACGAGGATGTGTGGGTACGATATTAACACAGCGGACATAATATCACAGATCACACGGGGTTGCAGATGACGGACAGTCGTGATCAGATCACGGTCAAGCGCTGTGGCCGTTCGCCTGTGCGTTACAGACGGTCGCAGTGGTCCAACGTATCTCTTCTCTTTCACATGATGTTCTGCGACGTCTGATGTTTCGGCACGCAACTGCTGTATGTGACTGTGACAACCGCCAGCATGAGACTCATTGGATGCGGCTTTGGGCTTTCGCCGAATCTTGCACATCAACATTACCGTCCTTCCGTTGACAGAAGCCCTGTTGACATCATCTGTCAGCAACACCTGCCAGGGGTTGGTGTCAGTATCCTCCTCGGTCACCATGGCTTCCAAGAGGCTTTGAAAAAACGCACGACCGCCATCGGAATCGCTCGCGGCGCGCACAAGGCATTCAAGCTTTGGGTACGTCACCAGCACCATACGTTCACCACTAGCGTTTGTGTACGCCCCACAATGGAACGTACTCAGTACCTGGTCCCATTTTCCAACAAGACTGTAACTGTGATCGGGCTGTAAGGGCAATTCCTGAACGCAGTATATGGTAAAATCCTTTCCGCAAAACACGTTTTCCTGTGATGCAAATTGCACAACGCAATCAAGCATGTGTGGGAAGAAGGCCAATGCTGCCGCCACCAGATCACATATTAATTCGGGGTTCAGTTGCTCGACGAGTTCGGACGCTGCTCGGTTGGTACACAGAAAGAACAAATCTCTGTGTTCTGATGAACTTGTCATAATTCCTTGATCAGTTCCCGTTGGTCTGGCACCGGGGTGTTTATCGGGACACTTTAGCAGGACCTCCGCCACAGTGGAAACTGCACCCTGAACGCCAGTGTCGTTAAGATAGATCACGTTCCCCGGTCTCTGGACTGTTTGCGGGGATTTCAACTGGCATCTCACGTCCAGATAACACACACCGGAAATGTGTGGTCGGAAGCATGCAAACGATACATGACCGGGCCTACCTTTTGGTTTGGCGGTATCGTTACACGTCCCGGGTTCCCCATCGTTCGATTTGGTACACGCGGTACCATCCGGTCGAGGGGCTTCCACTTCGCGATCTGATATGACAGTCTTACCCGTGCTGCAGCCTTCAGCTTCAACTTTCTCTGTCGCCGGGAGCGACGTGTTTTCGTTCGACGACATTTTTGTGCAACAGCCTCGACGGCGGCGTAGAGGTCTATGAGGGCATACCTACCAACCGCGATATTTATGAGGCTGTGGAAGTGCCGGTGCATCACGTGATCACATGTACCAGCGGCTGTCACATTTATATATATGATGTGGTATCAGTCAACCCCCCCTCCAGATTTTGCCAAAAACGGGTTACACACGTGACGCACGCTGATTGGACGACCGTCAGCCGACTGGGCATACAAAGTGCTCCTGCGCATGCTGCCCGGCCATTTCTCTGATGCCAGTTACGCCGACATGCAAACCCCAAACGCGCACTGCTATTCAGAAGGTCTAGCCATACGCGTGGATGAGCTTTTGTCCCTGGTGCAAACAGGTCTCAGGAGGAAAGACATCCAACACGTGTTGCAGGCCACCGATGAACTGTTAGGATCAAGACGACCGCCCAAACTAAAATGGAAACACGTTGTAAAGTTCCTGCTGGAAGACCATTGCTTGGCACCGGCGCGTGTTTTCACGTTAGTGGCCGATTTGTCAAATGCAACGGGGAGCAAGTCGAAACGCAACATGAGATCTGTCATTGAAACTCTGTTGGACGTGAAAACATCTCGTGTAGCTGTGTGCATGTGTACAGCGACTTTGACCCCTCCCTTCCTGCACCCGAGAACCCCGCTTCCACCGATGAGGGTGTTTCAACCGGACGCAACTCTGATACCGTTGGTGGAATCGGAACCGGGGACAATGTCCGCCGCGCTCGCCCTGACCAATCTGCTGCGGGCATGGCGTGATTGGAAAAACAAGGTGGAAGAATGTAACGACTGGGACGTGAATCCGATCGTGACCGGTGACACGAAAGACGACATCGCGGTTTGGCTGTTGTCAGCAGCCAGACACGTAGCCATGTGCATGACGTGCTGTCCGGCAAAGGTCACAGACGCAGGGAAGGCAGTGTTGCAGAGTAAGCCACACGGGAAACCACAGCTTATCGACCTGGTGCTGTCTCTGCTACAACGGGAGGCCATAGCTGACCAGGACAGTTACATGCAAGTGTTCATATCGGCGTGTGGCAAGTTTGCACGATACGGTGACCCTGTTTTGATTCTCTTCTGTGTCGTGATCAGGTACCTGATGTGCATGTGCCCTCCTGCACTGAAGAACCGGAAAGGCGGCCGGGGGCAGCTTGTGAACCACGACGCTTCCAAAACGTTGCTGGTCGACGAGGTGTTGGTTAAACCAAAGTCTCTTCCACCTTTGAACGCGATGCCTGACTACGCCATCGACCGCACAACCAGACGGGGCAGGACGGGACGCAGCGTCCCACAGCCACCAGGGTTGGTTACCGAGCGTGCAGCAGACCCCACCCACTGTACAGAGTTTTACGGTGCCCGGCGGAAACGTTCGCACCAGTCGATGGAACATTACGCCGAATTGTATCCCGTTATTACAAACCAGTGGGTGTGTACCAGACCGAAGCGGCCACGCAAGACCCACACACGCGGGGGTGGAAACCCTGCAACAGAGGTATGCAAACGACTTAGGAAATGTTTCCCATCCATGACCCAACCATGTGACAGCGACGTTTATGGGCTTTCGTTGCCCAAGTGTGATCGCTTTTCCCGGAAAAGGAAGCAAAAAGACACAGGTGACGCAGACGCTAAACGCCCCAAATGCCACGAGGTAACATGTGGACCAGTTCGAATGACCCTTAACTGCAGATGTCCTGCTGACATACTGAAACAGCGTTTCACATCCATCACAGAACTAGAAGAGGTCATGAGCCGCCTGCCTCTGTTGCATGTGCCGCATCAGAAAACGAAATCGTTCACGAGAGCTGATTTGAAATCGCAGCAGGTGTTCAAAGGCCCCATGCTCTATCACGACGCAAAACAATTGGCGTTCAGGCACGCAGCCATGAACATTTTCCTCGGGGACAAGCACACTCCGGGCTGCGTAGAGTTTTTCTGTAACGGCGTGATGTCGTACATGCAGACGAACCTGCATATTGCCTTCGGATTGGAATACTCTTACGTATGCGGCAGCCACCACACATTTTACAACCATTTTGCCGACGGTGGGCCAACGGGATGTTTTGTCATTGACCATAACGAGCTGGGTCTCGCGCCCCTGCACAAACTGTCGGCTGACGACGCCAAACGCTTGCCGCTATCTTTATGGCTTCATTTGGCCTACCGGTTTGTTCTGCGGATCGGTATATCACCTCAAAACACGTTGTTGGTGGACCGCAACACGGCCTTCGCCAATGCAACCTTTCTCAACGAAAGGAGACTCCCCGTGCCCTACACAGCAGATCTGACTGAATGCCTGATGGGAAAGAACATACCACAGGATGTGGCCAAAGTTATGAAAGAAACTGTGTCGAAGTACAAGACTGAACTGGCCGTCAAACTAAGACGTGCGTTCAAACCGGGATCACAGACGTTACAAAACATATATAAACTGGCAGAGATGATGAAAGTAGATATACCGGAGTACGTAACCGGCACGGCTGAATTCATCAGCAATTTGATCGAAGCCTCCTGATAAGACTTGTTAGAAATCATGTCACAACTGCCAAACTAGACATTTCAATATGTACAGACACACACATATACACATATGTACAGACACACATATACACACAATGCAACATCAAAACCTGCATACAATAAATATATTTTGTTTAATGAATAAATATCACATTGCACATTATGACTGTATGTGTTTGGTTTTATTTGGTTTGGTATCATGAGTGTTTTGTTTCATATAGGATACGACGAAAGTCAACGCGTCGCTGGTGCAGCAGCCAGGAGTTCGAAGATGTCATGACTCTGTTTTATATCCCATAGATCCCGCGCGTTTGCCTCTTGTGCGTCAGCGTCGTTTACCGGAGGCGTGTAGTGTCGCCTGGATATCAGCGTGTGTGGTGAAAAAGCGGGCCCCACATAAACAGCCTCCTCGAGAGCGTAAACCTCCCCCCCTTCCCCCGGACATAAATGTGACGGATCGGCCACAGACAGACACCGGACACGGTTCCCCGGATGGGCCAATTGGTGCGCCACAACAGCATATGCCACCAACCGAACCTTGTGCATGTGGCAGAGAAACCGTGTTTGCTTCAAACTGTCCAGACGAGATTGGTTTTCGGCATCACCTGACGACGTCTGCGCTTCCTGCGCCCGCAACTGCTGCAGCAGTTCCAGATACTGTTCCTGCATCACTGGGAACACATCCCCGAAGCGTTCCGCCTGTCGTGACCCCAGTGCTCCCATTTCCGATTTCAAAGTGCAGAACCTTTCAACGTCAGCACGCGCAGACGCGGGGACGCCCCTTGCAGACCAAACAGCGTGCATAACAAATCCCGCCCTGACGGGGCACGCTGTGTCCTCGTGCGAGTCCCTTGACATCCACATAGGGCCAAGTTGCAGGGACTTAGTCAGTTCTGAGGCCATCGATATGTTGACAGTTTCCAGCAGGGGCTCCCCGCAACTGACCTCCCACGCTTCAGCTACACGCGGGCGAGGAACACGGGACGGATCATACGGTGACCCGTCCCCAGGCACAAGCCAACCATTTTGCAAATCGTCGGGGTTCACGTCTGCTCCCGCCTGCGCGGAAACAACCTCTCGGAAGAGCTGCACTGCTTTGACACATCGTCTGACGGCGAAAAGTCCTGACAAGATCTCTTGTCCCGCTACGCGGGGCTGCATGCAACAGGACAGGTCTTCTTTCGCCCTGCGCAATTTGCGCAACAGCTTTGCGTGCCTCGCCCTCACCAGTTTGCGGTGACGTTCGAAAACGCGCTCTCCCACCGATTTCTGGACGGAGTCTATGTCACATGACGTCATCTCCGTAACCAAGGTATCGATGTAATCATCAACGCAAGAACGTCCAGGACGTTCATTGTTTCCACATCCAACTGCTTGGTTGCCGACCCCATAACGCCTCCCTGTCACCCGCTCCAACATTTGCGCCAAACCCCCGTTTTTGCTACCATCCATGTTAATCCCTTTCAAGATGTCCCACGCAACAGCTTGTGGCGCGTCTTGGACTCCACGGTCCCTAGCTTTTTTTAACTGCTCCTTGATCCTAGTCTCGTGTTTGCGGGCTTCAAGCTCGGCCTGAGCGTCCATGGCCGCAAACTCGTTCCCCACGAGCTCTTCAACAGTCAACCCGTAGACGGGAACCGTGTACATGAGAACGGCATTGCCCGCGTAATGACCCTCGGTTTGCACGTCAGTGTCACCGCGTTCACCACACCATCTAAAAATATCAGCCGAATTCCGCCAATGCGAGTCTATTTCCGAACGGGCGCGCCTCATGTTTTCCAACAACAGACGGGTCTTTTCTGCCACATGACTGTTACCCAGTCGCAGCTCCTTGAGGAGCCTGTCGTCTGCGCCAGAGGTGTTCCCGAAACCACAGTAATACCTGTCTTCAGTGGGGTCGACAGAGTTTATAGGACGTGGAGAACCGGCAGCCAGTGCCATGTCAGGAGCGTTAGGCAACTGGTTGACCGCGGCCACACGTTCGCCATCACCTGCAGGAGCAGCTCCATCTCTGCTTCGCTCCCGTTGACATGACCCGCTTCCTGCCGGTACATTTAACGTCTGGAAAAGATCATGCCCCGTGTCACATGACACAATATGAGAACAGTTACTGGCACCTAACCTGGTTTGTTCAGGTGGGTCGGCCCCTGCACGGGACCCATCTTGCGCGAGGGAATACGCAAAGGCCTGAGCGGAAACACATGCTAAACAACCCAGGCTCATATCCAACAGGTGGGGAGGCAATACCCAAACTGAAACAAACAGTTTCGCACATACTTCCTCTAGCTCTCCGAGGGCGGTAATAACCTCTTCCAGGGGTGTGCTGTAAAAAGCGAAATCAAGGTCCCAACAGCATTTCTGCATCTCGTGCACCGTCCATGCAGTGTTACTGCCCGTTGTGTGCCAAAACCGACAGTCCTCTGTCCGCAGCACAGAACGGAAGTATTTCTGACACAGCGACTCAACCTGCTGTTCCGTCAAGCCCTGGATTCTACCACACCTTGCGTCTCGCTGCATGTCTTGAGAGTTACGAACGTATTCTTCCAGACAGGAAGCAACGTGATCCATCTCGAGGGACAGTCGCGGCAAGAGCAAGGACAGTCCGTACGTGACACGCGATAAAGAACAATGCAGACTTTCACGTACAAAAAATGACATTTCCTTTGCCACACACGCGTTTGACCGCAAGCGTGGCAAACTCTGAAGCATAAGATCAGGATACACATGTTTTGAAACGTTCACATCGATCAGCGCCGTCAACGTGTCCGCCCACAACCTGAGCCACTCTGTAGAATCCGCGCATTCGAGCGGGTGCCCGACAGCTACACCGCGCTCCTGCACCGTGTGTGCCGATCGGTCGTCTGAGGAAGCCATAGTGTTTCACCGATTGTTCTTTTTTTTTGAAAGTCAACTCAGGCCGGACATCGGCCTCCGATCACCCAAATAAGGCATGGCGGACAGAAACCTTGGGGTTGTACCCCTGTCTCCGTGGACCACATTCAACACACAGGAACAGACCCTGTCGCATGACCATGCGTCTGCCGGTTGCAAACGTTCGGATAACGTGAACGTCAATGCAATAAAGAGCGCCCTTACAGTATGCTCATACAACCTCGGGGCCCCTGTGTCGATCATCCCGACAGGACTGTCCCAGCGTGAAGACGGGACACGTTCACGTCTACCTGACGGTTCAGAACGCAGAGAAGGGTTTATGGTAGTGTCATGCCCAGGAAACACGCACAAAGCACGAGAAGTTCCCGCCAACTCCAACACAAGCCTTCCAATGGTCGTGAAGGTGGAAGAAGAAGGCGTACAAGCTTTGACACTGGAACATTCACTTTTCCCAGACAACCCTGATGAAATACCTGATAACTGCAACGGGGAAAAATATTCAACAGACCAGCGTCGCAAACTGCGCCCTGTCACACAGGACAACCAAGGACCACCGGCGCGCGCTATACGTGTCGCAGCCCGTAACCCCTTAGCTCAAGTGGTTGGAACTCCCCATACGTTCAAACACGCAAACAGTTGGATGTCACTAAGCGCACGCCGCGGAATAGTCGAACATCTGGTCGATGCCGCCGGCTTCAAGAACATACCCGTATCAGAGGGTTTGTCAGAGGCATTGCGGGTGGTTTACACGGAGGCCCGCTGCACCCTACCAACGTGTGTCGCCTCAGCGTATATGCGGAAGTCGTCGCGTATGCAAGGGACTTCGCATCCACGTGGACTTGTCGCCCTGCCAGCGAAATTGTTCGACGTAAGCTTAGCGGTCACAAATCACGTTCGTTTACTGGAATGTTTCAACATTGTTCTTTTCATGTACGAATTTCTGCAGCAGGCCAGAGATCCCTCCCAGTTACCGTCACAACGTTTTGCTTTCGTGTCAGGCGACAGAAACGAACAGCTGCACTGCGAAGACCTGCTCGTCAGATTACCGTGCATGCTGTGCTTGTTGGCGCAACACAACCGCGTGTGGAACCCGGACATGGTCAGCGCCGACCTGAACGCCATGGAAATCGCACGTTCAACAGCATGGGACGTAGACCAGGACCCACCCAACCCTGATACATTGAGCGTGGGAATGGACGCACTGCCAGACGGCCCATGCGTGTACGTGGACGACCTGCCTTCTGACTGTTTTTTACAGGGCGTGTTTACTAACCGGTTATCGCACGTGACGTGCCAGATAACAAACCGCTTGTATATGATTCAAAACATCGCGGACCACTGCCATTTCGAATGACTTATCCGCGACAGAAACACAATAACATGGCTCAATGCGAAGCCATTTCGAACTTAGACACCGGCGTTCCCGGCGCTGCTGTCACCGTCGCAATGTATTCAAGCACCGGTGGGAATTTCCGAGCCGTCGTTTACGACTCAGAGGGGACGTGTGTCGTGTTAAACGTTTCCGATGGTCAACAAATCGAACAGTGGGCACCCGGAGAATGGTACCGTGTGTCTGGCAATTTCAAGCGTATCTGCAACGGCCTTGTTTTGAGTGTGAAAGGATTCGTGTGGGAGCGTCACCATCCGCCTACCAGTTGGTCGGAACTGACGTCTCAACAGCTCAATCTGAGGCGGTTACGTATAGCAGAAACCTGTAAAGAATTACTGACAAAAGACCAGCACGAAAACGGCACCTCATTCTGTGACATACCAGCCCCCGGCCGGTTTAAGTGTCACGTGGACGAGCACATAACAGTCGTCGGTCGCGTACAACTAATAGAAGATTCTGAAACTAGTAAATCAAAAAGGAAGATACGTACTCTCACAGCCGTTTTACCGGAAGGGGCATCTTTCGAGTGCGTCTTGTTCGACCCACCCGAACAGTTTCCACACATGCAAGAACCAGCGGACATGCTCCTCCTCGTACGTGACACCTTGCTGACGAAAAGAAACAACACTTACCGCTTGTGTCCCCGTCTCTCGTGGCACGCTGTGATAGTACCAGCCGCACAAACTCATGACTTTTTCGTTGCCAGGTATGGTGACGTGGGCGATGACGCGCAGCATGACACGCAGCCTCCCGGTCGTACACCATCATTCTTTAACCCCGCAGCCGTCCCCTGCAACGGGAAAATAACACATGTAACACACCCAGGCGACACACAAAAATGGGAAGGTCTCTGCAAGGTCACATTACACCTGACGGAGAGATACGGTGACTGTGAAAAAGGAGCATCATTTGAATTGAGGTGCGACCCGTCGATGCTGTCGGACGCCGAAGTCCTCCCTCCTTTCTGTGAACTTTCGTTGGACGACGAATGCGACAGCGAAATTATATCACAAATCGTGCCACCAGCCGACGTGTCCTGTTACTTGTACGGAGACGTCATTTGCGCGCTGGGGCTTTCAATCGACGCACAGGACTAACCTCCACGGAGAAGGGTCGGGATATTTGTAAATACTGCATTTTTCAGTCTCCGTGTAAGACGGTGTAACAGTTCATTACATTTTACCCGGAATAGTGACACGATTTCAGTGCTGAGGGCGATCCGTTTGGCTAACGACCAGAGCATCGCGCGGTTTGTATTTCCGGTCGGCCAGGTCACGATAAAAAAACCAAGGATGCAGTGTAAGCCGCACGACCTGAGTGTGTCAGCCCTTTTGTACCTTGCCCGGGGACGTCGCCTCCGCAAATGTTACTGGGGTGCCATGATTTTTTTACTGTTCGGGCTGACCTGTACAATGATTGGACTCGGTGTGGCGTACAACAGGTTGTGTAGGAAAATGTGACCCAACGTTTAGTCGTGACAAATAGTATGCTATTAAACACAGCTGACATTTTGTTATTTGAGAAATGTAACGTGCGGTCGATATGATATCTGCGGGCGCAACATGAAATACATACACCATCGCGCACAAACAGAAGACAGAGGAAACGGATTTCAGCTAAACGTTTCTGACATTTATTCGATGAAACTGCGGGCAGCATTAAACCATGCAGAGTCACGTGAGAGTACAAAGTACTCCATCTACAACAGGAATACCAATACAAAAGTCGGGTTGCAGAAATATAAGCACCCAGTGAACAAGATGCCTTTACATCCTCCAGATGCCGTGCCCCTCCTCACGTGCAAGATGTCGCTGTTCGGTTTACGCAACGAAACATCCAACCGCACATGCCGCAGGTCTCGCCTGCTCAGGTGGTGTACAGCAATATACAAGTGTGTCACATCGATAACGTGCAAACCTTGCCCTGCCACAACTGCGTATTGTATATTCATATTTGATATGGCCAAGCACATGCCGGTCTGCCGCGTACCAACGCTCGTGAGGTTCAAACGACAGGTATTCCCCCGGTTATTAACAGCTTCGCCGGTCGATTTCGGATCCCTCGTGTACACGTGGGAAATTATCGCACGACACAACAGCTGGTTGACCGGTGTCCCGGGATACAATCCACAACAGCGGGAAGCGGATATTTCCCATATCGCATCCGCTGCGTACAGGACAGCCGTGTGTGCGATAGAAACCGCCTGTGCTAAAGAAGACGCCGAAATCAGCAAAACGGAATATGCTGTTGGACAGGGACGGGGGTTTTCAACGTGTATGAAGATGTTGTACCCACGGCTGCATCCTCTGGATGCCTGTAACCCTGAGACCGGTTTGATAGACCCGGAGAGGGCATTGTCAACACGACCCGTGACCCGCTGGAGAGGTGCACCCGTTTGTGAAAACAGCACCCCGCCGGAAGACACGCGTGCCCCAAAGGTGACAGTATTAAAAACGTGGCAGTCGCTCCTGACAGGCGCAGTCATTGCAGACGTACGAGTAACGATGGGCAAAGCGGATGGGCATGTCAGTTTTAAACCACGACGTGTTACAGTCTCTGCAACCTCTGGCGCCCATCAGCTTACGACGGAGAACTGAGGCCGGCAACGGAGAATCTCTCGGTGCGAGACAAAGGCGGGAGGAATCGGAATCGATATCATCTGTGCCACATACACATGTAGTCCACCCCGACACCCCACGTACCATCGACGAAGACGCCGCACTGGGACTGTGGAGCCTGGAAAGACATCTCATTTGGTGGGGCACCCGTGAACTCGGTCGGTTGGATAAAAAAACGGAAGCAACCTTGAACGAGAAGCGATTACCGCAGGACGTGACACGTGACGATAATCACATTCCATACACGGCAGGCGAACTGACACCGCACTTACCGAAGTACCTGGCAAGTTTATCGGAACAAGCGGACTTTATCCCTCGCCTGGCAGCAAGCCGCAGACACCTGCAGCAGCTGAGCGCTTCGGGTGTTCACGAGGCCGACGTTTACAAACTATCTCTCACGAGGCTTTTGCAAAGCACCTACTGGAAGACGATGTCGCGTGAGACACCAGGCGTGTCACACCTCGCTGATGAACGTACCACAGACAGCGTACACTTCGAGGAAAGTGATCGTCCACGCAAACAACGTAAGGATACAATGAGATACCTCCGCACGTCAGTAAACAGTTACCTGAAAGCCGCGAGAAACGCGGTCCTGAAGACATACGCCGATACCGAACACGTATTCAGGAACAGGCGGACACACCAGATAACCTGTGAGAGGCAGGTACGGAAATTGGCCTGGATCCATCTGATATCAGACTTGTGTTACGGTTGCAGTTACAATGAAATGCTTGACATCTTCAACGGGGTTATGAAACGCATGGGGCACGGGTGCATGCTGACATGCCGTCTATCTTGCAGCGTCTGCCAGGAGAATTGTGAGGAAGCTGCACGCGATCACCCGAAGAAAAGCGGGCAGGCGGAATACGTGGTGTTCAGCCAGTGCGAACATTACGTGTGCCTTGCGTGTTACAAAAAAATGGCACAAGTACATACAGACAACCGAGCGAGAGGAGTAGCAACCACGGAACACATTCCGTGCCCGCAGTGCCGCACGCCAGTGCGACTCGTGTCAACCATAAAGTGGCGACCGATGGACTCTCGTTCCTGCGTGCAGGTCGTAGCTGACGGTCATTATTTCACATGACGGGTACGGGTGATTCTTGCCTGAACCAGCCAGATTGCGCAACGGCTATTGGCGCTGACATTTTCTACGTGCAGGTGCAAGTACGGCGTGACGTCAGCAAGCGGGTCATGCTTAGACGAGCAATTTCTGAGAGCGCCTATTGGCTGGTTTTGGCCGCCTGTTTGTCCTTGCCGTGAACATATTTAACCGGTTCGCCGTTACAGATCAGACACTTTGTTACTGCAAGTCTAACTGTGCGCACAAGGTGCCACAACAACAAGACAAAGGATGGCAGACCGTCTGCACAGTGTTCCATTCGTTCCGATCAACATATATTCAAGAGCAGATGTGGAAGGAGGACTGCTACCGGGTATGTCTGCGCGTTTACGTGTTCGCGATAACAAAGCACGTGTACTCATCAAAGCACTCAACTGGTCAACCCAACAGATGTGGCGTGACCAGGAAAGACTGAGATCAAGTGCAGACGGTGAGCACGGGTTACCGTCGTCCCTGTGTATGGAGACATGGGAAACAATGATGCGCGACATGTCGCGGTTCACCATGGATTCCTCACACACCGACAACTGCAGGACATTGAAGGAATCAGGAGTCTCCTTGAAAACCGTAGAGGGGATCTGTCAGATGCACGACATAGAGTGGCTGTTCACGGGTCCCGAGGGTGAGATGACTTTTGATCTGTCTGGCAATCACAGTGCGCTCGGTCAATATGGTGTTGCGTACCTGCTGTACCTGCTGTGGCACATGGGATACACCGTAAACGCGCCCCTGACCTGCTTGGAAGCAGGTTTACTGAGTGTGCACCAGATACAACAGATTCCCATCCTTAACACGAAAACAGGGGAACCCGCTGAAGCAAACCCGCAGACTGTTTACCGACCGTGTGTGAAACACGTGATTTCGGACGAAGGACACCTGTTCCAACAGATATGCTGCATGCCCGTTGTGGATGTAACGTCTCACCGGTACACCGAACGTCAGGTGCGCGATCCGCCGCAGACAATGCTCCGCAAGGCGTCAAGGGTTCACATTCGTAACGTGTGTATGCTGCATATCGGAAAACACGTCAGCACGAAAGTATCACTGCTGACGGCAAAACAAATACCGCGCCGCAAAGACATCTTTCGCATCCTGTGCGACACCTGGCGCTCAATGGGGGAATGTTTCCAAATGCCCACCAAGCTGGATACCGATATGCCTGCTTTGTCAGAGGGAACAGACCACGACAAGCAACCACACATCATGCTGAACGCCCTGGTTCACGTGCTCGGATGTAAGCTCCAGAAAACAATGTACGCAGTCAGAGGGAAAAGGACACACAGTGAAAAGACTGACGTCCACCGGCTCGTACTGGAGATACCAGAGAAAAAAATATTGTCACTGCGGAACGCCAGGTTCATTAGTTTCACGTTGTTTTACATGTGGTTCTCCTTGGGATGGGAGTTGGAACTCGCCAACTGCGACGCCGCGACCGGAATGTTCACGCTCGTACGCACGCAATACGCAAAAATTGAAAGAAAAACGTACAACGTCGGATGCGTCGCCACCCCGTACGGCAAGTGGGTTTACGCGTGCACGAACAGCTGCAACACATGTTTGGCTGGCACAGGTACCGGGCACACGTATCAAAGTGTATGGAAAGTGAGAGCTGCAACAGAACCAGACGTCGTCCAAGCGAAATCTGTAAGACTGGTCGCGGGTCCAAACGATACCCGGCGCACCTCATGCTGTCCGTGATCGAAACATTTGACCGGCTTCGTAATGGCTGCGTGTAAGTGAAAGGACTTGTGTGAAGGACTTGTGTTAAAATGTTCATGTATTATATTCATCTATTGAATTGGTTACAATGTATTTTGTGTTTCAGTTTTTCTTGACGTTTACTAGTTAGTTTTAATAAACAATATGTACTTGGTTGAACGTGTTTGTTTCGTTTGATGATGCCCTGCGCGAATCAAGATGGGACTGAAACATGTATGTCTGTACGAACGGAACGTAGCAAATACCTCCCCTCACAATTTGTAAAAACAATCTAACGTTTGATCATGTATGCTCAAATCCAGATAGCAGGTCCCTAACCCTCTCCCTTCCCTGATTATTGCAACACGGATTGCCCGGCTGAAGCTTTTGTAAACTGATGTCATACCACTCAAATGCGTTTCGCTCACCATTCCTCTCCCCGACCCTGCCCGCCACTATCCCTGTCTTCACTGAAACACGTGTATGGGCGTAACGATGTTCTGGTTATCTAGGTCAGTATTTGCATACACAGCAGTGGCTCCCATGACAACCGACACCGCCTCGCAGCATGTGTTGTGACATGCGGGCCGTCACATTAGCAAATATTGCCCTGCACAGATGACATGCCGACCCAGTGCGAGCGACGTTCGAACCCGGAAAACATGCAGTTACAGAAGAAACGGTCGAACTCAACGCCAGAAGCATCACCCAAAAACAAAAGGCAGAGGCTTTCCGTCACCCTGTACGACATAAACAGCAGCAGCGTTGAAAGCAGTCCCTCTGGCCCGGACAAGGAAAAAAACCTCCACGTCAGCCTTTGTGACGTACTGTCTGGCTCTTGCCACTCGAGCCCGCGATCAACACAGAACTCGCCTCGGTGCCTGAGCAAGAGCGGACAAGGTCAAGGACAACGTGACGCTGCAGACATCTACGGGACGCCTGACGTGTTTGACGAAACGTCGGTCACAGGAAGCGATGACGAACACGCCGACGCCGAACAGGAAACGCCCCTCGATCAGGCGAACCGGACAAAATGGCACTTGGTATCCGGTGGCAGCAAACGGGGTAAGGACAAACTTTTCACAGATACAGGGTACAGTTTCACAGTGAAATTCCGGAGGAACGGCGTCGTCTACTGGAACTGCATCAAACGCAACAAACGCGCCCGCTGCCAAGCTTCCGTCGTGCAAAGAACAAGAGGCAGCAAACACCATTTCCAACCCGGCATTCATTCCCACACACACGGTCCCCTCCCGGGTGCTCACAGGGCTGCCGAGATATCGTGGAGCATAAAGAAAAAGGCAGAAGCTGACCTGTTCGCGCCGGCAGGCGAGGTGGTGGAAGGGGTTTTACGCAGGGACCTGAAACCCGGCGAAATCTGCACGGCCATACCTAAAACCAAACACCTGATACGCGCAGCAAACAGGCACAGACAGAACAAGAGACCTCCCCACCCCAGGAACCTCGACTTCCACTTGGAAGAAAGAGCCGTCCCAACAGATTTCCTGCACGGTGACATACAAACCGACGGCAAGAGGCACCTCGTGTTTGCAACACGCAACATGCTGCAACTGCTCGCCAAAGCGAAACGGTGGTACATGGACGGCACCTTCAAGCTCGTGAAACAACCTTTCACCCAGTTGTACAGCGTGCACGTGTTCATACGCCGCAACGACACTTACAAACAGGTCCCACTGGTGTTCGTGTTGATGTCCGGGAAACGTGAAAAGGATTACGTTGACGTTTTCAAACACTTGATGGGGTTGCTGCCCCCGACCACGTGCGTACAAGAAATAATGCTGGACTTCGAGAAGGCTGTATGGAACGCCGTCAGGAAGGTCATGCCGAGCGTCCGGTTAAAAGGATGCGCTTTCCACTGGACCCAAGCCGTATGGAGGCATGTGCAAAGCCTGGGCCTGCAGTCGGCCTACACCCGCAACAACCTGGTACACAAGACATGCCGACGGTTGCTAGCACTGCCTTTCCTACCAGCATCGGAGATACCAGGGGCTTTCAACCGTCTGGAAAACGCCACACTCAAACAGTCACTGCGCAGGTTGACCCGCTACGTGCGGAAGACGTGGATAAACTCTACAACGTGGCCTCCCGCCGCCTGGTCCGGATTCATGCAGAGCGTGAGAACCAACAATGACTGTGAAGGGTGGCACCGCAGGATACAAAGCCGGGTGAAAAGGACAAATATTTCTCTGTACCTGTTGATAGCCCTCCTGTACGAGGAGGCCTTAAACATAAGAGTTCAGGTGCAGCTGTTGCCAGAACATAAAGTCGCCCGCTACCAACGGTCACTGTACAGGGACATGCAAGGTCGGTTGTTCGAGCTGTGGGCACAATACCAGGAAGGGGCCCTGTCACCCGACCAACTGTTGAAGCAATGCGCCAGGGTGTACGCACCCGCACTGTGAACATGGAGGGCCTGTGTTAAATCGAATGTTTGTATATAATGCAAATCGATGTGTTATGTGTTTATAAAGTGATGTTGTTGAATCTACCGTAACAAAACATTAGTGTCGCGGTAGAAAAAAATAAAGGTTTTGTGGATTCACAAACAGTCATTCACAAGTGGGTTCACAATCATTTCGTGTTTGAGCATGAGAGATAAAAACAAAACAAAACCTTGACATAGTACAAATGTGTTTATTGTATAAAGCTACACGTCACACGATGTATACAGTCACCCTTGCCTTACCCTACCCACACAGGTAAATGGGGTGGTTAACTTGTATGAAATACTGTACAATTCCAAATATATATCATAACACACAAACTGCATGACACTAACAACTGTAGAAAAGAAAACATCTTGATTATACTATACATGGTCTAAGTATATACAGAGCTAGTCGTCCGAATGCGACAGAACAGTCCTATTTCCATTTTACCCTCCTCGACTGCAGCAAATCTTAACGTATGCAGACGTTTAAAGCATTGATGACTATGGACAGCAGCAGTGATGTGTCTGCAAACGGCTTTCGAAAACCGGCAGACAGATTTCTCATTGCGTGTGTGGGGGCAACTGTGGGAATAACAGGCTGTGGATCGACGGGTATCATGGGACTGGGACTTGTGAGCGAACGTACATTAACATAGCCGTCTTTGTTTGCGTTGTTGGATATAGAAGAAACAGTGCTAGGTGCAGGGCTGCTGCCTGAAAATAGTATATACGGAGCGCCTGGTTCAGAGTCGTCTCCTGACGACATGTATGCGTCTTTGCATACACCTGGATCACGTGCAGATAGTCCTGAGGGATCGGCAAACGCATGTACGTGCAGCTGATGAGGAATACGGAGCGGGTACCGGGAGGTGGCAGTATCCTGAGCCGGGCTGACAGATAAGTCGTACGCAGATGCGACGCTCTGGTGCCGTTCGACGGTGTTCATACAAATCACCTGGTGGCGGCTGTGGCACGGCACAGCTTTCCACAAGAAACCTTTGGGGAATTTCCTGACAATGGCACAGTTTATATTTGGCTTAGGTTGGTCTTTGTACCAAAAGTAAATGTCTGGAATAGCAGACCGGTTGCCTGAGAAATGGTATTCCCAAACGTGGTCCACAACATCAAGCCAGTACACGTGACGCGCTAAAACAGACTTGTAGAGCACTCTGGACAATGCCTTTATCTCTTTTTCGTTCTTGACCGAGGCCAACCGCGCTCCTATGCTAACACACAGATTCCTAGCCTCAAACCAACTGCTGACACCAGGTCCGAATATGTAGCAAGGTCCGTTCTGGTGTTTGCATTCACAGTAATGTCCTGAAAACCACAGAGGACACCCGGTAGCGGTAGGCAGTTCGCAGACATAACCAAAGTCTACGTCGCGTCCATTGCAGTAGAAGGGGAGGAGGGTGTTCCCCCTAGGTCTCAACAGAGCGCAATGTTTCCCCGGCATATTGTACACCTGGCGTATAGTACCGCAGAAACGATAACGGCCAGACACGCGCCACTGTTTGAGCATCTTCCCTTTCAGAGAGATCCATGATTCCGTAACACCAGCGCTGCTCATAAAGGCAGTCAGTCTTTCATGAAACGCTACAGCGTCTGACACATTGTCGGGTACAGGCAGGGCCCACGTCTCCCCTCCTAAGATACTGCACGCGTGCCCGGCTTCAGCGTTTGTCACCGACAACCCGAGAGAACGGAACGCTGGATGTGGACGGCCAGCAGACGTGGTGACGAACAACAACAGATACAGCAGATGGAAACGTAGCATGATGATACGGAACAGCATTCACACACTGAGAGAACTTGTTCTAGCATAGAACAAGCGTAACACGTAACAACACTTACTGCAACAGAGGCTTCGGTCCGACGGAACACCAGGCTGCTGTGAAGACTGGACGAATATGATTCAAATCTCCGGCAGACCTGGTCTTTATATAGCTGCGTGATGCAACAGTCGTCGTGTCAAGTTCGTGACATTGCGTCATGTTACACCCCGGGAATGTTTCGGGAAAAACCAGGTTTAATTTTCGTTAAAGCATCAGGAGTGTTAAAACATCCGCCTCACCGGCCTACGCACAAAAAAAAGGAAATATCTGATAAGCAAGTAATTTACATGCATCACGTTGTGTCATGTTACTTCCTGGGTAATATCTTCCGCGCATGTGTATCCCCATACGGGGGCGTATTGTTTTTCATGACCCTTCCGTCTGATGTTTTAGATTGACGTAATGATACTGACGCACAGTGATAGACATGTACGTATGATAACGGCGTGCGATATAGAGCGGTGTGATGACGCGGCAGAATATGTCCCAGTAGCAGTACCAGTATCCGATGCGTTGTGCGGGTAGCGTGTAGGCACGTTGACAATTGCGCCATTACGTCTTGTCGATAGAGAACGATGACTCATGCAGACGATTTGATGGCGGCTGTCGCAGTCGACAGCTTCCCAGAAATATCCGTCTGGGTATTTCCTTACTACGGCACAGTTTTTCCCGGTGGCAGGTCGTTGTCTGTACCAAAAGTACATGTCGGGAACCGCAGTCCGGTTTCCAGGCAGACGGTATTGCCAAACGTGGTTCACCATGTCCACCCAATATTCCGTTGCACCGGATATCTTAGATTTTATGAACTTATTCAGCGCTTTAGCTTCCTCCCCATTATGAACCACGGCCAAGCGTGCCCCTATGTAAACGCACATGCTTTTAGCCGCAAACCAACTTGCGGCGCCACGCAATATCGCGTAGCACGGTCCGTACTGTCCGTTGCAGAGATTACTGAAGAACAGATGGCTAGAAGACGGTACAACGCATACAAACATTTTGACGTCGTCATTACACGACTCACTCACAGCAGCTTCATATCGAGATTGTATTCTGGCGCAGTGTCTGTGTTGCTCCCCGTTATGCTGTACCCTGCCTTTGAAAGGTTTCGTCCCGGACACCCGCCATTCTTTGAGCTTGTTCCCTTTCAGCGAAATCCACGCTTCGGAAATACCAGCACTGTTCATGAAATCAGTCAATTCTGTGTGGAACGATAACCCGTCATGGCTGTCATCCGGTGCAGGCAGGTACCACCTGCCATCATGTAACATACCGCACGCATACTGGGCCTCGCTGTTTGTCAGATTGATGTCGAAGAATCTGAATACATGGTACGGAGAAGGCGCAGCCGATCTCGGAGTCACATAGGTTGCCAGACATAGGTCACTGTACAGTACAAAAAATAAAGTAAGCCGGAGGATACACCCCATCAACACAAAAAACAGTACCAAATGGTAAGCAAACCTCTGCGAACACGAAATCCAGTCACTACCAGCGGCACCCATGCCTGTCCTTCTCACAAGACTGTGCGCATGTGGCGTTCATGCTACCCGTTGATGGTTATATAGTCACGTGTGATGACGTTTACACGCGAAGGAGGGGATGACACACGTGTGGCAGAAACGTTAACATAATACCATCAGCAAGCATACATTGCGCGTATCCAAATATAGTTTTTTTCTGAATCTGTGATGACGCACACGGATCAACATGCGGTCCAGTTGGTATCAACTTCGTTCTTGAAGATAGTTGGACGGTTGCCGTTGCCGAGTTTCATACATAAACCGGAGGAGTAGAACAAATATCTAAGGGGAACCCTGATGCAACGCGTTGTGACAGAGCTGCACGGTTTAATATGGACATCAGCTAAGAGACCGTGATGGGAACAAACAAAATTGAAAACATGTGGTGCCATCCAGTGAGAACTCTGTTACCATCCTGTTATTTCAGATAGTGACGTGTACCAGATCACATGGTATCTTATAGATAATTTGTTTACACACGCACTTACATACACACACACACACACACATAGCATAAAACCCATCATAGTCTGATACAATACAGGATGCAATTCAGTTATGCCTTTTTATTACGTGTCATATAGATTACAGTATAAACAAAAACAAATCACATGCACAACAACCTGTTATACAAAACCTTATTGCCTGGAGAGCTGGCTGTGACGTTAGGTCCGTTATGAAACACGTCCCGTACGTTAATCCCACGTTCCAAACAGTCATATATATGCGTGCATTGTATAAAAATGCTACATCGTTGCGTATGCTCAAAGACCAAACAATCAGTTCCTTCGAAAAATCCCGAATACACGAGTTAATATCAGCATCTGGACCTCCAACACTTCCAGCGTTTGATGTGTATATACAGTGCCTTAGACGGGGCGTACATGCTTACGAACGGTTGTTCACGTTGTCCACCAGCATGGGACGATCGAGATGTTTCATACCTTGTTTATAAAAATCCGACACATGCGCGTGGTAATGGCCGCGCAGCAACTCCATGGCAGCATCAAGTTCATATACACCGTTGTTATCAAGAAGGAGGTACAGGAGTGTTCTGGCTTGGGCCGTGTTCATCCTGTGAACACGTATCTGCTCGACCATGTTGTCGTTGATAAACCCTCGTGCAGCAAGTACATCAACTACGTCGCTATGCAGCACGTCTAATTTGTCGGCCATACCGGGAAGTATTTTGTAAAAACTGTCGTTCCAAGACGAAGACACCTTAGCCGGAGGCGAACCGTGTGGTCGAGCCTTTTTCTCATCCCGACTCAGTGCTTTCATGCGATCTTGATACATCCGCAAAACGTCTGGGTGATGACGCCCTATAATTTTCATAGCTTTGTCAAGCCTTCTGGGAGTGTTCGTATCCGCCAGTGTGTGCAGCAACAGTTCGGCTTGTTCCGAATTAGTCATCTTCGCCCTGACATTATCCAGCTCGTCCCTGTCGAGAAACCCCTCTGCCAACAGCTCGTCAGGCAGCAGACTCTGTTTCACGTACAGTGCAGATGCCAAACGGGGCAGTATGCCGTAAAACGTCTCGTGCCAATGTGAAGAACAAGCCATGGTCGTGGTAGGGCTCCCACAGGAATTGTGCCTGGCAACTAGACATCACCGCAGCTTTTATATGTTTTCGAACATGTACAGTCCAGGCAGTGCGCATGCCTGGATGTTGACGGGATAGGCTCAAAATTGTTTACCAAATTCAAATGTGAGTAACGGCAGAGCTCATGTGACATAACAAAAAATGGCCTCATTTCAAGGTCAGTCCACTGCATGAGCGAAGATACGTTTCTGAGATGCATTATCCCACGCGACATGAACACATATAGATATAAAAAACCACAATGAGGAGATGTATGCACTGGTGTCATTGTGTGTGACGTACGCTGTCAGATATCGGGTACACAATGACGCTTTCACGAGAAAGAACCAAGTGACACACAACAGCAACGAGAGGTTACATTCCTCGTTTGGTATCGGCTACATGGGCAGTAATTTAAACACAGCAGACCCCTGTGGAAATCGCTGTCAGCGTGAGACACTCGGTACTCTTTGCTAAAGAAGCAGTACAATATGTACACAGCCAGGCATCGGGCTTCAGCCGTCGGGACCATGCGTGTAAGGTTCACTGTGATCGAAGGGCATATCCTGTGCCAGCTGACCCACGGTTCCGTTTTATACACAGCCGTCAAAGTAGCCTCATCAAGTGTGATCCCGTACCCTCTCCCGATATCAGTTATCATACTCAAGCAGAGGCTGGGTGGCCACGGGTCCACGCCGTCAACCAGTTCCACGCACTGCCACGATCTGGGAAATACATCAGTTGATCTGTCGTCAAGGACTTTGATCTTCTTCAAAAGTAGCTCCGCGTGACCCATCAAATTGTCCATCAGATATGTCATTTCGTTCTTGTCGCACAACCTGCTGGTTAACTGGTCGTCGGCTGAGAGCGAATGCATCACGCTGTGTCCGAAGTATAATCAAGAATGAGCACACGTCCGCAACTGTTGGGTACGTCAAACACAATGTGTTGCGTGGGCGTGGCTTGAATGGGATGCATGTATTCGGAAGGTCTCACCCGCCATGAAACAAGGGGTGACGGCTTCTCAAGCTCACATGAATATATATATATATGTATATGAGGGGTGACGGGTTGAAATGTGGTTAAACAGGGTTCGTCCCTGGTATGATCTTAATACGTTTGCTGGTAATCTGCTTTTTCATCGCTGCTCGATAACTGTCTGCGTGTTTGCATGTATTCATAAATTAGTTTTGTCGTTGGCGATCGGTTTCAGATTAAACACCCGATACAGAAAACCCTGCACGCCGAGGTGTACTTTCACGTTATATACATTTTTTTAAAAAGAAGAAGACGGGTACATCAAAACCATTCGTCACCCAGATGTATATTTTAGGCACATCCAATGCGAATGCACGAAAATCGTTTGAACAACCAGATGTTATATGGATCTGATCAACCAGATACGACAAACATACTAATAGATGTTGATATCACTTGATACTTCCAAACTCAGAAAACGAAATTTTAAATAAATGCATATGTGACAATATTTCAAAAATATGTATAAAAACTTGATGTACTCGTTATTTTCAACAATGTTTTGCCTGAATCTACGTCACAATACCTGTGGAACTCATAAGACGGAACTTATATAATGAATAAAATATGAAAGTTTCACGGTCTTCTTTATGCCATGATCATCCGCATATGTGATTCCTGATCATTTTCTGATACATTTTATAAATACATAAAGGCACACAAAACATCCAGTTCAATTAAAGTATGCAGTCCGCACAAATGTTGTTTCATGTGTGCAACTTAATTAGATAAATCCGTTGTCTATCTGATATAGTTCTACTTGTCGTCGGCAGGTGGCGATACTTACGCCAATATATTGGTCAGCAACACAAAATGGCCATTTGCCGGACAACGGTCTACACAACATTTACGAAATACCTGCAATAATTTTAGTAAAAATATGCCTCAAACGTTCAACGAGTGACATTCGTGATATATTTTCCAGTTTGCGGGTACATCTTGCACAAACGTGAAATCTGCCGCACACCAAAGATTTCAATGTTGTTTCATGTGTGCAACTTAATTAGATAAATCCGTTGTCTATCTGATATAGTTCCACTTGTCGTCGGCAGGTGGCGATACTGACACCGCCATATTGGTCAGCAACACAAAATGGCCATTTGCCGGACAACGGTCTACACAACATTTACAAAATATGTGCTAGCATATTTGGAAAAATATGCTTTAAGCGTTCAACGAGTAACATTTGCGATATCTTTTTCAGTTTGCGCGTACATCTTGCACAAACGTGAAATCTGCCGCACACCAAAGATTTCAATGTGTCCACAACCCTACTATATAAGCAGGCCGAGTCTATTATACTATCAGTTGAGAGCGCTCTCTGGGCGCTTTTGGGTCCCAGACGGCTCCCCTGTGGGGGAGGGGGGGACTTGAGGGGGGGAGGGGGCGGCCCCTCCCTCTGCCTTATGTCAAGAAGTAGTAGAGTTGTGGGTCTGTGGCCGGTTGTGTGGTTCAAGTCAGAACTAGACCGGTTGTAGGTTTGGGGATCACCGGCAGGAGGTGAATAAGGGTCGGTAAGATGTGAAAGGTCGGTTGGGGTCGTCGAGGTCGGATGTGAAAGGTCAACAGGGGTCGCCAGGGGGGGGAGAACAGGGGAGTTCTGGATGGGATCGGGTCGAAGGGGAAAGGTCAGCAGGGGTCGCCTGGGGGGGGGAACAGGGGAGTCCTAGGTGGGTTCGTATACGGATGTGAATGGTTAAAGAGTGATCGTCGGGTATCATCGGTACTGGGAAAGCCAACGGTGTGCAACGCACGTCAAAGCACAATGGGATCGTTCCGATCACCACAGAATCTCCCCTGGGGCCGAGGCCCCTATAGAGGTTTCTCCACAGGGGTCGTGGTGGGGGCCTCGCCCCCAGGGGATAATACTTTATGGGGGATCGATCCCTAAAAAGAATACACACAGGGGGCGAGGCCCCCATAAGGAATTACATGGAGGGCCCGTGGTGGGGGCCTCGCCCCCAGGGGATTATACTTTATGGGGGATCGATCCCTAAAAAGAATACACACAGGGGGCGAGGCCCCCATAAGGAATAACATGGAGGGCCCGTGGTGGGGGCCTCGCCCCCAGGGGATTATACTTTATGGGGGATCGATCCCTAAAAAGAATATACCCGGGGGCGAAGCCCCCATCAGGAATTACATGGAAGGCACGTGGTGGGGGCCTCGCCCCCAGGGGATAATACTTTATGTGGGATCGATCCCTACAAAGAATATACACTGGGGGCGAGGCCCCCATAAGGAAATACATGGAAGGCACGTGGTGGGGGCCTCGCCCCCAGGGGAAAATACTTTATGTGGGATCGATCCCTACAAAGAATATACCCAGGGGGCGAGGCCCCCATCAGGAATTACATGGAAGGCCCGTGGTGGGGGCCTCGCCCCCAGGGGAAAATACTTTATGTGGGATCGATCCCTACAAAGAATATACCCAGGGGGCGAAGCCCCCATCAGGAATTACATGGAAGGCACGTGGTGGGGGCCTCGCCCCCAGGGGATAATACTTTATGTGGGATCGATCCCTAAAAAGAATATATACAGGGGGCGAGGCCCCCATAAGGAAATACATGGAAGGCACGTGGTGGGGGCCTCGCCCCCAGGGGATAATAATTTATGTGGGATCGATCCCTAAAAAGAATATATACTGGGGGCGAGGCCCCCATAAGGATTTAGATGGAGGGCCCGTGGTGGGGGCCTCGCCCCCCGGGAATATTCATTTTAGGGATCGAGGCGCCGAAGGCGCCCTCCATACATACATCTGTGTATTGGCGCCTTCGGCGCCCCGATCCCCATACAGTATTCTCCCGGGGGCGAGGCCCCCATCACGATCCTTCCATATATTTCCTTATGGGGGCCTCGCCCCCGGGGTATATTCTTTTTAGGGATCGATCCCACATAAAGTATTTTCCCCTGGGGGCGAGGCCCCCACCACGGGCCTTCCATGTTATTCCTTATGGGGGCCTCGCCCCCTGTGTATATTCTTTTTAGGGATCGATCCCACATAAAGTATTTTCCCCTGGGGGCGAGGCCCCCACCACGGGCCTTCCATGTAATTCCTTATGGGGGCCTCGCCCCCTGTGTATATTCTTTTTAGGGATCGATCCCCCATAAAATATTATTCCCGGGGGCGAGGCCCCCACCACGGGCCCTCCATGTAATTCCTTATGGGGGCCTCGCCCCCTGTGTATATTCTTTTTAGGGATCGATCCCACATAAAGTATTATCACCTGGGGGCGAGGCCCCCACCACGGGCCTTCCATATATTTCCTTATGGGGGCCTCGCCCCCGGGGTATATTCTTTTTAGGGATCGATCCCCCATAAAGTATTATTCCCGGGGGCGAGGCCCCCACCACGGGCCTTCCATGTAATTCCTTATGGGGGCCTCGCCCCCTGTGTATATTCTTTGTAGGGATCGATCCCACATAAAGTATTCTTCCCGGGGGCGAAGCCCCCACCACGAGCCCTGTGGAGAAATTTCTATAGGGGCCTCGGCCCCAGTGGAGACCCTCTGTCGGGATCTGAACGATCCCCTAGTGCTTTGACATGCGTTGCACACCTGTGGCTTTTCCAGTACCGATGATATCCGATGAACACTCTTTAACCATTCACATGGGTCTCCGATCCCAACCAGGACTCCCCTGTTCCCCCCCGCCGGGCGATCCTACCCAGAACTCCCCTGTTCCCCCCGCCAGGCGATCCCACCCAGAACTCCCCTGTTCCCCCCCCCCCCCCGGTAAACCCTACTGACCTTTCATCTCTAACCTAGACGACCCAGACCGACCTTTCACATCCTACCGACTCTTCTTCCCCCCCCCCCCTGCCGGCGATCCCCAAACCTACAACTGGTCTACTTCTGACTTGAACCACACAACCGACCCCTGGTGGCCACAAGCCCACAACTCTACTACTTCTTGGCATAAGGCAGAGGGAGGGGCCGCCCCCTCCCCCCCTCAAGTCCCCCCCTCCCCCACAGGGGAGCCGTCTGGGAGCCAAAAGCGCCCATAGAGGTATAACGTCCCTGGGTGGGCTCGAACCACCAACCTTCCGATTAACAGCCGGACGCGCTAACCATTGCGCCACAGGGACTACATGCTTTGTGTACGTGAGTTTCTTATGTTATCATGAACAGGTACTGTTCCTTGATTTGATTGGCTGATGGAAAGTGTGACGTCACAGACACAGGGGAGCCGTCTGGGACCAAAAAGCGCCCATAGAGCGCTCTCAACTGATAGTATTATAGAGCCGGCCTGCTTATATAGTAGGGTTGTGGACACATTTAATCTTTGGTGTGTGTGTTACTCGTGGAATGTTTGAGGCATATTTTTCCTAAAATTTTAGCAGGTATTTCGTAAATGTCATGTAGACCGTTGTCCGGCAAAGGGCTATTTTGTTGTGTTGACCAGTGCTGTATGAGGCAGCGCCCCCTATCGTATGTTACCGGAACTATTTTAACCATGTCCACAGAGGAGATATGTGTAAGAGATTTAATATCTGAGTCAGACTTAGAATGACTGAATGCTGGCATCTTGGTGGATCGTGAAATATGTTTCGATAGCATGGAGTCTATCATGTTTACATATATATATATATATATATATATATATATATATATATATATTGACATTTTTAATGATGGCATGTAAAATGGGCGTACCGAAAATATAAAGCCATATTTATTTAATATTATGTATTAAGTATCCACAATCCAAAACTCTGATCAATAGTGGTTTTTTACGTTATATCACATACCATACAGACGCTGTCATACAATGTCCTTTTCAGAAAACAACAAGCCGTACGTTTGAGACTAGTATCTATTGTTAAGCCGTATAATAATATATATATCATCCGTTATCGCTGTTTTGAAACATACACAGTTAGACATTTCATGGTAACATTTCATTTTGACATTTCATTTTGACATTTCATTTACATTTGACATTATCAACAGTAATCATTCTTTTAGCATAACGTCGGGTGACGTATGAGACAAGCATATATTGTTAAGCCGTATAATAATATATATATCATCCGTGATCGCTGTTTTGAAACATACACAGTTGGACATATCATGTTAACATTTCATTTTGACATTCCATTTTGACATTTCATTTAACATTTCATTTTGACATTTAATTTCGACATTTCATTTTGACATTTCACATGATCAACAGTAATCAACTTTAAACATAACCTTTAGCATATATTTACATCTCCATACACAATAAACAGTCAAGCATTTTGAGTTTCGTGTTGGCTCGCTTTGTCACAATGACACAGAACCACATTACGTTTTACGTGGAAAGTATCAGTTTATGCTGATCCCCGTGGGAAAACTAGGAGTACTTGTTGCTGCAACTGTTGAAAGTTCTGTTTGACGTCTTCCAGCATGGCCATCGACTGTTGAAAGCTGCTGATGGCCCTGTGCAGCTTGTCCGTCATCGTGTTCGTCACATTCCAAAGTTCCTGCGTATCCATGGCGGCCGTGTTTGAGGCGTAGTTATGCGCAGTTGCATTGTTTGGCGTTGCGACGATAGGTGCAGCTGGAGTGTATATATAATTCTGTGTATTCACGTCACATGTTGACAGTTGCTGGGCGACGGTGTACAGAATGTTCATCGGGTTTGGGTCGCTTGCAACGGACGTACCTTGCTGCTGCAGTCCCGTCCCGTCATACAAGTGCGCATTGACTTTGACGCCAGCAATCGGCCGTTGCCCTGCACAGGCGTAAACGGGCGCATTGGCTTTGACCACGCCGGGAGACGGCATGAATTGTCCCGTGAAGGGTGAATGAGTGCTGTGTCCCAAGTCCGTCCCTGCATTGTGCATGTGATCGTAATGTGTACCCATATGTTGTTGTGTCCCCCCCACAGTTAACCCGGTATTGTCCATTTCGTCGTCTGATATATCAGAATAAGGACTTTCATGCTCACCAACCACTGCAGACGGTGGCGCGCTTTTGTCTCGTTGACTTGTTGCTGAGCGGGCGATAGACACCTCATTCTCCAAAGCGTTACCCGCATCTCCCTCTTGCGCCGGGCCCGATTGATTGAGGTGCAAACGGACACTTCCGTCCTCGTCTTCGTCACGCACCTCGTCTGGCAATACCAGGTCTTGTGTATCTATGTTCAACAAGGCCGGCATTGCGGGTGTATTAAGAGATATTTCGTAGGGGTCTGGTATGGCGGGTCGGCGCCCGTTTACCGTAGGCGCTTTGAGGGTCGTTTCCTCCTCCTGTGACGTGGAGTGTGTCGCATTCCCTTCGTAATTCAGGATCAGGTTTGAGCCATTCGTCGCCCCGTGTGCGGTCGGCCTGTCAGCGTCTGTGCCGGGCGATTGTGGCGAGCTGTCAATAGGAGGGTACAGCGTTGCGCAGTCGCCGCCGCCTATGGGTGAAAATGGCGTATCATCGATGCGTATGCGCTTCCTCGGGGCGCTGAACCTTGGTTGACCGTCAGCAGCGTGACACGGACCGCGTTTCAGCTTCCCGAGCTCGGCGTGAGTTCTTCCTGTTGTCGCACCGTCGGGACTCCCCTGTTGATCCTGGACGTCAACTGTCGTATGACCGGCATTTTCTTTCACCCGCTGTTCAGCTTGTACGTTCAGGGTGGCGGCATCGACAGCTGCAGACGGTTCAGAGGAAACGGGGTCGGCGGTATCATCCGTGACACTGGCTGTTGTTGCTCCCTGATCAAACGTACCCGCATCGTCTTGCAGGCCATACGGCACCAGCGTAAACGGTATCGCCCCTTTCTTCGAGCTTTTCAGGACACACCGTTCGCGCGATTTACCGGTGTACAGGCCGTATGTGGGAGGGCTTTTGGCTGCTTTCTCCATTTTCTTGAGGCAAGAATGTACACGCACATACAGGTCATGCAAGGCCTGCTCGTGTGCGAAAACTGTTGAGCGGCACAGTTCCTTTGCCACGCGGTTGATGTCCTCTTGCAGCGGGATCAAATCGCTGCCCTTTTGCTCCCTGTTTATGAGCCTGTCTGTCACGCAGCGGATGGCTTCGCCGATCGCATTGCACAGAAGCTTGCTTTCGTCTGCGTCGGCCTCGCTCAAAATGTGATCATCTCCACGCAATGTCCGGCGGAAATTTTCAGCCAGAGAAAGGTGCCGTTCCTCTGTGGTGAGCACCGTGACGAAATACTCCAAACCGAAGAGCTTTGAGATGGATTGGGATCGGTGGAAATCCGGAAACAGCTCCTCGTTGTCGGTCATCAGGTAGGGGAAGTGATTGTATCGGAAACGCAGGAACATGTCCGCCGTGTTCTTCATAAAGCATGGAAACGCGGGCAGGGACTTGTCCGATTGACACAGGGCGAGGTCGCATATGAAGAACATGTACAACCGGCTCCAGTCGTCCAGGCTCGCCCCCAACAGCTCCCCGTAATAGATGAGCGTGCGCAGCCAGGCCAGATCGCAACAGTCGTCGAATAACTCGGGCGTGATACGCCTGTTCACCGGATTACCCTTGTCGGAACATTTCCTCACCGTCAGTCCAATGCTGCGCACGGTGAGTATGTTGTCGTTCATCAGAGGCGCCGTCATTGTAGAGATCCGGCTTTTCTCTTTGCATTCTACGCCTGATAGAAGCGGAGCGAACACATCACCACCACTGTAGTTCGCCAATGGTTGCGAGTTTCTCTTCGTTGAACGAGCGGACATATCTGCCGTTTTCGAACGAGAGCCCATGTCGCTGAAGACTGCTTTTGTAATGTAGAGAATAGCAACAGCAGCAGCAGTTTCAACCGGCTGGTAGCAGTGCGTAGCAGGTTCTGCTGAATGTTTGGTACTGCTGAGCTTTTATAGCCAGTAACCCAGACATTACGTAATACTGTGGAAATTCCAACATGAACAAAACAACTTTTTACATATATCCGATAACCGCGATACTTTCACTCAAGGACAAACGTGTCAAAACAAAATCGTTAAAAGCTATGGAAAACCCACCCGAAAACATCCGGTTCAACGTCCTGTCGGTAAATGAGTCACGGCCAAAACATGGGAATAACAATATTTTATATATAGTTTCCACGAATCAGATGTACGAATCAGCAGTGCACCCGGTGCAAGTATTGTTTTCACTTCCTTTTCTAGAGAAATCACGTCATACCGTGTCAATGTACGTCTGCGCAAACAACTTTTTACAGGAGATAAGACATGTCGCCCAGACTGTGACTCAAGGACAAATGTGTCACAACAACTGCGCAAACATCGGAAAAACAAGACCGCAAGCATTCGGTCAATGTCCTGAGCGGTTAGTCACAGCAGCATGAACGCGATAACATCCTGGTTTTTATGTACCAGCTAAGCACCAGCGTCAAGGCCGTCTATTTTTTACTGTAGTCATGTGGTTATGAATCATACCTGTTTACCAGACGTACCAAACGTAACTGGGTCAACGTCCTGCCGGTAAATGAGTCACGGCCGAAACATGGGAATAACAATTTTTTATATATAGTTTCCACGAATCAGATGTACGAATCAGCACACGCGCACTTGAGGTGGTCAAGCCGCTGTAGAACAGTCCTTCTATACGTCGGTGCCCCATCCGTATCGCGTGCATATATATCGTTCCTTTAAACTGGACCAGTATCCCAAGACAGAAGAGAAGAATAAAGAGTAATGGCCACCTCGGACGGGTCGGAAATATCTTACCGTACGGAATTCATTGAACTTTTCAACACGGTGGACATGATGCTGTACGGATGTTGGGGTTTTATGTTTGACCCGTCTCGGTGCAAGGATGTGTATGATGAACTAAAATATCTGAATGATTCAATGAAGGATTTATACCGGCGTTTACCTGCAGATATGAGACACGGCCTCTACCTGAAAAATCGGCCGTACTGTGAAACATGTTTCAGATTTCTCGATTGCAGTGAGTGCGACGCAACCAGTGAGTCCACAGAGGAAACGTATCTGTCGACTGAACCGGTGTCTAGAGGTAATGATGCGGCACAGACGGAGTAAAGACTGGAGTTCAGGTGGCACGTGACGTTAACATCGTAGCTGTTATGTATCAGCGATGCACCAGCGTTCAGTTTGTCATTTTTGTCTTGTTTTTTTTTTCTGTACATATGGTCATGATTAATACTGGTTTACTAAACGTACCAAACGTAAATGGATGATCAGACAGTCTAAAACAAGCTATTATGTGGCCTGCTTTTTACGCAATACGATAATAGGGATGCACGTGTTTGTTCAAGGACATCATTTGAACGTCAATTCCGTGAGTGATGGACCTACGTCTGAAACACGCCCCTCCCATGTATATATACATATATTCGACATGCGCACAGTGAACTCCTGCCGATCAGATGACTTGTCTGGCAGCTACATAAAGCAGAACTTGGTGGGCTTACATCAGACCAGTACCAGCAGCAGTTCTGTTCGGTGTTAGCTCTACCCAAATTTGAAAGTGTTGAGATGTCACGTACACTGCATCCAGTCGATGTTTACTTGTCTGTCCGTCCCGCTATCGATATATCAAATGTGATCAAAGGAAACCGTATCAAGCTGTTGATGTACTTGGACGTCAACATTGTGCTACAGAACGCCATGGTCCAGGAAGGCATCATATGCAAGGGCCACGCTGAACTTTTAGACAACAGCCCTGTTATGAGTGGGAAAGCCAGTGAGTTGATAGCCATCCTCCTGAAGCGCGGTCTTCGAAACTTCATCGGGTTTATCGGTTTGCTGGAAGAGTATGATCAACCCGTGCCCCGAGATATCCTGGTGGAATCACTCAACGCATGCGCTTTCGGGAAGCAGGGTGTCCCTGGCGGAGGTACGCTTACTGGGAACACAGCCGGGAAACCGTCAAGCAGTCAGGCCGACCCCCACACTGGAAAATGCGGCAGCGCGAGTGGACACGTTTCTTCGCGTCAGCCAGACTGGTTGCATCCACTCGACGTTTACATGGCTGTCAGTCCCGCTATTTCGATACGCAGTGTTATCAATTCAGACCGGGTTGCGCTGGCTCATTGCCTGGACGTTGACCCGCTGCTGCAGGAGGCGATGGTCGAAGAAGGCATCATCAGCAGGTTCAATGCCGAAACCATACTCCGCAAGTGTCACAAATATGCGAAAAGCACAGCCTTGTTGGACATCCTCGCTCAGCGGGGTCTCCCTAATTTGGTCAGGTTTATTGGATTGCTTAAGGTGTATGATCAGCCCGTTCCGCGAGATATCCTGGTGAAATCATTGAACGCACACGCTTTCCCGAAGCAGGCTGGCCGTGTCGGACGATCGCTAACAACGAACACGGTCGAGCAACCGACCCGTCACGAGGTCGAACCTTTCAATGGAACGTTAAGCGGGGCGGATGGGCAGGTTTCTTCTGGTCAACGGTGGCGGCGCATGCGCGACATGCTATGTGCGAAAAAGAAAAACGACGTACCGGTGACTCCAGATGATCCCAATGAACAAGTCTGTGTAGTGTGTATGGACAACAAACGGAAGACGATATTTCTGCCCTGCGGTCACATAAGGTGCTGTTTCACATGTGCGTTGAGGTGCAGTGAGAACGAGGATATGACATGTATAACATGCAGAAACCGGGTAGAAGATATCAAACCCTGTTTCATGTGAACCTAACAGGACGTACCATAAGGAACTCTTTTTGCTTCCCCTGCCCCAGCTCACACAGTGAAACGCGTAAGTACCTGTATATACGATAAGTGAACTGTTTTTGTATTGATACTCTCTATAACATACATACGTTGACACGTTCTTTATTGATGATTCAAACTTGTGTATATATCTTACTTTGCGCATTTGTGTTTCGTAATCGCACCTTTGTTATTGTATAAATGAATAACAAATGAATAAAATGTAGTGTATATATTTAAACGTGTTCTTCTGTACAACGTGTACTGTATGACGGATGTGGGGAACCTGTTCTGAACGCTCTCCCGGTTAGGTGCGTGTGTGTCAGTGTGTCGTTGTGATGTTTGTATATTCGTACTGCGTTCTGTATGATGTTCTGTTCTGTGTGATGCAATCAGCCTCCGACCTCCCGACTATCATGTGGCGTAACTCCATGGGGGTAATGATTTGGTACTTCAAACGTGTGTGTCGAATCCCGTTCTGTTTCATTTTATATGTCCTTTTATATGTCATTGCTTGTGGCGTGGTTACAAAAGTACCGGTCGCTGTATCCATCCATCATTTCATCGCCGACCGCCGTACTGCACGGGAGTGTTTAACCGATACACCATGGGCCGGGTCGATACGTTGCAGCCATTGAATTTTTACTTGTCTGTCAGACCTGAGATTTCGAGCGCGAGCATCCTCCGGCCACAGTGGCGCACGTTGGTGACCAGCCTGGACGTCGATCCTTGGCTGATTGACACTCTGCTCCAGAAAGGTCTTATAAGTCAGGACGAAGCCGCACGTATCACCGGGGAAGATACCGTCATCGATCAGAACAAGATGCTGCTGTTTATCATCATGGAGTTGGGGCTTGAACAAGTTGTCACGTTTATCGAGTTGCTCAAAACCTGCAACCGGTCCGGGCCGCACGTCGTGCTCGTGAAATGTCTGAATCGAGCAGCATGGAAGCGCTTTGCTGACGGATGTAGCTTCTCCCCGACTGGCGTCATCGGTACACATACCATTTTACAGCCGTCGTCTGTGCAAACGGGCGGTTCGAAAAAAGGATAAGAATGCCAGTTGGCGCATGTCATCGTATCTTACAGTATGGATTGTCAAAACGTTTTTTATGCTTTTTTAGTGTAGGATGCGGGGGCTATGGGCACACATATAAATAAGCGGTTGCTGTATAAATGCATCATTTCGTTGCCAACCACCGTACTGAACAGGACTCGTTTACGGATACATCATGTACTTCCAAGATGTGATGCAGCCACCTGAATATTACTTGTCAATACAACCTCCGATCACGGGCGAAAGCATTATCGGTACACTACGTGGCCGGTTGGTTGCCACTCTTGATGTCCACGTGCTGTTGGTTGACACCATGCTCTACAAAAGCCTTATCGACTCTGACCAAGCGGGTCGTCTCAAAGCGAAGGAGACGTCTGTCGAGAGGAACGAGGAGCTGCTGTGTATACTCGAGCATTGGGACGTTGAGAAACTGGTAATATTTATCAGCTTGTTGAACATGTTTGGTAATAGGGTGGCGCACTTCCTACTACTGGCCGCTCTTAACTGTGAAGCATGTACGCGCAACCTTGCATCAAAGAACTAGTAAAATGGAGTCCTTGGCACTCGTACAATATTGCAGCCATAGTTAGTGCAAACAGACGGGTCAAGGATCTGGATATGGGGAGGGGCACACATATAAATAGACAGTTGCTGTATAAATGCATCATTTCGTTGCCAACCACCGTACTGAACAGGACTCGTTTACGGATACATCATGTACAGCGGACATTTAAAGCCAATGGAATATTACTTGTCTATACAACCCCCGATCGCGGGCGGAAGCATTATCGGTGACATACGTCCTCAGTTGGTTACCTCTCTTTATGTCGACGTGTTGCTGTATGACGTCATGGTCAACAGAGGCCTAATCAACTCTGTTCAAGCGGATCGTATCAAAGCGAAGGAGACGTCTATCGAGAGGAACGGGGAGCTGCTGTGTGTACTCGAGCATTGGGACGTGAAGAGACTGGTAAAATTTATCAGTTTGTTGAAAATATTTGATAATAAGGTGGCGCACTCCAGACTAATGTACGCTCTTAATTTGGAAGCAGATAGGCGCAAAAGAGCCTTTTGCACATGTCCATTATGCTGCCATCGTTAGTGCAAACAGATGGGTCAAGGATGTGGATGTGTGGATATGGGGAGGGGCACACATATAAATAGACAGTTGCTGTATAAATGCATCATTTCATTGCCAACCACCGTACTGAACAGAACTCCTTACGGATACATCATGTACAGCGGAGATGTAGAGCCAATGGAATATTACTTGTCTATACAACCCCCGATCACGGGCGGAAGCATTATCGGTGACATACGTCCTCAGTTGGTTACCTCTCTTGATGTCGATGTGTTGCTGTATGACGTCATGGTCAACAGAGGCCTAATCGACTCTGTTCAAGCGGATCGTATCAAAGCGAAGGAGACGTCTATCGAGAGGAACGGGGAGCTGCTGTGTATACTCGAGCATTGGGACGTTCAGAGACTGGTAACATTTATCAACTTGTTGCAAATATTTGATAATAATGTGGCGCACTCCAAGCTAGTGAGCGCTCTTAATTTTGAAGCATGTACGCGTGAAATTGCAGCAAGAATGTCGTCAAGTGGAGCTCTTTGCACACGTACATATTGCAGCTATCGTTAGTGCAAACAGACGGGTCAAGAAAGGCTTAGGATTGTGTCTACATCTGCCTATACATGATAACGACCATCGATATCATGCGCAAGGAAAACACGTATATTTATTGTGTGTACAGTGACTCAGTATTATATCACTAACCTGCGTGAATCACGTGATACGCCATAACACAAAACGTTACCTAGGACTACGCATGCAGCACCAAAAAAATCAAAAAGGATTGTACCTACCTTCCGTTCACTTGCACGTATAAGAGGCGCCTGTGCGAGTCTCCTGGCTTATTTCACCCGACGCATTTGATGTGAGCTAACCGTGTTCCGGATCGCCTGCAACACAAACATGACTGACAAGGAATGTCAATTGGATGTAAGTGCTTACATGTCAAACCATCCGTCGGTTCCTGTCGCAGACGTGATCAATTCTGCTGCAATCCATTTACAGAACACGCTGGACCCAAACGAGAAGCTTCTGGTCGCCCTGCTGCAAAACAACATTTTGCTTCAAGAGCATGTGGAAAGCATACAGGCAAGGCCGACCAATTCACAGAAGAACGATGAATTGCTGTCCGTCCTCAAAAGGCGGGGTCTACGGCATCTCCTCGCGTTTATCAACTTGCTTGGCTCTCATGGTCAGTGCGAGGCGCGCACGGTTCTTCTCTCCTCTCTGAATCATGAGGCAGCTTCGCGTATCAACGATACCGTGCATCGGCTGAAGGGTCATCTCTCCCAAGCGCAGAACATATCTCGTGTCGGACGGTGGCAGATCACACGGGACATGCTCAATAAAAAACGGGGACAGGACGTTCGTGACGAATCCGGGTCAGAGCTCAGTTGTTGTATAGTGTGCATGGAGAATAAAAGGAAGACGGTGTTTGTTCCATGCGGTCACTTCGTCTGCTGTTTCCAATGCGCGTGGCATATTATAGCGAAGGACGATAAAACATGTGTCAGGTGCCGTTGCCCCCTGGAGGATGTCATAGATTGCTATATGTAAACGATACAGATGCATTCTGATTGAGAACTTTGATGACGTTGGTGTTTTAGCAACTAGTAATATGATTAGACCTGTACACTTTTTCATTTGTAAAAACATGTATGTATGATTCATATATATATATATACACACACATAACTGCTTAATAGACATGTACGGCTTTTGACAATAAACCTTATGTATAATGGTAACAAACCTGATTTTATTTGTCTGTCTTCATTACCTTTCGTCTTGTGTCGTATGTGTGTGTTCGAATATGTGTGTGTGTTTTCAGTGTCTGAATGTCACTGGTACCCAATGGAGCTGTAAACAGTATTTGTATGGGGATATATTTTCGATATACTCATTTGTGCGTGTGTGTGTACACCGAGTAACACATCGTACAACGTACCTGTAGCCATACGTACAGCCAGTATCGCATAGTCCGACCCGATTTCATGTAACAACATTCATTAGAAGGGCCCGTGATGGATGACCGGGACAGTGAAAGTGAACGGACCACCGATGGTTCAGGTGACACCTATATGAACGTGTATACAGTTCGGATACCGATCAACCTGACAGCTGGTTCTACTGGCCATGACATGTGGACGGTACCTCTCTGGCAAACCATTTCGGACGAAGGCGTTCGTGAGTGTGATGACCGTGCGGGGTTGTATATTGATCAGCAGGGTATCTTCCTTGTGAAAGGCCTTGCACCTGGGTTTGAGCGCCGTGTGATCTACTTCAGTCATATCGCGTGGAAGCAGTTATCAGGTCGCGCAGCCGAGTTTACACGAGCAATAGCGGTTCATAATCAGGTGAAACTGATCCTGGAAGAGTATCGCGGAAAACGGTTGACCATGTACGCCAAGCAATGTCCACATGGCTCTGATAACTACGAGGTAACATTCAAGTACGTTGACACCGAAAACGGTGTCGTCACTCAAAAAGTATGTGTGACTTTGAACAAGTCGGAATGGAAAAGGCTTGTGCGATATATACCCAACGTTGCACTTAGTCTTGAGTGCGAGCGAATGATGAGTGGAACCAACTTCGTTATGTATGGTGAAGGTGCATATGACAGCGACACACAGAGTGCTTTGGGCGTCAATGAGAATGATAGTGTTGAGATGGCCAGTGGCGATGACGGCGATGTTTATGATTTCGCCAATGTGAGGAATGCTATGAGTGATGGAGTTATCAGGTACACAGACCCCCCTGCCTCTCCAGACGCGGAACCGCGGTCTCCTTACTCCTTTCTGTCCAGCGACGATGATAACATATCGTCTCGTTACATGTCCCAGGCCAGCGATAATGACGACACCGGTCATGATTTCGCCAATGTGAGGAATGCTATGAGTGATGGAGTTATCAGGTACACAGACCCCCCTGCCTCTCCTGACACGGAACCACGGTCTCCTTACTCCTTTTTGGCCAGCGACGGTGATAACATATCGTCTCGTTACATGTCTCAGGCCAGCGATAATGACGACACCGGTCAGGATTTCGCCAATGATATGGATGCTTTGACTAGAGAAGTAATCAGATACACAGACCCCCCTGCTTCTCCTGACACTGAACCACGGTCTCCAGACTCTGTTCTGACCAGCGAGGATGACGACGTATCGTGTCCTTATTCGTCTCTGGCCAGTTCCATTGACGACAATGAAGTATTCAGGAGAGACCCACCTGCTACTTATTACACGGATCGAAGGTCTTCTGACTCTTCTTTGGACATCGGCGGTACACGCACATCGTCTTCTTCATCCAGCGATGATGGTAGCCTTTGCATACGTTTTTATTAGTTAATCAGATACCTTTCTTTTGAAGAATGTATGTTTGCCGTTTGTAACTAGCGTATGTCGTATGTACTGTATTGGCCGATGTATTAAAATGTTACGTTGAGGAGAGTATTGCGTCTTGTGCATCTTTGTGTATTAAATGTGTGAGTGTTTTTATGGAAGGTCTGGTATGATAAAACAAAACAAGAAATCAGATCATTTAAGTTACATGTGATATTTATACATTCCAGTCATATCCATAATACAACCAAATCGAAAAAAATACGCATGCAGATCTTGATAGTCCGTACACGGTCGTCGTATGTGTGACCACACGAAACTTGACGTCTACATACGTCATACCGATAACTGGAAAAAATATAAACCAGAATCCGGCGTCATTACAGTATACCAAAAACGAAATCCTTTAGTCTGACTAGAGTCGGATACTAGTGATAAAGCAGATATAAGTTCAATGATACAGTGCTACAAAACGGTATATACACAGTGAAGGTCCTTGCGACTTCCCTTGTTTTTTCTACCCGCACGGGGATCCCGAAACCATGATGGAGTAGAGCGATGTAACTCCAGCTGTCGTCAAGGCGTCGTCGATGATGTATGCGGCGGCCTTCAAGTCTGCTGTACGGCATATCAGGCTGAAGTAGTTCCATTGCACGTATGTTTCTCCCTCCAAAGCTTGTAGCAAACTGTTGGCTGTGTCATTGTCTGTCTGCTCCCATATCTGGTGCCATTCTGCCATCTTGACGATTTTTGCTGACACACACGTCATCATGAAGAGCAACTTGTCGTTCATTGAGTTCAGTATCTGTGCCAAGATTCGAAACAGCGGCACAATCTTTTCTTTGAACTTCCTGTCTTTGTTTTGATCGAACGGAGCGTTGTCGTGTTGATCTGAGCAAGACAAGAACGCAAACAGGCCTGTCCAATCGGGACCACCGCATGGGTCGGCCTGTCGGTGGGCTTGTGCGCCATTTGGTGGTACCAGTTCCTCCCACCACTGTCTTGTCTGTTCTTTACATCTCTGCTTCGCCTCTTCCTCGCATTTCCGCTTTTGCTTTTCCAACAAGAGAGCCACGTGCGGCTGCCCTGTTTCCTTAAGAGCAGTGATGAAATGTTTCACATGACTGTCGTTCTTTGATATATGGTCGATCAAGGATGTTGCTTTTGCAAAAGGGGTGGTGTTACGTGCGTAAGCGTGGTACTGTGACAACACGTTTCTGCTCTTCAGGATAGCACATAACATCTCGTCCACCGTCAGGTTAGCCAACAACTCTGGGCGGCATCGTCTGAACACTTCTGCCCAAGACGCAGACATCCTGTCCTTGCAATCAGCGGTAGACACCAGTCAGTCGTGAGGTGCCACGTTGTGGGAGTGCGGTTGTGACTGAATGAGGGTAAGCACACGCCATAAATTATATACACATTGTGATAGGACAGGTATGACTCACTGCCTGCTGATTGGTCGGTACAGGTGCTGGGACATCGGAATCTTGAATATGATGTAGTATCGCAAGATAACGTGTGTCAGCTTTCGTCCAATATAATACATTGTGGTATCAGTTTCACAGTGTATTTGTAATAGGATCCTATGCGGAACAGCACGCGGCCTATATATATAGAGTCCGACATGCATTACTGTCTGCTCTGTTTGATCTGCAAAGAGCTGCTGTAAACATACGACTACGTGGTACTCCGAGTTAATACGTTGTACCCGTAGTCATGTGACCGAACTAATACTCCACTTCAGATACAGTTATATACACATCGGCATCGGTTGAAACAGATAGTGCAGGGACGCGGGCACTGCGAGAGTGACGTTGCATAATATAAAAACCTAGAAAGAGCTATTTCGTATGGCCAAAATGCATATAGTGAAAGTCATCTGAAAACGCTCATAGACAAAATGGGCGAACGGCTAGGGGCTTCGGCGATGTGGATTGAAAAAAACAGACTGGATAGCTACCGTCAATGGCCGAAAAGGGACTTGATCGAGCCGAGGCTGATGTCGGCGGCGGGTTTATACTTTGTCGGACCACGTGATAAAGTAAAATGTGCCTTCTGTCAAGGTGCCATGATGGGTTGGGAGACAGGGGATGATCCAGACGAGGAACATTTCCGGTATTACGGAGACCGGTGTGCGTTTGTTCGCGGGGAACCAACGAATAACGTACCACTTCCTGACGACAATAGCCCGATCCTTGCAAACAAAACTGGAGGAACGTCTTTCTACAAGGATATCCTGAAGGAACGGTTGGGCATAATTACAAAGAGACCTCGAAGGCCAAGACTGGCTACAGAGCAAAACAGACTAGCGACGTTCCGTGAATGGCCAGTGGGTAAAGAACAGACTCCCGAATCACTGGCCGAAGCCGGGTTTTACTACACAGGTAATACATGCTCGCTACATTTGTAGTTAGAAAACGACACCATTTCTTTCACCTAAATAAACGTGTTTGATTGTTTTAGTTCGTTCTTGTAAGTCCGACCAACGGAGTATATCATCTCGTATAAAATGTAATATGTCTGTAGATATCGCATCAGTCATTGGAAACGGTTCTATCCTGCATTTGCAGGCTGTGAGACGATAACTGTATATTGTTTGGCACATGACCAAGAAACAATTTCAGATGAATAATTATGAGACGCGTATTGATTCTTTTTTTTTTGCAACAGAAGATAATACTTCGGTCACTGATTACAGTGGTATGTATTAATTAATGTGATACGCATTTATGTTCATAACAGATGATACGTATTTTGTGTTGCAGGTGAACATGATTGTTGCCGGTGTTTTTACTGTGATGGAGGGCTTCGTGCCTGGGAACCGGGAGATGAACCATGGGCTGAGCATGCACGTTGGTTCCCAAAATGTGGTTTTGTTATGCAGTCCAAAGGACCTGAATTCATTCACGAGGCAAACAGAAATGCAACTATGGTTAAAAGCGAGACATTGGTGATTATTCTTTACTTATCACACACATTTTACATGATCACACAGAAAAAGCATCAGACACGCATTATCCTTTAACGACAGTCAATACAATATATTCAGTAATGCGTTTTGTTTAAGATATGAACATACGAAACCACTTTGTATCACTATATAAGGAAATATTCGTGATGACGTGTGTACACAAACATATTATGAATCTGTTACAGGGTACCAACGCCAAAGTTAGGACCAAACGTTACTTAGAAAGCAGGAGCGAAACGCCCGAACGATCAGGTATGTGGTTTTGCTGTTAATGTTGTACTTGAGTTTCTAAGGTCAGAACATATATATAATATATGCCAAATATGTAACATTACGTTATATTTCTGTTCAGGACTTATGTCATGTCAGTATATTCACACAATGACTGATATTTTTATGCAAGAGCTGTCCAGTCATGTGATGAAAAACTTATTTTCCGTTTCACTTTCACATACATATCAAATGTTTCATATAGTCATTAATACGTCTCGGCTAGATTTTAGGACTCTTTCTGATCAGAGCCATAATACCCAAGCCGTTATACTGTTGAGATACGTTGTTTGGCAAGTGAGATCGGAGCCATTGATATTCTGTGTTGATATCATGCATATTCATACTGGTAATAATTTGTGAGGTGTAGCTTCATTGTCCACATTATAAATATTCTCAGAAACGTATTGATATTCAACACGTCGTTCGGACTCATTCACATATATTATCATATATTGTGTGCTGTTTCAAATGGCCGACATCAGAGTACGACCCCCGACACCTGGCGGCACAAATGAGCACGGACAGAGTCCAGTTAGTCCTCAAAACGGGGATTCCCCGTGACAGAGTGGCGTCCGTCATAGAAAACAAGCTACGTACGACAGGGCAGGCGTTTGAATCCGCTGAATGTTTACTAGCTGCTGTGATGGATTCATATGAAACATCTGCTGCCAGCACTCCAGCCGCACGTGAAGCGGAAGAGAAACCGCTCGTTGGCGAAATGCAGCAGTCAAACGGGAGTGACGGTGGACCTACAAACAAACAAAGTAATCATTTGGTCAATTCAACGATACGGTCATTTCATTACACACACACACACACACACAATGGCAATTACGTCCTCATTTGAATGACAGTGAACAAAGCATTGTATTTGCTGAAGTATGTATATGTAACAAATATAGATCGGTGTCCGTAATATAACGTTGTAGATTACAGTCGTATGCTGATTTCTATGATTACATAACGGTTATTTAAGGTATACATCGCTTTGCATTACAATCAGTTCGTGTGTTGTTAATTTCAGATGTGGATGCCCTGATACAAGAAAAGCAGTTGTTACAAGACAAGACTATGTGTGTAATCTGTTTGGACCAAATTCGTCAAATCATTTTCTTGCCATGCGGACATATTGTATCATGTATGGGTTGTGCATCAGACATTAGGAATTGCCCGACATGCCGGAAACTTATCCGAGGCACAATAAAGTTTTTCTTATCCTGAACGTGTGTCTTTTTACAAGCAGATGATCGAAATTCCCAGACATCTGTTCGCGAATAGTCAGCGCGTTATTGTCCGAAGGCGTCCGTGATACTAATAACCAAAGAATATGCGATGATGGAATGGTTTCGGTTTAGTATACGACAGTGCGGACAGTATGACACATTTAAATGACGGAGCGCCTGAAAAAAATGTTGATACAAGTCCGCTGTACCAGCCATAACTCGTTCGAGTTAATGTTGGCCTGCAACATATAAAGGTCTGTGCACATAGCACTATCCTGTAGTACGTGTCTGGTATACGACCGAATCGGGGTGTGATATCATGGAACGGAAACAACCAGGTACTTTGTTCGACATATGCACGCGGTGGTTAACGTCGCGGTATATACCGCATACATTCTTTTGGCTGCTACCTACTGAACTGTACCAACGTTTGATCGAGATGTATAAAAACAACGGCGATTGTCAACAGTGTACAACCCTGCTTACGGCGTCTCGAATCAGCTGTTGCGCCTCTAAACACTGTGTGATCGACTCCTACGACAGCGACCCGATATTGCGTTGTAAACTGTGTGGTGTCATCACATCGAAATATATGGAGCACGCAGCGCTCCATAAGGGACCTGGTCATACACCATGCGCCGTGAAGATATTATTCGAGTGGCCCGGTATGATCGGTTTTGTCATACATTCTACTGTCGTGATATCGAAATATTGGCCAGCAGAGCATGTCGATCCCGGGGATGTTGTGGGAAACCTCTTAGCAAACGGCGAGTCACTAACAACTGAGCCCGTCAAATATTTCATGTTTATTGGGAACTGTACGTGCTTTGGATGTTACTGGGATTCCGAAAAGATCTTACGGTTCAGGCCGGACCATCTGCTGAGATTCCATAAACAGATTATGAATCACGTTTGCGTGCAACGACAACGGGTGTAGAAAGAATAGCGATCAGTACGACGTCCTGTATTAAATCACATGACCCAGTTGTGTCATTAGACGGACGCTAGATGATACGTGTTACATTGTCATCATACCACAATATTTTACATAATTATGATACAAAATGTACACATGTCATGTAGTGGGTGAAAGCATGTGTTTCAGGCCGACCTAAAGGCGGAGGCATTGTCACAGTCTGCATGTGATGACAACATTTTGGAGTTACCAGAAGGACGTTAGATAAACACCTGCGAAGTGACGATACAAGGAACAGGTGAAGAACAAGACATCGCGCATGTATAGAATCAAGTTTGATATTACACGGAAAGTAACAGAATATAATATAAAAACCTACAGACACACTAAATTAAGTGTGTAACCAGAGATTTGTTGATACGGATTGACGCTCGGACCAATCGTATTTAAATATATGGTGTTCATATTGCTGTAATATGTCAAGACATACACTGTTATTATGATACATACACGCTCGTACGTGTAGTGTGAATTCAGCGATGATATTTGTAACATATATCAGTAAAAAAACGCTTTGCAAATATCATATTTTACAAATAAAATAAAGATCAAACATATGACCTTGTGTGTTTCTCATGTCATAGTTTTGTAATGCAAAGCGATGCATGTGTAGAATGAATACCTGTATTATGAGTTAACTGTGTGTATAAATCTGTCCATGCAATAAATGTGTAACACAGGAAAAGGATTAACTCACCCTATATTTCACAATTTCTTCCGTCGACATTTCGGGCACCGGATCAACCTGCATATATATTTCAGACGGGTCAGATTGTTTGCTTCCTCCAGTCCGTACGGGAGAAAATGTGTCACGACACAGTGCAAACACACCACGTGCTTACAGTATAGCTGATATTTCTTGTACCCGCCAGGGCAAATATTCGAAAAAACACATTTATGTTGAGGCATTTTGTCTATACGAATATCCTCATAAACTATACAAAATATCCTCATGTAAATCCATCAGTATACCGTTTATTTCACTTGTTGGAACAGGTATGTTGGACGTGGTTTTCCATGCTATCTGTGTACCGAACGTGTGGGTTCGATGGGGACAACACACAGCAGAGTTCGAACGCTCTTTCATTGAGTAATCGTATGGGGATGGGGAGGGGGGGGGGGGGTGTTCGAATATCTGTGACGAGTAATGCAATCAAAATGGACCGTGAAGTATGACTTCTGTTATATTTGTATTGATAGCAATGTTTTAGCTTTTTGCAACAGTAAGTATATGTGTATGATCAACAATAAATACATTAAATCAGTACTCGTGTTTGCACAGACAGCGATGTATAACATATCTGGGAAACGCTGCGCGATTCATTGTTTCATGATATTCCCTTACAAAAACATACAGTCATCACATGACACGAGTCACAATAAAGTCAGATCGTGTGTTCAGATATCGTACATGCATTTTCCGATTCGATACAACACGTCACATTCATGATGTAGGTGATGTGTGAGCATTAAACAACTATCTTCAGTGTTCATCATATTGTCAGTATATGGAAAAGGTATTATAAACTAATAAACGTGGCCAATGATACATTTAAGGGGGTAATCTGGTTTATACACGAAGACACCTAGTTGTTTATAACACAGCGTCATCTGGACCACTGTATTTGAAAACAGTCACCGAACCCTGTATTCCTCTGGTCACATCCGGAGTTCCTGCAGACTTCGTGTGCATTATTTCACAGGGGGTGTCTTGGTGCAAAACTATGTATCCGTCTTGGTCTCATACACCAAGGCGTATTTGCGCATTTCGTGTGATCTCAGTCACTTCTGATATCATATGATATGGTTTGCTAATATGCCTTGTTTATGGTATACCACAGTTCATCTGTATACAGCTATAGGCGTGCTTACATTTATTTTCCAATGATCTCCCTGCGTGAAGAAAACAGCTATCTCAGTGAAATATTTCTTGCGGATTAATGACCCGTTTCCCTCTGCGTTCAGAACTGGGTGACGTGTGCATTATTTAAGGTGGGGAACAATGGTGCAAAACAGTGTGTCTGTCTTTATCTTATAAACATACGTGGGTTTGTGCAATTGCCGTAACCTCAGTCGAATGGGACATCGTTTGAGTGGTATGTAAACATTATTTTGATTTATATCACACAACTACTGATCTGCAGACTCCAATATGTGCTCACATATTTCTCTCCAATGATCTCCCGTCCTGATGAAAACCCAACATGATCAGTATGAATGTTACTGCTCATTTCACCCGTGGTCAGATTAAATTTGTCGTCTGATGTAAGCAGCTGTGTGTTTCCTGCCACGTCAAGATTTGACAAATGCGAGTTGTCTGAGGGTGCTCTCCACATTACGATTTGAATTTTGTACAGACAACACGTCGTCAAATATCAGTATACTTTTGGAACTGGCTGGCTGGATGGACTTTCAGTTAAGAGCTTGTGCCATAAATGGTATGGTGAGTTGAACGCATTAACTGAACAGTCGTATCTAAATGTGCTGCAAACTGTGATTTGAGAGTTATTGTTTGAATTCTGGTATCATCTGGTAATACAACGAACATTTAACCGGTGTCTGTTTCTGTGATAACAGTAGAGTGCCAGATGTGAAATAGACTATAAAGACTGCCCTTTCAGGAATTGTTGCATATATACGGCGCCTTCCTGTAAGTTTGTTTAGTGACAATAGACCCGGTCGATATCTTTTTTATTGTGAAACAGTGAAGAACCAGACACGTACCATTATATGAAATATCTAATATGATACTGTTCAGCGGACTATTCATAATTATACAACAAACCAGAAGATTTTCATTTGGTGAAAACCGTTACATCAAACATATGTAATGTGTCATGTAATAATCTGTTACATGACCACCATATCGCTCGGACATTGTGATGATAACCACATCGCTCGGACACGGTCATGATGACCACATCGCTCGGACACGGCCATGATGACCACATCGCTCTGATACATGATGGCCTAAGGACACTTCGCTGACGGTTTGATGACGTTCGATGATGTGATCTCCAGCCAAAAGATGTGATACAGACTTCTTCATCCTGATGCAGAACCATTTATGACTCTCCTGGTGTCTGTATGCAATGTGATAGTGCTACAGCTATACGCTGCATTTTTTGTTATTTGTTCTAGCATGACGACAGTATTCAAATAAAACACTCATCCATAACACACACACACATACACACACTCTCACACACATATATAGATATATAATATATAATATATATATATATATATATATATGTATATATATGCAAGTATCCATATCACACGCATCCGCTATATCATTGCGATCGATATCAGATCTCTTGTTGTTTTTCCATATGTTTGTATTATAGCGGATATACTTTTTTGTATATACTTTAATGCTCGAAGTATAACATTCTTTCTGTATTATAACATGTTTTTGTGTCGACTGTGTATACTTGTCCTTGTTTAATTACCTGTTTACAAAAATTGATAAAGTATCGATATCAGTATGTTAGTTTTGTGATATAGGTTAATATTTCTAATTTAATGAAGGAACACAAATGTGTTCAGTAAAACACTACCGTATATGCACCCTTTCTGTTAATCAGATATTTATTTGGTAGAACTACAGTTTTTGGTACAGAGAGTTCCTTATTGGCATATCATGTAAAGCGTGGCATGTAATCTTATGTTATTTCTTGTAAGCGACCTGTATGTATGGTCGTGATATTCTCATACTTACCGTTTTATTTCGTCATAATCCTAAAACTTGTTTTTTTTTGCTGATAACTGGTATCTAAGTATTTGTCAGTAATGTTTTAAATATCTGCTGATCTACTGTCACACCTCTTACGATACTTACCTGTAGCTCTGTCCATTCCCTTGTGCGATGAAACATGCCAGCAGTTCATAGAGACATGCACATTTATATATATATATATATACATATATACAGTGGAACTCCGTCTTGTAACCATCCCGCAATTACGTAATTGAACCATTACGACCATTTTCTTGTCCCGACACATAGGAAATAATTGTGTGTTAAGTGTAAATGTGTAAATAATTGTACATATAGATACAATATATATATATATATATATATCTACAGATCATATATGTTACGGGCTTTCATCAGGATGCGTTATCGTGATATGACGTACCGTACATCGTTCTCCGACTTCACGTTATGTTGCCTGTTTGACATTCCTTCCTCTTACCTCTTGTTGGGTTTTCTCTTGTTAAATTCCTCTTCCATCCACTCTTGTTTCTTCATATCCTTTCATAGGGTCAATGATATCCATATACATTTTTTACACGTATAGATGGATTGTTCCTTGTGTGACGCCTTACCTGTAGATTCCCAAGGCATTTACTTACAGGTCATCTTTAGCCAGTTTCTCCACATGTTCCTCTTGTCGATTTGATCTTACTATTGCAAACATACCTCCTAGGCATTTGTATATTACGCACACACACACACATATTTATATATATCTATATATATACACACACACACATGTCATATCTCAGTGCTCGCCATTTACGGTTAACCGCTTGCACGGGGACAGTAAACGTTCCTAAAATAGTGGTAAGGCAACTAGAAGTCCCCTCCTACTTGCCCGACTGGACCAATCGGTCCAACAGAAAAACTTTACCTAAGGCATGCAAAAACGTCTTTGTGTTTTTCGATACAATCATTCATATTTGTAAGGCAAGTAAACATTCATGTAGGGCAAGTAATAGCTAGATGTTACTTACCCGGTCAGGCAAATACTTTCAAAAGTTAATGTCGAGCCCTGAATATATATATTGTTTTCTTGTGTGAGGGTTAGTGATCCTCACATCTTTATTTGCGACATTGTATAATGTGTATCCCCTGTTATTGTTCCCGATTTTCCCACCTCTTACAGACGACGTTTCTTACCTACACTTAATGTTATGACAGTTTCTGGTTCTGTGTTAGTGTTCTGATCTGCTTGCACTTCTCGATCTCTTCAATGACGTATATAAACAAAGCGATTGTTGGTACGTTCCCTTTCTCCCCAGTTCGGTTTCATATTCTTTTTATTTTTTAAGGCAATGTCCCGGACAGTTGGTTTCTTCTGTTTCAGTTATGGTACTTGCAATTTGTTGCCTTATTTTACTTACCCCACGTAACACTTTTTCATTGTTAGCGTCCTGCATGTTGGGTCGTGATATCGTTCGTATGATTTACCGGGTCGTGTGTACTGATTTGTTTGATTATACTTACAATTTCTCCCATGGTACTGCAGGTTGGACTCTGCGATGACCTTAACTAATCGCAACATTATTTTGCTCAGAGTATTTTTTTAAATGTCATGCTGTGTATGTTCTTGGTCTCACTCTCAATATAGATTGATTTTAGGGACGAGCCGGTCTTCCTTTTCTGTTTTGCCTTGGATGTTGACGCTATGAGGAATATCCCTTCTCAAGATGACGATATGTGAAAAGGTCCCCTTCTCAATATAAACCGACAGTAATTGTCGATTACCGAACGGTTGTCGTAACTGCACGTGTGGTTTGACTTTTCTTTTCTGTCTCCCCTTATGATCCGCACTTTGATGGTTTTTCTCCTATGTTTGTCAATGTGTGTCGCAGGATTTCGTAAGTCCTTTTTAATCCATCTTCTATTCGACTGACACGGTGTTCCATATATGCTTCCAATAAATGTCCAGTTCTCAAAGGCTGGTTATTGTATTCTCCATCCCACTTATCGAGACTTCATCAAGTACTAGGTTTTCGATGAGAGCTCCTGAAACCAACTAAAAATCGTTTCATGAAGCCAGTTGATCATATTCCGTCGGCACTAGTGTTTTTTGTCTTCTGCCTCCCGCAACATTGTAATTCATCCTTTACCCTTCTACGTCTTCTTCACTGGATGATTATGTCACATAATCGTCACTGTCCTGTGGCTTATTTCTTGCTGGTGTTATTTCCTTTCATTTACAAAGGATGCTTTTATCGGTATTGGGAATAGGATAATCGGTTCCGGTATTACAGTCACTCGATACTTTATGTATCGATCTCTTTTATATATATACACAAATATAATACGGTGGAAACTCGTTATGTTAAAAACTCGATATTCCGGACAACTCGAGTTAAATTATTACCAAATACAACTGTGTATATATGCTTATGTAAAGTATGTATATATAAATATGTTCATGTATATAAATATATATATATCCTGATGTTAATAGAAAATACCAATTGCAAAGTTCAAACTGCATTTCCTCTCACATTTCACCGCCGCTTAACGAGTTGGTAGAAAGCGTCTCCGTTTTTTATGATCCTACTTGTCTGGACACACACCTGTGCCTCTTTGTTTTCTTTCCCATTGTCTCCTTCGCCCAACTTCCCTTGAACTGTGTTTCTTCCTTGTGTTTTCCAGGTTTCCTCCCTGGAAATGTTTGATAAAAAAAAAACTATTATGTGTTTTGTTTACTCCCTCATGTATGTGAATCGCTAACGATGTTGTTGCTGCTGTTGTTCCTTTCATCTGCTTCTCTCGTAAGCGATAATATCTGTTCCGTTCTCAGATATCTTGGTATTGTTGGATACGAATATAACGGAACGCATGAGACATTGGCAGTTTTTCTTCTGAGGGCGTGTTGGCATAGCTCAGGTCCTCCGGGTCTCTTACAGCCTGTACCTTGTCCATCTCACAGCTACCTTCCATGTTGGTTCACTGTTTATCCTTTGTTGCTTCACTGAATCCAACTGTCTGCCAGTCACAGTGATTGCTCTTCCATCCCCTTTCGCGTGTAGGCCTTTTTGCTTCTCCTTCCAAGCCAAATTGTTTAGGGTGTTATAGGTTCTTCTGTAGTTGTTGTGTTGACCGGCACGCGGTGCGAAATACAGGTGGTATTGGTTCTTCCCATAATGCAGCAATGTTACAGTTCTGACACGCTCTCCTCCAGTTGTTATAATGTAGTAAAAGAATCTGGTAACGATCGGCATTAGCACCGTGAGAGTGTCCTTCTTAGCACACACTACATAATTCTTTACATTCAACATAAAAAAGTCGATTTATTTCCCAGTTGCATGTTTGTGATACTTTCTGCAAAGACCGTCAGGTATCTTCCACACAGTCATATAAGATAATCTCCATGTTAGAAGGCCGCTGCATGTTGTTCCAGGTATTAAACATCCATCAGCTAACGAAGGTCGCTGATGCCTGTTTCTCTTGTTCCCAAGCAGTTTGTTTCTTTGTATATATAAATATATATACATATATAAATATATATATATATATATATATATATATATTATATATAGTGCATTCAGTACATCCACATATAATTACCCCGAACCCTAAACACTACATTTACGTATGTAACATGGCGCCATCAGATTTTGTCTTTACCTCGTAGAGTATTACTTACCCGATTTTATTTTCAGATCTGTTGGCATGTTGCTATCATATTACTTTTCCTTTTTCATGGGCAATGTGCTGCTTTGAATGCTATCCGTGAACATCATCCGTCGTCCTATAAAACGGACCTCTTTTGTTTGGTCATATATGTGTCCGACGCACAATCTGTGGGTAGATATGTCGTTGTCTTTTTTGAGCCTTCTGTAATGATCGCCAAATCCTTCCAGCTGATATTTGTTTCTTACCAAACATTTTGTCCTTGCGTGCCCTTTTCCATTTTGCCTTCCGTCATGCTTACCTTGAAAGGTGTATGTTCGTGGGCTGTCGTACCGTTATAGTTATGATAATACTTCCAGCCTGTCTCTTGGTCTTACATACCCATTACACGTTTCTCATGGTTCAGGTCATGCATAATTTTTTACTTACCAAAGAATTGTTTTCTCAACTTATACTCTTGTTGCCTATCAGTTGTTTATTCCCAATCCCTTTCCTGTGTTTGGAGCAATATAATGCTTTGTTTTGTAATATGGTACTCACCATTTTTTATATTTTTGTTTACAACTCTTTTGTGAACCCTTCCATCCTTTCTATTTGCTAATGTTGCTTACCCATACATAGTTTTCCCTGTATGTATATATGATGGGCGCAGTGTCTGCTGTGCCTATGTCCCTTGTTCTCATCAGACTGACACGGTCAAACCTGCGCTTCGTTTTTTTCTGTCATGTATCTTTTATGATAACAATAAAACATATTACTCCCCTGCCGAGACTATAACCTTGCCGTGGTAGGGGAGCTTGTGTACTTCAATGACCCTGTGAGCTCTGCTGGCGTAGATTTTATCTATATTGAGGGACACCCATGCCAGAAAGGTCACACGGGTAGAAGTCAGACGAATAATAGTCTCATCCATCCCTAACAAGGATCACACGTGCCACAGATTATTTTGCTTTTATTTCAAATTACGTTCTTTTGTTTGTATGTTTATCATATATGTCTTATCGCTAAACGGTGAATCCGTTGTTCTGTAAACCCCTTTCCTCTTTAGTTAATACGAGTGGTATGTTTAACATTTTCGTTACTGCCACATATCTATACATTATTATACCTCGTTCTGTTTTGTTAAGGGACATCACAGTTTCTATATAGAATATGCGATGTGGTAACATGTACCTGCTTATGTTTATGGGTTGACGTTCATGAATGTAAATATATGATTGACAGATATCTGTAGATAGAAAGATGTATATACATATATATATAGGTGTTAATGTCTAATGTTTTCAACTTGGATTCCTTATTTCATTTTTTTTTTCCATATCAGTTAACGATATATGTGCTGCACATGATGTTGGAAGCTTTTTTCCTCTGTCGACGTTCTCTGCCGGGAATCTGCACAAATGCAAAGCAGTACCACTTGTATAAGCACGTACTTGTATCATATGTTTTTTTTTGTTTGATTGATTTATTCAGACGGCGCATACTGATGTATATGATTCTGACTGACATATGCTGTGTAGATATGCATGTATAAGCTATATATCTTCCATATCTGGTTTCGTTTCATATATACATATATTATATATACCCATATATTTCATATATACATATATTATATATATATTGTACATGACATATCGTATGTCATCACTTTCTGTACATTCAATAAACGTCTGTGTAACTAGAAAAGGCATAGCGTTTGTGTTATTTTACTCTTGGTGTAACAGGTTCACGTCTCGTGACTGTGCTGGTACGTCTGAGCGTGACAGGGGCTGTCTGCGTGAGTGTTTCCTGATGTGTGTGATGCAGGACTGCTGTATTGTCAGGTGGTTTTTTTTTTAGATGTTATGTGTCATACACGTTGCCACATACAGACTGCTCATGTTTACGTAAATACATATAACTATACATATATACATCCAATACCCGTACATGGAATCGTTACGAAAAAAAATCAATAAAAACAAATGATAGAGTAAAGGAAGCGGGCTGTATGATTAACATTCGATGGTATTGCGCAACTTTACTGTAGACACGCCGTGACCCCATGTGTCGTGACTCAGTTTGTAACGAGATATGTTGTTTTCCCTGAACGTGTCAATCACGTGTGCACCAAAACGGGATGAATTACGCTCGCACGCTCATGTCAGCAGTGTATGTGTCAGTCACGTGACATAACAAGATAACGTATATAAGGGGCTGCAGGGCAGCGTTGCTTGCACACTGCCTGATGCTGGCGAAGCGAATACAGCAACTGGGTGGACCCATTGACACATACACTGATCATTCGTACGGATTGCGTGCCAGTCGAATAAAACGTGAGTGACCTTTTTTGTACATAGACGGGTGTAGTGACTGGACGACCGTGTCCATTATTTGTGCGGATCATGTGACGTAATGATGTGACGCGTGTCCATTTATTAATTGCAGTTTTCTTTGTATTGCCATTACACGAGTCAGACATGTCAGACATGTGGCCTCCGGTCGATCTTGCTGTTCATGACACAGGGCCCGACGGCATCATGGGTACATATTTCGGGATGGCGCACAAGGACGGAGCGGTGGTCTCTTTTGACACTGACCCGTCAGATCGCGTCCCCCGACTCTTCCACGAGACTGTATTTTTCAAACTGTCCGGCGCCACGTTTAACACGTACTGGGTTTGCACGGACGGCAAAGGACGAGTTTCACAGTTTGTTTTCGACATAAGGGACTGGCGACAGGAAATCGATCACGCAGGCGGGGAGGTTCACCTCATGGTGGGACGTTACATCCAATGCGAACACGGATTGGCCTTAGTTTGGGTGCCCGTTCGCGCATCGAGGTCGTCAATGGAGCCCGCCAGTCTTAGACCGTTTTACGTGTCGCCTTATGCAGTGGCACTAAACGTGGTGTACGTTGGTTGGGATCCGGAAGGGGTGGTCAAAAGAGATTCTGCTTGGTCGTGGCTCAAAAGGCAGCCTCCAATGGCGTACTACCAGGACGCTCCGGTGCAGTGCACGGACGCGGGAGGGCGGGTTTTCTGTGAATACCTGGACATGGAAGGTCTGATGTCTTTTGCGATGACCTGCTTTCCTGAGCGTTCGCGTCTGCGGGCAGTATTCGGAGCAGTTGAACCCAAATGGGCTTTGGGCCACTGTTGGGTGGAGCGTGAACGGGCCACAGGGAGAAAATACACCGTTTGGTCAGATGCCAGTTATCCCGAGGGCCTCAGAAGCGGAACTACCGTACTTGAAAAGTACGAGTGGAGAGGTACACCGCCAGGTGGTGTAAAGATGAAACGGAGTTTGGACGGAGACCACCCTGTCACACTGATCGCAACCCTGCACGACCCTCAAGATAATGACGTGCGTATTTCTGGGGAACCTCCCACATCGATTGACTGGGCTGCAAACGTGCATCATGTCTGGGATGTCAGCTTGGGACAAAAAATCATGTCGAGGCATACCAGAATGGACCCATACGTGCGATTTTACAGCACATTGGCTCCCGGAAAAGACGTTAGTCTGTGGGACAGGGTACATATCGTTAAAACCGCTGCAACGTTCTCTCCGAGTGAAGTGATGAACCCTGAGCTGTATGTAGCGAGCGTAGTGAAAACGGTCGAGCTGTTCGACCAATACAGATCTGGTTTTGGTTGTCCTCGGGGACTATCTGTTTATATGAATATAATCAAAAAGTGCAAAAGGGACTGGCCGGACGAGGTCGAATGCATACGCGATGGTCGCGTGGGACGAAAAGAGTATGTGTTGCACAGGACTGATACGCCTGGAGGTAATCGGTATCCGTCAGGTGGAAGCATTCGCAAGCAACCATCGTGCAACATGTATCGGATGCATAAAAGGTTTGTACATGCCATATTACCGAACTTTTCCACAGTTTCCATAGAACAAAAAGATGTGCCAGTACTGATATAAGAAGGGTATGACTTTAGCAAGCCGTGATCATACGTGTGCACATTTTGTTATGAAGTATATTATTGATAAAACTTTACAGAGTGTTATATGAGTAAAGATAACGTATGACCGAGTGTTTCTTTTATTACAGGTGAAGGTGTATATTATGAGAACGTATGAGGTCAGCTGACGCTGCCAGAACACGCAGAGAAACACGTGAGCGGAGATAACACGCGACGCATATTGACAAATATATTGAATTGGAAATCTCAGTATTAGACGTGCGACAGTTAGGCCTTCTGTGTGCTTTAACTTGCCAAACACGTTCGTTCATTGACGTTGGGCTATATCAAATGCACTTAGACACCAAAGACATGTACGTGTTACTAATGATCGAGATTTATGAGAAAGCTTGACAAACAGCGAAAAAAAAGAGGGGGGGGGGGGTGTTTGCTACCAAGACATGTGTTGCACTCATGTTGCATCTGATGTACGTCGCAGCTCAGGATATGTGTCCATTATAAAATTTGTTATTCATCCTTGACTGTTATGTGTGGCTGTGAGCCCATTAAGAAATCCACACACACGCCGGCTGCATCCCTCGACTGATAGAAGTGGGTTTTATTATGAGCTTGGTACCGGCATCCGTCTGCGAAACATGTCCGTTCATATTTTTGATGGGTAGACGACCACATGTCATGATGTGTCTGAAGACATGTACACTTATAAACCTTCATTCAAACGGGAATCAAAGACATATGAGCATTGGTCATTGTGTCTGTTCTGCCTGGCGTACTGAAGCTCTGAAAGCATGCGCCTTATGATACCACGTGTTGTACATCCGAAGTAGACATACACGTTACCTCTTGGCACGTGAACCACTTACCGGCCAGACATGCCGATATATATATTCATATATTTATATAATATCAACAAACACAATAATACGTAGGTCTGTGCACATTCCGGAACCATTTAGGGTTTCACCGGATGTCACTCTGGCTCTTTGTATGTGTGACGTCACAAGCTAAATTGTGTATATAAGGACCCTACTCGTAACAGTGCAATCACTCTCGCTTAGAGACATACCACTGCAAGTGAACAGCAGCAAGGGACTTATATCGTAGCACACGGATACTAGTATAGAAGCAGTATAGGACTTCACTGAAGCAATTTACAGGCGTGAAGGATAGACAGAAGAAGCGAGTGAAGAATAAAGAGTATACTTACAACAGAAAGCGAGCAAGAAATCAAAAGTGAGTACATTTATTTTATCGTTCAACACATTTAGTTTACTGTAAAAGGTGTTCATCTCTTATTGATGTACATTCTGATCCAACTGTTCGGCAATGTCATATGTGATATATGACAACGGTTTTTGTAAAACCAGTGTTGCCTTTGGTTGTAGTGGCACAGCCCCCGAACAGCGCACCATCCCGACCCCAAGGCAACCATGTTCCGGGTACCTTACAAGGCCAGTGGTCGCCTTTGTTGCCCGTGGGTGCGCAGTATAATGCGCAACAGCATGTTGACGGTTTACCGGTGAACTTTCGCCGAAACCTGCCTCTGGTGCCGTACAGGCCAGAAACGTACCTGGAACGTATGATTCAAGGGAATGTTCAGATGTCGGACCAGATGCGCCAGCTACTGACGACAACTGTGACATTATTCATGTCATTATTCCCTTACACGTCACACGTGTTCGACCCTACCCCGAACAGCAACCCCAGGCAGACAGGAGATCACATCTTGGTGTTCATCAGGAACATTCTTAACCGGAACCGGCCGGACAGAGAAACCCACATAATGCTGTTTCATTTCCTGGTTAACACGTTTGTCGGCGCATATTTCCAATCGATGCTGGCAGGTCAGTGAGGCACACGCCTTGATGCCTGTTGAGTTGCAGTTGCTGTTAAGTTGTTGCTTTATATATTTTTTTTTATTGTTATCGTTTTGTTTGTGTTGACTAGCATTGGAAGAGTACCTTGTCATTTATATTTCAGGGGGCAGTTGATAAATGTAATGATTTGAATATGGTTTGTGATAGGGATACTGGCATTCACCATATGTGGTTGTCGTTTCCTGTTGTAGATTATCAATGGTGACTGTGTGTTCTTACGGTGTTGTTGTTTTATTGCAGAGCAAAGCGAAGACATATAAAGAAGAGAGACACAAATCGTTCCGGATATCACAGCTAAATGTGAGTACAATATTGTTTATGAAATCTTATTGTACAGACCGCATTTCTGACAGTTTGTAAATAATGTTGACAAACAAATATTAATAGTACTATAATAATACTCAGTCATATTTATATGCTGACGGTAATCGAACGACATCCTGTTACTACGTAATCATGCACAGTATAATTTACACGGCGGCGGAATATTGACGTGTTACTACACGTACCTGCATCAAGTAAAACAAGAGATTCAACATCCTACAACTGAATGTAAATATCGGTCATCAACACGATATAGACATAACACATGGACAATTGTGCAGGACGGTCGTGATGATGTCGTTTGTATGTAATTGTAGTTCTGACAATGGAACACAACGATATTCTTGTGGAAGATGTACTTGGAAAGTTGAAATTAACTGCAGAAACGTGTCTACGTATTACTCCAAACAGCGACAATGACACGACGTTAAAGCAATATGTAGAATGTATTTCTATGTTCCAACAGTGCTTTGATCAATTGTTGGGGTGTGTCATATCATACCAAACGTATCCGTGTGAAAATATGGATTTGGATCAAATACTTGCGGACCTGTCGTGTATCGCAAATAACGTGCTATCGTTGTCATGTTCTGAGCTTGTTGTGAAAGCACTTTGGGCGGTGTATAAGCGGTTGTGCGCTGTACACCGGAGATACGTACTCGTTATAGAAAACATGCAAACATTAGTATGTGTCGTTGATGAGCATAAACTGCAATGCCAAGAAATGAACCAGATGACACAGTGCTTGCTGGCTGATTTGTGGCAGACATATCCGGACTTTGTTACATGTATCCAATAATCATGGCCGGCACGACGTGAACCAATGAATACTGTGACTCGACGTAATAGACAGTGACATTGGTTTTGTATTTGTTACATAGGGGTTATATGTGTCATCATTACTCAGGTCGCGTTATAATTATTGCAGCACGCGCGATACATTCATAAAAAACTACAGACATGAACTCATTAAGGATGAACGTGAACGACTCCCCAGATGAATACGACCCAGAGAAACATGAAATAGTGGGCAAACAAATGTTAGACGACATGGCGAAACTGGCCAAGGAGGCGGAAGAGCGATCATCGAAACTGGTCAAGGATACAGAACAGCGATCATCCGATGATGAAGATGAGGGTATGGCTTTAAAAGAGTTCGCTACATACATCAAGGATCTGATTGCCGTAATATCTCAGATCCCTGGGTACATTCAAAACTTCGAGGCAAGGGATGGACAACAAGAACATAACGGCTTCGTAGTAGATGGCGGATACGTGAAGACGTTCAAGAAGATGTATTCCGTCGTCGGCGTAATGCGTCGCAGGTCATGCAGTGATATATTGTGGCTGGCCTTATGTCAATTGTCGGCGTACATGTTATGGGTCAGGACCCTTTACATACGTAGGAGCATGGTTCACTGTAAGTCGATACCATCTGAAATGATGTGGCACCATCACCATTGGGAGGAGTTCGCACAGGGGGTGTTAATATTAGGTTGGGCTTTATGGTTAGAGAAGAAGGCTGCAGCGGACGAAAATGGAAGAAAGTAACAGTGTTATGTTTACAAAAGGACTTATGGCTGAACGGACTTGTGGATAAACATGTAAATATGCCAATATATTTACCCATTGCAGATGTTTGGTTTTTGTAAGTGACAGTAGATAGTGTGATCAGTATATCGATCTTAATATCCCCGTATTCCCTCAATTAGAATACGTGATTGTCGTATCTTTTATTATTCAAGTTTTGTATTATCTCATCAGAATAAATGATTGTAAGTTGTATTAATGTCTTTTAGTTTTTTTCATGAATCACGTGATATGGTTGTTTCACTGTGCTGAGAGTTTGAATGTTGGCATGCTAAGTTGGATGGTGTTTTTCCTGCTACCCTTCCCTTAATGGCGTTTATGGATTATTACAGCACACCCGATACGATAATGGAAACGACAGAAGTTAGCGGAGAGATGAGCCCCCAAAAGATTAGCGCCCCGGACCCTCCAATGAATGGGCAGGCCAACCAGGACAGTCTAATTATCGGCCAAACACAAGAGGAACAGAAAATTGACCCTCCAGGGGACGACCCAGCCAATCAGGACCCTCCAATGAGTTTCCGGCAGAAGCACGAAATGTGGGTCAAAAAAGAAATGGAGGACCGCATACAAGAACTCAAGGATCTGGTAGACATTGCCGAAAAGCGAATCATAGAATCGCCTGATGATGATGAAGAGTGTAGGGAAGAGTGTAGGGGTTTAAAGGATTTTGCTGATAAGACCAAAAATCTTATTGATGTAATATCAAAGTTCCCTGGACATATACAAAAGTTTGAGGCAGATGCCATGGTTGGACCAACAGATGGGAAACGCGTCGTGAAAGACGGTGCATACAAACTGACGTACAAGAGAATGAAAGCTATCATCGACGCAATGAGAAAAACGCCGTGCCCGGATCTGGTGTATGATGCATTCGGTATATTATCTTTTTACATAGAGGCGATCCTGATCCTTTACACAGACATGCAGGACAGGCTGCGTGACTGCATACCCGAAGGGGAACTTCCTGTGGTACTAGTGGCACCGTGTTTTGTGCGGGAGTACCACAGTTGGAACTGGGAAAAACTCGAGCGATGTCAGTCATGGTTAGATCATGAGGTATCAGATGAGGTACAAGAGGCAATGGTTAAACAATCGAGAAAGAAAAAACGCCGCGTGACGTCTACCGTGCAGGATCAATCCAAAACCAAAACAGTTCAAACAGGTCGCGTCAACAAGAAACGCAAGAGGCGTGGCCGAAAAAATAACAAAAAGTAAACAAAAGAAAAACTTTCATCAACAAAGACATATTTCAACAAAGACATGTACAAATATTTCCTTTGCTCTCGTGATTTTGTTGTATACATTGACATTATCAGTAAATGGTATCGTATCTGTTTGCAGCTTGTGTTGGCACGATGACGGACATACAGGATATATTTGATAGACGGGTCTGCCGACAGTTGAGACGGCTGGCGGATATCTACGAAAGACGTGCCAAAAGGTCTACATCAGCTATACATAAGATGTACATGTTTGATTGCCGCCGGGTTGCATTAATGTTAGAGGTGTACGTGCGTATCTTCGACACGACAGGACTTCACGGCCTCCCTGATTTGTACCTCAGCGATAGATGCTGGTTTAAGGCCACATATCACACGCTGTTTAATTATATTTCTGGAAGACTGTACAAGCAAGACGCACGTTGCGATGGCTTCGTGGTCGCTGCATTGCTGTTATTGCATCGGTACTTTACCCGTGTACAGCAGAAATACAATTGTTTAATAAAGGAGCTGCAACACAATCGGAATACTCAAAGAGATCTGCAGAAAATATTGTATAAGTGCAACATGCTGCGTAAATGTAAGGATGGTTTATGGTGTGAGATACAGAAACGTCGAGGTCGAGATGCCGCTGCTCGTGCAAGGAAACAAAGTATGCGTGATCGTAAACGACAGAACTCAGTGTGTGGTCTGATGTGAATATGTAGCCAACTTTTTCACACCAAGACTGCCCGATGCATAAATACCTTTGTACAGAACTGTTTTGTAATGTAATTCTTTCTTTTTTTGTCCATATTTACTGCTACGTACCTGTAATCCAAGAGTCTGCTACAGTTTTGTTTACATATAATATTTTGCTTACATATATTTTGTTGTATTTTCAACATATTTCGTACAGTTACATGTGTGTACCTGATGTAAATATTTTAACAATATGTGCCTCATAGAAGTAGGTTTGATGTATAATGTAAGCGTTAGGTTGTTTGATATTCATATAACCACCAAAAAAATGTAACATATAATTTTGTGATGTATTTGATTTCTGGTGTATGTTTTGTTAGGTGATGATGAGACTGTTTGTTAATTTTTATAACCATCGGCATAAACATTCTTTGTAACATTTAGTCGGAATAAATGATGTAACTTTCATTTCCGTCTCCGTTTTAATGTACCGCAGGCAAGCATCGGAGATTTGCCAGCGAAACAGGGGTATGGATGTTTCACTGTACAGAGAGTTTGAATGTTGGCGTGCTAGCTTGGATTGTCATTTTCCTGATACCCTGCCCTTAATGCGTTTTGTGTGTATTGCAGCACGCCCGTTACAAATGGAAACGACAGAAGTGTGCGACCAAACAATGACTGATATGGTGGACGCCCCGAGCCATCAAACGGACGACCCTGACAACCAAGACTGTTCACTCAACTACCAAGGAAAAGCCAACACCCCAGATTCCGACATATCGGATGACTCGTCGTCATCCGATGACTCGTCGGATGAAGAAACCCGAAATCTGTGGGGACAGATTATCGAAACGTCAGCCAGAAGAGCGTTAAAGGACAACACTGAGGCGCTACTACAACTGGCCAATGGTGCGGACAAACGTGTACAAGAATCACCCGATGAAGAAGGAGAGTGCCAGGTTTTGATGGATTTCTCATTAAAGATGAGGTTGTTGGTTGATATCATGTCGCGGTACCCAGGGTACATCAAACAATTCGAGGAAGAATCCTGTCATGGACGAAACGAAAGTGAAGTATCCGTGAACGATAGAGAATACTGGGGTACGTTTAAGCAGATGTCTGAAACCGTAGACGAACTGACAAAAATGCCGTGCCAAGACCTGGTGTACCCAGCTCTATTGAAACTTTCTGGGTACATGTATTGGGTGGAGACCCTTTATAATTATATGATTGACACACTGGAACGTACGACCAAAAGGATACCATATTATGTGGTGCATGACCACAGCATAATCTGGGACAGGCTCGCGTGTTATTTGAAATGGTTAAATAATGAGGCCATATGTGTCTCAAAAGAAAAAGCGGAAAAATTAGCGAAAAAACGCCGCGTGACTTCTACCGTGAAGGATCAACCTAAAACCAAAACAGTTAAAACAGGTCGCGTCAACTAGACCCTTGTGAACGGCGGTACACGCTGTGTGGTGTACAGGATATATATGTGGCATCTTTGACCAAGAGGACTTTTGTTATATAATCGCATTTTAATATCCAATTTTTTTATGCCACGTACGTGTAATCAAGGTACATGTTATGGTTTTTGTTAACTGAGATTGTGTGTGTTATTTTTATCATCTCACGTAATATGTATTTTGTTTAATGTGTACCTACTGTAAATATTTTGTCCGTGTATGCCTTACATATATCGGTTTCATAGTTTATGAGACAGTTTTTGATATATATTGTTTGTAACAGTTTAGTTCGGAATAAATGATGTAACTTTCACTACCGTCTCCGTTTTCATGTGTCGCATGTAGGAATCGGAGTTTTGCCGGCGAAACTGTGGTATGAATGTTTCACTGTGCAGAAAGTTTGAATGTTGGCGTGCTAGCTTGGATTGTCATTTTCCTGATACCCTGCCCTTAATGCGTTTGTGTATATTGCAGCACGCCCGTTACGAAAATGGAAACGACAGAAGTGTGCGACCAAACAATGACTGACATGGTGGACGCCCCGCGCCATCAAACGGACGACCCAGACCACCAAGACTGTTCACTCAACTACCAAGTAAAAGCCAACACCCCAGATTCCGACATATCGGATGACTCATGGGATGACTCGTCGGATGACTCATCTGATGAAGAAACCCGAAACAAGTACCGACTGATGCACGAAACGTCAGCTAGAGAAGCGTTAAAGAAAAACACTGAGGCGCTCCTAAAACTGGCCAATGATGCGGAAAAACGTGTACAAGAATCACCCGATGAAGAAGGAGAGTGCCAGGTTTTGAAAGATTTCTCATTAAAGACGAGGCTGTTGGTTGATATCATGTCGCGGTATCCAGGGTACATCAAACAATTCGAGGAAGAATCCTGGGATGAACGAAACGAAAGAGACGTTTTTGTGCACGATAGGGAATACTGGAATACGTATATGCAGATGTATGAAACCGTCGACGAACTGACAGACATGCCGTGCCAGGATCTGGTGTACCCAGCTCTATGTAAACTGTCAGGGTACATGGATTGGGTGGAGACCCTTTATATTGATATGATTGACACACTGGATAATACGACCAAATGGGTACCATATGAAGCTCTGCAGGACCACCGCTTGAACTGGGACAGGCTCGCGGATTATTTGAAATGGTTAAATGATGAGGCCATATGTATCGCAGAAGAAAAAGCGGAAAAAATAGCGAGGAAGAAAAAACGCCGCGTGACTTCTACTGCGCAGGATCAACCTAAAACCACAACAGTTAAAACAGGTCGCGTCATCAAGAAACGCAAGATGCGTGGCAAAAAAAGGAACAAAAAAAGGAACACAAAGTAAAGAAAATCATTTCAACCAAGAAATGTACATTTTTTGCCCCTGTGAAGGGCGGTACACACTGTGTGGTGTACAGGATATATGTGGTATCTTTGACCAAGAGAACTTTTGTTATATGATCGCATTTTAATACCCATTTGTTAATACCACGTACGTACAATCAAGGTACATGTTATGGTTTAGTTAACTTGTCTTATTTTTATCATAGATCGCACTTGATATGTATTTTGTTTAATGTGTACCTACTGTAAATATTTTGTCCGTGTATGCCTTACATATATCGGTTTCATAGTTTATAAGACAGTTTTTGATATATATTGTTTGTAACAGTTTGGATGATAGCGCAGTAGATATTCTTGTACCAGTTAGTTCGGAATAAATGATGTAACTTTCACTACCGTCTCCTTTTTCATGTATCGCATGCAAGAATCGGAGTTTTGCCGGCGAAACTGCGGTATGGATGTGCCTGTACGCAGGGTTTGAAATGTTGGCGTGCAAGGTCTGATGGTCATTTTTACATGATACCCTGTCTGTAATTTCTCTATCTCTATCTCTCTCTCTCTGTTCTGTCACAGATGGCCCATATCCGGTCTGAGGTGTATGCGAACAACGAAGCTGTAATGAGGTACATGGGACGTCAGATACCCACACTGGCTCAGAAAATCCACACGAAGGTGACATCCCCCCTTTGGAATATAATGTTGCAGCTCGGTTTCCTTGATCGTACGATGTTTGAAAACATCATGCAAGAAAAACGTGCCAAAGTACGCGGCGTCATGCTGCTTAGTCATCTGGCAGGGCGGTTCCCTTTAGAAAAAATGGACGAGGCCATGAAGCTATTTTGCAAAACCGGTGAATCGCAGGTGTATTATTTTTTTTGGAACGTGGTCATGCGACACGCCATACAGAGCCTGCCGCGGGCCCCGACTGCGGATCATAAGATTAATAAAACAGTACAAGATCCTGCTTACAGTAAAAAACTGTCTCGGCTGGAGGCATTCTTTCATTCCCGACGGTACACATGTCCAAGAGCATCCACAGGCGGCGAGAAAGACCTTGGTGTCCTCATGGCTGTATATATACGTCCCCTGTTTATCCGGGATGACATCCTGTGCATGGACGAGTCCTGTGTCGTTACGCGTTTGTGCGTAGACTTGCATATAATGAACCAGTTTCAAAGGGATAAACTGTTTCTCATCACCGGATTAGCGTTTAAAAGGCGCTTGACTTTTTTGACTTACCTTGAAAAACTTCCGCTGTGGTACTGGAACAAACTGGCGGTTATCTTTCGCGAGGCAGGATACGGACAGATAGGTGGAACAATCGAACGTGGTCTCAGTTTGTCAGGCGTGCAGGTCTTGTTTCCCGATTACATCACATTCCTGCAGAGTAACCGGAAAAAAAATAACCCGTACGTTGTTATCTGAACAATCGTGACCTTATATGCACATGTGAATAAACCTCTGCTTGGAATGTGGGAAATGTTCATATAAACATTCGTAATTGGTTGTTATGATACGTTTCTGCTTGGTGGCGATAACAGAACATTCATGACCATATATGCACATGTGATTAAACCACTGCTTGGTATGTAATAACCTGAAATAAACGTTTATGGTACATGTTACATATTGTCATTCTCGTCTACACGTATACGTGTTAATGAATGTGTGAGACGGTTGTCCTCGTGTCACAAAATATGGATTCTGCCACTACCACCACCTCCCCCTCCCTCCCCCCCTTTTGCCCCCTTCCGTTATAACAATCTTGCATTCACCGACTGGTCGCCCGCCTCATATCACACAAACTTTCTCACTGCAATGATGATGATAAATACGATGAAGCGACGTGACGATGTGAACGTGTATCTATTTGTACTGATGATAGATACTTGTGTATGGGGCTGTGTGACGGACTCCTGTACATGGACGAAGGAACCATGGATGCATGTGTCACAAAAGGTCCAGGTCAAAGTAGCAACGATGTATACTGTGATAAATGCAAGTGCTTGCTTCACGTGACATGCGATTGTGACAGTGATTGTAAAGGCGTGGATGGCCACTGCTGTGACTGTTCATTGGAAACAACATATGACATGAGTGAACGTTTTGAAGACGCTTTCTCGTGTGAACGTTCTGTTCAGCTATATGACGAACTGGACAAACAGGATGCAATAGCTCCCCTTATGGAGAAGTACCTGCCTGTAAATTGCGGCAACGATGTGGAGACATTTCATGATTTCGCAGATTTCGTGTCAAATGCGCCAATGGCGCGATGGCATTTGATGGAGTCGCTGATGGCGGAATTGCAGATAATATTGCCAGATGTGGATTTTACACCGTGGTCAAAGGTCAAACATCGGGTCACATGTTTGTTCACAGACTGGAGGTCAGAGTTGGACATTGAGCGCCCCTTTTACAAGGGAGGGGTGTATCCGTTGTTATAAACGGCACCTGGTTTGCGGGAGAAAGATGAATATGTCGATCCGTTTTGTTTTTTTTTTTTTTGGCTTGGGGAATACACAGCTTACATCAGGCAAAGTTCAAATAAACGGACATGAATGTGCAGGTGTGTTTGTTGTTTATGATTATGATTGTTACATAACAACTCCTTCTCTCGGCGTCTTCCGTTTCACACTTGCCCCCCCCCCCCCCCCTTTCCCCTCTCCCCCCGTCTTCCCAAATCCGGAACATTGTCGCTGTAAGAAATGTGCGCAGTTGATTGTTATTTTAACATAAACATTTATAACCTTCTGGTTTCGTCAGCCAGCCGTATGTACATGTTACGTCATGTGTGAGCACATTGATGTGGGTGTTGTGGCTCAATGGATAGAGCACTGGTTTCCGAAGCCAGGGGTTGTGGGTTCGAATCCCGCCAGCACCTTCATGATACATTTTTCTCCATCTGTTTGTCATCTATACAATTTTCTTTGTGTAAGTTTTGTCTATCACGTCAGTTGTTCGTGTTCATAACAGACAATCCACTCGGCATTACTTATTTGTTGCGTTATATCTACTTTGCGTGTCGTGTCTGTTTATATAGCACAGTCACCGCCAGATGGCAGTATATGCACCCTTGCCGATGTTTTTATTTTTTGTTTTAAAACCATATGTTGGATGTATGTCTTTCACGTATGTTGGATGTCTGTCTTTAGCGTATGTTGGATGTCTGTCTTCCTCGTGTTACATTTTTTTTTTCAAAGGGATAGTGTCGTTCAATGTCTGATATTAAGGCCGGGTACGTTTTCATATTTCCTGAGGCTATGTGGATTTAACAACGTACACTGTACACCAGCTTACAAAACCACACATTTACATATAAGCACACACGTATATATCTGCACAAAGGATTGGTAATCTTCTAATATTTCTTCAGGTGATGAGGGCGATCGTAAAACATATCCCAACACACCGCAAGCAAAGCACATTTTACACATAAACGCACACACATACATCTGCATACACACGGAAACATGAAATGAATAATGAGACATGTTGTCAGGTATACATAAATATATTCCGTTCACTTAAACAATTTACATTTATACAGGTTTACATATATCAGATATATTTCATATCATCGATAAACATACATGGCAAGCGTGCAAATGTCATAAAGGTCATATGTAGTCACAGCGAATTGTCCCACAATATACAGAAGCGTGACAGACGACAGCGAATTGTTCCACAATATATATATAATAAATATATATATATGTACCTTTTCGATAAAATGTTGTTTGTACAACGTGCGTGGAAATGGTCACGGGTACAGGTTTATAAGAAAACCTAACAACTCTGCAGGCTTCCAGCGCAGCTTTGGATGAATTTTCCGTTGCATATCAGATGTGAACATGAACTGTCGCTCGGATGTATGATTGTGTTTTTTTGTACCGGGTGCCCGTACACGCTCCAGACTCACTCTCAGGCATTTGTCAATCCGGCAAGGTGACTGTATACGCTCCAGTCTCACTTTAAGGCATTTATCAATTCGGCCGTCTAACCGAATGCATACTTTCAGCCCCTCTCTTCGCGTTGACATGTAGCATCTGCATATCGCTTTTGGGTTCATCTGGAACATAAGCAAATGATAATGTAAAAGTACACTTGTATAAGAAGAAGAACAAAACCTGTGAGGGGGGGGGGGCAGCAAATCATGCAAACATGTGAAACATTGCCAGATGCTCGGATGGAATGTCCCATTTGACCCTGAAATAAATAAACACATATGTATAACGACACAACACTATCATATTACAACATATATATATTGTTTATATATATATATATTTATATATATTCATATATATATATCAATATACAACAAGTATATTAACACCAACATACATACAGACAGATGGACGGTCAAAACATATTTACAAAACGACACGCCACCCACCAGATGTATATCTTCACCACATCAGTGCGTTTGTTGGGTACCCTGCATGTCGGACAATGGACCTCCTCGCGGGACGTGGAACGGGACGTGGAACGGAACATGTTGTCGCGCAAGCGATTTATCAACGCTTGAAAGCCGTTTCTATTTTCATTGTAGGAGAACACCGCCATTATACATCTGTGACAAAACATGTGTCCGCATTTTTTTAGGAAACAGTCCACGGTGTTCTCCAAACAAATTGGACACCGGAAGCGACTTAGCCTTTCCTGGGCATCTCTTTCATTACTTTGAAGCTGGGCAATCATGGTCTGAGCGTGTGCGAGCTGCTCCTCCACACTGGAAACGACAACGCCTGGATCTGAAACGTTTGCCGAACCTCTGCAAGTAGAAACTGTCGCCGAACGGATTGATGTGTCAGGTGCTGCCGAAACTGTTTCCGCATTGCCACCCGTATATGGAGGAAACATCGCTGCTTCGGTGGCGCCCGTCCTGACGTGTCGAAGCTTTAACCTTTTGGGTGCAGGCAAAATGTTATCAGATCGGGTCTGACCTCCCTGGGTTGATGTATCATGTTCCGATGAAGGCGCAGGGTCCACGGGAGGTCGACGTTCAGAAGTCAATGGATCAGAGGCGTCTGTGTCGTCAGCGACATTTTGGGGCGGGTTGGTTGCTGTTATGGAATTCATCAACTGCAATAATTCCCGACCTGCATCAAACGGGCTCTCAGTACGCGATTGTGACGAGGTCGAAGACGGGGCGGGTGATGACGGCCTTGTGGTATATCGCCTTTTTCTCCTGGGAAAGCGGCCATTCCAATTCATGTCAGGGTGCAACGCTACGTTGCATTTATGTGAACCGGTGATCCCTGAAACACGACCTGGTTGATTAAAGTCCATCTCTGCCGGCAGGAAATCCCGGAGACACCTATCGGCATCTGTCTGCCTCGCCACCTGGACGCAAAACCTCAGGAGTAACAGGCGTTTAAATGCTTTCCTCCGTGTTGTCTCCCCAGGGCGATAGATATGACCGAGCACGCGTCGGACGTCCTGTTTCTTATAGATGTCTTCGACTTCAGTTTTGCTCAAGGAGGCGTCTATCATACCGTGTTTTTTTAGTAATTTCATTAAAAGCCTAGTTAAACGTATACTTCCGACAAGGTCGGCCACCAAGCTGTCCCATTGCGTGGCATCAAACAGGGTGTATGCGATCCTGAACTCCGGCTCATACCAAACGTCTTTCTCGATATACGCTAAAACAGCCTCACGTACGCGTTGGTATTCACGTTCTGTTGAAACCTCCCGCGCATCCAAACCTTCCTCACCCTCGTCCTCTTGGTCTGCATTTTCCGCCCCTCCTTCTTGCTGCGCATGCGGCTCAGGACGTGTTACGTCATTGTATCCGTCTCCCGGCATGAATTGTTCTTCTTCACACTGTGTAAACCGCATGATGTGTTCATCGTCATCAGACACCAACACGATCGGGTAGTAACGGTGCGGGACCACATTGTTGAAACAGTCTTGTAATATGCCGATTTCAAATACCTCGCTTAACAGGGCACATGCGTTGGACATGCCTCTTTGGAAGAGCCTGTGGTATAGCTCCAATATGTTTACATTGAACAAAGAACAGTTCACGTATAAAGCAGTGGTAATGGAGCGCGCTTCCGATTTTCCACTTTCCCTATTCGACTGCACGTACTTGAGGTCATCCCTGTGTGGCAGCAGCGTAGGTAGATCTATCAGATTGACGTCTGTGGCTAAAGCGAGGAGATCAACACGGAGGCTCAGAGCATCTTCAACCTCCATGTAGTTCAGAAACAAGCCTCTGATGCTTAACGCTTCCGACTCGTTCCGCTGGCGTTCGGTGCCGATGTATATAACGTCCTCCTCTTCTATGGACGAACTGTCGGAATGTTCAGTCTGTTCCATCGCTCTGAAATGATAAGGAAATACACATGAGACGTGTTATGGCAAAAGAAGAGGGGGGGGGGGTGTACATGGTATGTATGTGTGATGTTGCCTGTGATGACATAGCATCATACGTAAACAGAAGAGAACAGATGACAAGTCAATACAAACTAAGATAAAACATAATTACTGTTTCTTTACAACAGAAACACACCGACAGCGCTGCACGTATCTTAGAAGATATATTTTGTACAAAAACATGACTACATATCCTGATTAAAAACGTACATGCACTGCAAAAAAAACAGCATACCTGAACATTCGGCGATGGTTTCAGCCGGTGAGGGCGGCGGGGACCATCACTCCGACACTCGTTCTGGGTTCTTTTTGAGAGATGACAAGAAAGCCGGAGCATCTGCCCGCCCGCCCTCCGGCTCCAGCTTTCTTGTCATCTTTTAGACGTCTTGGATAATTGCTGCTTGCTTGGTGATCTGTGGTGATGGTGAAGAAACCCAAGGGCGTCTGCCAGCCCGCCGCCGGCCCTTTGGATTCCTTCAGCATCAACCACATGTTAAAAGGATTGTCCATTTACACACACGTAAACAAAATAACATACCCTGTATCAAATATACAATGACCTTTATTCTGATAACATAACAGATACACAGATCTGGTGTATACAATATATACAGAAAAAGCTATAAAATATGACATATACAAACATTTGAAATATTGAACGTTTCATTGTACAGGAGATGAAACGTTTACCAATTTTTAATACGTTTTTGGTATTATCAACCCCAATTTTCAATTACAGTTTTCCATGTTTTTACAAAGTTTATTTACATTTCAAACCCAATTTCAATTAAATTTTACCACAGTTCATATTTTTTTTTACACTTTAACCCCAATTTTCAATCACCCCCCATAATTCCGGGCAACGTTCTGTGAATTTACGTTTTTGGTGCAATAAAGGTCTTTTCACATGCGGGGTGAAGATAAATTTACCAATGAAATCCCTCCCCAGTACACCCGACGCACTGGGGAATTTCCAGTCATATACAACATTCATATCCACGTTATTATAGAAACATTGCCCCAGTGCGTCCTCGAAGAGCATTTGTATGTGTCTTTTTTTTATACGGATAAACTGTAATATATACATGTTACTCCTGTACAATATTTATATAGAGATGATATATACAATCAATTTAAAATGTTCAATTAAAGTTTACAAAGTTTTTACAAAGTCTATTGACATTTCCAACCCAATGTTCAATTAAAGTTTACAACAGTTCATAAGTTTTTTTTTTTTTACACTTTAACCCCAATTTTCAATTACCCCCCACACGTCCGGGCAACGCTCTGTAAATTTCCTTTTCTGGTACAAGGCGGGTCTTTTTACATGAGGGGTGAAGATGAATTTCCCAATAAAATCCCGTCCCAGTACACCTGACGCACTGGGGAATTTCCAATCATGGACAATGTTCATGTCCACATTATTATAGAAACATTGCCCCAGTGCGTCCTCGAAGAGCACTTGTACGTTTCTTTTTTTATATGGGTGTACTGCGGCCCCTCTGTGGGCACCCCCACAAGCTCTGCATGGCTCTCGCACTAATAATGCTTTGTGCAGAATGTCGTCCCACATCGGGGTGTACCAGAAGTTCTGTGGTAGAAACACCTTCATGTCAACCATAGAGATTGGACTCTCTGTGTCCAGGATGAAATGCTTGCACCCGATGCCATCAACAGTTACGTTGTAGTATGTCATCTTTCTACAAACGAAACACAAACTCTCATAAACAGATCATACAAATTCTCTCTCTATCTCTATGTCTCATTTAAATAGGATAGAGAAGATATGCATGCCATGCATTATTTTTTTACTGACGTTAATCCCTGTTTATCACACGTATATACCATAACTGGAGGTTACCACGAGCCAGTGGTAATTGGTTAATCACATAAACTGATTATGCAACAATATCAGATACATATATCAGATACATAATACAAGCTTTTCTTTCACATCAAAAAACATATCATTATTACGGCCCAGTACAGGGACGCAGACTAAAAAACTACAATAATTAATTGTTGTCAGATGTGCGTTCCTTCGTCTGCCATTCCGTCTCGTTATCAGCCCATTTGTACCCGATCTTTATATTCTGATTGAAAACATAAAACAACCACAAACCGTACACAAAGGTAAAAATGTCAAATGTGCATACTTACATCAGCGGTGTCTGCGGGTCGATTTTGTTTTGATGCAATCTCTGCTCTAGAAAAAACAAAACAATGACATATCTTCAATCAATTGTCCATCGTCACCTTTCCAAATATGGTTATAACACATGTTCATACAGTTGCTGCTCGTACCACATATGGTTCTTCATTTTACAAAATATATACACGCGGCACCTCCTATTCCAGAAAATGTTTATTGTAAAGGGTTAACGCGTAATCTGGCGCGCTTTATCCCCCTTTCACCGAAATATTCTTTCGGAGGCCGTCGACATGTCACCCTCCTTCGTGCACTCATACCACCATCTGTATATGCCTCATAAACACCAAACTGCCAAGGTACTGTTGCACAAACACAGTTCCCCTGTTTGACAAGTCTGTTCACGTCCTTTGATTTGTCGGGCAAGTCTACACGGCACCACAGCTGCTGTATGATCTCGTGAGGCCGGGTCGGTCCCCAATACCTGGACACGTAAAGGGCACCTCTGTGCACCCAGCAAATCATGTCGGGCCACTCGGATATTGTCTTATATTGTTCGAGGTCGACGTCTCGGTGAAACGACGCGTGCAAACGCATATCTCTCGTTATGACCTTGCACTTTGTGCACCTCAGCACGGGAGGCTCCTTGCACATGTCGCGTATGAATTCATCGCCGGTGCACTTAGCGTTGCACTTCCTGCAAAATTGAGTCGTCGAAGCTGTTTCTATCAACTCGTCTAATATTATGTCCGGCACGGTCAACCAAAATATCTGCGGGTTGTACCGCTCGCATAAGTATTCCTTTGTCATTGTGTACAGTGGTTTAGGATTGTACACAGGGTTTATTTTTGTCTTTTCACTCAGCATCATTGGTCTGAAACGAGCGCAAAATCCACCTTTACTGTCAGCGCAACGCTAACTGTCCAAGCGAAATACATCTCCCCTTGTACTTGGAGAGAGTGTAAAATCATTTAAAAAAAAAGCAGGGGGGGGGGGGGCAGGACGCAACAAGACCGGAGATGCCTTGCACAAATGATGCATCTGATGCAGGTCCCACCTTATGATACATAAAAAAACCGAAACGCAGTGTTTATCGTATCTGCTGTCTGTTCTGTTATGTACATGGTACGAAAGATTGACATGCACACATATTGCCATGGGACATGCAGTAACTCCTAGAAACATAATTTGCACCGACTGTTACTGTTACAAGTGTTGTATACCAGTCCCGTCACCGAGGCCCCCCCCCCCCCTCATGACTGTAACATGTATTACAACAACAACTGAATACTGGTACATATACAATTACATAAACAATCTAAAGCAACATGGACAAAGCAACATGAACATCAAACATATAATATTGTGCCTGTAGTACAGGAGCCATGAACGGGTGCTTCTATAAGAACATATGGTACATCCAATGCAGAATCACTGGTACCTAGCCAACATGCTAAACGTATTATCAATATCGAAAAAGACATAATATACATATATATATATCATGTTGAATATACATTCCGGAAACACACTGTGTATCTACCAGATGCAGGTGATGGAGTCTGATAGAATGACGTCACAGGCGGAATTATGTATATAAGGAGACGTTTGGCAACAGTGCAATTGGTCTCGTTGGAGACCAAACGGGCTAACGTGAGCAGCAGCAGCACTGAACGATACCATAACCAGAGCGAAAAACGGATATGGACTTGGCAATATTTTGTCTGTGTCCTGTACTGGACGCCACATTTAGGTTCGTGGAATATATGAGAAGGTTTTTTTACGTAAATCAGTTTCCGTACCTGTACTGGTACGGACGTCTATATAAGGTGATCAAAACAGAGCGCTTTTGTTAGTGAGTGTACGTGTCCTGTACTGGACGCCACATTGGAGTTCACCATAAACTGGAATGTCGTTTTTCAGATTTATGCGACCAAACATCAATTGTCGAATCTGTACCTGTACTGGTACGGACGCTTACAAAACAGGGGGAAAATGACCGAGCGTTTCCGTCAGACTGTTAGTGTGTGTCCTGTACTGGACGACACATTGGGCCAACGCAGGAAGCTGGATTATCCTTTGTGGGATTCACCTAACGAGACATTATACGTCGTTTTTCCGTGCCTGTACTGGGACAGACGATTTCAAAGTGGAAAAGCGCTCAGCACTTCCGTCTGTCTGTTAGTGTGCGAGTCCTGTACTGGACGCCATATACAGTTCGCACAAAAAATGGATTATCGTTTTCCGGATGTACACGACAAAGACCTTAAGTGTTTTTGAATCCGTGCCTGTACTGGTACGGACGTCTCAGAATTGGAACAGAACGAGCGGTTGGATCGGTCCGTTAGTGTGTACCTGTACACTGGGTAAACCATTTACATGATGTCGGCGAAAACGATTTGGAATAAAAATAAAGATTGAATTACCTTTTGCAGTTTTGATTTCTTCTGTCTTCTGCTGGAGTACAGTCTTGTTTGGGTATCTGTGTGGAAAATAACATAAACTTGAAAAAACGTCTATTTCGGTTATAGGAAAGTCCACAAATATATACATCTGTACAGTAAGGCTCCCGCGGTTTCACGTTAGAAGTTTGGTTTTCTAAAGAAACCGGCAGAATCAAAATAGTATAGTTCCAGCTGCAATTTTAGAATGTTCGAGATCAGCATCAGGTTCAGGTCTCCTATTGAAGAATACCTGTCGCGGTGCCTGGCGTAGGCCCTCTTTCCGAACATCCTGTGCGTTTCGTACAACTGCAACGCGTGTCTGTATCTTTTGTATATTTCAGGTATATCGTCTGTGCTCATTTTCTCAAAGAGTTTAACCATTATGAGAGCCAGGTGATACGCCGCATCGGACCGTTCTGTCGTGTGCCCCGTTTCCAAACACACTTTTCGTGCTCGTTCCAGCCCAATGGTGCATGTCCTCATCCAATAGTCGATCTCATGGTGCATCATCGTGACATGCCGCACGAACCTCCTGTCCTTCGCGGCGAAAAAAGAGTTATTATCATGTCGGTAATTCCATATGTGCCTCTGCAACTGTGCCATCCACGTTTGTATTTCTCCGCACGCCTTCTCCTCAAAGTGGTAAACTAATTCTGGCTCCATTGGTTAGGATGACGGGTTTCTGTAATACAAACAAAGAAACAAGTGTCATCCAACCACAGTCGATCTGTCCATTTGTACATATTTAGTGCATCTTTGTCTTCATGTGTCTTCTGATGGGACGTTGCTGCTGCTGCTGCTGCAATAATACCCCCCTGTACTCATCTACGGCAGACAGTAGACGTCCATGTTTGCTGTTTCTGGTGTTTTCTCATGTATCATGTCCGCCCGCATCATCTTGTCCTCAGACTGGTTCCACCACCACTCAGTTGCTTGCACAGCTTCACATCACGTAATCAAACACATTTGCTTTGTTTCACCCACAGACCAATCAACAACTGACGTGTAACTACGACACATTTATCACATGAGATTCAAATACAGTCGTGAAAGTGTTGTTATGTTATCTGTACATTCTCCCATGTCTCAAACAATTACACGGGTTATCAAATGTAACACTCTGCATTATTCCTGGAATTCACAAGTACGAATTGATGTAACCAAATGTTTTCAATTTGGCAAGATATATGGTATGCGAAGCCGTTACAGAATATACTGGTGTCACAAATGCAGAGGAGTTACAAAGCGACGGTGAGATTTAACGAATTCAGTTCAAATCCTACATCCGTTTCTGTACTGAAACAGAGCTCTTTTAAAAGCCAATCATATTCGTCTGTCTGTCCGTCCGTCCGTGCGTGTGTGTCCTGTACTGGACGCCACCTTTCGTGAACAGACTGAACATTTACACTGGGACACGTTGATGATGGGACCTACAGTGCGCGTATTCCGACTTATTTAGACGAGCTGCTGTCCGCGTTTGTCACTTGTGTGTGCAAGCCATCGTTGTTAAACTGTCCCAGCTCGAAAGCCAAATTTTGCCTGTGTTTCCAAAGCAGAAACTGAAACGAGGCTATGGATTGCTTGTTCTGGTGGTGCCTCTTCTGCACAGGGCCTTTAAACCGACTGTGACTTTGGTAGTGCTGCACAACTCGCGTGTATGCGTCTGCCGTATGTTTGAGTGTTACTTCATAGGTATCCTTCAACCACTCTGTAAACAGTTTCGCCATCCGCACGGCAATTAATGTCTGTTCCGTCTGGCACCGCTTTTGTAAACATATCTTTTTCGCTAACATAAGTCCTTTGAGAATCCGCGCGTTCCACCACCAGTCTTCGTCGACCAGTGCTTTCAGAGTCAGCTGAAACACTCTGTCGCTGTCAACGAAAAATCTGTCTGGTGTGGACAGGAACGACTTAATACAGTCATTTAGCTCACGTGTTTTAGCTGGAATATCTACCAGCAATGCATGGTCAAATTCTTTTGACAGGTTTGAGTCCATGTTGGACAGCAAACGAGCAGAAATGACTATTTTATTGTGTCGGTCTGTATGTTTACGTTACAAATACTTATCAACCGCATAAAGGGAGGACAGGTCTTAAACATATCTCCAGTGTTTGTACACCACGCATAACCTTTCCAGTCATCTTGACATGCATCACCTCTCTCTTTTTTTCTGTGTGTTAACAGACACGATAAAGCAGTTATTATGTTACTAAAATATGTTTTATTCCTGGTATACTTACAAAATACAATCACCACCCCTATATTGGGAGGTAAAAAAGAATACCAAAAGAATACCAATGACATATATACATAAACGTGTGTTTTCTTACACGACCTCTACAAGTGAGGATTTGCAATGTGTTACACATCCGATATATCTAAATATGGAAAAGTCAAGAAGAAAAGTCTTTGATACTTTGACCGATAAAACATTTATACAGTTTGTATCTTCTTCACAGCACGTTTCTTGCATAATTGTACATAATTTTGCATGTCCTCTATTAGCACACGTATCTCGAGAAATGAAAACGACCGGGCGAGGTGGCGACTGTGGACGGCCGGTGTCACATTAGGGCGGTACTCCTCTACGATATTCTTGTAGAGTTCCTCACAACGGAGGACAATATCATAGATGTCCTCCGTTAGGCGCATCACCTTATCCATGAGGACTGCGATGCGCGTGGCTTCAGTGATATTCGCATACGAATTAATATATTGGTAAAGTTTTGTTCAAGTATTGGCCGTGAAGCGATCATGTACATCGAGGAGAGGTGTTAAACATTTATCAAATTCGTCCCCGTCCCTTGGTTCTTTCAAATACGTATCAGGCGACGTTTGTAACTTTTTTATGACATTCAGTATGGCCTCTCCTTGTTTCGGCACAGCAACTATGGCTGCATCCAGTTCACATTCAAACTTCTCGTTCATCATCATCATCATGATTCCCTGTAAGTCACAAGGACGTCTTATAACAAACAGCTTTTTCGCTAAGATAAAAAATGTTTTATTCCTGATATATTTAATTACATAATTTTCCGTGGCTGTGAGTTGATAAAAAAAATATTGACACACGTATACGACTCGACCTAAAAACCATATGTACACTATGTATAATGTATTTACAAAATACAATTGCCACCCCCTATACTAGTTGCATATATTGTAAAATAAAAGTTTATTCTTCCTCATGTGTGATCATCTTACTTGCCCACCGGCGCTCTGCTTGCACATGTGCTTTCCTGGCGACTATTCTTAAATGAGATGTTAGAAGGAAACACGCCCGGATGTGATGGCTTTTGGTTGCGGCCGGTGGGGCCTCACCGCGGTATATTTGAACTATATCTCTGTATATATTGTGGCAGCGTAGGACAATTTCATCAATAGCCTGCGCCAGGAGCAGAACATTGGATGCAACGCGCACCATTTCTTTCAGGTTCTTTTTTTCTCTGATACATATTTCTAGTTCTTCACTGGGGATGTGCATTAACATTTCGTACTTGTGCACTAGTCCATCGACTAACTGATCGAAATATTCGTCGTCGCCTTGCATTGCGAAATACGTCTCAGGCGACGACGATTTAATATTTTGAACGTAGCGAAGTATGGCCTGGCCTTGCACATTTACCAACTCCTCCAGATCACGTTCGTAGTGCTCGTTCATCATCATGTTTCCCTGTAAGTCACAAGGACGTCTTATAACAACGTCTTATAACAATATAGGACTTTTTTCTGTGTTGTTTAGTGTTATACTTTGATGTACCAAACAAAAATATTAAAAATAACCTCCCCCCCCCCCTCCCCACCTTCCTTACTCCTCTTTCCTCAATCGACATTTGTGATTGGTCGTGTGTCGAAATGTCGTTTTTTTTTTTCCATTGTAGTTGTTTACTAAACTAACGAGGTCATGTTATACAATAAACGTGAAGGGACTGATATCCGTGACGAGGTTACATATTACATTCATGCAAGGTGTCACGCAAAGTGGCGCTCTGCTTCATAACCTTTTGTTTATTATTATTTTTATCCTAAATGCATTTTTTTTTGGTTCACAGTAATTACCTACTTATTTTTTATCAGTTACAGAATTAATAGTGTTTCTCATTGTCCTTCCGAAAAAAAACTAAAACTCTTGCAATACCTTTTTGCTCTACATTTTTTGTTAAAAGGTCCGCGTGTCTGTTATTTTCTTTTGTTAATGGTTAAAAAAAATACAAATTCTCTTCCCGTTTCTATGTCACAACATTACTTAATCGTCATTACGGTTAGTCTGTGTAACTTGTGTGGCAAAAAACCGAACCGCTCCGAGTTGGATGGATGGATGGATGGAAAAACACGTCACCCGACCTTGCTTACTGGTCAGGTAGTATAAACATGGCTTTTATCTAACTCCTGCGCATCTTGGGTTTTTTAAAGTGATGTCAGTCCGTTGTGTACACAACCATACACAAAATAAATGTAACCCCGGCCTACCTTACTGGCCAGTGGGTGTCCTAAGTTTTCTAACAACAACCAAAACAAAAACATAATCCCCCCCCCTCCCCTCTCATCCATCCCCACCTCCCAATGACCTTCGTTACTGGTCACATTTTAGTTTTTTGTTTCTGTTACTGCCAACAACCAAATATTAGGGACCCTTCGTTACTGGGGCCCTCTCAAATACAAACTAAACATTCACTCCCTAAACAAAAATATTATTCACCCCCGGCCTACCTTACTGGCCAGTGGGTGTGACATTATTTTTGTTCAAAAACAACACCAATTACAAAATACACCTACCGGTATTGTTGTTTTGTCACAAACTCAAATCTTCAACAAACTTTCAAATCTTTGCTTCAACTTGCTTTCTGTAGCTGTTTGTCTCTCAACACAACGACGGCTTCTATATATCCAAAGTGTAGTTATTACCAGTACTAGTACCAGTCAAAACCAGAGTCTGACTTTACTCCGTCCAAACTACCTCCTTATATACCTTATTTCTCCTGTGACGTCACACACACAATTTCAAACAAACCACCCCCTGTCGTTTCCGCCGGATACACATACATCCTTATTTTACATCCCCGTTGGTTTCCGCTTACTGTGACGTCACTCCACTGCGTAACCAATCAAATCCCTTCTCACATCTCCCCAACCAATCAACGCTCTCCTTACACATACATCCATCCACCATCTTGAAAATTTTTACCCGGGGGGGGGGGTAAAAAATCAAACACCCGTATCATCGCTCACACACACACACCACCCTCCCCGGCACGCGGGCCCGAAATCGCACACAGCACACACTCCCCGGCACGCGGGCCCGAAATCGCACACACTCTAATTTATTCATGGCGAAGCGTCGAGGGTCGAGGTGCCGGGTGCGGGTGTGCCCAACTTCCGGTAGAATAGTACTTCCGGTTGTGCACCGCTTCAGGATTTAAATGAGTTGTTGTAGTGATGTTAATAAGGCGATGATGGTGAAATCTTGCATAATTGTCCAGTTATTTGAGTAAAGTGGGATATGATGCCAATCCGGAAGAAAACGTGAGAGAAAAAGGTTTAAAAAAAGGTTTGAAATGTGTGGACGAATGGGTCGGGGATGATGCAATAGACCACGTGGACAGCGCGTGTTTGATTGTTGTGAATGAGACCTGACCAATGGGCGGACTGAATGCACACCACGTGACCTGATCTGACCAATGAACTAACAGCGCATGTACCGGAAGACTGCTTTACACCCGGCAGTCGTGATTGGGGTCACGCTTTGGGGTCACGCTTAACCATTGAGTAAATGGGACTTCCGGTGCGGGTACGTGGGGTAGTGTTGGACCGGAAGTGAGGAAGTGTGAAGGGTCGTGAACGGAAGTGCCGGGTCACATGGGGTCAGACGACAGGAATTGACGGTTGGATAACACGTATTGATGAGTCATGTGAACTCGGGTTCGTCCCGGGTCGCCTTATCTGTTGTCATCTGAACACAATGAGATATGTATATATATATATATATATTTACTTATTATTATGTATTATATACATAATCGTAACACCACGAAATATCTGTTGTTGATCTTGCAGATACGTGAGGGATGTTTTGTATATTTACCTCATAAACATTAATTTCAACCGACACACACGTATATGAAATATATATTAGACAAAAGTGAATGTCACCGCCGGGATTCGAACCCGGATCCGAACTTAACCTTGCCGGAACTGCAAGTACAAACTATTGGTCCAGGTAGGAAAGTTTGAATTAGCCCGTTACGCCACGGGGACTTTCACATCAGACCCGGACATTATGACACTTATGTAATAAAAGGGACACGAAACAAAAAAACAAGGAATGCGTCATCGTATTTCTTATGAACTATGTGGGCACACGTGACTCACACATGTCATTCAAGCCCTGCCGTGTCTCATATATGTAACATTATTTGGGTTAACAAGTATCCACGGTCTGGTGTCAGGCTCTGCGTGATCGACAACGATTGTTAATTGCCAAGCAGCGTCCAGCGTACACGATGGGGGACCGCTATGCACACTCACGCCATCGCCGGGATGTAGTCGGTCTTTTCACTGGTCCACCGGGTAACAGTTACGGTTACGCGCCTTCCGACGGGAATTTCTTTAGTAACAGGTTACGACGGAGGGGGGTGACGTGGCGAGAAGAACACATAGTTGTAGACAAATGCTCAATGTGTGCAGACGATTACCTGTACCATCACAACAGACGGGGCAGGTTATACTGCCCCACGTGTCAAGAGACAGAACTGAGGGCACTGCTCACAACCGAGAAAACCTACGATTTGGGGCAAGGGATAACGTTCAGGTGGCGGCCGTTGTTACGTCATGGAGATACAGTGTTGTTTCGACATAGAGACAAGACAATCCACGTGGAAGGCTTCGGTTCCGTGTTGCGGGCCCTGGTCGGACATCTCGACAGGATGCTGTCTGATGCTCAAAAGGCTAACAGCAGCTTGACCGGTTGGATATACCCTAATGTCTCCGGTATATGTAAATCTTTGCATATCCAGATGGACCCGTATGGCACTGTGTCATTCTACGACCGCATTTACAAGGATGACGCGCGTTTCACAATGCAGGTGGCGGCCCACAGGGATGAGACGATATCGCTGACGACAGAAGTACTGTTCCAATTGTTGGAGCAGGTGATCACCGATTACCAGGATGTAACCATTTACAGCTGGAATCCTCCGGCGGTGTCTTATGACAACATTGTAGACGCAGTGCCGGGATATCCAGGGCAGCATGCCCACGCGAACACGGGTGATACTACTGAAGCGGGTGTTGACAGTGTGGCGGGACCATCAGACGGTGTCGTACCTTTTGACGGCAGGTTCTTTCGAGGTCATGTACGAGGATATGACATACTTTACGACCGCGAGAAGATGGTAGTGATACAGTGCGCGAGGTGCAACCCGGATTACGAAAGTGTGTTTGATGACGTACGGGAATACTGCCCTATATGCGACCAGAGTGAGTTGGAGTATCTGTTCACATGTGAGGAATTCTTCAACTTCCTACCGTCTTCCACTCCCGAATCTGATTGGATACATTTTCTCTGGGAACCGTACAGGCGTTTCAAGGGCAGGGTAGGGTTGATAGGACAGAACAAAGATGTACAAATACCAGGAATACTCGCCATGCTGGAGGATAATAATCTGACCGGTGATTTAGACGTTTTGTTCCTGGCCGCTCAAAAGGAAAACTGCCGCATAAACGCACTGTTTCGCTATAATCGAAAAAGGTATAATCAAATGCACGACCTTCAACTTTCGATGGACCCGGACGGTACGATAACGTTTTATGGACCTTTGATAACGCGGTATATCTTCGACACCGACGGGGTACAGGAGACCATACAAACCGACATTTTGAATGCGCTATCGATCAAGGCCTGGGATCTTGTATCATTACTTAACACAATGATCAGGCACTACCCGCCGAGAGACTTGTCGGGTACGATGTACACTTATCCTCGGTTGTTCCCTGAGAAAACTGAGGTTGAAAAGGACGAAGAAGAGCAGATGGATGATGACGATGCTGACGATGATGAGGAGATAAATGAAGACCATTAATCACGGGGGGAAGTCACATCGGAACCAGTATGTAATGTACACATTTGTGTACACGAAATATGTTACACAGCATGCGGCAGACGGTTCATCGGAGGTGAAGGTGAGGCCTTGCGTAATCTGAGACGTGTCGTGAACCACATGTGTCAGCAGATTATGTGGAACAACTCTGGAACACGTGACTCACATATGACGAGGTCTATATATTTAGTGACGGCGGGACAGTGATGTTGAGTTGGAGAGTGGAGCGGGTTGTTGAGGAGACGCCACGTATATAAACGCTGTCCCAGGCAGCGCTGGGCATATACGATGGGGGGCCTCCGTGCAGACACACGCCATCGCCAGGAGGTTATCAGTATTTTCACTGGTCCTCCGGGTAACACTTACCATTTCGCGCCATCCGGCGGGGCTTTCTTTGGTAACGTGTTACGACAAAGGGGAGTCAGGTGGCGGGAACAACTAATAATTGTAGACAAATGCTCAATGTGTGCAGACGATTACCTTTACCGTTCCAACCACGACCATGCAAGGATATATTGCCCCACGTGTCAAGAGACAGAAGTGATGGCACTGTTCACAAACGAGAAAACCTACGATTTGGGGCAAGGGATAACGTTTACGTGGAGACCGTTGTTACGTCGAGAAGATACAGTGTTGTTTCGACACGGAGACAAGACAATCCACGTGGAAGGCTTCGGTTCCGTGTTGCGGGCCCTGGTTGGACATCTCGACATGATTCTATGCGAGGCTCAAAAAGCGAACCGCAGCGTGACCGGTTGGATATACCGACGTTTTCCGGGTATCTGTGAGTCCTTGTATATCCAGATGGACCCCTACGGCACTGTGTCATTCTTTGACCGCATTAACAAGGACGACGCGTGTTTCACCATGCAGGTGGCGGTCCACAAGGAGAAAGCGATATCGCTGACGACAGAAGTACTGTTCCAGCTGTTGGAACACGTGATCACCGATTACCAGAATGTAGTCATTTACGGCAAGAAACCTCCGGCGGTGTCTTATGACAACATCGTAGACACAGTGATGGAATCCCCAGGGCAGCATGCCCACGCGAACACGGGTGATACTACTGAAGCTGGTGTGGACAGTGAGGTCGGACCATCAGACGGTGTCGTACCTTCTGACGGCAGGTTCTTTCGAGATAATGTACGAGGGTATGATATGTTTTACGACCGCGAGAAGATGATAGTGATTCCCTGCAAGACGTGCAACCCGGATAACGAAAGTGTGTTTGATGGCGTACAGGAATACTGCCCTATATGCGACCAGAGTGAGTTGGAGTATCTGTTCACACGTGAGAGAACCTTCGGCTTCCTACCGCATGGCACCGACACCTCGATTTGGGTATACTGCAAACCCCCCTGGGATTGGTGGATACACCTTAGATGGAAACCGTATCTGCGTTTCAAAGACAAAGTCACGCTCGTAACAGAAGACGAGGTACAAGTACCAGGAATGCTCGCCATGTTGGAGGATAATATTCTGACCGGTGATTTAGACGTTTTGCTCCTGGCCGCTCAAAAGGAAAACTGTCGTATGAACGCAGTGTTCCGCTATAATCGGATAAACCATGATCAAGTGCACGACCTTCACATCTCGATGGACCCAGACGGTACCGTAACGTTTTATGGACCTTTGGAAACGCTGTATATCAACCTCCGCGACGAGATACAGACGATGATACAAACCGACACTTTGAATGCGATACCGCTCAAGGCATGGGATGTTGTATCATTACTGGAGTGTGTGATCAGTAACTACCCGCCGATAGATTTGTCGGGTACGATGTACACTTATCCTCGGTTGTTCCCTGAGAAAACTGAGGTTGAAAAGTACGAAGAAGGGCAGATGGATGAGGTCAGTTAAAAACGCGGAATGTTGTCATATGATTTCATACCCCGGACGTGTTATCAGAACCTGCAGGTACCGTACACGTTTGTACATATACAAACATATATCCGTCATGCCACCCGCTGTTCTGGTGATACACGGGGCACGTACAATAACAAACACACATGGGTATCAAAGGGGGGGGGGGAGGTGCTGGTTGCTGAGGAGACGGTACGTATATAAAACGGCGTTCCAGGCACAGCCGTTCAGACAAGATGGGGAATACATGTGGAGACCGATGCAGTTCCCCGGAGATCCCGAGTCCTGACGCAGGTCGGCCCCGCAACCCGGGGAGATACGAACCGTCAGACGGGATGTACTTTCAGGACAGGTTGCGAGAGATGGGATTGCAATGGCGAGAACGCATACTTGTGAGAGCGTGCCAGAAATGTCAAACATCTCCGGGCATTACAGTCCCCGAAGACCGTGTCACATTCAAGTGGTACTGCCCCACGTGTGACGAGACGGAACTGACGGAACAGTTCGCAAAGGTTATAACATATCAAGTAGGGCAGGGCAAATGTTTCAAATGGAGGCCGTGGGCCGTCCGAGGCGATACTGTAATTTTGGAACAAGGCACAGAGCACGTACACGTCGGAGGTTGGGTTTTCGTGTGGAAAAAACTTGCCAAATATTTAGACCTGTTACTCAATGAGGCCCTAAAAGTAGGCGGCAGTGTTACAGGCTGGATATACGACATTGATGAGGGACTTGGTGAATCTGTGCATATCACAATGGACACATTTGGAACAGTCTCGTTCCACGCGCGCTTAGACAAGAACAACGAATCATTTAAGGGAGACGTTGTGGTTGACCACGAAACCGCGATCTCCCTGACAACAGTGGAACTGTGCCAGCTTCTGGATAACGTGATATCCGATTACCAGAAAGTATGCTTTATCTGCACGCCATGGAGGCCTCCTGCTGTGTCTTGTGAACACAAGATGGTAGGAGAACAGGCAGTGCGACAGGCGAAGACGGGTGCCCGTGAAAGTTACGAATGTGAGACAGAAAGTCACAATGTGTTAAACGTGCCGGGTATGCTAGTCATGTTTGAGGACGAATTTCTGAGTAGCAATCTCAACGCTTTGCTGTTGATTGCTCAACGAGAAAACCGCAGCGTCACCGCAATGTTTCTCTATGAACGGTGGGTTTGTGACGATGACCATGTTTTGCACTTTTCAATGCATCCTGATGGGACAGTCACGTTTTACGGGTCTTTAAAACATGTTGATGTCGGAGCCTGCGGGCACGTTGCTAAGATACAAACCGACACTGCGACAACGATATCGCTGGCGGCTTGGCAGGTTTCAAAGTTGCTTGGGTACATTATCAAAGACTACCCACTCAGGGACCTGTCTGGCACCATGTGCACTTACTCCCCGTTTGTTCGCAGGCAAGACTCTGGACGAAGAAAAACAGGAACGGGTGGCATAGGGACATAAAACATATATAACGTCCCTGGGTGGGTTCGAACCACCAACCTCCCGATTAACAGCCGGACGCGCTAACCGATTGCGCCACAGGGACTACATGCTTTTTGTACATGAGTTTCTTCTGTTATCATGAACAGGTACTATTCCTTGATTTGATTGGCTGATGGAAAGTGTGACGTCACAGACGATCTTTATAAATGCCTTTAATCCCAGCAATACATGTTGTTTTCTTTACAATCTGTTTATCAAATATTGGGTTCATGTGACACCAAACTATTTGTCAATACCGATCACGTGCCTGCGTAAGAAATATATAATAATGGTGCGTTTGTCTACAATCTAGACAGTTGGCAACATGATGGCAAACGATACTCAAGAGCACAACGTGGCCGTGCCACAAGAAACGACGTTACACATGGTCGTTAATGCAGGACTGTCATCGTTTTATTATACAATGGAGGATTGTTATTACAAGGCTAAATACATGAAATGGCTATCTTGCGATGACCAGTTCTTCGTGTTTCTCGTATACGCCGAGCCCCGCCACATGCCAGATGTTATTGTACCCGTGAGTAATGGAGGTGACAAACCTTTGGTTGGGACACCCGCCGTGAGGTACAACTACCAAGACGAACGGATACTCGTGTGCAATAACACAACTGTGGCTGACATGGTCCGAGCCGCCCGAAAAGACACCAGCACCCAAGAGTTAATCAAAGCACGCTTGATCGCACTACTGCCACAAAAACTGTGCCAAAAGCGTAACGTGGAAATGAGGATTTTAGATGGGGATGGATTCAGTCAGTTCCCCGTGGATGGACAATACATCGGAAACATTTGCGTGGCGATGAGACTGGATAAAAAACCAGGGGTAGCTGATAGCCCGGCACGCGTACCTGAAAATAAACCAGAGACTACGCCTGCATTTAACTTCGCTAGTGATGGTAAATCTACGGCGGGATTTTCGTTTGGTCAGAATGCGTCCTTTGGTAATGCAAATTCCACCTGGGGTACACCTATCAACACTGAAGCGACACGCAACACATCATCGAACGCAGGTGCCACATTGGGTACATCATCTAACGCAGCTGTGACGTTCCCTTCATTGGTATTTGGTTCACCACAAACTTCACGTCCAATATTCAGTCAGCCTTTCAACGCGAGTACGGTATTTGGTTCACCACAAACGTCACGTCCGATATTCAGTCAGCCTTTCAACGCGAGTACGACTTTCGTTTCGCCATTAAACAAGACTGTCACCACGTCAGCTGGTTTATTCAGCAATCCATCCAAAATTCTCTTTCGTTAAACTGGTGCGTGTGATACCACGTTTCCTGTCTGTGCTGGAATTGCGTCATCAACAAAAGGTATAAATAGATAAATAACGTTTTATATATAACAATATAAAGACACACTGAAGAGTAAACGTCATGTCAATCACAGATATGGTCGACAACAGAATAGTCCGTGGTGCTGTATACGTCCTTCGCGCCGCCATACAGGAACTGCACGAAATAGGTGACGCTATCGCTTTACGCATCCATGAGGTATACGATAATTTTTATAACCTTTTCGACCAACCTGTTTTCAACAGAAGCGCACAGGACTATTCATGATTAGTATTCAGGCATTTGGTGCGGGACATACGGTGAGGATATAAAAAAGGGAATTGGTCTGAATAGCCCGGAAAGGGATCATTTGTTCTTTTATGCATCATGGGTACAACATATTTGGAGACAGTGATACAGACAGTGACACAGAATTGTGATGACGCAGGGAGGATTAATGTAACACGTGTGACACATGTTACTAATGTGATTGTAGAAACTGAAGCTGTACAATATATGCATATTCATATATATATACGTGTCATATATACGTGTTTATGGATCATATATCTTTGATTAATACTGATACATGTAAAGGTGTCATTGTTTGGACGTTGTGAAATGTGAAAAAGTAGATAGATCTGGTTGACATGTTATTTTTTACTGTTAATGTTTTGACATATACATGAATGTATTGTTGATTACTGGACCAAAAAAAGCGGATCCCTTGTACTGTATCATAACACAATACAATATGATATCCATGCAAACATGTGTCGTGTTATATGTATCAATAAAACGAAATTGACATGGTTCAACGTCATGATTATATGGCATGCATGGTGTTGTGCGTTTGTAAATATTCAAAACAAGTATGTGTTCTGTGACGCGACTGTGCATCGTCGGGTAAACAAGCGACAAACGACCTTGAAAACCCCTGCGCCTGACCTGTTTGTTCACCGGAATCTCAGACATGACGGAGTATGAGCCGTCTCGTTGAGTCACGGAAATGTAAGGAATGAAAACAGATGACGGACTGATTGTTGCCTATTTAAAGAACGGACGCCCCCATATTAATGTACATTAACCAACACGTTGGTCAGGTTGCACAGATAGCGGAAATACGTCCGTCTGTACAATGATTATAAAGATTTGCAAGACGTATAGAATATACCTATCCTACGAAATATCTACACGTTAGGGGAGCGAGTATAGGCACATTGTAGGACGTTTTATACTGGTACGAGTGGGGGAGGGTAGGTATTTGACAATCCCGCACGAAGAACATTCCGGATATGTGATATTCCGAGCACACGCGCGGGCTATTATAATAGTTCGACTGATATGGGCTAGCACTAAACAGTTACCGAGCTACATGTATTACTTCAGAGGAATATGCAAGCAAATGGATAGGGTACGTTGACACATATCAGACGTCATGGGGTGCACAGATTATGTGCAAAAAATTCATGTCATACACGTGCAGTGGAGAAGATATTTAGAGGTGGATGAAATAATATACATTTATCACACCGTCCAAAACCAAATCACAGGCGTGATATGACTTTGTGAGCTTCGATATGACACGACCGGAACATGTATATTTTCTCATGTTCACAAACATGACAGGTATGGAGAGAAAGAACAAACTGTAGGTTTCTATCAATTGTGTAACGATTGTTGAAACGTTGTGGCCTGTCGAACGACATATATCACAAATACTAAGATGGAAACATTGATAGCTGACAATATCCGACAAACAGACAGATATACTGACAAAGGTGCACAAGATGGAGACATTATGGCTTAACCAGGGTACGGGGAAGACTCGGCGGCAGAAAATAAGCTATAGTTTATGCATATGAGGTTTATAGTTTCGGATATGGCAACAAAAAAATATGTTAATGGAGGTTCAAATACAGCGACATCTAGCGGCCAAATCCGGAACATGTAAAATACTTTTCGATATCTTAGAATCAGACATAGGATGTAGAAGTTTCAAAAGGATTATTGCAAAACTGTGGACTGTAAATGGCGTTATGTAGGACGCAAGAACCAGCAAGCAGAAGAAATTGAGTAGACTGACAAACAGACAGACAGACTGACTCCTCATGAAAGTATATAATAAAAACTATTCAATCATTTAAACAATCTTCATATTTATCAATAAATACCTGAAATGTATACCCGTCATAGGTATGGGGGATCAGATATACCGTTTTGTTGAGACATAGGTATTCAATACTGTGGACGAACTGGCACTATTTTTGCAAATATGAGGACGAACAGGTCGATGACCTCATTCCTGGGGGCGAACCGGACCTGTGGAGAAACAAGTGGTTGGACGAAGAGACGAGAACGAAATGGATTTGGGGACGAATCAACCTGTTCCCGTATATATATATATATATATATATATATTTATATATATATATATATATATATATATATATATATATATATTCATACATATATAGACTACACGTAAAACACGTAAGTGTGTCATACCCATTGCCATTCTGAGTTTCATTTGTTCTTTGCGCGTTTCTCTGCAGGAACGGCAACGGACAAGTACAACCCAACAAGCGAAATGAACTAATCTCAAAGTGTCGTCATTCAGAAAATCCACCGAAACGCGCAAAGAACAAATGACCACTAAGAATCTCTGTGACGAGTTCCCAGTCATCTGATGATCACCAAAGGGTAAAAACAGTTATACTTTCTGGCGTGAAACTCAATGTTGCAATGGGTAAGACACACTGACGTTTTTACATGTAGTATATAGCTCTACGTCAGTCGTATAGAGCACTTTACCGCTTCTACTGGGTCTATCATGATAATTTATGTGTGTGTGTGTGTGCGCGCGCGTTGCGTCCGGAAGAATACGATAACACTTAATTCTGGATCAGTATGACCGTGATTTGTTTTTTTTTAAGAAAATTGTCACAGTTTCTTGACTTTTCAATAGGTCAATAACGTTTCAAATTCAATTACATGACGCAGAAAACACTCCGTTGTCTCTTTCATTCTGTGCAGAAACACTGTTTCCTTTACCACAATGGCATTAATTGAAGAATACCACTTCAAAGCAGCGCTCGAAGTCTTACTCAGGCAGAACACACAAATAGAACTTGACTGTAAATGGCTGAAAAAGAATGTCGCTGATATATTCTCGAAGGTTACCAAGGAATCTCTCCAGGAACAGCCAATGAAAGTCCTTGCAATAGGTTCTGGGACAGGTAAAGTTATATACAAGGAAAATATATATAATTAACCTGTCAAATTGAAATGTTTCCAAGAGTCAAAATTAGATTGAACAAGACACTATCTGAAAGTAAATATTGTATATATTGAACAAAAGGCAACGACGGATACCGGTTAAGGTTGCTGGAATAAGCCCAGGAATAACATATTAATTGTTAAAAATACTTAGAGAATAATAAGAGATTATATATCAAAATTATTATTGTTTATGTGTGAGAAATGAACCTGCAATTAATGTCTAGTTAGATCTTGTACATTCGTCTTTTAAAAAAAGAAATTTAAATTATGTATCCATTTGGTCTGTAATCGATAATTGTAGGATCTAAAGACACGGTTATCCTGGATGAACTCCTGCCTTTGTATCCCAATATCCACTATACCGTGATCGACTCAAGTCCCCATCAGATGGCGGTGTTTAACTCACAGGTTGCAACAAACCCTCGCTATGGGCACGTTCACTTTACCTTACAAACCATGAAAGCTGAGGATTACTTGAATACGGAGGAGGATTCGTATCATGTGATTCATATCATGCATACCCTATATTTCTTGTGGGATAGCTGGAAGCGTGTAATAAAATTATGTTGGGAGCGACTTGCACCGGGCGGTGTGCTTTTCACTGTTCATGAAGCGACAGGTACGTACATGTGTCCAACCCTGTTCCTGTCAAAGCTACATTTTGGAACACAGAAATTTGAGCCAGAATAATACAAATTACAAAAGGGAAGTTAGACGTTTTAAACTCGAAGGTTATTCTTGCTGTATATACAGTAACTACATCATATCTTTCAATTTTGCACAGTGAAATATCTCAGAGAAATGGTTGAAATTGATACTATTTTATTTCGATTATTATCCATGTCTCCTTGAATTATATAGAATTACCAACAACAATTCAATTTTCTCATTATTCAGAGTATGGAGCTGCATTCTATTTATTGGAAAGTATCTCCAGGAATCTTGGTCCTCAGCCCGATCGTTTCACTTCAAAGGAAACTGCGGCAGCTCTAACAGAAATGAGGATTCCTTTCAAGGAAAACTGGTGGCCTGGAAACCTCAATGTTGGTAAGTTCAATACCATACAGATATTTTTTATAAATTGGAGTATTTATGTGCAATGCTTAAAAAATATTATAGATATATTATATATATAAACAATATCAGTTTCCTGAAAGTTACACTTGTTAAACCAAATGTACCTTTATGAACAAATATTAAATTTAAGATGTAAACCGACCTATTTGACGAATATGGTAAAATAATTGCAAATATATATACATGTATTTAAATGTATAATAGTACATAAGTTCATTTATTTTTGTCTCATAAAGGTATCATGTTTGACGATGGAAACGAGGATGGAAACCTTCTGCTGGATTTACTCTCTCAGCAGAAGTATGCTCGTACGGAGCCAACTTCCGGTTGGAAAAGTCTTCTTGATAGTATAAAGAAAGCATCGGTGCTGGAAAATAATCAACTATTGTTGAAGACCACCACTCATGCATTCATTTGTCAAAAGATCAAAGACTAGACGTGCGACGGTTGTAAGAAACAATTAATATAAACCTCAAATATAGAATAACTTTGATTCGGTTTGAGGGGTTTCTTGTATAGATTTATTAAGGAGGTGTAAACCAAAATGTCGTGTTTCTCTGTCCCGCATTCCACATCTTCAGAAAGTTTCACAAATCATTTACATCAGGGATCACTTTGAGGATTTTTTGGGCAAACGTTGTAAGCAATTGTTTTTTTTTAAACTAAAGCTGGGAGCCACGCGTATTGTGAAATCCCAACAATTAAATCCACACGAAAACGTCACTAAAAATATATACAAGTACAAAAATATTAAACGAGTGTATTTGATATAAAATAATACCATGTGCGATGTAACCGGAAGTAGTTTAATCAAACATCCTACCCATGATATGCAGGACCATCCGCTGGTATGCGTATATACTAAATACAAATTAATTTGTCAATTGCATCTCCCTTTTTATGAGATGAAAACTTTTATTTTAGTTACATTATGCAGATGTTGTATATAATTTTTGTTAACATATTGAATAAAATGTGACAGTGTGACAAATGGAATATTTTGTTGCAAGTACTTTGATAAATTAGTACAGTTATTGCATTTTGTTATGATTTTTAAAACAATGTGATTATTATTGTCTGTCCTTTGTTGTAATGTTCCGTGTTTTACTTGATGGCTAACATACATATGAATATTTGAAATTAAAATCAAAGACTTACTAAACTAACTGATCAGCAGAGGTTGCCAGCACTTGCTGACCGGTGCTTATCCTATGCCAATATCAAGGCTGCACCAACAACTATCTAAGCTAAGCACTGTTGTCTGTTCAGTGTGGAGTCTGTGTGACTTTAAAGTCTCTGAACTTGTCTGGTAGTCGGGCTGTTCTACCTCATGTCGTTGTCTTGTTTTGGTATTTCTGTTGTTTTTTTTTCTAGTATATATGTAATGGGTTCAATGCTGTTATTGCACTGCTGTTGTTGAGGTTATTCTAGTGTTGTTATCTGGTTCATTTGTTGGGTCAAATTCCTGTGAAGCACTCTGTTGTACAATGCATTATGTGTTTCTACTGTAAGTTTTTGCCATGTGACTTTACTACATATGATATCGGTTAAGGTAATCTCTGTTTTACTTGTCCTGCTCTCCATCTTCCTTCTTCTGTGCGCATAAAAAACCCAGATTTTCCTTCATCTAGCACTGTTAGTGGTTTTGTTTGTTTGTCGTGTGTGTTTTCTGACGTAGTCGATGGTGTTTTAACTGCGATGGAACATCAGTTATTACAACAGAGTTCAGTTTAATGTTATATATCAGCTGGATTGTTGTGACAAAATGGATTTTATTGGCTACTTTTGTCAATTTTGGGTTGCTTATTCCAAAATTATTAGGTGCCATTTTTTTCAGCCTCGTCTTCAGCCGCCATTTTGAATTTCAGAAAGGCCGCCATTTTTCTTATATTTTGCTTTTTTTCTGGAGTTCTGAGCACTGTAGAGCAATATAAATGGTAGCTACACCCACGTCAATAATTCCAGGGAGCATACTTGATACAGATTCGGTTAGGCCGCCATATTGAATTTCAATATTGACGCCATTCCTCTTATAATATGTCCTATTTCTGGACGTCTGAGAACCGTAGAAGAATACAAATGGTAGCACCATCCATGTTTGCATACTAATGATTCTTTTACAGCCATTGTCATATTTGCTAAAATTGAACTAGATCGCCATATTGAATTTTCAAAATGGCCGCCATTTAAACACACTTTTGCTTATATATTTTCTTATTATCACAGTAGAAGAATACATATGGTAGCAACATCCATGTTTGCAATACCATTGATTCCTTTAAAGCCATTGCCCTAATTGCTACAGATTGGGTAAAGCCACCATTTGGAATTTCAGAATGGCCGCCGCATTAAACACACTTTTAATTGCTTATTGTTGATTTGTTACAAGTATAGCTTGGCCGCCATATTGTATTAAAAAATGGCCGTCAATTTTAACCCGCTTTTGCTTATATAGGGACTTGTGCGCATGGAATAAGATTTTAAATTTGTAGCAACATCCATGTTTATGAAACCAGCGAATCCATTAATGCCATGGCCATACTTGTTTCAAATTATTCTTTGTCACCATATTGATATAAAATAGACTCTTGTGAGCAATATAGAACAATTAATATATAGTGGCAATACCTATGCCTGTGACATCAGGGATTTTATTGATAAAAATTCTGCGCTGTCATAAATTTTGTTTGGTGGTCTTGTTGAATTTAAAATTTATGATAGTCTTTGCTGGTTTCTCTGCGGGGGGTCCCATAGAGAAGCATCGAAGTTTACGAATGCTGTTAAAATCCACATTCATTGTGAAGAGGATCTACTTTGCTGCATAACTAGCAATTGCAAGGTGAATTCAACCGCAATGCTAGAATTACAAATGGCCTATATCGTAAATTATTTTAAGACTTTTGATTAAATGTATTGTACAAGCATTTTTTGATTTCCCCACCTTAATTGCAAATGAAATAAACTGTGAAAATAAATGTCAAAATTTTCAGCGAAACATTTCCTGAAGGCAGACATCGTGTCACATGGAACAGTGCTCATCTTTAAAGACACCATCCAAGTGTACGAATGCTGTTAAAATCCACATTCATTGTGAAGAGGATCTACTTTACTGCATGACTAGCAACAAATTCACACTCTAGGATTTGAGTCCACATACCAAATTTTCATTTTAGGATAACAGTCAACATACCAAATTATCATTTTAGGATGACAGTCCACATACCAAATTCTCTCTCTAGGATGACACTTCGCATACCGAATTCACACAATGAGATGAGAGTCCACATTCCAAATTCTGACCCTAGGATGAGAGTCCACATACCAAATCCGCACTTAAGGATGATAGTCCCCATACCAAATTCTCTCTCTAGGATGACATTCCACATACCAAATTCTCACTCTAGGATAATAGTCCACATACCAAATTCCCACACTGGAATTACAATCCATATACCAAATTCTCACTCTGGGATGAGAGTCCAAAAACCTAATTCTTTCTCTGGAATGGAGGCCCATATACGAAAGTCGATCTCACTCTAGGATGAAAGTCCCCATACCAAAGTCTCACTTTGGAATGACAGTCCAAATATTAAATTAACACTTTAAGATGAGTCCACTACCCAAATTCTCACTCCGGGATGACTTGCAAACATTTTTCTTTGCAAAAATTCTTTTGTTTATTGTAAATGTCGTCATATTATTTTTTTGTAGATCCATCATGGTACACTGCAAGTTAATATACCTAGATCTGAATGCTCGCGCAGAAGTCACGCGCATGCTCTTCTTCTTAGGGGGTCAAGAATTTGAGGACTTCCGGTTTGACAGTTCTGACAAACCAAAGTATAAGCCGTGTAAGTATAGTGCATTACGTTGTCTATTCATCAACCTACAAACCAGGTTCTGGCGGTAAAGTGGTTCATAGACCTTGCTACTCGAGCCACTCCCCTCACATCCACGTGACGAGACTGAAATCTACAGGCCAATTAAATTCCAGGTGAAAAAGGTAAAAATTACACAGCAGTGAAATTTTTTTCACACGCTTTACGAAAAAGAACTTAATAGGTTTACAACTGGACATGCTTTCAAGCCATTTTTTGATTCATCAGATTCTTGTTTCAGTTTTAGTATTATGAAATATGAACAGGAACACATACACTGCAAACTAGGTTTACATGTTTTTATTTGATTCGTCAGATTCTCGTTTTCTTTCTAGCATAACGAGGCCGTTAATCATAATGTAGAATCAGTTTAACCTCTGAATAAAAGGAAAGCACGGAACCCATTTGATTTATTCAGTTTCAGTTCGATAAAGCAAGCTCTCGAGAAGCGTTGTTGCTAAAGCCTTGACCTTTAAATTCTTCATTGAATAACAATAATAAATTTTTTTTCACAGTTATTAATATATATATATATATATATATATATATATATATATATATATATATATATAATGCATGGATCTTTTATATTCCATTCCACCAACCCTGTCCACCCGATTTTTCGTGATAAATTTTATTCAAAGTTTACCTTTTTACCTCATAAGAAAATCAGACATATGGCGATTACTAACAGCAACATTATTCTTTTCCCTCTATGGATTCCATATGATTAATTCAGAAAGAAATATGACTGAACAGATGTACGGTCTTGCGGCATATCAGTGACGACCTTAGCCGTGACAAACACGACTCAGTAACATGGTAATGTCAGAGGGCAGATCTGGCGCTATGACGACCTAAGATAACTAAGTAAATAAACTTGACGGTTAGTCAGTTAGTAGTGATTACTATGTAAATTTATCTTGCCCAGCAGGTTATGTCTAAATTTAGGCAGAAAGAAAATTGTGTTACTAAATAACTGGTCATCTGATGATATGTCCATCTCCTTGTCCCCTTGCAGACAGTTCACATCATTTCCACATACCTTCCACGTTTTTACCGCTTTTACAACTGTGGTCGTTTTGTTTTCTATCCTTTTCAGCCTGTCGAGTAATTCGTCATGTCTTACTTTGGATTCGGTCGCAAGTGACACAAGCAGCCTCTTCATCTGTTTTGGACTTGATTGTTCACTGTAAGTTAGATATTTATTTTGAGAAGAAGGCGAGTTCATCGTAGATGGATCGCTGGTATACAATGCTTGACGTTTACTATACGACCCCATCCCTGATTCTTCTATTTGTTGTGGAGGTACCTTGCCCGCCTGATTGTTCATGTTGTTAACATGTTGTCAACATTTTCTTCATTGCTATGATAGTTAATACTCTAGCATTATTAAGCTGCTTGCCACTTCCGGATGTATCCCCTAATCCATCATCCATCACCGGGACATGCAGCACGTCCTTTTCGTGTGACAGCGAATTGGGTTCGGTTGTTTCACTTGGGCTATCAAACCCGACTTTTTCGTGCTTTTAATTTTTTTTTGTCGTCACGCCCAAGTGGCGAAGTGGTTTCGTGATCTTTGGATGGGCAAGACACAGTGCCAAGGCTTTCTGAGACCCAGGTTCTTGGACCTGCTTCACCCTCACTTCGACCAGAATTCCCCTTCAACATGATAAAAATAATGTAAAAAAGTTTAAAATTTGTCTATCAATAAAAAGTAATAAGGATCTGGATTAGTAAACAAAAAATAAATTTGCACCACTTGCAGCTTTATTTAGAAAAATTCAAAATATCAATCATAAATATTGTGATTATCGAATATTACGACACATGGGTGCGAAGTTTACTTAGAAAGCACATTCGGTCGAACCTTTTTTTCTATAACGGTATTAAAATGCACATTTTACTTTTTGAAGATTTTAACATTTTTTTTGCCATGATGCCATCGGAGTTTTCTAGAGGTGAAAGTATAAAAGCTCAGTAGGGAAAATGTAAGACTTGACCATAAATATCTCCCAAATTAAATTCAACAATAAACTCTGAAGTCCACACCGAAGACTCAAGATTTTAATATAAATATTGGTAAGCCTTTGAATAATTAAACCAAAAAAAGACACAATTAAATGACATATATGGCAAAAACATTACCACATCATGATAATTTAGTTTTTAGGCTTACTTAATATATTGTGAAGACATTTAGAGGTATATGTATATAATTACGTGTTTTATGCCCTAGAGTTAACGACGACGGCGGTTATGGTGAGCTTTATCTTTGGTGACGATTCTCGGTGTTGCGCGTTGTTTGTCAAGGTTCCGTAAAAGAAAGACTTTAACAATACTTAAAGCGACTGGAAGAGGTCCTCACACTAATCATCTGAAAATACAAGGACATCGTACTGGTTGTCCCTTCGTCAACGTCGCTGAATCTTGACAAATTCTCGTGTACAGTCCAGGTAAACATAGTCTTTCATATTGGTAGACACAACGGTTTAAACCGCTTTGCCATATTTTTTGTAGTTCTGCTTTGTTCCTTCTTCAGGCCTCGCACACACCTGAGCGAGTGAATTGCATAGTTCCCTTTCACCTTTTTCTTAAGAATCTGAACTTGGTTCTCAAATAGGAATGCATTGATTCCATTTACAGAGGTTTGAAACCACTCTACATCAGGAATGTGCGTCAAACAATGAACATTGTACACTATGAATCCTGCTCCCAACAATTCATGAGATCTCTTCTCTGTAAGTATCTGCATTCACTGGTTAATTGCATCTGTAATCAAAAATTGGAAAATCCTACCCCTTCGGTACCTGATTTCAACAGCTCCAGGACACTTAATAGATGCTCTTCAAGCTCACATAGCTTCCTAGTGAATTCATTGTTCGGAGTTGCCTTGAGACTTTGCTGTTCAATCTGAGGTTTGTTTTTGATACTTCTCCTTGACGTTTTCTATTGAACAACACCAGCTTATCCAGCACTACTTGAGTAAGATCGGAATAAGCTTGTTCTGAATTAATGTTCCTCAACGTGTTAGCCCGTGTATCCCCAAAATCCTTTAGGTACAGGGTTGAGTCTCGTGACATCATCAGTAAGTGTTAAAATCAACTTCATTCCGTTTCCTTTCTGAAAGATTACTCAGATACACTCTTGTAATCCGTACATCGAGGTATATAATGTCAGGTTATTATCTATAAACTTTACCGATCTTTTGACGTGTTTAACTAAGTGAAATGTTTGTGTAAACTGTGAACTTCTACCGTAGGAGAAAAAAAATGTTGAATGTTCACTTAAGGTGACGGGTGATTTTTTTTCTCAATATCCTTTGAACTATTCAAATGCTACAATTTATGTTCGTACCAGAAGAAAACCATACATAATTTACAGTTCGACACAAAGACAGGCATTTTCTTTCACTTTACTTTTGTGATTTCTCTCAGAAATTCGCGGATTATGGTTCAGTCGATAATATTTTGATTATTCAAAATTAATCAAAATTCAGTGATATTGGCCAGTTCAGTTTTGGTCTGTGGACTAAATGGTTCGGACCAAAATAACTTTTGAGTAAAATATTAGGAAAGGTGAAAGATTTGCATCTGATATCTATTTAAGATTTTCACCTAATTTCCAAGGTCGTACATTCCACAACGATCCCCATTATCCCTCAGATTTGTTCCTGGTTGTGCCTGCTAATCAATATTGCTGGATTCTGCTATGGATTTTTGATGATTTACTCCTATTGCAGTTCCAGATATTTTCCCCCGGTTTTATCTTCTGGTCGTGACACTTGGATTAACAGCATTACAAACATATATGATAAAATATCCTCCTGCTAGGAAAAACACGGGATCATATGTCAAAGTGCTATCCCGAACATGACCTGTAATAAAACAAAATAGAATCTGTACTTCCAGTTATGACATCAACACAGATCCAATACCGTTTGGTTGGAAAGAAAAGTAAAGAACTGGATCATACTTCATGATGCCGTCCCTCGCATTAACTACAATAAAATTATATATATACTGACAATCGTGATACAAATATATTCCCAACTCAAAATGTTCCGATCAGGAGAAACATAAGGTATGAAAATTTATATCAAACAACAGAACAACCTGCCCTTTACATTATTTTTCTTCCATAACATGGTGCTTCCTCAGTATTTGCATAGTTATCTTTCAGGCGTCTTGACTACTTGAAACATGATCAATATAACGAGACAAAGTAAAAAGTGTCATATATGAACTGTTTCATTCATATTAGTCTTGACTTAGAAATGCACTGAGAATAAGGGGCTAGTCGAAAGATAATAAATAATACATGTAATTTTTAAACTTTGGTCAGCATGCAGGGGAAGTGATCAGATTTCTTCACAAATATGATCTTACAGCATCCAGTAGATTTGTTTTGCAGAATATTGGCGTTGAGGGGACTCAGCCAATTCTTAACTCAAGGTATACAGAGACAAACTTTGGTAATTGCTGCATGAAATATATCGAAGAAAAAAACTTTTCTTGTTTCTAAAACTGACGGGGTAGTTCCAAAAACTGTATTCCTATTTTATTTCAGTTTTTATCTGAAAGCTTATCTGTAGCTCATCTGACTTGCTGCCAGATAGTCTTGTTTAATTTGTTTTGATTATTTTTGCGGGACCTCGCATATTATGAACACGTTGATATAAACAAAACAAGCAGCCTGTGGGTAGTGATATCCACGTGTACTGGCTTATTTTTATGAAAGCTGCAAGGGATTACCTTTAGTTTTTAATGGTCAGATTGGTGATTTAGCCCCTTTAACATGGTCTTGATATACAACATTTATAGTTTGTTATATAATGGAAATACGTATCCCGAGCGTCATTTTTATAATATTTCTGTAATATTAATAAACGAGTTGATGTTTCCCAGCTACCTTGCGTTCTAGCAAAAGCTTATCTGTAAGAATACCGGTATGGGTTTCTCTTGCAGGGAACTAACCAGTGTCTCGGTATCTTAACACATATTACTTATAAATCAGCGGGCAGTAGAACATCCAACCAGCTTTTTTGATAATAATTGTATATGCATTACTATTTTAGGAAGAGTGAAAACTTCCTACTGCTGGTTTTGTATATATATTTTCTTGAATAAACTGATTAAAAAAGACTATAAAGTTTTCAGCGATATTACTAGACCCGTGGCATACAGCGTTATCATACAGGACAATGGATAAATGTCAAATCTGCACACATCAACTGAAATAGTAAACGTTTTATACAGGTACCTGTGTGTATTCCTTTTGGCTAATCAGTGTTACTAAAATGCTGATTATGTTTTTCATGTCAATAAATTTTAACGTTTAAATAAATAAATAAATAAATAAATCAGCGGGCAGCAGAACATCCCCCAGCTTATTGTATGAAGCGGCTTTTGGACAACAATGTAATATGCTTCATCAGTAATGTACAATGGCCTTACCATATAAAATTCCCAAGGGAAAGGTTGGCATATAATTACAACAAATTAATACTTATTATCAGACTAGCTACTTATTGGATTTACATCCTTGTATTGATTGCTAAGATTGAACAAAACTTTTAGTATTTAAAAAAATATATAACAAGGAAAAATAAAATTGAATTAAAATTAAATAAAATGATACACGAACTGCCTGAGCAATTACATAATGCTTTCGATACGGATGATATTGAAAAAAAAAAATCTCCAGTAAAATCTCCAAAAATTTGTTCAGTATGACAAATGTAATCTCTCACATATCTTGAAGTTTTAAGCTGCTCCTAGACCTGCATCACAATATAAATGAAGTGCACATAAGCTCAACTCCAAATACCTAATTTACTCTGTCGTAGGGATTGAACTAGTAGTAATGTAGAAATATTAAAACTTAAGGCAGAGCCTGCCTTAAATATATTGCCATGTTTCAAGTCGAGTTCGTAAAATGAAATCAAAACTGAAGTGATACGCACCCATAAGAGGTGTAGTCACCAGGTACGCAACCCCTATTATCACCAAACTCAGGCCGAAAGACCAAGTGATGACATCAGAACCAAATTCGTAGAGAACTAAAACTGTCGTCACAACGTGTCCTCCTGTCAAATATAAGGGCAAACACTGGAGCAACAATTTCAATAACATCACTGAAAATGACGTTTCGCAACCAAGAGATCGTAACGCCTCAAAAGGTCTCCTGCTGCTCACAGGTACCTGACGTGTAAATATAGAATTAATATTGTTGTTCAAATTATTAATGATATATACATCTTCTGATTTATATATTAATACAAGGCACCTATCTACGTGTCATTACATTATTATTTCAACACATTTATAATCTCTGCATTTACAGTTTTGCCACAATAACCCTTCATCACCTACTGGCACCGTGATTCCGTAAAAACGATATGATTCTATATAATCGACATTTTTGAGCAGATTTTATGCGCTTCCAAATTGTATGACACTGAATTACAACATCAGACTCTTCACGACAAATTTAAATATCTGTCTCTAGCATAATTAGCTAGGGTCAAACTGGACCGAGTTATAAAAAATGTGCGACACTTTTACGACAGTGTCACCTGGTGTGCTATCCGTTTTACGGTATAATAAAGATGGGTTTACGTTATGCAATATGGCGTCCTAGTTACAATACATGGTACCAGAAGTGAATACGAATTAAATTGTGATCATTCTCCGTCTGTAGCCGAAAATATCGTGTCGTCATGTATCAGCTGAAGCCCCCAGCACCCCTGAAGTTGAGTGGTGGGAATATTTCTGAGATATTTTCCTGGTATCTGGAAACTATTGGTGCCGCCGGAGCCGGTGATGCTCGCAAGATAGGCTTGGTTTTGACAGTGCCTGGGTCTGAGGCCCAAGAACTGTATCGCACCTTCACTTGCACTTGGTGTCAAAGTGTATATTGGCGATATTTCGAGTGTGCTAAAAATCAAGATGAGCATGACCAGAGACTGAAAAGAGTTCTGGATATTATTAGAGAAGCTGGCTTGCAACTTAACTTGAACAAATGTGAAATAGCAGAACCAGCTTTGACTGTTGGTGATAAATTACCCGGTGATGGAGTCTGTCCAGATCCAAAGAAAGTGAGCGCAATTGAGAAAATGCCAGACCTAACATGCAAAGAAGAGCTCCAGAGAGATTTAGGTATGGTTAATTATTTATCTAGATTTGTACCCAATATGTAAGTGAAAACAACATGCCTCGGAGAACTGTTGTTGAATGATATTAAATGACTTCAGAACATGCAGGTGAGTGGCAACAACTCAAAGACGCATTGACATGTGAGCCAATTCTTCAGTTCTTCGATCCAAAGAAAAAACACAAAGTGTCTTCAGATGCATCTAAAAATGGTCTAGGTACCGTTTTACTGCAAGAGACTGACAATCACTGGAGACCAGTCGCTTATGCCTCTAGGTCTATGTCATCAGCTGAGCGTAATTACGCTCAAATTGAAAAGGAGCTGCTAGGATTAGTATTTGCTAACAAAAATTTCATGACTATATTTATGGATCACATGTCATGGCAGAAACTGATCATAAGCCCTTGGGTGCTTTGCACAACAAGCACTTGTGTGACCTGACTCCAAGACTACAGAGATTAATGATCCGACTCCGCCGCTATGATATTACCTTAGAATACATACCAGGAAAATACCTAGTGGTAGCAGATACTCTTTCACGTGCCTACTTAACAGAAGTTAAACAGAGTAGTACAGAAAGAGAAATTGATCTGCATTTAGAAATGATTAAGTCAACTAAGCAATTTAGTGATCCAGTATGTGTGCTTTTATAAAATTCTTAACAGAAACTTCACAATTTATTTTACTTAAAATAACTTCATATACCTGAGTTAACTAAATTTAAATGTAAGCTGTAGAAATATTACATAAATCAGCCAAAATGTAGGTCTGTATATCTATATATGTTACTTTCTGTTGTCGTCTTTGACTAATAAAATGTACTCAGAATATAAAACCCTTTATTACTTCATCGTGTCGGCAGGGTCACTTAAGTCAAAGGCAATATTAAGAGGGATATGATCTCCCAAGAGGTCTGTCGTGATGAACAAACTGGCTTAATTTCGCATCAGATTTTTCATTTCATATTATTGCATCATATTAAATATTGCATCATATCGTCGCCGTTGACGGAAAACTAAATGAATGTGTAAAGCATTTAATTCCTTGTCTTTGAGACCACAAGGACCGACACGGAGAGTTACGTCAGTAGCAAGGAAGCGGAAGAACGAATGTTTAATAGAAAGATTGGAAGGTGACTATTCAGATGACATGAAATGAATAAAACGAATAGAAGAAGAAATGGCCAAAAGTAAAAAAAAAAGTGAGCACATTTTATATTATGATTTGGGGGGGGGGGGGGGGAGGGGATGGCATGCTTCCCGATGTAATGTTAGGTGTTGTTGGAGGCTCAAATATGGGACCTGTATATGCAGCTGTTGCAAAGCAGGTCCATGATGGATGAACCACCCACTCGCATGTTCCCTGATTGTTTTCCCCAGCTCAACAGGAGCACCCGTATCCAAACCTGCTGAAGAATGTAGCCGTAGCTCCTATGCTGTCCTTAACTGATGTATACAGGACGCATTCTAGACATGGAACTGAATAATGTATATGAATATCCGTGAGAGATAATGCACTGCCCCCTGAGACAGCCCAGTCTCAAAAGCTTTGAACAGGTAAACCTTAGGTCTATGTCAAACCTTTATATTTTGGGTTGACACTGTAACAGTTAATATAGAACAGAATGCATGTGAATGATCAGTGTTCCGTGTTAATCAGTAAGAGCAACTGCTAATTGGTCTTAGTCAGGCGGACCTTATACCCTCTTACATCATCTTAGAGTACCAAGTAACTAGGTGAAGGAGAAGTGTTATTGTTATGATTATTCAGTTGGGCAGTAATACCCCTGTGACCTTTGTTCACCTGTTTGATCATTATCATTAAAAGTTGAAATATAAAAATCTTTAACTTAACAGTTATATTGATAGCTAATAAATGTAATTACAAATTCACAATAAATAAAGCTCTGAAAGTTAAATTAGGCCATAGACCAGAACCAACTGAGAGCATTGGAAGATAATCATCCTCATGATTTACAGCAAAAAATCCCTGACTTTTCTCTGATTTTCCCCTGACTTTCAGATCATTTTCAAGGATAAACGTACACTTCAAATTCATATTTAGTCTGAAAAACGTCATGTTAGAGCCAACCAAAACCTTAACTAGGAAAAACATTGAACACAAAAATCATACATCGCTAAAGTCGTTAAACATTCCCTGACTTTTCCCTGACTCCCCTAATTATAACACAATTCCTTGACTTCTTATGTAATTCCCTGAATTTTCCATGACCTTGAAAAAAAAAATTCCCCCTGACTTTCCTTGACCGCTGCCCACCTTGAAAAGGTTGAACTCGCTGTAAGAGTCACAGAAATGATTCAAAACATGTGGACTTGTACATCGACATTGCATAAGATCTCCTTTTTCGTTTGTTATTCTCTGGAAAGTTGGTATTACCTCATTGCCTGCAGGTAAAGAAGAATTTTCGTTCAGGTAGTGGTGAACAATTTCTGACCAGTGACGTACTCACAATGAACCTCTGATTATTATCAAATGACATATATCCTTGGTTACACAGGTGGGACATCTGTAAAACAGGGAGATCTCACGATACCGATAATTTTGAACTTTGTGTCGTGTTATGTTGGTGCGTCTGTGAATCGTTACAGCCCTACTAGCCAGTTGTTGGGCAAGATCGTCAACCCTCTAAATATATCGGTAATATTACGTAAAAGAACCGTCTTTCGATATTCCGAATATATATACCCGAATTATGTTACGAGTCATGTGATTGCCGTAATTTCTAGCGTATTAAATCAATCTAGTTCCTTCATATTTAGTACCGTGAGACTTTTTATTTGTATTATAATTGACGTTGGTCCCACTCAGCCTTTGTCACGAATCTCCTCTGTGGCCACAAATCGGATATTTGTTCCTGACTTGTCGGGAACAATTCCAAAGGAATCCTAACGGGCTGATATTCATAGTTCATCACGAATTTCTTTGTTGTTTAAGGAGGGGCTATCACATTGGCATCTATAAAAAAAAAGACTCGTGTATCCACAGCTTGCCTGTTGGATGCCGGTATATAGGTAGAATAAACAAAACCGTGCAAGATAATCACCAAGTCGTGACCGAGGTAGTGCCGATACTGGCCACTCTTATTCCCCAATTATCGGTCAATGGAACCATGGCATAAATGGGGGATTATCGGATAACCTTGCTTTCCGATACCGGGATTGTTGTTCCCTCGACCGTGGCAGGCTTTAACAATGGTGGTTCTTTCCCAGAGACAAGGTACTACAGAGTGGATATTATGTAAGATGCCGCTATTCTGTCCATGTGACATGTCAGAGAATCTATTGGCGCAATGAATGGGTGTCCGTAGCAGAGAAGTTCTCCGTCTGACGCAAGTAGACTTACAATTTCAATATAAATGCCTATTTAGTCGGGTAATAACGGCTTAGACTAAGACAGACCAGTGTTCCTTCACCAAGGGATCATTTTTGCTGTAGAATTAACGTTACTTTGAAGTTGTTCTATTTTTGCCCAGACACAAATTGCGTCTGTAGGATAATGATAACTTTCCCAGAATTTATTGTTGTTAAAAATTCATTTATCGAAATAAGGCAACAACAATTAACATACCGATTTGATCACACACCGCTTTTGTTTGATCCAAGTGACTACATTAATCGTATTGACAGGCTTAGTCATTCTGAAGCTCTACAAGTTAGAATTAATGTCATTCGTCCATAAACAAATCAATAACAACTAAAATGTAATATTCAGGCATGGCGGATGTTAAAAACATACTTTTATTTTGAACTCAATGATACATGCATTATCATTTAAATTCATACAGAAATGAGAGTCTGCAATTCACCTCAACGGAATTGTGACTATTTCACTATCGGGGAATAATTAATGAGATGGACATTCTGGTGGCCCGTCGGAAGATCTAAAAAAATATATAATGAATGCTGCAATGAAACATTGTCCTCCACCAGGTAAAACGAAGGGGCGTAGGAATTCAGATTATCGCGGATAAATCCTGAAATATATAAATAGGAATACTTATAACCATCAGATATAGTTTTCAGTGGATTGATCAATTGATCTTTCGTATAGAATAAAATACAAACAAAAATTCACAATTAACTCTTTTATCAGTTTGATGAATATAAATATAGAAATATTATTTGATTCGTTTAATATTTCCTACCGCGAAAAATAATTAACCTAAAAGTGGAAGTCCTATCAGGTACGCAATTCCAAATACTAAAAAACAATTGCAGTAGGAACGAGCGAGTCTCTCATGTCCGAAAAACCCCGCAATAACGATAGAAACCATCACCATATGACCACCTGAAAGAAACCTTCACCAGGTAAATTTTAAGTTACATACCTGTCACTTTGAAGAAAATATAAAATGAAATAGACATTCGTTAGTTATATCATTGGGAAAAAAAGCAAAGGAAAAAGTGCTTATGTAGATCCGGCGGTAGCCTCTTGTAACCGAATATCTTCTTTTTATCATTATCGTGTATTCAGCACAGCTGCGCTCTATTCGCACCCGAACTTTATGTTATCATGATACGATATAGTAAAACCTAATTAATAAGCGTAAGTGTGCCTTTGAGTGAAATATGGACATGTGGTTATATTCAAGTCCCTATGTTAGATTAAGATATAAAGTAGGCTAATCTAAAAGTGGTAAATATTGTCTAGTTTTCTGATATTTATTATCACATGAAAGTATTTTATCACTTACCACCTGCAAACCTACATACCGACATGATAATATACATTGACCATAGGGTTCAACAAGATGGAACCAAAATATGGCTGACAGCGGCCAGAGCGAGACAAAAGCTATGAAGTATCAAGTGTCGTCCTTGTAGGAAGGCTGCATTACCAATCAAAGCAATTAAAATTCTTCCAAGTAAACTGCCAATGCCAAGACAGGAAACAAACCATCCGGTCTCATTTTTAGAAAACCCCATTTCAGTACCTTTATCAGGCGTGAATACGTAAACCAGCAGATATGCAAGCTGAGTTATAAAGAGTGCTATCATAAAGATGGCAAAGGATAGCTCCTTCAACAGACTGAAGTCTACAGCCGCTTTTAATGCTGCCAACAGTTTAATCTTCGCTTCTGTGTCCTGCTCTTGTGCATTTAACTGATAGTGTTCTCTGTCACGCAGTTGTTTGGAATTAATGTTTACCCGCTTGAAGCGTCCATAAGTCTTTGATTCTTTTTATCTAAATCAGGTCGTACTAGCATCCACAACCACCAACACTGAAGAACAACACCGGCTTGAATCAACATGCAGCCACGCCATGTGTATTTGTCCAGAAGATACCTTGTCAGAGGAGCCATTGCAAACGCGCCGAAGCATGTCCCTGACTTTGAGAATCCAGTCGCTACCGCTAGGTGCCGATCAAAATACTTTGGAACCCCTAATCCGGCCACGAATAATAGGAACGCATATTCAAAACCTGAAACGCGAATGATTGTCGTTCGGATTCTGCTACCCATTATATTGATATATTTTCAATATTCGACCTACGGCATCTGGTTTAAGTCTGCACGAACAAGTTATAACGGGTACGGAAAAGCTTTTAAAATGCTTCCTAGGAATGAATTACTCAAGGTTAGATAAGGGCAGGGAATCCACAAGAGGATACTTTATGAGCGTACCAAGACTCGCATCTGCGGAGATTGTATCGCTGCGATCAGACCCGTAGAATTTGCCCCATCAGGAAAGATGGTAATTTATTATGCGTACGAGAATGAATGCGGCGCCCTTTACTTATTCCTGTAATAATTTAATTTTTGTGTACATAGACTTTAAGGATGTTTGTTTTATCAGGTATTACAGTCATACCTGTTACGAAGCCAAACGTCATAGTGAAGAGTGGCAGGCTGTTGGCAGATGATGACATCAGTAAACTCAGTATCTCCTACACGCACTCCAGAAAAATATAATGAACTTACACGCACTCAAGAAAATATAATGGACTCTTAAATGTTTTATATTTACCCCCCCCCCCCCTTTCTTTTTCTTCTTTTTCATCTTCTCTCTCTCCCTCTCTCTCTCTCTCTCTATATATATATACATATATATATATATATATATATATCTTTGTGTGTGTGTGTGTGTGTTATCAAATACATTTATATACAAACTCAAAACTTGGTGCGGTAACTTGATCATTGAAGGTATGAAGTAATACCTGCATTGCATGTTAGATGGAGTAAGAGAAACAGCCAAGACAAAACTATTTCAACCCTTGATTTAGCAGCAGTAAAAAAAAAAAAGGAAATAATAATAGAGGAAGAGGAGAAGTCACAATAAAAAACACGCGATTCACAGAAAGGCCAAATGACCTATGATAACCTCCCAAAAAGAGCATGAAAATAAAATAACCGTCAATCAAACAATCAGTATAGGCTACGAGTAAATCTTTACTAATAATACAACAAACGTGACCCAGTGATCACCAAACTTATAATCATTATCTTGAATAAAAGACTGTAGAAATATACTGTCAAGTATATAAACATTATTTAGTAATGTACCATCAGTTACGCAGATATTTTATTATCCAAATACCCCCCCCCCCCTTCCACGAGAATAAAGAATAAAGAACGTTTGTTGATTTTATTGCATCTTTTAAAAACCACGGAAACCAATGGTGTGCTCACTGCCTTAATGTACATTATATACAAAACAACGTAATTTATATTATGCATAAAAAACAAGCAGTCAATAAGTATATATTTACACAACCGTTAAATATGAAATATTAATATGAAAAATTAACCTATGAATTTTGCGTAAACGGTGTAACATAAATATCTTCCTTTGTGATACTTAAACAATTTAAAAAGAAAAGTAATATCCATGGACAGGAAGAGAAAAATATTATGGAAAAAGTCAAAGGCCTTGGGAAAAGCCCGATAAATGAGACATTTAGTTGGTCACCATTATGATATCCCTGACTCCCATTCCGTTAGAGGTTGTTTACTGCCTGACTGTGAACATTTGAAGCTCTGACCTCTGTTACTTCTCTGTATATCACCTTCCTATACATGTACTTATTATAAACTTGACCAATATACTTACATGCGGAATATAGGAGATAGTGCTTGTGCATTTTATAACCAGGCAGATTCATATGTTCCTATTTCCAGGGAGCAGCTCGGAAAGGAAATCCGGAAGGAAATCCGTTTGGTGAGGAAGGAGGCTGTCCAGTGTAAAGGCAGCGTGACCAGGTAAATGCTCAACACATGGGATGGATTTACGATGTGACATTTGTCCTGACATCTGGCGAAAAGCTCGATACTATTATATATATATATATATATATATATATATATATATATATATATATATATATATATATATATAATATTAAATGCGTCGGTGATATTATTTTCTCATGGCACGGCGCAGTTAGTAATAATTGTAATAATAATAATAATAACCATCATAATCATCGGAAGAAGGAGAAAGAGAAAAGGAATCATCGTCATAAAATTATCATCATAAACATCACCACCATCATCATGTAACAGGTTTGCCCCTACGGCTTTGGGGCGGGGGGATAGGGGCTGTCAGCAGGTACAGTTATTTTTTTATTTCCAAGGGCTTTTTATGTACGTGTGTTTGTAAGACCTAATGTGGCCTACTTAAAGTCCCCAAGTGTCGTATAACGGCGTACCAAGCCAGCGGCTCATTTTATCATTAACTAATGTGTATTCAGAACATGTGCGCTCGAGGGGGAGGGTTACGGGTGCGGGTGTCCTTATCCCATCGTATGGAAAATAAGTACATTAATTAGCCTAACAGATTATATAAATTATATTTTCTAAATGAACCATTAAACGGTATTTTGTACTACCTTGTATCAAGGAACTGGTACAAGAATAAACCGCATGAAGGCTGACGTGCCTTTGTGTCTGTTATGGAGGTGTGTAAAAATATAGGTTTTGATTCTAATACTATAAGAAAATTTAAAATTGCCAGTGCAGTTTTAACCCATTGCAATGCGTTAAGCTATTACTTTTATATGTATCGCAATGTTTGTGAATATAATGAACAATAATATTATTCTGCTAGTTGTAGTTCTTCTTATTCTTATTATTATGAACAAATAAGCCGAAAAACATAGAACTATATCATCTAAATTAAATAAATGTATCCCTTAAAAGTCTAGTTAGGACCCATTAAGAATGACTATGGTACCTTTACTGAGAACATACAGGTGCGTCAGGATTTCTTGATCTCATTGCTCCTGGTGATTTTGTACTTGCAGACATTGCCTCTGAACTTTTAATGCTTGGGGCAAAGCTTGATATTCCTACACCTAGTTCAATTCTAGATGATTTCGTAATTGTTTGTGCTGCATTAAGTAATATCATTTCTCCCTTTGTTGGAAAGTGAAGTTCTAACTTAATCACTAACCAGGGTAATGTGCTACTTTTAAGTGTGCAACGGATTTAATTCACCCCCAGCTTACCATAGGCATCCATCTCATATGCTATGACAAATCGAACAACTTTAGATATAATTATGTAAAAATTTATTACAATATTGCAGCGTAACAGAGACACAGGCAGACCAATTTTGAAAAAAAATGACACTTGTTTTACTGCTCCAGTTATTCCAGTTATCATGATTACAGAAACATTCTGCAAATGCTTGATGTTAAGGTAACATAATCGAAATTCCACCCTGTATATAAAATCAACACATGAATTCAATTACCACACGTTTGGTGGTGATTTATAAAAAGGCAGTTTGTATATCAGACCCAACCAGATCAGCAGATCATATAATACATTTAGAATTGGAACTGGGCCTGCGTTTGTTGAATCGGTCTGTTACAGGGACAGTGCTGACTTGGCCTTGGCTGCACCAGGTCAGGAATGTGATAAGGACATTCTGTTGCAAATGGCTCACACAATGCGAGGGTTATCGTGTAATGTAGAACTACAATTTCATAAAATTTATGCATTCTATGTTTTCTGTATTTATATTAAGGGGGGGGGAGCCCAAGACCGCAAAAAAGGGGCCCTTCGGCCGAGACAGTGGACAGTCGCGGTATAATCTTTTTTCGTGCCCCTACCCCCATCCCATTGTTGTCTTAATCGACCACAAATGATATTTTTTTTATATTAAGAAATTGTATGTATGTGTGTGTGAGAGAGAAAGAGAGGAAGAGATTGGGGAAAGAAGGTCTTTGCAGGCATCCCTCTAACCTCAAGGCAAGCAACCTACAAGAGTAAATCCACACTTCAGTCTGTGTCTCTCATCCTGTACATATATGTACTATCAACAACAATACTATCACAACAACGATAAAACCAATTGGAACTTGGGAAAATAAGAACAAAATATTTACAGGAACATAATAAGTGGTTAAATAGTTAAAATAGTACCGCCGCAGCCAAAGCGACTGCAAATGCGTTAGATTGTTACATACTTTGACAGGTGTAAGATCAGCAGTGGAAGTTGTATGGATTATGACAACTGTGATTCTGTAATAAGTTGATGATCGACAATATATATATATATATATATATATATATATATATATATAGCATGAATATTTTAGGAGCACGGGATTTTTAAATAAAATGAAAGCGATCCCCACCCACCCACGCACACACAAAGAAAAGCATCCAGATAAATTAGAAAAAAAAATAATAAAATAAATGAAAGAGGCCTCTCCGCTTTATTGTTTTATATTTAGCTAGAATAAAATAATAAATTTGGTTCCTTTTTTAATTCTAATTAAGAACACTTAACAAAAGCAACTAAACTAAATGTTATACCTGATCTGTATACTTAAAACAGAATAAAAAAATAAATTGAAAACAAACGGCATGTTCTTCCCGAATGAAAGACTAGGCGTTCTATGGCCCTCCGGATCATGTTAAATGAATGCAAATAAATATTTATTTAAGTTAATTTCTTCCATGGATGGGTCTGTTGTACTAAATATAAGATCTGCCTTTCTGTTATACCGTAATCATGGTGTACCATGCATCACACAGTAATATTTACACTTCCATGCATTGTAATGGGCTTTAAGATCCCCTGGCCCATCCAGCCCCTTTTGGCCCTACTGGTTAAAACATATATGTATAAACTAGCTAATGTTATTTAAAACAAATGAGAGACTTAAATTTTAGACCTCATCGTCAAGCCTGTTCTTGCGTCTTGGAAACGTTTGGGCCGAGTCCCCATATACCCTTCCGATCACATCTGATTAAAACTATAAGCAAACATCATAGAGAAACTAGTGGCCTATGGGCCATGACGCTCATTTGAATTCAAGGAATGTTAAACAATGAGCAAAATGATTGCCAGAGTGCCAAAAATCATGAATTTTGTGAAGAGTCCTCAGAAATGTCTGGTTTACGAGAAAACTTTCCAAGACGGATTGACATGCTAAATTTCAGACCAATACCTTGAACAACTCCTAAAATATGAGCAATTTTCATCCAAAAATCATTTATGGATAGACGCCAAAGAAAACTATTGCAGATGGCACCACTAGTCTTGAGTACAAGATGGAGGAGTCCAAGATCTATCGGTATGCACCAGTTCAGGCCAATACGGCAAATCACTGGTGAGAAAAGTGTTTTTGTTTATTCTACAAAATCAGGAAAGTAGGTGGCGCCACCTGTCTGGCTTATGAGAAAACTTTCCAGAATGTATGGACATGCCAAATTTCATACCAATATCTTGAATCATTCCTGGGATATGAGCTATTTTCACCAAAAGCACATGTACGGATTGACGCCACCGGTCTTGTTTACGGGATTTAGGTGTTGAGGATCCATGAGCATGCAATATTAACCCAATACATTGAAGAACCATTAAAAGAACATATGGCGAATGAACAGATGGACACTACGCAAAAATATTGTAGGTGGCGCAGCCAGTCGCAATTATGAAATAGAGAGATCCAAGGTCTATTTGTAATGTACTAAGGGCCAGTCTATTACTAAAATTCTCACTCTCTGTATTTCATCATGATTATATATTATATAAGTTGCAGGTGTTTAAGTAAATTGGGACTTTGTGTTTTTAAATTTCAGAGCTTAGTTGCCAGGTATTAACATGATTTACTGTAATTGCTTAGCCTTGGTTACATGGCAAATCTATTCAGTCTAATTGCTCTTTCATTCATCTCCTGTGCACACCTTTCTTTAATTGCATTTGTTGTGACCTAGTATCCTGAATTGCTACATCAGAGGGGAGGACTGTATTTTTGTCCAATCAGATGAGACCTAGTGCTGGAAGACACAGCAAAGCGAGGAATACACGGAGCCTATCATGTTCATTTCGTTTTGAGTGACAGCTGATCGCCCCGGTAACCGTCTGAACTGACCAAAGGCTTAGAGAAAATTGCCGCAGACGTGGTTTGCTCAGGGCCTTGGGCACATAGGATGCCCGGTCGGTCAGCTGTAATTCAAACGAAACGTAACAACAAAGCCTGTATGCAAACCTCGCTAGCTGGTTTCAGTTGTTCACACAACAGATACATGGCTACGCTAACACAGTCATACTGTCAGAATCGAAATGGTTGATGATGCGAGAATGCAGAGGGAGCAATTAAAATTCGACCGTAAACTGTCTTCAAACGGCGCTTGCAGCGCAGCTGAAGGCGGAGCCAGGATGCCTGTCGAGTGTTTGTTTATTGGCTGCTTGTCACATAGTGAGCACTTTTTTTTTCAGCGGACAACGAACCGCCATCATGTGCCTAAATATATCATAAACGGTCAAAGCTGGCAGCGTGAAAATCAGTTGCTTCTTTAGAAGTGTAAGAATTGTCTAGCGCACGTGCGGGTCCTGGGTGTGTAATCATCCCCGTTGCTGGGTCATAACACCGAGGAACCCCCAAAAGACGCATATGGATAATACACGTTTGTGGAGCACTGCAATCCCATTATGCCTGCAGAGCGCTAACCCTGGGTGGGGGCCGACCGTGAAAAACGTAACCGCCTCGGCTGAGATTCGAACCCACAATCTCCAGGCTTTGAGTCCTGCACTCTACCCCTGAGCCACAGAAGCCGGTTTAGTGTTGTCATAGTTAGCCGCTTTCCTGTTATCTCTCCTAATGTTACATATGCAGATCTGAATGATTTCCCGTGGCATTAAAGTATGAAGCAATATTTATCTGGAAACATTTAATCAATTCGGAAAAGTGTTCATCTGCTAAAATCGTTTGAAAATGAAAAATGGTGGACGAGCCGTGAAGTGATAGATCGAGAGAATCGTACACAATCGAATGACAGCGTGTGTGGCTTGTCCGCGGCGTAAGCCTTAAATGAATAACCAAACGAAGTGAAATTAACACCTTTGCGCCAGCACTAAATCATAAATGACCTGACTGATCAAACACAGCTGTGACACTGAAACTAACAAGATGAGATTTGTTAATTTCAAGTACCTTGACGCACCTGGATGCACTCGTGCGATGGTCTTTATTAAGGCTAAAAAGCGTGGTTCTCAGGCACATTTTTTTTTTCATAAATCTGTGCGGGTAGGCGTTTTTTTTTTTTATTCCATTTTTTTATATGTTTCGATAATAATGTCATGTCATTAGGGAAAAGCATGATTATAACGTTTTTTTTTTCTCTAAACAGGTAAAGGTACTACATAGAAAGGAAAACTTATCACAATTGTTATATTTTATCTTCTTGAAAGATCAAAATCAACATATTTTATTTTGCGGGAGTTTAAATTGACACGGGTCGAGCCTGAGAACCTTACCTTTTATATTTTTGGCCTTAATCAATTTTATATGATACATGATGCTCATGATGAATCCAGCACCACCGGGCTTTAGAAAAATACTATTATTTGATGTGTGACGGGGGGGGGGGGGGGACTTAAAGCCTCAACTCAGACGTAACAAATAATAGGATGGCAAAGTTCGATTAAGAGAAGTATAATTTCACCACCAGTGGCTGTGACGCCCCCACTCGGATTGGCGTCCAGGGTTTTTTTTTATAATATTATGAAAAGAAGTGCTGACGTATGCTTGACTCAGACCAAAGACACTGAAATTGAAAAATAAACAACATAATTATATGACAAGAAAATGTTGATCTGGGGTACAGATCTGGTTTGTTCCCCGTCTGTTGTAGGCATACCCCTTCATGCGCAGTGTCTTTTAGCATTATCGCGTCATTTTCGGACCTTGACAAATGTTTCAAGGTCATCCATATTCGGAGTTGACCTAGCCCTTCATGAGGTGTATACTATAGATTTTAGAGAGCGTGTTTCGAATCCTTTAAAGTTTTTGCGTTAAGTCCATTTTACTTATAGCATTATCGCCTCTGTGATCTATAAATAATATTCAAGGTCAATTGTCATTCACAATTCGGTCAACCTCCATGCAGCACGGGATAAGGTTCTATTGTGCATGTGAATAAACCCGGGTATGACAGATCCACTTGTAGGGTCAGTAGAAGTGAGCACAAGGTGTTATCGATCCCTTGGCACTGATTTCTTATGTCGGTATACAACAATGATAGAAGCGGATCCGGGGGGGGGGGGGTCCCTTTTTTCAGGCCCCGAATTCGTTTTTATGAACCAAGATCACCCCCCCCCCCCCCCACCTTGAGCTCTTACATCTCTCATGTTATTCATTCCTTTTCGCAGTTTTTATTAATTAATTTTCATTTTTGTCCCCCGCTCCCTCTACCTACACTTACTATTCTTCAGTTTAGGCCTACGCCACTACATCCAGATATTTTAAATACTGCAATTCATACATTACTATCAACCATAATCTGATAATCTGCATCCCTCTTGGTCTGATATTGACGATTTACACACTAACCAGTTCACAATACTTCTTTTCCTATAACGTTTATGAATCTCTTTTCATTGCACGCACAACACAGTATACTGTACTGACCTAATTAATTCAGTTTTACATATACAAAATGTGCAACATAAAATCTTGCCTATGTATGATAAAATTAAACCGAATCTTTTAGCAGGAAGTTCCCCATCTTGAATGATCGACTGCAAATGAATCGGAGAAAGTCTCTGGGTTTCTGTCACAGCTGTAATACTAACGTAACAAGAAAATATTAGAGGATTCTAGTGAGCGACCACAGGATTTTAATAGTTTATGAAAATACGAAATATTAATGTTTCCAGACATTTTCTCACTGCAGTGTTTATATATATGACCTAATACAGTGTATTATTCTCATTTCTTTGCTCAAATGTGACCACCTTCTGTCAAGGAGTGTAATCATTCACTTATTTGGCCCATATTCCCTGATTCATCCGTGCATAAGTCACTCTACATTTGTGAATAATCCTCAATGTATTTCCTGAATATGGATCATGTGCCTGATCCACCACAATCTTGTCAATTCTTCAATGGCCCATTCCTGACATGCCCTTAAGTCTTCATGAGATTCCGTTTATAATTACATGAGTTATGTTTTGAACAAACACACACAAACACACACACGAACGTGGATGAACACATACCCTTCTGGCGGAAGCAAGTATAAGATGGTATATCACTTCAGCAAATCTGTATACTTTTGATATCTTAAGGGCACTTTTGATATATATTTTTTTAATATTTCTCAGTGATACGGAGTGGTATCTCATTGAGTGTATCTGTAACCTTCATTTCGTCTTCAGATTTCATTTATACCAAAATCATGGAGCCCTTTTTGTTAATTTTTTAATGTCAGTCGTAAGTTATCTATTCCGCTTTGTGTGCCCGGGTGTGTGTGGTGTTCACCGGGCATGTCTGCAGGTAATTAAAAATTAAGAAATGTCAATTTGCAGTAGTACACTCGCCAGGGATAAGTTTAACCGTGTCTTTTCCTGGTAGAATGAAAGTCAAAGATAAACAGGAGTGTTCAGCGACGCTTATTGAGTTAAAGTAAGATTATGCAAACACACACACAACTACATTGAACTGGAAAAGCATAATGATATATGACACAGATAGTTCCAAAGAGAGAGAAAAATGAACACCAACGAGCAGAATGATTTGAGTGGTAAACACCAGCTGTGACACTGAAACTTACCAGGCCTTATTTGTTAATTTCAGGTGCCTTGGTACATCTGTATGCATTCAGGGTCAAGGTAAACTCGGCTGATGACGACAACAACGTACTAGAATATCTTCTAAAATATCAGAAGATAAATTGAAGTTTTATCTGACATCTGTGCCTGTTTATAAATCATTACAAATGTGTATATTACAATTTTGATCTTTGACAAATATATAATTTTTCACCCTAAAGTCTTTTTTTAATGCACCCAAATAATATTTAATGTGCTAATATTTACTGATATATTTGATAAAAATGATTACACATATAAACTTTGTGTTCTTATAGGTAGTACTTACAGAGGTTTGAAAGGTAAACATGGTTTATTTTTTTAATCAATTGAAAAAGCAAGTTTAACAAGATATGGATCATCGCGTGATTGATGATGATCATGGGATGAAAAAAAATCATATATCAGATATACTTGATTATAACATATATATATATATATATATATATATATATATATATATATTAATATATCTATATATATATATATATATATATATATATATATATATATATATATATATATATATATGTATCTATATAATTAATACGGAGTTGGGTTTTTTCTAGACCACGGTTTACCTGTTTCCGTTCTGATTTGGCTTTCCAAATTCGGCAGACGTATCGGTGGTGCGCTCTTCTAGGACAAGTTTATTTTATTTTGCGGGATTATGGCCTATTCCGCTGAATAATTAATAATTTTAATATTTCCCCATTAGGTGCCCCTATTTCTTTTGTGCTGCAAGGTCCTCAACGCCTGTGACGCTTTTTCAGGAGACGCCTTAGGGATTTTTACTGGCCTGTTAAGAACGTGGCCAGTGCGCATGTCCTTCCCAAAAGACATTTCCATGCAATACGCGGTCACGCGGGTCCACTATAATCCCCATTGATCCCCCATATCCATTGCAATGCCTCTCAAGGAATTTTCTCTCTCAAATGGAAGTAAAGGATTTTAATCCAAAGACCACATGACTCCGCTTTCAATCCGAGGGCTTTTCAGTTTGGTCAATACTGGGCACTGAGACCAGTGATGAGACCACCGTTTGACAAATTTGTTATGGGTTACAGGTATGTTGATTTTTATACATTCAAAAATATCTTTCCATGATAATCATGATTTCAAAAGTTCGGCCAAGTTATGTGTTTTATGAAGGTTTTTTTTTTTTTTTTTCAAAAAGAAGCCCCACAACTTAATTATTAATCGGGTTGGATGGGTCTGGGGTCGGGGGGGGGGGGGGGTTCACATATATTTGTTAAGATCCGTTGTCTGTAGGGATGTTAAAACATGAAAAAATATCACCAGGACATCTTTAAATTGATAACAAACTAGAATCTGTAGTCAGGGCGTACAGACCTCAACCAGAATCTCCTTTAATATCAGTCATGTGTTCACGTGTATGCGTGTTATGTGTGAACACTGTCATGCTTCAGTAACACGAGTTCACCTTGCGAGTGGCAGAACAAATAAAAACAAATGTGTGGCTTCCGGAGACACTTTGTCATAATGGTTTATAAGAAAATATATATTGTGGTGATTCTTATTTCCTCCAAAATGAAATGGACTATTGATATGTCTTTACCCTAAACCTGTACAAATGTCAGCAAAACATTTGTCACGCTTTTCAGCAGGCGACCTGTAATCCTCACTGAACCCCATTTCCATTATATCATCTGTTAAGGAATTTTACTCTGTCAAAAGGAACTAAAGGTTTTAAATTCAAGCGCGGAACACATGTCCACATGAATCTTTTTATAGGGAGCACTTTTTCGTTGAGTGGACACAAAGAGCTGGACCCTTTACACGATCACCGTTTTATAGGTTTACAGGTTTGTTGATTTTCTTTACATTCAGAAGTATCTTTCCATGATAACCATGGTTTTAATAGCTCGGCCGATTTATGGGTTGTTTGATTTTTTTCAAAAGGAAGCCCGTGGGTTGGGGGGGAGGGGGATTGCACACACTTCTGAGCGACCTAAATCTCTTGGGTACTTTGGAACCCCTGCCAGAATCTACTAATCAGTCGTTCGTTCATACGTGCACGTTTCATGTAAAACATTGTCATGGTTCAGAAACACGGGTTCCCCAGGCGAGTGCCAGAACAACTGCATACGAATGGGCGGTTTCTACTCGGGGACAGAGGAAAAGCCCTATATATTTATTCCTTTGTAGAATTGTGATTATGGCACTTAAGAAAAATATATATTATGGTGATTCCGATTACCTACAAAATGTAATGGATTACGGATGCAGTTTTACTCTACCCCTCTACAAATTTTCAGCAAAATCTGTATATTACATTATGCGTTAATTTGCTGAAAGACAATGCAACGAACCAAGGCTGAAGTGGTTTCTTTGCTAAATGCTTTCACCGAAATATATCAACCTGCTTTCTTTTTATCTGGGAGAGTTGTCCATTTTTCATCGGACCTGCTTATAACAAGACAATTTACAGTACTTAAACCAAAAATTCAATACTGTTGGAATATATTTGTCTGGGCCTATCTTTTTCACATTGGTAGCAATACGTTTCGAGTACAAGAGAATTCCATAACATATGCATGTGTATACAATTAACGCATGTGCCTGTTAACATGCCTTAGACTATACCCTCAACTCACGATGGCGCCTGAGCTTCATCTAATGCAAAGCATCTTTCATATAATTTCACGGTAGAATGCTTCTTTATGCAATCGTTATATCTACGATATTTCCCGAGCAATGAAGCTGTCGGACCTATGTTGTTTATCGGGAAAATAACTTCTCACTTAAAAATTCGTACACCCTGTATCTGCCTCGCATCTCTTTCGAGAATTTATTTTTTGTGTTATTTATGGAATAGAATAACTTTTCTTTGTTGATATTTTGGTGGAGGGTGTTCGTGGAGAATTCTAGCAGAAGTAATATTTATTTCATGTAATTGAAACACATATAAGGGACAAAACACATATAAGTGACAATAGTTCCTGCAAAAACATTAGGATTTAAATATGCGTCTTTTAGTTCCTATAAGCTCATAACAAAATATGCATCAGACAGAGCCGTGGATTTTCCACGAGAGCAGCTAATATATATATATATATTGCTTTTCTTTTCAGGTTTACTCCGTCAGAGTAAGGAATATTAATCCAGTTCCTGAATCAAATATCTCGGAGTTATATTGGTTTAAAGAAATTGCTCACATTCTTCAGATACAGATCTCGACCGAACTGCTTGTTCGCCGGGAACATGAAATTGTTAGATCTTACATGTTATCCCCGTGAGAACTGCCAATAACACTTCGGTAACTTGCTCTCGACAAAGTACGTGAACGAGCGATGAGTTTTATTTTGCTGAGCGATCCCATAATTACATGTTAATTTGCATGTAATACTATTTCAATTCGACAGTTAATATGATCCTTTATGTCATGTGTAATGTTACCTGTAATTTACTTTTCAATTAGAGCTCCGGTACAATTTTCATGAAATTTAACTCTATAGCACCCGTTACGCCTATAAACCCGTGATGCTGGACTCAAGACTTGTTTTGTGATCAGGGTCGTAGCCGGGGGGGGGGGGGGGGGGGGGGGGGGGGGCTGGTACCAGGGCCTGGTTGGGGTCGACTGTGAACAATCTCACGGCTCCTCTGAATGGCGATACCGGTACTCGAACTCGCGTTCTGTGCTGTTAGGAGGCCTGTGTGCTATCGAGACCACGGGCCCTGGTAAAATGCGAAGTTTAACATATGACTTCATCATTTATGTTATTTACTCCGAGCATTACAACTAAAATAATAATATTCTTCAAATTATAAACGTAAATGCGCCTATGCGCCATTGACTTTTACACGTTGAAAAAATATAAAAAATTTTGAAGAAATATAAAAATTAATATTGAACATCTCTACAGAAAATCCTTAATTTTTTTTAATTGCCTCAAAATATCCTCTTTACATTGCATATTCAAAATATTCCCACACACCCTCCCCATGTACCTGTAATGAACCTTAACAAAACCATGGTTCATAATTGAAGATAAAAAAATCTATATTTTCATACATTAGAATATATAACGTATAATAATAATTATAATTATTATATATATATAACACTTAGTTTTTATAAATATTAATACCAACACATATTTAAGCGCACCTTCCACTCTCTCCCCTCCCCCCCCCCCCCCCTCCGTTCTCGAATTTCTGTATCCGCCATGATATGTCGATCCTATTTTAAGTTAAGTTCTTATTTCGTTAGAATGAAATTTTCCAACTGTTGTGATTGAGAATGAGATGTAATGCGATTCTGTTGTTTTTTATTACAAACATTAAAAATGCGGCTTACCCGTAACTCTTTCATATACCATTAGCAGGATTAACGGCTGCGATTGTTTCGCGAGCTCATCGTAACCAACATGAAACATGTGGCACTGCTGAACTTCTCGAGACTGTAAATATTACTAATCATCCGTCCTACCCTCGGAAAATTTCCAGTTCATCAGTCAATTGTCCATAAAAGACCAGTTATAAACCCTTTTCATATGTGATAGTGCGATACGTTCATTTTCTGAAGATCATGTAATAAAACAAACTTGTATTTCATCTGATGATACATGTGAGTTATGTTTTTTTCCAAACTATTCCCGCAAGTTCTGGTAAACTTTCGGTTCTTTGTACAGTTGCTGAGACTGACAAATGAAGATTAACGAACAAAGATGCCTTATTTCTGTATCCCTTATCTCTCTTGTCTGTGTAACAGACAGTAAAAACACAAAGCCCTGACGTTAATTGCAGTATGTAGGAACTTTATCTGAACTGGCTGTCTATACAGGCATAAACTTACATAACTGTGGCTTGTAAAATATTGACATTCACTCACTTATCTCATTAACAGCACTAATTACTGTGAGTAGATCATTTGTATACATACAGCTGGAAACTGCTGCTTCAACGTGCAGCTTAACAACACGTGAAATATCATTAATAACTCTCACCACAGATAAGGTTGTGGCCCACCACCACATGCACTGGATCCGGGGCTGCAGGTCCGGCTGGCAGCTACCAGCTACAAACAAATACGCCAGCCTGCTGTTATTGAAGTGTTGTCTCTTTTCCGAAGCTAAGACCGTGTCCCCAGATCTAGAGGAGAAACGAACCAACAAACTGGCTATCACCAACGTTTAATGAACAATTATTTTTGTTGACACTAGTTTTGGTTTCACGGATAATGCAAATTAATTCACATTTAGTGAAATGATACGGAACGCATTGATTACAACGTTTGTGTGAAAGTCAGTATTTGTTAGCCAAAGCTCTATATGGATATTCAAACACGTTCCCAGATGGAATGTTAATATAACGTTGTCTGTCAGTTTTATAGGCACACGATCGCCAGTGGTTCATCGAAACTATATCAAGACAATTTACAAATCTTCTTTGACGCACAACAGCGTTTATATACAAATTTCGGAAAATCGGTAAGTATATTCTTACATATATAAAAATGTCGACTTTTGTTACCAAGGTAACTGCCTTCTTGCAACAACTATCTGTTTGTATCAAATGACCAATCAAACTTATTTCGGAGATAAACCCATTATTTTCAAAAAGTTTGCAAATGGACTTACAATGTATTTTTTAGATCTTACCAGGACTCTTATCAGACGTAATATTGTGCCAGGAAAGAACTCAGAGGCGTTCAACAACTTTCATGAGAACCAAATGTAATAATATTACGTCATCATGAGTCTTTTGACTACAATCACGTATCCGGTGGTTACGTTTGATGCTTTCTGTGTTTTATGTATAAATAGCCAAGAAATATGTGATGTAGAACCACATATACCACCCGGAGAAATATTCGCTTGCAAAATAAATGACAACGAAAGGAGAGACAATGGACAATTAATGTGTGAATATTACCCACAACTTCAAACCCGTGGCTGTTTTTGTGACAAGCATTGCGCCTACTTTGGGGACTGTTGCGATGAGTATATCTCCAATATCACAGCCCTGGAGGACATTACGTTTTCCTGTAGCTCTGTGGACGGGGTTTACAGTCAGGGTGTTAGCGTCTACGTCGTGGATAGATGCCCCTCTTTCTGGAAAGAAGAAGGAGTGAGGGAAGCTTGTGAAGTCAAACAGGGTATATGGTACAACTGGCCGGTAACAGGGGAACATGATATTTTGTACAAGAACGTGTACTGTGCGCAATGTAACGAAGAAAACATGGACAGTATTACTTACTGGCTTTCAAATTTCACGTGCGATTTTATGGATCAGGAACTAACAAACAGTACAAATATCGCAGATATTATCGATCAGCAAAATCAAACCAGTCCTTGCAATGTGTCATTTGTCCATCCTGACGCCTGGCACAAATATTCCACGTACAAACCATTACGCTTCTGTAAACCCAATATTGGCCAGTGTCCAAATTCGTGGAAAGATAAGTGTGTACGGAACAAATGTGAAGCTGAGAACGCGACAGTGTTGTACAGATACGACAAAGACAGAGAGGGTGTAACATACAAAAACCAACATTGTGCTCTCTGTAATAACGCTAACTTCACCTGCGTGGATACCTATACTAAGCAACACTTTAAAATTGCTCCGTATTTTGAAAACTGTCAGAGGAACATCATACCCACTGTGTATTGTGATAGATCTTAACCTTGGTTCCGGTTTTTATCACAAGAGAGGTAGGATATATGACAGGGACGCGAGTCAAAGTTGAAACCAAATTAGTGACCTGCCCATCAGGTAAAATATTTGATCCATATTCAGCAGTTTGTAAAGTTGTAAAATGTCCCCTTGAAGCCGAGTACCGAGACGGACAGTGCGTGAGTACCTTGACCTCCCCAAATTATAATAACACTTGTTCATATTATGCAAAAGTTAATGCCACAAGCTTTGAGTTTTATAACAATGGTTCCGTCTTTGATCCGACTTCAGGTCGAATATACGGGAAGGACCTATATGTACTAGACGAGAGTGGTTTGTACCTATGTATCGTTGATGCCATAAACTCCACAGAAATTACACGGAATGTTACAGAGACTTATCTCATTATGAAGTTTACCTACGCCCAGACGGTTGTTAGTAATTTAGGACAGAGTCTGTCAGTGATAGCGTTGCTCTTTCTCCTTGTGATCTACTGTTTCTATCCCGTTTTGAGGAATTTACCCGGCAAAAACCTCATGTGTCTGTCTGGTTCCTTGTTAATGTGTCAGCTGATGCAGATGACGTTGATGGGAGTGACCCACCTGCCGTTTTTCTGTATTATATCGGGAATTCTAATACACTTCAGTCTCCTTGCCGTGTGTTGTTGGATGAGTGTTCTCGCCTATGACATATGGAGCACCTTTACCTCCAAGATTACAGTTTCAACAATTGTTAAATCCGACTTCCGGTTCCTCAAGTTTTCTCTGTATGCTTGGGGGTGCCCCGCTCTGGTCATCCTTATAGGAGCACTGGTTAATTTCTGCGGTGGCAAAGGAAGTGACTTCTCCCCAGATTATGGTAAACACATTTGCTACATCTCAAACAGGTACGCTTTAATGGTGTATGTTGGAGCACCTCTTATCGGTCAATTATTTGCTGACTGTGTATTTTATGCTCTTACAATCATAAGCATACACCGAACCAGCAACGTGACCACAGCGATCAGCGAGAACTGTCCAAATCATCACAGGATGTGGTTGTACGTAAAGCTGACCTCCATCACGGGGTTGACATGGGTGTTTGGTTTGGTCGGCTTCAGCACGGACCTACAATTTCTCTGGTGGGTTTACATCCTCTTTAATTCTCTCCAAGGTGTTTTTATATGCGTATCATTCGTCTGTACTCGAAAGGTATTTAAGATGATGCGCGAGACTTATCGGAGAAAACCTAGTTTGGACGCCAGTAAGAGTACTTCTTTACAGTCTCAGCGCACCTCAGTTACGTCCGAAACCGCACATCGCACTAACTGAAACCAAAATATGTAAATACATTTATGTTAATAAATTCTACTTTTGTGTTTGACGGAAGTCGTTATTTGTGTGTATAACATGTCCGAAAGCTTACCATCGAGTAATGCAAGTAGCTTATCGATAGAAACAATACATTTTAAAGATAAATTCTGATGGTCTTTCAATAAGGGAAGTCTCCTTTCTCCATGTGTATTGTATTAAACAGAGGGGTAAGGGGCTAGGGTGGGGACAAATATTTTCACAGTGGAAAGTTGTTTTATCTGTTGTTATACACATTATATTAACAAGATCGGTAATATGATATCTGCAAAATAAATAAAAGAATTGTAAAACCAAACAAAATACCTCGAACATTTGAAACCATGTAGTTTTATAATATAAGTATTTTTGTCAAATATTGATTATGATACTCTCATTTTATATATTTATATGTAACTGTTGAATTTTGAGGATTTTATACTTTCGTCATTGTGTGTATATATATATATATATATATGTATGTATTTATATATATATATTCTGCAGATTAGGGACGCAAATGGCACAAGACGCGAACTCAGGCGCTGCTTTCGGTATTATAAGCGTATATTATTTCATTTACATTATCTTTTAATCGAAAAGAGGGGGCGCGCCCCCTCGTAATCCTTTCCGAGTATGCGGGGGGGGGGGGGTTATTGTTTTGGGTTTGTCCGTCTGTCTGTCTCTCCGTCCACTCATGTTTTTTTCGTTTCCGTGCGATAATTTTCCAAAATTTTATCCGATTTCATTTAAATTTGGTTCAGTGATTGCTTTCGTGCATACTTGGTATATGGATTGGTTTTTGAGTGTCTATCTGAAAAATAATTTTCTCCAGCTCAAAAACAAAATTATCACATTTTGGTCCAATTTTCCCAATGTGTTTAAGTTTTTATTTTCGCCTGCAGATTTTCTCCACATTTCATAATTTCGGTTGCTTATCAAGCATGAAGTTAGAAAGTGAAGGACATTTATTCCACGAATTTGCCTGTTTAATCCCTCGGAGCTTTTACAAAAATAGGCAAAAAAACATGAAAGTGGGAATCCCCATACAGGCTGCTCGGTTTATATCAACGTGAATATAATATGTTAGATCCCGCTAAAATAATTTAAACAAATTCGACAAGGGCATATGGCAGCAAGTCAGATAGGCCAGTGCTTTGAAAGTGGTGTTTTGCAAAGAGTGACTTTTTTAACCTCCGCATATATGCAACCTACCACTATAGGTTACATTTTTTATCGTTTGTCAACATTGAGTTGTTTACAAAAAATGTTTTTGATATACAAGTTCATACATCTTTCAAGAAGGCGTTCAAAGTTTTTTTTTTTTTTCACAACCAGAATTAACCTTAGATCATTAATTTATACACTATAGGAAGCCAGAAACCACATCACTTCTTTTCAAAATGTAGGTTAATGGGCAGCTTTAAGATATTTCAAGGAAGGTCTTCAATAAAATAATGGAGATGGCATTTTGTCGTCAATCCTAAATTGCATATTTCAAGTGGAGTTTTACAATACTCGTTAAGGGATCATTATTTAACGTGTACTACCTTGAAACAAACTGTAAGCAATCTAACACACATAATTATGTCCAAAGGAGATATTACAGTAACTTTGATAATACATGTTATAGAAATGACATTTCACAGCTAATGACTAACGCTAATAATATTAAACACGTTGATGTACTAACGGCTTGGAGGTACATATATGATGTTATCAGAGTAAAATCGAAAAAATGTCCATTGCTGACTGACGATCTGATCCAGTTAATGCATGAACGGGATGCTGCACATAAACTTGCGTGTAACAACAAAGATCCCTACCTCATGACCGTATACCGCTCCTTATACGTAATCAAGTAACTACTTTTACTCGCAAAGCTAAACGTGAATTCTTCTTTAATAAAATTGCAGAAGCAAAAGGTAACCAAAAACAAATGTGGAAAGTAATACGCTTTGCCCTAAATAAAAACAATTCTAGCTCTTCTAACACAATAACGGCATCACAACTCAACGAGTATTTTGTTGACATTGATCCTAAACTTGCATCTAAAATTAAGAATTCATCTAAAAATCACATTCCAGGGCTTAAATCACAAAATTGCATATTTAAATTTTCTTCTATCCAAGAAAATGTAATATTATGGCAACTTAAAAATATACCGAATTCTTTTAATATAGATATTTTAGGTGTAGATGCGTATTTGTTAAGACTAGCTGCAGAAGAGCTCACGCCTTAAATATGCACCATAGTTAACATTAGTTTAGAGGAAAGTATAGTTCCTACAGACTTAAAACAGGCAAGAGTTTATATACGCCAATTTATAAAGGGAAAGGCCCCGCGGATGACCCAGGTAATTATCGCCCGATTTCTGTAATTTCACATATAGCTAATATAATGGAAAAAGTGATTCACAATCAGTTATATTCATTTATTCATGCCAACAAACTTTTAGGTCCATCACAATCGGCATTCATAAAACAACACTCGACCATTACGTCACTACTTAGCAGTTCATCTGATTGGGTTAAAGCATGTGACAAAGGACATATAACAGTAGCTTGCTTTCTAGATATTTGTAAATGTTTTGATTCAATATGTCACACTAGGCTACTTGACAAGCTTTATAAATATGGAATACGGAATCGAGAATTACACTGGTTTAAATCGTATCTAAGTAATCGGACTCAAGCTACAAATATAATGGGTCAATTTCTGACAGTCCGCAGATTTCTATGGGAGTCCCTCAAGGTTCTGTCCTAGGACCACTTTTATTCTTTATTTATCTTAATGATATTTGTAACATACCAACATTTAGTAACATTAGCCTATTTGCTGATGACACATGCTTATATGTTTTTGGTCCCACCATTGAGTCCGTCACACAGAAAATTCAAGTTGATATAAATAGAATATCTGAATGATTTTGAGTGAATAGACTCACGATAAATACAGAAAAATCCTACCTAATGGTCATTGGAAGTAGACAAAAATTGTCTAAAATTACATCATATCCACCTATTTTGTTAAATGATACAGTCCTACGGTATACAGATAAGGCTCAGTATCTCGGATTAACACTTGACAGTTGTCTTACATGGAGAGCACATATCAATGAACTTGCTTCCAAATAAAAACCTAAACTAGGCGCTCTCGCTCGTCTGAGCAAAGTTTTACCTTCACAGGAACTCGCTCCTATTTATATGACCACTATACAACCCTATATTGATTACGGTTTAATCATTTGGGGCCATCAAAGCAAAACTAATATGAACGTTGTCCAGAAATTCCAGAATAGGGCTGCCCGTATAATTTCTGGGAATAATGATAAGAATACAGCTAGTTCAACATTGATATCAGCCTTAAAATGGCTAAACATCAATCAACGATTATTGTACCTCTCTAATGTATTCATGTTTAAATGCCTTAATGGCCTAGCACCTTGTTATCTTAATAATCCATCAGAAACCCGATCTGAAATACACTCTCATTACACGAGATATTCTTGTCAAGTGAAAGTACAAATAGTTAGAACTGAATTGATGCGAAAATCTTTTATTTACCAGGGACCGATATTATGGAATTTGTTACCAGAAGCTCTTCGTAGGATAGATAACCTAGATAAGTTCAAAAAAGATCTTAAGCAATATTCTCTTAACTCTTGACATAATATAAATAAATATATTTCCTTCTTTTACATGGTATGCATGCATGTTGACATTTTATGCTTTACGGATACCAGTAAGTGAATAAACACTAACATAACTATGCATACATTGTACTTCTTGTTTGTATTATTCTTTGCACTTATTTCATACAATGTTATCAACATTGTAAATAACCTGAATAGCCTATTATTATCTAAATAATATTCTATAATAAACTCTTAATAATGGTCATACTAGTACAGGAACTAACAATATATGTTATATTCAGCTACAATATTCTGCACATATATATTTGCTTGTATATTACTGTCATGCTATTTGATCATGTTTGAAATTTCAATTACTATCAGGGCTTTGTGGAAGATCAGTATATTCTGAACAAGCCACCCTGAATAAAGATATATTAATAAATAAATAAATAAACAGATGTCGCCAAAGTTGGTAGAAAAACCCTAATGCTTGGTAACTTGTAAATGATTGTATATACAATATTATGCTTTGATATATCATTTGGAATACCTTTCAAAGAAATAAACAATTATCTAAAAATCGTGAAAAGGATCCAATTACAACACATTTAAAACACACTGAAAAACACTGAGCGGAACAATATGTTTGAAAAAGCTACTTTCAGTCCTGGCGGAGAGATTAAAACATGACAGAACGTTCTGAACCAGCTGTGACACTGAAACTTACAACATGGAATGCCGTTAACTTGTTCATTTCAGAACCCTGGATGTAATGTACACCTGAACACCCGGTCGGTTAACGACCAACACCGCTAAGCTAAAATACAATGAGAAGATATGTTCTGTTTATTTTTTCTTCAATGAATCACCTGTATATGTTGCACAATGAAAATATTTCATGAAATGAGAAAAAAGAAAATGTCACAGCCGCTCATATCATTTACATGTCTAAAATATCGAAGAAAAAAAATTAGTCAGATACCACAACCTGAGACAGGATCCGAATTATATTTGATGTGTACACAGCTGTTCAACAACAACATCCCATGTCACCTGTAGAACAAAGCCGCCCCATAAGGCCAAAAAAATTAAAGGTATGGTTCTCAGGCACCGCCCGCATCAAATTTAAACCCCCGCATCAAAAATTTTTATTTTGATTTTCAATAAAAACTTTCCAATTTTGAGCTGCTACCGCTCCGACATTTCTTTCAAGAAGATAAAACCATACAATTTCCTTTGTTTTGTAGTGCTTTTACTTATTTAACAAAATAAAACTGTTATTTTCATGCTTTTCCCTTATCATTTGACATTTCTATCGAAACATACCAAAAAATTTAAAATAAAAAAAAGCGCCCGCCCGCATTGATTTCCGAAAAAAAAGTGCCTGAGAACCATACCTTTTTTTTATTTTGGCCTAATACCTATGACTGACTCTGTCCTCTAATCCGACTTATCAACTGCACACTCTCAGGTAGACCGTTAAACACTTGTGTATGGGTATTTTTAAAATCTCACCATGGAACATTCATTGTCTTTCCTAATTCTACCAATATAAAGTATGATGTTAAATATAGAAAGTAAGTTAACTAAACAGAAAATAATATTATAAGGCTAGTATATATGATGTGTTGGGGACAGCATTTAGGTTTGTAGTTTAGCGTATCCGAACACGCCTTATATTACAACAATCATGTGAAGTATCCCATAATTCCATTGCACGGGATACGGGTGTACCAATCAATTATAGTCGGTTTGATGCGGCTAGATCTCATAAAGACTAGTTTCGTCACCGCTGTCCATTTTAAACACCCTACACGATTTTTAAGCTTTACCCTGACCAGGAAGGCGGTGAGGAAGTGCGCCCTGCCACTTAAACGTTGGGTCGTATGAAACATAGACAGAAAGTCCTGTAAACAAGGCAGTGGTCAGAATGTATTAGTCCTCTGTTTATAGAAAACAAATTTGCATATTGATTACAAATTTAGGAAATATGAACATTGAGGTATAATTCTCCATCAAAGGTGGTTTATAACCATTTATCGTTTCAAGCAATAAGAGTTTTATGAAAATTATTGCTCATTAAAAGGTATTCATATAATTTTGGTACTTTTATATATATATTTTACTAAGCAGTCAGCCGTGCGCACGAATTACTGCATTGAAAAAAATATATTTTAAACGGAAACGTTCACGGAGGCTTTTCAAGATGGCGGACCGTGAAGAACTCACAACACCATACGAACCCAGTTGATTTGGTTTTATTTCAGTTTAGGACTTTCATATAGAGATATTCTGCGCACAGCGAGTTCGAAAAAGGCACAGTCTGACTTGAGGACACCTAAAGAGGATCCTAAAGAGAGACAGACTTGGCGAAAATATCCTGATTTGGGTCTTGTTGTAAGGTTTATACTGCAGCAAATACTAGGTTCAGGATCATTACATGGGTACAGGATAATGTATCAAAATTGTATCGAAAATGGGATTTGAGCTCGGAAGGATGTTCGTGGACATCTGTCAATACTTGACCCAGAAGGTACTGCAGTGATGAGATCCAGACGGTTGCAACGATAATCATACTTTTCAAAGGACCCGAGTTTTATTTGGCCCATGGATTCCTACGATAAGCTTAAGAAAATTAAATGTCTATTTTAAGAACTTAGTTTTCATTATACCTATCAAACTTAACCAAGTATTAGCGCCCCTGTTGTTGATTTCCTGGATCCGCCACTTTCTGGTGTGTTCGGTAGTCTTGTAACCAAAATTAATCCTGATGCACCAGGCATTAAAATCATTTATCCGATGAAAGCCTTGTTTTAGCCTCGAATTATAAATAACGCTGTAATTTATATATACTAGCAACTGGAGGAGGCGGATGAATTCAAAGATTAAGCTAACATTCGTGTGCAACCAGCGGGACCTGATGATGACAGTGAGAGTAAAGTAAATGTTTCAGCGTCTTCCCTCAGAGCAATGTCCCCATCACCGACTCCAGGGACAAGCAAGAAACAGAAAACCAGAGGAGGAAGGGGAGGGCAGTAGTAGGTGTAACGCCAAACCCGATCGGACAGGCAATTTTAGAATAATCGCCGTGAAAGAAAAACTGCAAACGAAAGAAGTTCAAGAAACAAAGACTTCCCAAAATGAAGATTAGCTTTTCCTATGTCCCAACTGGCCACATTGCGCCGATTGTCCCTACAATAAAAAGCTTTGGCGAAACTCAAAAGTAACGAGAAAATTTCATGGCCGAACATGAAACCGTGAATCTGAACTAGGTGCTCTGCCCTCCGACGATGAAGTACAATCCTCTGTACAACATGTCCAATAAAGACATGCGAGAACCTAATATAAGTTACTATACAGCATGTAGACTATGCAGTATAAAACACACTTGACCATGAAAGAACTGCAGTTAATTGTTTACCGTGTTTTATTCTGTTTTATATAGTACATGATGAAACAATGTGTCCACCCATGACCAAGCAACTGTTATTTTATTTCGCTTTTATAATATTTCTGATATACAGGGTGAATCCACAGATGTAAACAGTAAAGGTTGGGATAGAGGACCCTGGTTTCAGTAGTATTACTTTTAAAGGCATTGATGACGGTTCCTGTTGAGAATTATGTTTGTTTTAATATCTGTTGATATTCAGACATGGTTAGGGAGTAACTTTAGTTAATATTTGTAGCACTCGGTATTTCGGATGACTGGTATTTTGTTATTATCATTCCCTGGCATAGCTGTCAGTGAATAATAATTAGTACCCTTTGTCCTTATACCGTCGACTTTTTAGGGTGTCACCGTTCTAATTTTGTAGTGTCGTGTAAAGTATGTGTATTTGGATAAATACATGCAGTAGTAGTGATTGGTATTTGCTGGGTATACATCCAATTGCATATATTTTATTGTTAAATCGGGCGTCCAGAGCTGTCACAGCTGATGGCCGTGATGCGGGACGTGTGAGTTAACGAGAGAGACTTAGGGTTTCAGCTGCTTGTACAGTCGATGACAAATATCTCATATATGATGCGGTCATCATCATACTTGTTACAAAGTTCTGTATTAAATGTTAGAACTTTATTATTGTCTTGTGCATTTTTAAAGAGGAGCATTAAAGAATGCTTGAGAATGAATGAATCAATTAATAATGGTAATTTATGGGAATAATTGAGTGTGTGGCGTGTGGATGTCCACAGACAGTTCCCTAGCTTCCCCTTTTCAATTATAAAATATTTCTGTTTACGGGAATAACACCCCAGCCGGAGGAAGCGGGCAGGACCGTTCGGCAGTTTCCCTTCGCCACCCTTTGGCCACCCCCTCCCGCGGCCTCCCCTCCCTCCGGTCTTCCCCCCCCCCCCCGTGGGCCCGCCCCTGCAAGGACTCCGCCGGGCCCCGCCCCGGGCCCGCCAGAAAACACAGAGGAAACGGCGGGCGTAACAATATATTTACACCTTAAAATTCTTTAACATATTGAGGTCTAGAGGTAACTTATGATTTTTATAATTATAAAATGAAATATTCTCCGCATGAATAAGCATAGGTAGTAATAATAATGGTAGAAGCATAAAAAATATTTAGTTGCATGTTTAGAAAAAATATTTTGCAAATATATTGTTTATAGAAATTACTATTTTGATCCGCTCAAATTAATAGCATTTGCAGATGGGTCACCATATTAAAGGTGTGAACTTTTAAGATAACTATTTTAAATTATAATAAAAATGCTGAGCTCTATTTGGACTGCCGTTGGACACTCCACGCCATAAAATTAATCCGCAGCCAAAATAATATTATAGTATATATGGCCTTAGTACAGGCCTATATATTACATATTTTCATAAGACTGTCATGGTTGCTTAATCAAATTTACACTTGCCTGAGGCATGTGGCTTTCTCGTTAGGCTGAAAGGAGTACTCGAGGACTCGAGTCAGGGTAATACTTACCGAGTACTCGATTAAAAAAATTGTACATGCATATCTGAATATTACTGCAATTTTACGGACAGTCTGTATAGTCCTTTATTTATTATCGTAGCCTTGTATAGGGCTCTAAACATATGCTAGTCAAATAAACTTGAGGTCTTGTTATGACATATATCTATTCCTTTGTTGGAATAATGTCAATCCGTCACGAAGTCAAATTTATGCATATTTTGCATCGGTGAACCGATGTCCGTTTTTATCTTTACAGCGTTGCAATGGTATACTCGAGTCCAAAATGTTGTACCCGTTTCAGCCCTACTCTCTCGGGGTGCTATGGCCTGTCTGAAGGTTGTGTTTCGTTTGGAAAGGTGAGGACCAACAACATCCACAATATGTGAAAACTGCATGCTCGATAATCCAAAATATTGTTGAAACTTTTCCCAATCAAATTCCAACTCTTTCACTAAACGATGGTGTTTGCTGTATTTCTTTCATGGACCCACCACCCTCTTTTAGTTTTTTTGCACAGATTTTAGTTTGATTAGATATGGTATAGGTATGTCATCCTCATCACTTGATGATTGAGGCTTCGGACTGTGTTTCTTCCGTCCTATCTTTTGTATGTAAGCCCTATATTCGTTGGAATATATGACCTTCACAGAGGTCTTCCACCCGATTGCTACCCGCCTTCGACGCTACAGTGTGTTTTAAATCTGCCGCGGACCTGTCACATGAACGTTTGCCGCTCGCTTGCTGCCCGCGTGCCGCCCGCGCCAGTGTGTTTTAGCCTTTAGTTGTAGCCATGAATAATTATTATATCATAACACTGGAATGGCCAAGTGTGTTTGCATCGCCCCTTCGAAAGAAACGTTAAATTTCTCAGGAAGGAGGAAAACTCATGGAAAATGACCCTCTTACGATACACTTGACATCATTCCTGAGAGTGCAAGACCACAAACGTGCATATCCGGGGCGAGGGCACGGAGAAGATCCGTGACAAAGGTTGAATTGGACCACCGTCATTTACAAAATACATATGGAACTAAACCGTCCAATGGATATCCAGTTTATATTTAATCTGTCCTTAAAACTGTTAAATGGTGACTAATTTATTTATGGCCCTGACAGCAGTAAATCACTGCAAGAAAAAAGTCAGGATTACCCAGACACCTATACACATCAAGCGCCTACAAGTTTTTTCAGTTGATTGACAATAGGAAATGTGTCTACAGAGGAAATCATTATCAAGTTTGTGCATGTTTGTTTTGCTCAGTTTGCTGCGTTTTGCTCATGCTCAACACAAAACGCCTTAAATTGTAGTATAATTTAAATATAGTTAGGATAAGTTAGTATAATTGCACATGTTCATAATCTTAACTTTTATGGTGAAAAAAAATATAAAATGTAAAAAAGCAGAATCAAGTGTAGCAGTCTACGTGTCATTAAAATATTTCCAAGGAAATGCAAATATGTAACATTTTAATAATATAGATTTTACGATACTTCATTTTTAAGCTGAAATTTCAGGATGGTGATGGATGATAGTTGAATGAGCACACCAGAATTATTGACAGAAAATACCATAGAAATTTGAATGACTCACATATTTTAGAATTTAAAATTATATTTTTAATTTCATATTATCATGAAACATTCCAAGATAACGATTCAAGTGGATAAACTACACCAATGATGCGTCTAAAAATACCATGATACCTAATGCACGGTGATATCATAAAGGAGTTGAATGACGTTACATTTCGCTTGTCAAACAGCGTATCTTAGTTTTCGAAGTTATTTCGAAGTTTCATTATTGTTATCATTATAAGTGAAATATATATATATATATATATATATATATATATATATATATATATATATATACCATCAAAGAAATTTCTCTTTTCCAATAATCACGTTCATCATCATACCTCCCTTCCCTCTGTTTTAAATATTGCGGTTCCCGCACAACAAACTTTCCCAGTGCTGCATAACAGATTACTCAACATCGGCGTAAGGTATTAATATTTTTTTATTTCAACATTTAAATCCACTTAAATTAGGCGCTGTCTTATGTTAATTTGGTTTCACAATAATAATAAATAAATGAAAAAAAAACGGGTGGACGATGGGTCGTGGAACGGAGTATAAAAAAAATTGATTTTCTAAAATTGTAATGGTAAAAAAATATATTTCAGTTATGAAAAGATATGGCAGTATTTAAATGAATTTTCACATATAACAGGAAGCGAGTGGTTAAGATACGCGGAGCATATCCTGAAAATGGATGACCACTACTGAGAGAAAAACAGGGTCTCGAAGACTCAACAACATCCGCTTATAGTTTTTAATCAACAGGATTAAGGAGTCGGATAAGACGCAGCTGACGATCCGAATTTTCTTAGTGAAGAAGTTTATATATTTTTACTATATGTAATTAATGTATTTTATATGACACTTTCATACAATTGTCTATATATTTCCAAATTATCATTAAACCCCTTTTTAGTAAAAATATATATTTTTTTTGTAAATAAACACATACTTTTCATATACTGTATGTATATTATATATATATATATATATATATATATATATATATATATATATATATAGACGAGGACTGTGGAAATAAAAAACTGAAAACATCTTTGTGTAAATCCCCGCACAGATAACCAAGGAAAAAGCAGTATATGGATTTTTCAAGCGCTGTTTACTTTTGGGACTTCTATAAAGTGACCATACCTCTGTATGTCTGACTGTCACCGTATGTGAATGTGGAGAGTGAATCGTGACGTCACAGAGAGGAATGACGTCACACCACGCGACGTTTTCCAGAAATGAGACAGTAAGTGAACGATCAGGTCAGAGTGACCTATTTCGGGGGCCAGCCGAAGTGAAATATAATGCATAGGCAGTAAACAATGCCGGCTAGCAGAAAATATAAGGCCTTAAATGTATGAGGATAATTTATTTATTATACCAGATATATATAGCGCTCGTTCTATGTTCAAGGTTGTTCGGAAACACTTTCGAATGAATTACGAAAAGAACAGGTGGACAGGGGTACCGGTTATAAAAAAATATAACAATAAAAATTGTACACACGCATTGCATCAGCAAGAGCATTAGAACCATTAGAAATAATAGTTACACAAAAACTATGATCTAAATAGGTTCGTGGAATCCGTTTCTCGTTGATTCAGAATAATCGATTTTTTATTTATAACTTCCTTGAATCCGTTGTTACGAATCTTCATATATTGAGATCTAAGGCGAAAAAAAAGGTTTTGTTCTCAGGCACTTTTTTTCAGAAATCAGTGCGGGCGTGTGGAATTTTATTTTTGTCCTCTTTTGTATATATCGACAAAAATGTCTTATGATCAGGAAAAAGCATGAGAAGAGCAGATTTTTTGCTCAAAAGGTAAGAGCACAACATCGATTGTTTTATTTTTTCTTCTTGAAAGATGAAAATCAAAATGAAAGTTATTCATGCGGGGGGGGGGGGGTAATATTGACGCGGGCGGTGCCTGAGATCCATAAGGCCTACCTTTCATTTTTTTGGCCTGTTACTTTTATTTGTAAAGACAAAAGCGGACCGGGGGGGGGGGGGGAGGGGGGAGAAGCTGCCTCAACCTTTTTTCCTCCTTTGGTTGACCCAACGTGTGTGCATGCACTGGTGTTGGCTAGATCCAGTGTCACGCGGTTCATTTGAACGATCACCCACCAGTACGGGTGTACTTTCCCTCCAGGGCATTGATATTAACAACACTCACCGGACTCGACTTGTACATTTCAGTGTCACAGCTGTCTTGTTTACTCGGTCCTTCTTTCAAGGTTTACATAGAAGTTGAATTTAAAGATAAATGGAGGTTGTAACTCCTTCACGCATCCTAGAAAATATAGTGGACTACTATTTAAGAAAGATTTCAGAATTTATGAACATTAACAAATAATAATAATAACAATAATAATAAAAATAATAATAATAATGAAAATAATAATAATAATAATAATTATAAAAGTAATAATAATAATTGGTCCCGTTATTTTAGGAATGAGACCGCTGGTCCCCGAAAGGTTAATCCTTTAACATGTACATAGATAGTTACCATGCAAACCAAGTCCAGGAACCTGGGACTTTCTGATCGAAACTTTCGCAAATTTGCGATTGCGAGTGGATTTGCGGAGGCTCGTAATTTTTTTTGTGAAGTGTGCTGAAAACCTCTCGCACGTCTCTCGCAATTTTGCGATTAATCAGTTTTTGCGAACACTCGTAACCCGCGTTTTATTGACTATCGGGATACACCTGTGTCATACACAGCAGACAGAAATCTGCCTTATATGCTATTATATATATATATATATATATATGGTCTCCGGCTGCTTTCTTGTCTTGCAATTTTCATTTTCTTAGGTGATTATGTTTTGCAGGATTCCTACAATATAGAAAGAACTTTTTTTATAGTCTTCTATGGTTTATTTATTTATTTTTTTAATGGGGGGGGGGGGGGGTTAAATATGAACATTAAAGCAAATATGTAAGAAAATTAATTATATATATATATATATATATATATATATATATATATATATATATATATATATTCAAATCTCAGCAGATTCTAAAATTACAGTACTTGACACCTGACGTGAGAGACCTGTTACGCTGGTCCGATAATATCAGGGATGTTCCTACATATAGGCGAGGACATCGTGCTCCTGCTAGCATGTATTGAACGTGTGCAGTCGTACAATTAATATTTTCACTTTAGGCGGCTTTCCTGTCATGCAACAGTTACATCGCCGCACCTTTTTTTAGGGTTCATTTCAGCATGTCTTAACGTCGCTTGTCATTGTTACATTTCATCCAGACATTAAAGACAACAACAAAAAAATAAAATATAGTCATCATTTCTGACCAAATACCTGCTGACATTTCTTAATTGTTCTATGAAAAACATATAGAAAATACAATCCTCTGGACGGGTATTGATTTTTTTGCCAGAAAAGCAGTGTCGGTTTTTACATCAATCAGGTTTCATATTGTTGATATTGTTCTATTTGAATATAAAGATATAACTGGGAAAAAATGATAAAATATAATTTTTCTTTCGACAGGCTCACATTGGGTGTAACACAAGTCTGTTTCTTGTTTGTCAAGGGATATAACCAAACCAACAGAAACCATACAGTATTTACACCGTATAACAGGAGAAAATATGAGATCTTACAATAAAAATGATACCTTGGCCATAAAATAAATGTTAAGGTTTCGGCTTCCAGGGGCGGATCCAGAATTTAGGAAAAGGGGGGGGGGGTCCAACCTAGGAGGACTAATGAAAATCCTTAAAAAAAAGGTCATCACGTCTGTAAAAGGGGGGGGGGGGGTCCAGGCCGCAAAATTACGTCTAAAACCCCTTAAAAAAGGTTGCTTCGGGTGAAAAAGGGGGGGTCCGGACCCCCTGGACCCCCCCCCCCCCCCCTGGATCCGCTTCTGGCTTCGGGTGGGTCTGTTTATGTTCCCTGCTTTTTTTTTCTTTTCTTATGTGTTACCACACCTAAATTGTTTTCCTGCTTTCGGATATTTAATTACCTCCGCAAACGAAGGCGGTAGGGGGTAATATGATCGGTCGTGTGTGAGTGTCTCTGTTAGCCATATGTTCGAAATATTAGGCTGGATTTCGATGAAATCATTTGGAAGGAGGGACCAGATGCTAAAGAAAAATAATTTTGGATTAATCTTTGGATTAAGAGTGCGCATTAGAATCCAGATCCCTCCGATAAAGGTACCTTAACGTCAGGGGCGTCAATATATGCGGGATGGGGGTATATACCCCCTACTATTCAGAAAATAATAATTATAAATTATAAATAAAATAAATTATTGATAAATAGAGTTATAGACTTTAGTTCTAAGATGAGTTTACTATGAAATACTTTGTATCTAAAATGGTTTAGAATTAACATATACCTTATACCTATACATACCTTATTTCTTATATGTCTTATATATATATATTTATATATATATATATATATATATGTTTTGTCCCGATTGTGATTTTCCCATACAAACATAAATACATACATACGTATATAGACACATACATACATACACTCCTGTTGGTGCATTCTTGTTGTTTTAGTAAAAATCATGGTAACAAACTATCATGTTATAAAGGTCTTCATGTGTGTGTTTGTATTAAACTCTGTGAATGATGTGAATCAGGTATTTTCACTGCGTTATTAATTTATTAATCATAAAAAACAAAGGAAAGACCTGATTATATTATTTTCAGTATATGGGAGGTTCATATCAGATTTTTTTATCTTTTCCCGTCAAAGATTGACTTTAGCATATGCAATATGTTTGAACGATATACCTTTGTTTACATGTTTGGACGATAACGTATGTATGACTGATGTGTTCCGAATACGGAAGCAATATCTGGGAGGAACGCGAGCCTTCATAAATCGTGCGTGGACACAAAAACACCATAGTGTGAATTTTGTAATGAGGACATATATAGCAGCTATGCAGTGAAACGTGAGAATCTATGGCGAGCTTATAAATTTATCATGCTTATACTCCCGCTGGTGGGAAAGGTATATCGTTTTCATTGTCCTGATTTAGTTGAATTGTTTAGAAGCAACTTTACTCAAAAATTCAAGAACGGATTTTGTTGAAATTTGTTAAAGGGTCAGGCTAGATAAATACATTTAGATTTTGAATCAATATAATTATTTTTGTTTAATGTATTTGATGCTGTTGCCCCTGAGATCGGGCACTTTTCATTTCCTGGCAGAGGACCATAGCTATTTATTGGTAACAGATTCCTCTCCGCATTTGTTCCAGAACTGGCCTGTGATCCAGCCATCCAGTTCATACATAGTGACGCTCATTTTTCTATGTACCACACACGAACATTTTAATATAATTATGGCGGAGGCACACATGTTGTCTCACACCACTGTTATTGTTTTAAATACGATGATGGGACATTGCGGATAAAAATACTTTGTCACAGAAAACCTGTTTATTCAAAAATTGAAGATGATTGATTGAAAGACCTAATGCGGAGAAATGGACTGGACGGCCGGCGGCAGTCTCTACCTTTGATTACCTCCACCAGGACAATATGCGTTCATCCCCTTTCGTGTGTATGTGTTTATGTGTTTGTTCACACTTTAACTAATGCAATCATGAACTATATATCATGATTTTTTTTTAATCTGGAATTAGCAACTGAAGAATCGATTAGAATTGGGCGTGGATACAGCACATGGTCCGGCATGCCTCATCCTGTAAAAAAGTCAAGTAATTTAAAAATATAGCTATAATTTTCAACAAATTTTACACCCCTTATTTAAAACACAAGTTTAAGAGTTAAATGTAACCTGGCAGCTGATGTTCACATCATTTACTTGATTCCTGGTTATCTTTGAAAGTTTGATGTGACCGAATTATCGATTTGTAAGGATGTGACTAAAATTTCATTTTGGTCCGTCTTTTGTGTATACGAGAGTTCATCACTAACCAGTGCATGGATTACGAGGAAATTTGCTATGCATGTTGACCCTTAATATCAATATCTTTATATTGTTCGAGACAAGTGGCCACAAGATCAGAGAATAAAATAAAGATGTTTTCTCTTTGTTCATCAAACTTAGTGTTCTTTTATTAGACAATATTACTCAAAACTCCTGAAACTCTTCAACGTTGATCAAGAAGAAAATCTAGACAAGAAAAAAAAAACACCCAGCAGTTGTGACATATTATATGGTGTACCTATTTTGAATAAGTTTAAATATAGTGTTTTAAGATATGTTACCAGCAGGTGACCGCTTTGTTTTAACTTTGTAACCTAAAGTTTATTTTTAGTCTGAAAAATGTCAGTCATGTCACACACACACGACACACACACATACACACATATAAACATATATGTGTATATGATATATAATATGATTAACAACATAAATTTTTGGCCTTAATATCACAGGTAATGATTGCGAGCTGCGTTTCATGATCCACACGTCATTTGTTTATTGAAGCTTTCCCTGTAGCATAAATTGGCATATTTTTTTTTCAATTTATCATAGTATGGTGATCGAACATAGTCTTTGTCAAATATATCAAACAAAATATTGTTATTAAAAAAATTAAATTGTTAGAAATAGAAATTACAACCAGAATAAAAAAAATAGTATTTCATTCATTAGAAATGTACAAAAGACAGGTATTAAGTGGAAGACAGTGACAAGACAAACCTGTCCAAACTTGAAGTATGTAAATAATCTTCACTGTCTGTACTCAAAATTATCATTTGTCGAAGGCATAAAGAAAATACATAACTTACCAAGCACCGCTTATTCTAAGTCAAACAGCATATGTTTTTTTATTACATATAAGATTTACAAAATACTGATATTTCTTAACATGTATTTTGGTGGAGGAAAGCTATATTAAAAAAGTTCATCAGCAGATTTCCATCCCGGTTTCGGACTGCGTGACAGGAAAGTGTCACACGCTTCCTCTCATTAAATATTCTGGTATTAACCAAGCCGGGTGACTACTGCACCGGCTGGTCCTCGATACGTAATTGTTCCCATTACTGGGTCATACCACCGAGGAACTCCCAAAAAGCTCACTCGTTTGTGACTGTAGAGCGGTCGTCCTGGGTGGCGCCTTGGCCGAGATTCACACTCACAATCTCTCCTGATGAGTTCTGTCAGCCCTTGAGCCACAGAAGCCGGAAGCTTCCGTGAATCTTTTGTTAATATACTGTCTCTTTGTTCGCGAGTGTTTCAAATTTGCGATGTTCGCAAAAGAGAGATTTTCGTGAAAAAAACCGTAAATAAGACGCCCCAACGTCGAAGACGTTTGATAAAAAGATTTTCATTATATAAATAACTGATTTTGTATATTAACGTTAATCTAAGACAGGTATCATAAAATTTAGGATCTTTCAAAATACATGTATTTGCCAACAATGAGCAATGCTTTCTAAATTTTATGAGTTTGCACATATATTACTTCGTATAAGTTATTCAGAAATCGATGGATACACTCTGTGTAGGTTTAGGTCGTGAAAACTGAACCCTCGCAAAACAATGGAAAGGTGAAAATCACGAAATGTTTACCTCACGAAATCGATGGATACACTCTGTGTAGGTTTAGGTCGTGAAAACTGAACCCTCGCAAAACAATGGAAAGGTGAAAATCACGAAATGTTTACCTCACGAATATGAAGTCAATCACAGTATTCCTAACTTTAACGAATCCCCGAGTCTCGCATAAGTATTCATAAACTACATTGAAATGAGCATTTCCAAAAAACAAAAAGTTGCAGTATTGACTGAACAGAATAGTTCGCAGTCAGTTAGGGTTTGAGGTTTATATTCTGGTATTAGCGGACTTCAGTTACTGAAGCAATTTAGTCATTGTCTCTACCTGGCGGTTTTTAGCTTACTTTTTATAACGTTGGTGGTTTATTGATTTGCCAGTTGACGCTTTAACAAACATTAACATAGATAGATAAATTATTCAGTGTTTATGCCTGTTGGTATGGATGACGTTTTATGACGTAGTGTTAGATCCGCTTAATAGCGTCACTCCCGGAACCCGTCCATTCGAGAACTGTATAGAGGTAGAGTAAACTTGGTTCGTGACCTCCGAAGTGAACGACAGAATGATTCACCAGGCACTCCTCTTGGTTTTCTCACTTGCTGGTAAGCAACTTGTAATTATTTGTTCGCTCATCTAGATGGCAGGTGGGTCGTCTTAACGCACTTGCATACTAGACCCATGCATATACAAGTACATTGCTTTTTGAAACGTAAAACAAGATTTCACGCATTAAAAAATATTCCTTTAACCGCAGATGTTGCCGGGAAATGTCAAACACTCTCTGGACAGTTTACCAGTGAAGTGCACATTGTGAACACACTGCCAGGCATTTGTCCATTTCTGATGCCCTGCATACAGTATTTACTTATTCTCTAAGTGCCCCTAGACGCCTGATGTTAACGTAGGCACTGTTAGCCCTGGGTTAAAGTCTAGCTTACATATATATTTCAGATATTTTTTTCGTGTTTTGAAATATACTCGAGTTTATTTAGTTACAATTGTATGTGGAAAACATGAAAATTTTTACACATTATTGAGGTGACTGTAGTTATTGTACAGCGTTCACTGATCTTTACTTTTACACAGTCTTGGCTGTTACATAAGGGTTTGAAATTTCGTTAGGAACAAGATAGGATGGAACGATGGTGGAACGATATGGGCTGTGTAGAAGTCTTTCTGAGCTCCTAGCTAGGGAAGGGGGGGGGGATATTGTTTGGTCAAGGCGCCCCTAAAGATGTTAAGTAACAAATATATTAGTAATTAAGAATGTGCATTAGATGCTGTTGCAGTCCCTAAAATCAGTATATATGGGTACAAAATACCATTCTCTTATTATATTCCAGAATAAATGCGTGGTTAATAACACTGGATTGATAATTAATTGTATTTGTATAATAACTAAATCTTAAAGAAAAACAAATCATGATGTCTGGAACAAAACGTAGGTAAACGGGAAAAACAAATCGAAATCGTTTATACATCGAACTTACCTCTGCTTGTTACTGTTTTCATTCCATTTTATATATACCTTTTTGTTTTATTACAAATTGAACATTTTTATGAAGTTTGTAGATTAGTACTTTATATATTATATATTATTATTATTATTATTATTATTATTATTATTAAAGTCCATGATTGGATCATTTAAATCATTCAAGTAATTCTTCTTTAGGGAATGACTAAATAATCCCTTCTTCTTAAAGTGGAAAAGTCTCGAGCGATTTTGATCTGATATTGTAACGGATATTGGACAGATTAATTAAAGCGCATACCGTCAGCAAGACTAAACAATCTTAATAGATTCTCATACAATCAACAGTGAAGATAAATTAGACAGAAGCCTCATACAATCATCAAGACAAAACAATCTTACTTGATCCTCAAACCGTGATCAAGACAAATCAGTCTCACTGGATCCTCAAACCGTTACCAAGACAAATCAGTCTCACTGGATTCTCATACTAAGATCAAGACAACTCAGTCTGACTGGATCCTCATATCGTGATCAAGACAAATCAGTCTCACTGGATCCTCATACAAAGATCAAGACAACTCAGTCTGACTGGATCCTCAAACCGGGACCAAGACAAATCAGTCAGACTGGATCCTCATACCGAGATCAAGACAAATCAGTCTCACTGGATCCTCATACCGAGATCAAGACAAATCAGTCTCACTGGATCCTCAAACAGGGATCAAGACAAATCAATCTCACTGGATCCTTATACCAAGATCAAGATATCCCAGTCTGACTGGATCCTCATATCGAGATCGAGACCGTTCAGTTTCACTGGATCCTCATACATAGATCAAGACAACTCAGTCTGACTGGATCCTCAAACCGGGATCAAGACAAATCAGTCAGACTGGATCCTCATACCATGACAAAGACAAATCAGTCTCACTGGATCCTCATATCGTGATCAAGACAAATCAGTCTGACCGGATCCTCATACAAAGATCAAGACAACTCAGTCTGACTGGATCCTCAAACCGGGATCAAGACAAATCAGTCAGACTGGATCCTCATACCGAGATCAAGACAAATCAGTCTCACTGGATCCTCAAACAGGGATCAAGACAAATCAATCTCACTGGATCCTTATACCAAGATCAAGATATCCCAGTCTGACTGGATCCTCATATCGAGATCAAGACCGTTCAGTTTCACTGGATCCTCATACATAGATCAAGACAACTCAGTCTGACTGGATCCTCAAACCGGGATCAAGACAAATCAGTCAGACTGGATCCTCATACCATGACAAAGACAAATCAGTCTCACTGGATCCTCATATCGTGATCAAGACAAATCAGTCTGACCGGATCCTCATACAATGGCCAAGACAAAACAGTCTTAATGGATTTTTATACCATGAACAAGACAAAATGATCCAACTGAATCCTCATTCCATGGCAATACAAAAAATCTTGCTCTATCCACATACAATGTCCAAGAAAGAACAATTTACCGGACCATCATACTATGACCAAGACAATAAAACCTTACTAGATCCAGGCACCATGACCAAGAAAAAAAACTCACTGGATCCTCATAGTATGACTAAGAGAAAATAATCATTTGGGTCCTCATGCTATGACCAAGAAGATACAATCTTCCTCATACTATGACTAGGAAAAAATAATCTTACTGGATCCTTATCCCAGGACCAAAACAAAACAGTCTGACTGGATCCTAATACCTTGACCAAGACATTCCAGTATTTGTGGATCGTCATAATATGACCAAGACAAAACAATCTAACTGGATACTCATACCATGACAAAGGCATAACAATCTTGATGGATCCTTATAAAATAACTAAGGCAGAACTTGATAGATAAGATGACAAAGACAAAACAATCTGTTTGGATTCTCATACCCTAAAAAGACAAAACAACCTCACTTGACCGTCATACCAGCAGCGACTCTTAATAAAATAAGTTTATTTTATAAACTTTGGTGGCGGATTATTTAAGCTGTTAATTTGTGGCGCCACCACATATTAGTGACCTGTTGTAAGCTTTCTCACGTAATGGCTAAGTCTCAAACGTCACAAAACTAGGATTTTGTTTCATAAACATTACATATACTTAAATACTTGTAATTCTAATTGCTTCAAGTTTATGGATACAAAGTGATAAGGGCTGAAATATATTACTTCATTATATTTTTTTATTTACCATCAATAATTCATATCATTAACTTAATCTGTAAAGATTTTTATTGCAAAAGCCATTAGGACTTTGAACTTTGGTAAAAGTTGTTTATTTTGTTTTTCATTTCATTTTAGCTCAGCTGACTGAGAGTCATCTGAGCTATAGCGATCACTTCTTGTCCGTCGTCCGTCCGGCCGGCCGGCCGTAAACAGGGCAAAAATCGTTACCGTTGGACCAAGAATCTTCTAACTTGACATCCGCGGGTGTCCATTATAAATCTCCTTAAAAACCTGAAATTAGCTCACTGTAAGCCATATCTACGGATTTAAGGGGCTCGTTAGTACCCCGAAGAATAATTAAAAATTCGATACAAAAGCTCCAGTATCTGAATAACTAATGCATTGATGGCCATGATTCTTTGATGCATATTGATCATGGAGAGTTTCTTCAGTTCCAGCAGATTGGTGGCGCCACCTGTATTTTTTTCGATATTTTATTCATTTTTTCTCTATTTCTGAGGCCTTCAAATTGGGCGGTCATCCATTAGCAGATTCAAAACGTATCTTTGAAACTAGTATTTTCTAACTCGACATCCAGGGAGGGCCATGAAAATCTCCTTGGAAACTTGAAATTAGGTCTCGGTTACCCATATCCTCCAAGCTATGGTGCTCATAAGTATCCCCCATAATTATAAAGAGTTAATGGGAACAAATGGTAGTAGCTGTATGTAGGATAAGGTCACTGTAACCTATAACTAAGGACTATTGGCAAAATGCATGATTTTGAGCACTCTGGGCGTCATGTTACCCATTGTTCTAGGTCCATTTCCTTTATTTCTGAAACCGTCAAAGGACAGCAATTGTATTAGTTTCCCAGCGGTAGTTTCCTTTAGTGTCTAGTACCTAGTATGCTTATTGATCATGGCATGTTTAATCAATACATGCAATCTGGGTGCGTCACTCGATTTTAAGTATTTATTTGCAATTTTAGCTCAGCTCACTGAAAGTCATTTGAGCTATGGAGATAGATATTTGTTAGCGACAGCTTGTCACCCCAAACGTCGATTTTAGATGAACTGGAGACGATGGGGTGACAGTACAAGCTATTGGGTTCGCATCAATTCTGGTATGTGCAGATGTGCACGCCATTTCTGACACTACTTTTTCATTTTCATCTACTTCTCGAACTGCCATTTTTCTGAGTTAAGACAAAAAGTAACGTTATTCTGTTGGGGAAAATAATAATTATTACATCCACGGTTTACTTACGTGTATTCGTGCAGCAGTTTTTAATACCGAGGCTGGTTTTACTCGTAAAACTTGTCTCCACGTCTGTCAGCGGGAGAATCATAACTTCCGGTAGGGGATTTCCAAACGGTTATGTGTAAAACTCGGAAGTCCGAAGTCGGAAGCAAGGATTTTATTTAAATAAAGCAATGTTCGAAGTATAATTAAAATGTTACTACACCAATAGAAAGTACCATTTCATTTTTATTGATAGAATAAGATCTTTTCTATCATGATGTAAAAAATCAAAGTTATCCATCCGAAGTTATAGACTATTTCTTGCTCGGTAATGCCCGGTTATGGTCCAAATAACATGTGTAAAACTCGGAAGCCAGTAATGGCTAATGCACTGGTCATCATGTCGTCAGCAAACGTGTCAAGCATTTTCAGTTTCTTCAATATCACATATTTTTCATAAACTCAGTTTGTTTTGTAACATTAATTATGCTGTTTTTTTATACTATATTATATTGATATTTTATTTCATTTTGTAAAACAAGATTATATAATTACTCATCAATATTTTCGCTGTTACCGTTTTTTTTTTGTTTGTGGAAACATGAAAAAAAAATAAAGATTTGATAATATTTTAAAAATTACCCTGATAATATCATAGAGACTTAAACAGATAATTTGACAGAACCACAAAACGTCCAGTAAATGTTTTAACGAGGGTGTTTCGAACAAAACATTTTATTTATCATGTATCAATTGAAAAACCTTTTCCTCTTTGTCCTATTTGTCCGTTGTCCCTTCGCCCGGCCGTCCGGCGGTTAGCAGAGCACAAATCGGAACTGCAAGTCCTAGAATCATAAACCTTTGCAGCCTACCTCTCCAACAAAATTTACCTTTAATAAGGTCGCAGTGACCTATTTTCTGCAAGCTGTTATTGAATCCTAGCCAACAATTTACTGTTCACTATTAAAACCAGTAGCAAATCTTCAATCATGACTAGTAGTATCATCATTGGTGCTGAATCTTGAAAATGTTGTGCGTAGTGTGGATAATTAACAGGCTTCAGTCCAGTCCCATTAGGACAACCAGTACCAGAAACATAAATGCATCTAGTATCACACTATAGCCAACACCAAATAATCAATCAGCCGAGCGTCATGGCCCATGGGCCACTTGTTAAATGTTTAAATGCATATTAAAACTAAGAACTTTAGATTTCTTAGTTCATTTCAGTCAAATTTAGGAAAATTTCTCCCTTGCCATTTAAATTGAATATACACATCACAGTTTAGCTCGGCTACAAATGCTGATATATACCCTATTTTAAACAAAGAATAATTTATTTCATTATATTAAGTACTCGAACACTTGAGCCTGAGTATTACTAAAAGACAGACAGACAAACAGACAGACAGAAGGAAAGGCAAATATACAGTAATAATACTGACCAATAAACCACCACTTGAGTCTGAATATTACTTACAGACAGACAGACAGTAATAATACTTACTAAGTACACGACTACATGAGTCTGAATATTACTTAAAGGACAGATAAACAGGCAGGCAGACCAAACTAATAATACTTACCAACTATTCGGCCAGTTTAGCCTAAGTATTGCTTACAGACAAAAAGACAGACAGGAGAAAAGGCAAACATACAGTTATAATACTTACCAAGTAAACGACCACTTTAGTCTGAGTACTACCTACAGACAAACCGACATACAGTAATAAGACATGCCAAGTACTTGACCACTTGAGTCTGAGTCTTACTTACAGACAGACAGACAATAATAATACTTACCAAATACTCGACCATTGGAGTCTAAGTGTTACTTACAGACATACAGACAGATAGACAACAGTAATACTTACCAAGAACACGACCACTTGAGTCTGAGTATAACTTACCGCCAGACAGACAGTTATTATTCTTACCAAATACACGACCACTTAAGTCTGAGTATTACTTAAAGACAGAATAACAGAGAGGCGGACTAACTAATCATACTTACCAGGTAATCGCCCACATGAATCAGACAATAACACTGACCGAGTATTTACACACTTGGGTCTGTGTATTACTTACAGACAGACAGGCATATCGACAGGCAGACAGTAATACTGACCAAGAGTTTGCCCACTTGTGTCTTAGTGTTACTTACAAACAAAACAGGCAGTTATAATACTTACTCGACCACTTTAGACAGAGTCTTACATACAGACGGACAGACAATACGTATACTTACCAATTACACGACAACTTGAGTTTGAGTATAATTTTCAGACAGACAGACAATAATACCGACCCAGTGTTTGACCACTTGAGTCTGAGTCTGACAGACAGATAGACAGAGATAATACTTACCAAGTACTCTACCACCTGGGTCTGAGTGTTATTTACAGACAGACAGACAGACAGACAGACATTAATAATACTTACACAGTAAATGACCACTTGAGTCTGAGTACTACATACAGACAAACAGACAGGCAGACAAACAGTAACTAGACGACCAGAGGTCAATCGCTTGCCGGGAGTTTAATGACAGACATACGGACAGACGATATTAAGTGTTGGTTTTCCATCAACTGAGTGACCTTCAGAGTGAATGCCGAGGAATAAGGGCCTGTAGAATGACATATATCACACAAAATAACATGAAATCATACAAAGCTGACAACAACTGACAAACAGAAAGACATCCTGACACCCTGATACATTTTTAGATAACATATGATTAGATAAACATTTGGAGAAGATATATAGAAACAAAATGAGTTATAGTTTGTGCAGATAAAGATCACATTTTGGAGGAAAGGCCAAGCAAAGATATGTTGCAGCGGTTCGAGTGCACCGCCCTTAGCAACCATATCCCGAAAATGAAAAACACTTTCGAAATATTAGTGCATGACATCAGCTGTACCAGTTTCAAAAGGATTCTTGTAAAACTGTGGGCTGTACAATGGTATATGTGACACGCAAAAACCAGCAAGCAGTCGAATTTGAGGTCAACTGACAAACAGACAGATATACTGATAAAGTTACATAAGATTGAGACCATATGACTTAACCAGGTTATGGAAAAGACTCAGAGGAAGAAAATAAGTTTATATAGTTATGTAACGGAGGCTTTGGGTTTTAGAGATATGGCCAATATAATGAAATGTGTGAGAGGTTCGTGTGTAGCTCACCCTAGCGGCCATATCTGAAAATGAAAAATTCTTTCGAGATTGACGGGATATTACACGAGATATTGCGAGACTTGTAATGCAACCTTTAATACTAATTGGATGCTCCTTAATGCAAAAAAAAACACAAGGCCTTTGTAGCTTTAAAACTGAGAAAGTTAGAAAATTAAAACCACTTATTTTCAAATATCAGCACTTGTCCCCGAAAATGCGTAACCATGGTTACTGCAAATTGAGTCAGCTACACATCAGATGGCAGGCCTGGGAATGATGATTAAAATGAGCTACTGTTGAAGTAGATACGAAAATGCGTAACCATGGTTACTGCAAATTGAGTCAGCTACACATCAGATGGCAGGCCTGGGAATGATGATTAAAATGAGCTACTGTTGAAGCAGATACGACTAATAGTCACACAGATATAAAAACACCGTGTTGAATACTTTTGATGACCTTGAACTATATTGACCAAAATTAATAGGCTAACAGACAGACAGAAAGTTTTTATAATAACCAAGTATCGACCATTTGAATCTGAGTATTACTTACAGACAGACAGACAGGAATAATGCTTACGAAGTACATGACCATTTGAGTCTGAGTATTACTTAATGAAAGACTAACAGACAGGCAGACATACTAATAATACTTACCAAGTACTTGCCAACTTGAATCAGACAATAATACTGACCGAGTATTTAAACACTCGAGTATAGGTATTACTTATAGACAGACAGGCATATAGACAGACAGTAATAATACTGACCAAGTATTTGAGGAAATGAGTCTTAATGATACATACAAACAAAAAGACAGGCAGTTATAATACTTTCCAGGTACTCGACCACTTGAACTCGAGTCTTACTTACAGACAGACAGACAATACTTGTACTTACCAATTACACGACAACTTCAGTATTATTTACAGACAAACAGACAGATAATAATAATGACCCAGTATTTGACCACTTGGGTCTTAGTATTACTTACAGACAGACCGACAGAAATAATTGTCAAGATTTACATCCTAAGATCCCCTGATCTTAAGCACCTTGCCCCAGGTTCTTTTAATAATAAGAAAACGTTCGCACATACAAATGAATATCATACAACTGAAAGATGTACAATAACTTTAATGAATATAAATGAATATAAGTGCAATATGACAGCAGGGGATATATCAAGTATTAGCACTTCACTGAGAAATAAGCTGTCAAGTATAGCACAGCTTAGACACTATACTTAATAAAATAAATACGAGTAGAATAATATCAATCCTTAGAAATCCGGGTAACAACAGTTTGTCACAAGAAGCAGATAGGGAGTCCAGTGAAACTTCTCCAGGAAGCAACCCATCAGTGGAGGTATACCAAATACCATAAGGCTCCTTCTGTAAAATAACGTAGGACCATTTCAGCTCAAAGAAAAAAAGATAACTCCAACATTTAGGGGAAACAGAGCCAGTATTTCGATAGAGGTAAAGGTATTAGAGAATGGTCATTACATTGGGTCCCAAATGGAATAATGTGTCTTCTCCTACATATCTTAGGATTTCTATATCAAGTATAACAGTAATTTAGCAGATACTAATGATAGTACTGTTTCATATATGTATATACAGGAGCTACCATAAAGTCAGTTCTGCTTTTGGGTACCAAGAATAACTGTACAATGGCTCACCTTTCATGTAAGAAGTCTCATAGAGTCACAGTCTGAAGTCCACCATTCTCGCTACTTCTAGGTGGTTTTCGTGCACTGCCGGTACCCCTCAGTCTCCACAAAATCTCTAGACACTGGAAACATTCTTTTAATGCAAGATATCAGCATTCTGAGTGTGGCACAGTTCATACCATGGTTTGGTGTACATTTAAAAGTCTTTAGTCGACCATACCAGAAAAATTAATAAGAATAAAAAAAAAACACAGCTCTTGGTCTTGATTCAGTGTAGCATGTTGAGTAGCCCTCAGGCCTCTTAAAGTTCAAGTAGAGAGAGAGGTTCATGTGTCCTCTAACAGAGCTGCTGGCCAACTGCCTTATTCTTGTTTAAAAGAGCCTTGACAACAATTCTTAGCACACTTGAGCAGAACCAGTGAAATTATGGCTGCCCTATTCTTGTTTCAGGGGTATTGTTATATGCCTTGGACACAAGGACTACCTAGGGGTTTTGTTACACCTCACTGGACACAGGTCATTGTTACCAGTGTGATCATAGTGGGTACAAAACAACTACATGGGACCCAAAACAACTGGCTGTGTGTCCCACTGTACATTGTCACACATAAAATAAATGGATGACTATTATATATACACACAAAATCATATCTTAGGGGATCTGTGTGACAATAATACTAACCAAATACTCGACCACCTTAGTCTGAGTATTACTTATAGAAAGACACACAGTAATAACACTTTCCAAGTACTCTGCCACTTGAGTTATACTAATACTTACCACGTACTAGACCACTTGAGTCTGAGTATTGCTCACAGACAGACAGACAGTAATAATACTTACCACGTACTCTACCACCTGATTCTAAGTACTACCTACAGACAAACAGACAGGCAGACAGTAACAACACCTGCTAAGTACTCGACCACCTAAGTCTGAGTATATCTTACAGAGAGACATACTAATAATACTGACCAAGTAGTTGACCACCTGATTATGCGATTTACTAATAGACAGACAGTTATAATACTTACCAAGTACACGAAAACTTGGGTCAGGGTATTGCATACAGACAGATAGACAGATACTTACCAAGGATTCGACCACATAAGCCTGTGTATTTCTTACAGACAGACAAACAGACGGGCGGACAATCTAATAATTCTTACCAAGTACTCGCCAACATGAATCAGACAGTAATACTGACAGAGTATATAAGCACTTGAATCTTAGTGTTACTTACACACAGACAGACAGATAGATAGACAAACAGGCAGTACTTATACTAACCACTTACACAAAAACTTAAGCCAGAGTTTTACTCACAGACAGACTGACAGACACTCAGACAGACAGTAATAATACTTACCAAGTACACGACCACTTGAGTTTTAGTATTATTTACAGACAGACAGAGAGTAAAAATACTTACCAAGTACTCGACCACGTGAGTCTAACTGCTACCTGCAGACAAGCAGACAGACAGAATGTAACAACACCTGCCAAGTACTTTACTACTTGAGTCTGAGTATTGCTTACAGACAGACAGACAGTAACAACACCTGCCAAGTATCGACCGCTTTAGTCTTAATATTGCTTACAGACAGACATACAGTAATAATAATGACCAAGTACATGAGCGCCTGACTCTGAGATTTACTCATAGACAGACAGAAAAACAGTTATAATAACGTTACTTACCAAGTAAATGACCACTTGGGACAGTGTATTGCATACAGACAGATAGTAATTAATAGTACTTACCAAGTACTCGACCACTTGAGGCCGAGTATTACTTACGAATAGACAAACAGACAGGCGGACAAAGTAATAATACTTACCAAGTACTCGCCAACTTAAATCAGAGAGTTATAATGAACGAGTATTTAACCACTTCAGTGTAGGTTTAACTTTCAAACAGACAAACAATACTTATACTTACCAATTACACGACAACTCAAGCAAGAGATTTTCATCACAGACAAACAGGCAGACACTCAGACAGAAAGTAATAATACTAACCAAGTACTCGACCACTCGAGTCTGAGTATTACTTACAGACAGACAGAAAGACAGTAATAATAATGACCGAGTACTCGACCACTTGAGTTTGAGTATTGCTTCCAGACACACAAACAGTAATAATACTGACCTAGTATTTGACCACCTGATTCTGAGATTTACTTACAGACAGAAAGACAGGCAGACAGTTATAATACTTGCCAAATATCGACCATTTTAGTCAGAGTATTGCATACAGACATTTAAACGGATTGCAATAATACTTACCAAATACTCGACCACTTGAGTCTGAGTCTTACTTACAGACAGCCAGACAGGCAGACAGACAGGTAGTTATAATACTTATCAAGTACTCGACCACTTGTGTGTGAGTATTATTTACAGCCAGACAGACAATTATACTTACCAAATACTCGACCACTTTTGTCTGGGTATTACTTACAGACATACAAACAGGTGGACGGTAATAATACTTACCAAGTACAGGGCCACTTTAGTCTTAGTATTACTTTAAGACAGACTAACAGGCAGGTGGACAAACTAATAATACTTACCATATACTCGACCACATGAATCAAACAAAAATGTCAGAGTATTTAACCACTTTAGTCTGAGTATTACTTACAGACAGACAGGCAGGCAGACAGGCAGTTATAATACTTATCAAGTACTCGGCCACTTGCGTACGAGTATTATTTTCAGACAGACAGACAATAATACTGACCCAGTATTTGACCACCCGAGTTTTAGTGACATTTACAGACAGACAGAAAGCAAGAATACATACCAAGTACCCGACTACTTGAGTCTGAGTTTTACCTTTAGACAGACAGACAGTAATAATACTTACCAAGTAAACGACCACTTGAGTCTGAGTACTACCTACAGACAAACAGACAGGCAGACAGACAGAAAGTAATAATACTTACCAAGTACTCGCCCACTTGAGTTTTACTACTACCTACAGACAAACAGACAGGCAGACAGACGGACAGTAATCATTCATACCAAGTGTTCGACCACCTAAGTTTAAGTACTACCTAGAGACTAACAGACAAACCGACAGTAACAACACTTACCAAGTACTCGACCATTTGAGTCTGAGTATCGCTTACAAAATCGCATACAGTAATAATACTGACCAAGTATTTGACCACCTGATTCTGAGATTTACTAACAGACAGACAGTTATAATACTTACCAAGTACATGACTAATTGAGTCAGGAAATTGCATACAGACAGATAGATAGTAATAATACTTACCAAGTACTCGCCAACTTGAATCAGACAGTAATACTGACCGAGTATAACCACTTGAGTCTTCGTGTTACTTAAAACAGACAGACAGATAGATAGACAGACCGTCAGTACTATTACTTACAGTATACAAGACAACTTGTACTCACAGACAGACACTCAGACAGACAGTTATAATACTTACCAAGTACAACACCACTTGAGTTCAACGTATTAGTTACAGACAGATATACAGACATTATAATTACCAAGTACTCGACCACTCGGGTCTAAGTATTATTTATGACAGACAGACAGACTGACAGTAATAATTATGACCAAGTACTCGACCACCTGAGTCCGAGTATTACTTACAAACAGACAGACAGGCAGACAGACAGACAGTAATAATATTAAACAAGTACACGACCACTTGTGTTTAAATATCAATTACAGACAGACAGACAGACAGGTGGAGAATCAGTAATAATACTTAGCATGTATTCAACCATTTGAGTCTGAATACTACCTTCAGGCAGATAGACAGGCAGACAGGCAGTAATAATACGTACAAAGTATTGACCATGTGAGTCTATGTATTACTTACAGACAGAAAGACAAACAAACAAGCAGACAGTACTAAAACTGACCAGGTACTCGATACTTGAGTCTGAGTATAACCAACAGACAGACAGACAAACAGACGGATAGACGGACAGGCAGACATACAGTTATAATATTAAATAATAACTCGAACATTTAGGTCCGTGTATTACTTAAACGCAGAACCAATAAATAAACATGTTATCCTACACTGTACAACCATTTAAAATGCTTTTTTTTTGTAAAATGGTCACCTAAAATATTTATAACACACCAGAAATATGATGAACAGGATCAATAAAAAATATTCATATTTCATCAATATCCTTTTTTCTTCTCGATATTTCCATAATCATTTGAAGATGCAAAGCTACTCTCTGATGTATGTGTGTGTGTGTGTGTGTGTGTTTGTTCTGTGACTATAAATGAGGGAAGCGCAACCGTCGTGGGCGCATAGAGGGCTTGGTGTGGGAATGTTGAGGGGTGGGTATTTATGCTCCATTCGGGTTGTGAATAATTTTTACAATTTTCATGACATAATTAAGCAGGTTTTAAACAATTTTACATAAAATAATAGGTTGCATTAATCTTTCACTGTCAGGAAGTGATAACACAACTGATGCCTACTAAGCCAGATATCTACATGAGAGCATATATAAATGATTATAATTTTTCTGATCATGTTATCCAGACACCCCTGCGGTGACTACTACAGGACGGCATTACAACCGACAAAAAGAATCAAGAGCTTTTGCCTACCGAAGAGACCTAATCGAAATAAAACAGCCATTCGGTGCCACCATGCCTGAGGACTGTTTGTTGCATTGCCATCAGCTGCCAACATGTCCTGCTGTAAACAACTACAAAAACGGGACCTGTGAACTTCTCTTGTCTCCAGTTCTTGGTGTCGACTATCTTGCAGAATCCACAGCCTACATCTACCGATTCGGTGAGCACGTTAATTTGTCACAAAGGTGTGATATACCATCATTGTTTTTCTGATTTCTTATAATATAAAATTACTACTAATACAACTACTTGTAAAAATAATGAAAATAATAATTGATTATTATTATTTTACTTATTATTTATGAATAAATGGTTTTATTATCTAAATATTTCATCAGTTATATATGACAAAATAAATATAATAACAATATTATTATTACCACTCCTGCATAAAAATATAAATTCTACTACGACTACTACTAATGTGGCTTCAAGCACTATTAATACTCTTACTACTTCCACCACTACCGGTAAATTAATCTGAATTTAATCTTAAATACACATTGTAAAATTGCATGACATTTCTGATAATATCTGTTCTTGCAAATTCTATTATGACATTTAAGTATATTTCATTTTTATTAATGAGCAAAACCATTGCTGAAATATTCATATTGTATTAAAACATAAATCGACAGTCTTTTGCTCACATTTGTTTTCAGTATGGAGATGCCGGGGGGGGGGGGGGGGCTGCCGCGAAAAAAACCATGCCCCCCCCCCCCATTTAGTATATGTTGCATGTAATATTGAGGGGAAAATTTTCAGACACTAAATATCTGGTAAGAAAATGATAGTATGAAATTAATATTTATATCAAATGTACATGAAAATATCGGTCTTGTTTACATTGTTTCATTAGTGTAGACTATCATCTGCAGATAACAAATGATTGATAAGTGGACTTAATTCTCTTGTTTTGAGCTTACAATGTAATGAGGATACTAAATTTGGCTGATTCTTTTTCATTTACAAATATATACGTATGTCCACTCGTTGGCCAGTAGATATACTTACTGCATCCCGCCCCGCCCCGCCCCGGAAATAAGCAAAATGCATGTTGAATCAAATATTTCGGAAGTAGCAACTGTAGAGACAGACAAACACAGAATTGGCAATATGAATCCTAAATCCAGGGTTCGTACCGTTATTGGTCAATTAGAATATAAGTTATTGTATGATAATACACAGTAAAAGCTTTAAAATTGAAAATATGGAGCTCTGTCTTCCAACCTCTGTCAATTTACGCTAGAGAAGTCTAGTTTTTCACATCGTGTAGCTTTTGCTCAGCTTTGGGCAAAGCAATCGCAAATCCAGCTAAATATTGCACTATGTATTATGCTACTCTACTTAAATAATATGTCTCCTTCCTCTAATTTTTTTTCCTCAATAATTATTTTATCATTACCAATTATCTTACTATACTTTCTTTTAGAAAATCCTCTATGTGCACCTCAAACAATTAGAAAAAGTTTCATTCGTAACCACCATATGTAAAATATACTTGTATGTAGTTTATATAACTTCTTTTTGTATTATTCCCATTTCAATAATAGAACAAAATAGAAGATTGTACTATGACAGCTTTACACATGACAGCTTATGTACTTCACTAAATCCACTCTTCACATTTCAGAGCCAGCTGATACCTCTCATCTGATGCCTACCACCACATCCATGCCAGCTGGACCCTCTGGAACCAGTCAACCCACAGAAGCCACGCCTACTGGTACTGTCGTTGAACTATTTTACAGTAGCTCATTAAATTGTAGATTACGATAGGAACAGCCATACACACAGACATACATTCAGAACTACGCAGAATGCTCGGCCAAATTAATTAACATACCGAAACACAAACTGCAGGAGTGAGCAATATGTCTATCGAGGGTCAGTCAAACATACAGAAATAAGCAATATGCATGTTGAATCAAATATTCGGGAAGTAACAAGTCTACAGACAGACACACACAGAACTGGCAATATGCATCCTAAATCCAGGGTTCGCACCGTTATCGGTCAAATTAGAAAATGCAATATTGTATGATAATACACAGTAAATCTCTAAAATTGAAAAAAAAATGGAGCCCTGTCTTCCCATCTCTGTCAGTTTATGCAAGAGAAGTCTACTTTTCTACATCGTGTAACTTTAACTCAGCTTTGGGCGACGCAATCGCAAATCCAGCTTAATATTGCACTATGTATTATGCTACTCTCCTTATTCGACGTAACTCCTGCAATATGATACAGAGGCTGTCCACCATAATGTCAGTTACAACTGGGAAAGCTTAATAAACAACATACAAAAGCCTCATATGACCATCAAATGCTTTCTTGGTACAAAAAACTTTGAAAACATTTTCACGAAGAATTTTTTTTAGAAGAGAAACATAATCTTTAGCAAGCTGCTTTGTAAAGCCAATAAGGGAAAACTTTATATCCTTATACTGTTCTGACTGATAAACACAAAGTTACAGTTATCTAATCAGATACAAAATGGTTTTCTTAACTGTACTTGGTGAAGTCTCACAACCCTTGCCAACAGGTGAAATTGAAAAATATTAAAAAGTTATGTGTGTTTCAACTATTTTGTAGTTGCATCTTAGGACTCCATAGCTGAAGATCTTATATCGCGCACAAGTTGTAATGAATATCTCATTTAAATTATATTTAAACACGCTAAATTTAAAAAGTCTCACTTTAAAATTTAACTTTCTCCTATCTCTTCAAATTCTCACGTACTTTAAATATATCACACTTTGTTACAGTTCTAAATATTCAGTAATATACAGTGAAACCTCTTCCTGCGGACAACTCATTAAGGCGGACAAATCTCAAATGCGGACGCTAAATCTCATTCACTTCAAGTTTTCCTTTAAATTATTTTGAACTTAAACTCACTTAAGCGGATAACTCACTATCACTTGGAGTGAACAAATTTTCCCCATACGCCTGCGTGCAAGGTCCATATTACGACCCTCTAAACCTGACAGACATCGCGAGTTATATATATTTGTTTATAAATCTGAAAGGAGATGGCGCTCGAGGTCATAACCTCGTATGACCTGCGATGGTCACAGAGACAGCCCAGGGAACAGTGAGATTTGGTGAACCATCGAAGTGTTGTACAATCGAAATTGTTTTTTACTTCAATAAATGTGTAGCTATCACAATCATTATTTAAGGTTGGTCGATTAGTTTTCAAAGAGAATTTTATTCGAAAGGACCACCACCAAGGACTATCGTTCGTGCTTTGTGATATGCCCCTAGCATTAATTAATTAGCAACAGTTTGCACTTTCATATGCTGAATGCATGGTGAAGAGTTACTCACATGGTTCAATAATTAACTCACAAAGTATGAGTGGTTTTTTTTTTGTAAACTACAAGGGCATTGATTTTCACAGTTCCTGATCCCGGCCAACGGCATTCAATAAAGATTTATTTAAAACATGCCATAATTGAAAGGAATATTCGTTTTCATTTCAATCCTATACAAAGTGAACTTTCGAACAGACAAGTTTCTACTTTTGTCCGCTGTATGGTCACAGCAATCAGAGCTCCTTAGTCTTTGTATTCTTTATAACTATCCTGATTATGATGTCCCGACGCCGTGTATAATCAATCCATCTGGTTTCCGTTGGGAAACCTAGTAGCTAGATGGCTTCAGGTTGAACCCACTTGACCATGACAGGTCCAGAAAGGCTAATCGGCCACGGAGGTATCTCCGTTACACAATGGGTGCTAGCCAACGGTCATTTGATCGGCGACAACTGCGCTGCACGCACATGCCTCTTAACTGCTCTTTGCTGGTGGACCCTTGTTCGTTAATCCAGTAACCCATGCTTCCCACAAATTTCAACCAATAACTTCGATCCCATCATTTGCGCGCGGGCTTCCGGCCGACTAACTTATCTGGACAAAGCTTTCGCAGAGGACGGGCTACTTGGACCCTTTGGATAGGCCTGTGAATAACCAATCCTCAATATGCCTAGTGTAACCAGACAGGTCCTACGCTTGCTTAGAATCTGAAGCATTGTACTTCGAAGTATAACTGCCTAGATAACTGTGCTGGGTACAGCTGATGATTTTAATTGTGTCATGAGAGAATGTGTTTGATTTTCTTTTTATTAATAATTGAATCTTATAAATAACAAATGAATATTTAAGCTATTTTGACAATGATTTAAATAAAATTGATGTATTTCAATTAAGCGTACAATTAATCAAAACAGAGGAAATCTGTAAAATTCAATGAAGAATAAAGGCAATATGCCAAACTCCTCTAAATAGGGCAGCTCACTAATCCGGACAAAAACCTTCAGCCTCCTGAGTGTCCGGCTCACCGTATATATGCTGAAGCGGGATAAACAACATGTCACCCTTCCAATCATATCCTTCAATAATTAATTTATGCTTACCAACTTACTTTATCCTCTTTCAGGAAATCCTCTATGTGCACCTAATACAACTGGCATCAGTTTATCGGTAACAGCATATGTAAAATATACTTGTATGTAGTTTATATAACTCCTTTTGGCTTTGTTACCAATTCAACTTTAGCACAAAATAGAAGAGTATACTATAAGAGCTTAATACATAACAGCTTATATCATTAATTAAATCTTTTTTTTTTTCATTTCAGAGCCAGCTGATACCACTAATCTGATGCCAGCCACCACATCCATGCCAGCTGTACACCCTGTAACCAGTCAACCCACAGATTCCACGCCCACTGGTACTATTGTTGAACTATTTTTACTAGCTCATTAAATTGATGACATATCTTAATTTATTAAACAAATAGGTAAAAGGGAACAGCCTAAATTGTTATGTACTCAAGTGAGAATAAGCAAACAGTACTTAGATGAACATTTTGGAAATCACTCAGCTCAACATATTATGGAGAAATGAAAGAACATAATTCAACAACTCCTAAACTACAGATAAATATTGGAACTTGTGGCTGATGAACTCCGTGTCATAGAAGCGTAAATGCTCTTTGAAATCTTGCTTTGTTTGCCATCAAACGAGATATCATCCTTGATATCATCATTGGTCTTGATAATTTAGTTACAGCTTATTCATTCGTCTCTATGTCTAATCTAGATGATTCATCTGGTCCATGCCGTGGTTTTGGTCTATTTTTTCGTCCTCCTCTATGTTCTATGAACCTGATGTCAAGTCATTTAATAACTCGATTTTAATTAAATACTGAAAAGTACATAACTGTCCGTGCGTTTTGCAAGGTCATATCTGTTTGTCTATCTGTTTGAACTACAGGGAAAAGCTAGCCAATCGCTCATTAACTCATACATTAAACATCAACTATATACAATGTTTAAAATAAGGGTTGTCAAAAGTGGTTGTAAACATTTTATAACATTTTATATGTTAAACCTTTTAAGGGGTTTCCAAAAGCACATTTTACGTTTTAATTAAACCTCTGGAAACCCTTATTGTATTATTAAAATGTTTATGACAAAATCAATTTTTTCCACCTTCATGAGATCTTAAAACCATTTTGGAATAATTTCAGAAATATTTTAATTTAATTAAATTTTTTTAAGAAAGCTACACTGATAGTGGACGAAGAAAGATTGTCCGTCTCACATCCGAAATTACCAAGTCCAGGTAGCTGTTTGTTCTCTGAATGTTAAATAACATGTTAGATGTTGTGATGGACTCGATTTAACAACACAATGTGAGATTTGCAGCATCGTTAAGAACCCTTTAATTTGTCAACAACATTTTGTACACTTATGTGGCATGTAAAGGAACCTTTGGAGAATCATTTCAGTAAATTTAAAAAAATATCTTATGCCGAAAATTGCCGATTTTGCATTTTCTACCATGTCTTAAGCCGCCATAAAATAGGCAGCGCGTGTAGGTAAGTCCCAATTTAAAAAAAAAAAATTCTTGTTTTCAACTCGCCATAAATTCTACAAATTTTATTTTTCAATAGTAATTGTTAACATTCAAGCAACTATTTTTTTTGTTTATTGTCTGTACTGTTTGGTTAAAATGAAAATGAAAGAAAAGGTTGCCGCTGTCAAATGGAACGACGGGCGTGAAGTCCCTACTGACCCATGGCCATCTTAAATCTGTTCAGGAATGACATAGTTAGCTTGTCACGTCTCACATTGTGTTTGTTAAAGCAAGTCTATTACAACATCAAACATGGTACTTAACATTCAGGGAATTAAAATAAAAAAGACTGCCTTTAATTACACAAGTAATATCGGATCTGAGACGGAGAATCTATCTTTGTCCAATGTAAGTGTAACTTGCATCAAAAGCACATTGTAGAAAACTCGATGCTTCAAAATCACTTGATAACATAGTCGGTGACTCTTTGGTATATCACAAGACCACCGTTAGTGTGGACATTAAAAGAAAGTATATATTTAAATATCCAAAAGTTTGTCTTCACAATTATATAGGTTTCATGTATGAAGGTATAGCTTAAAACCCTTTGTGGCAACGAAAAGATTTATTCAACTAGCAACTCTAGATTTTGAGGAAAACCCTCCTGAAAAACCCTTACAATAAACAGTGTACCCACTATAACTAAGGGACAAAATCGTTTAAAGGCCCAGGTCAGAATCACCTTAAAACCGTTGCTCTCGTATATCTATGTCACAATTATCTGAGCCAGGTAAACAGTACTTCATGGTTACACATTTTTGGGCAAAAAGCATGAAATGCAATAATAGAAGCCTTGATCTTAAAACTTGTTCATAGTTTTTTTTGTCATCCATAAGCATTTAATTAGTTTGATGTGGCAGTCGCCGATTCTTGCTCAATTTCCAGTCAATGAGAATAAGCGATATTTTACGGGACTGCTTATACCTGGGTCACATTTCATTCTAGAGATTTAATCCGCGACTCATTTCATATGCCTTTTATCTTCTGTAGAGCATATGATTCATTGGAGCTTGACCCTGAACATATTTTTTACCTGACGGCAAATTTTTATTATCTGATCATTTCTTTGTTATGCAAATGAATGTGATAACGTCAACCGTTACACTTTTTATCATCGTTCTGCGAGGATTGTTTCTTAGACATTACTGCCTAATTTTGAAGTTACAACTGTATCATTCTTGAAATCCGACAACATTGACGACTATTTTTACCATTTCCTAAAAACAGAGGTCATTTATTTTTATCCAATAGCATTTGATAAATTGTACTTTACAAATGCAAGCCTCGCCAAATATCAGCAATTTCCCGTAAAAAGAGGATATTTAAGATTCGGCATAAAGGATATCTATACAGGTCGCAATTTGTAGCATGTATAATGTATCACCATAATTGCAGGAAACGGGTTCTCGAAATCTATATTACATGTAATATCGTTTAAGCATTGACACATTTTTGAAAAGAATATTTAAACCAAGGACCAAGTGGCATATCTCTATGGTCACAAGGCCACCCTCGCCGGGTACCATGGTTATAAAGCAGGATTTTTTAAAGCATCTCTGACATTTTGTTTAAGTAGGTCTAGTTCTTTTTTGCATACCGCATCCGTTGTTTAGTTTTAGGTGATGCAAATATACTTTTTAAATGATTCTAAGCGGGATTAAATGCATAGACTTATAACAGGGTCATTTTTAATGCTAGAAATGTTTCGGAGCAAAAATCATAAAATGCTATAATAGAGGTCTCATTCAGAGGTGTAGGTTTTTTTTTGGTATCCACTAGCATCTAATAAAAAATTAGCTGTATTTTTTTGGTATCCACTAGCATCTAATAAAAAATTAGCTGTAAATCCTTTCCAGTTTCTCGTCATATTTCAATAGTAAACGGTACATTTTCTCCACTTATGAGTAGCCTTAATCCTAATGTTGCATGTTTCCCAGCCTTCCTTGCGCTTAAATCACGGATGCATGGCACAAACTCTTATATCTTCGTCGTTCAACAATACACCGCACAAAACAACAACAAAGCCACGTGTCAGTATGTTTCTCGTGCTGGTCTGCTCGCTTCGAAACGTGATTTATACTAGTCAGTTTCCGTTCAGTTTACGTAAAATGCTTATCCTTTTATGCAGTGCCTTGAAATGTTGCACTTCGTGAATGGTCTCTTAACAAAAAAAAGCACATTAAATGCAGTGTCTACATAAGTAAAATTACGTCAAGACGCGGAGCATTGCATGGATCGTTGACGTTTGACATCCTGACCTGTGGCTATGGTGTTGTTTCGCGCGGTGTGTTGTGGGGCCATATTGTAAGGGTATGTGCCATGCTCCGTGTGCGTAGCGCAAGGCAGCCTGGGAACCATGCTAGCGCAGCTGCAGCATCGACTGTTAGATGTTCAAAAGTAAAACAAAACTCTTAAGTAATTTCTTTCAGGTTTCAAAGCTGTTTGTCAAGGACGTTACAAACTTTTCAACAACCTTCGTCTGGGCTTTGAAGACTCATTTATGTCAGTTTATTCAGTAGTAACGAGTAAGTTTGCAGTTATTTTCGGCTTTAGCTTTCCTTTAAATCCTAAATATACAAAAAAATAAACAGTACCAATATAGCAATGGGTATGTTCCGTTCTAGCGAAAAACAAATTTCTGGACCACGCCCATTCATCATTACAAAGACAACGATGCGACAAGCTTCCTTTTCCATGGTCCTGTTATGTGACACCTTTGGCCTGCGTAATTTCAACATAGAAATACATCATAATATGCCTTATTACCTGCGCCAAGGGGCAGGTGTTATGTTTTTGCAAGCAATATCACACAGACATATACTCAGATACTGATACTGTTGAATTTTCTGTATAGCTCTGCAAAGATATAGGAGCAATTGATTCAATTTTTGGGGTGATCCGGATCCATGATTTTTTAGTAGAAAATGCTACTTTTCAGAAAATGCCACACTAGGGTAATGAGCTGCATTGGCGGAGGTCTGCGCACCCTAAGTGTTTTCTGGTTTTATTTTTACACAAACGGGCATTTCGGGCATTTCCCACTTTATCATACCCCCACGTTTCAACAACTCAATAGCAACAGCAAAAAAAAAATATTCAAAACAGCAGGAGATTTATGCTTGTACGCCTTGTTATAAGATGGAACCGCAGGTTTTGCTACTGAAATAAATTAATAACTTTTTATAAAATCATAGCAGTATATATATATATATATATATATATATATATATATATATATATATATATATATATATAAAATATTGAGCAGAGGAAGGTGTACGCCCATCGGTGTTCTGCTACCCATCATACCTGCTACGTCACTGCCCTTACCCTGCACGCTTTATTTCCTAACTTAGCACGGACATGTTTCTTCTTAGATGATCCGTTTTATATCAAGTGACCAGTGCTGAAACTATAAGATTCAAATTAAAAAAAAAATACATTTTCTAGATTACAGCTGCGCAAATTTGTTGATGATACTGGTTGTATAACGTAAATGATAAAACTCATTTGGGTCAGATTTATGCGGTGATCTTTGTGTTTAACCGGGTAGCAAACATAACCTGAGCATCTTGCAGTGATTCGCGTGGCAGGCTGCTGCTGTTGTTGCCTCTGGCTCCCGTTGGATGCGTGTATGGGCCATTCGGTCATGGTAACTGGATTAATAAGCTATATTATTGCTGTTTCTTCAAATTTGTTTGCTTCAGAACCTATAGCAAACTTTTTCACTGAATGAACCAGATTGCGGTCAAAGTTGGGGCTAGTGAGGTATCTGAGATATAAGTTTTGTTATTAATATATTATTGCATTTATTATTATATTATATATGTCTTAATCTATAAAACTGTAGTCTCGCTTCCCAGGGAACATGGTCTAGCTTCAGATTTACTTGTGTGTTCAGGAATTCTTAATAAAGGCGTGAGAGATAATCCTACTATGAAAAGAAAATTCAATAATAAAAAAATATATGAAATCCTGTCGAGTGTTCTTTTTCTAGATCAGAAGTATGCAGTTCTTAAATTTGGTTCAAGGTAAAACTATACGTATTTTCTATTTTTACAAAAAATGTTACGCTACGCTTTGTTATAAAATTAAATTTAAATTATTCGTTAAGGTTTTATAATGCTTCAGCGGCATTAACAACTTGTCTCCTTTTTTTATCATTTCCTTCAATAATTAATTTATGTTCACGACATAAATGACTGTATCCTCTTTAAGAAATTTCTCTAGGTGCACCTCAGACAATTAGTAAAATTTTCATTCGTTGCCAGCATATGTAAACTATACTTGTTTGCAGTTTACACAATTTCCTTTTGACTTTATTCCAAACTCAACTTTAGCACAAAATAGAAGAGTATTATAAAACAGCTTTATAAATGACAACTAATATTATTCACTAGATGCTGTTATTACATTTCAGAGCCAGCTGATACAACTGATCCGATGCCAACCAGCATATCCACGCCCGCTGTTCTGCCTGTAACCAGTCAACCAACAACAGCCATGCTTTCTGGTACTGTGATTGAACTATTATGTACAAACTCATTAAATTGATGACATATCTAAATTGATCAAGTTGTAGTACACAAATAAGGACGGACATAAATTGTTATGTCCTCAGTTGATAATAATCAAACAATACACAAGTTAAAATTCGGGTAATCATTCAGCATAACTTTATAACGAAGAAATGAAAGTACATAATTCAAAAACTCATAATCCACAGATATATATTTGATCTTATAGCCGATGGACTCCATGTCATAACACGTACATGCCCGGTAAAGTCTCGCTTTGATTGCCATCAAACGAGATGTCCGAGTGGGTTAAGATTGGTCTTTATGGTTAAACTCAGACTTATTCATTCATATCTCTGTCTAATCTAGATGATTCATCTGGTCCATGCCGTGGTGTTTTGGCCTGTTTGTTCGTCCTCTACTGTGATTTCTGATCCTGATGTCAAGTCTATGAATATTTAGATTAAATTGAAATACTGATACAGAACTGCCCGTGCAATATGCAGGGTCATATATGTTTGTCTATTTATTTGAACTACAGTAACAAGCTAGTCAATCTCTGATAAAATGATACTTTGAGTATATACAATGCTAAAAGTTAAATTTTTTTAAAGTGGTTGAAAAAGGGTTTTTAGCGTGTCCAAATATCGAAACCCTTTACAAATTCTCCGAGTTTTTTAAACATTTAATCTATGAAACCTTTTTCGGATTTTCTAAAGAAAACGTTTTAAAATACCCTTACGGTATTATCAAAATTGTTATGATCAAAATCCAATTTTTACACCTTTATGGGATCTTAAACCCTTTTGGAATAATTTCAGAAACCTTTTAATGGAATAAAATTTTATTGAAGCAAGCTATATTCAAACAGACGAAGAAAAAAGTATCCGTCTCAGAATCAATAGTTCTCAGTGCAGGCAGTTTTTTTTTTTTGTTCACTGTATGTAAAAAAAACATCGTTGATATTGTGATAGACTAGATTTAACAACACAATGTGGGATTTGCAACATCTTCTCGAACCATTTTAATTAGTCAAAAACATGTTGTAAACCTTTATGGTATGTTTAGAAACCTTTTTTGGGAATCATTAAACAATTTTTTTTTTAAATATCTTCGATACGGTATTTGTGTTCACCCTGTACTTAAGTCTTAAGCCGCTGTAAAATGGACAAAACGCAAATCTCTGGACCATACTTTCTCGTCATCCAAAAGACAACGATGGGACGGGCATGTTATGTGACACGTTGGGCCTACATATTAAAATATAAATACATCATAAATATTCCATATTACCTGTGCTAAGGAGCAGGTGTTATGTTTCTGCGGTATTCGTTTTCTTCTGTGTCTGTAAGCAATATTACACAGACACATATTTCAGTTCTGATAAAATTTTTGGTATAGCTGTGCAATGATATAGCAACAATTGTTTCAATTTTGGGGGTGATCCGGATCCATGATTTTTTTAGAAGAAACTCCTACCTCTCAGACAATGCCATACTAGGATAATGAGCTGCCTTGGCGGAGGTCTATGCTCTCTGAGTTTTTCTTTGTTTTATTTTTTACACAAACAGACATTTCCAAATCACCAATATTGTTTAGTGCGTTTAATTAACAGTCCAGCATTCGATGTACTTGGTGCTGGGCATTCGAGGGGTTACTCGCTCAGCTCTCTCTGATGATGACCCGGGTTCGATCTCCGGCGTGGATATGAGAGGGGGTTTTAGTTACCAGTCCAAGGTCTATGGTTTTCTCCGGGCCCTCTGGTTTACTCCACCTCCAGAGCCTACAGAACGTATTAGACATTATAACTAGCTGTACAATTGTAACTTGTACAATTAAAAGATAACTATTATTGATAGGAGATTCTAATATACGACGACAGGTAAACCTTGCCATTACGACATGAGATTTCGGAGATGATTATCCCCAGTTCAAGCTCGGCTATTTCTAGAAAAATCAAAATGATAAAATCTCGGGAGAACATCATATATTCTCTCAAATGTTTAAACAAGGCGTAATATCAGTGATAATACGGGGCAATAATCAACTGCCTGTAACTAGATCAAAGAGCATTCACGCCAAGGTGAGAGGTGACTTCATTAATTATCCACTGTATCATTCCCCAACGTGTCAACAACTTAATAGCAACAACAGAAATTAAATATTCAAAACAGCTGGAGATTTATGCTTGAACGCTTTATTATGAGATGGAACTACAGGTTTAGCAACTGAATCAAATGAATAACTCAGACTCAATTATGGCTATATTGAGTAATAGGAAGGTGTACGCCCCTCGGTGTTCGGCTACCCTGCTTTCCTGCTACTTCACTGCCCTAATCCTACACACTTTATTTCCTAACTTAGCACGGATGTATTTCTTCATAGATTATCCGTTTTATATCAAATGACCAGTTTTAAAACTATGATATTTAAATAAAAAAATGCATTTTCTATATTACAGCTGAGCAAAGTTGTAGATAATACTGGTTGATATTATTTTATTTGACGTTTATGATAATAGTCATTTGGGTCAGATCTTTGTGTTTGACCGGGCACTGTAGCAAACATAAACTGAGCATCGTGCAGTGCAGTAATTCACGTGGCAGGCTGTTGTTAACTCTGGCTCCCGTGAAATGGTCATGGTCAAGGAACATGGTTTAGCTACATATTAATACAAGCTGCACCCGCGGACAATCCACGGCTCTATCTGATGCATATTTTTGATATAAGCTGATAAGAACTAGACTACTCGTATTTAATCCTAAGGTTTTTGCAGGGACTTTTGTCATGTATTTCACTTATATGATATAAAGATTACTTTTGCCAGAATTCTCCAGGAGCACCCTCCCCGAAAATATCAACATAGAAAGAAATATTATTCTATTCGAGAAATCACACAAAAATAAATTTTGGAATGAGACATGAGGCATATGCAGAGTGTACGAATTTTTAAGTGGGAAGTTTTTTTTTCCGATAAACAACATAGGTCCGATAGCTTCATTGCTTGGAAATATCGTAGATATAACGATTGTATAAAGAGGCATTCTGTCGTGAAATTATATGAAAGATGCTTTGTATGGGTTGAAGCTCAGGCGACATCGTGATGTTTATTCAGTGTAGTAAGTTGAGAGTATAGTCTAAGGCATGTTAACAGACACATGCCTTATTTGTATATACATGCATATGTCGTTGAAGCCTCTTGTACGCGAAACGTTTAGCTGCCAGTGTGAGAAAGACAGGCCAAGAAAAATATATTCCTACAGTATTGAATTGTACTGAAATGGTGAAACCATTTTTTGCCATTATTAGATAAAATTAAGCAATTAATTAATATTTGGTCCAAAAGAGAATTAACACCACTTGGTTAGATCACAGTCATTTAATCTGACTCGATATCACAACTGCGGTACCAGTTGTCTGTTCTGCCTAAGCCTCCAGTGTCTTTTTTAAAAGAGGTTGAAAGTTAGCTTTTTAATTTTATATGGAATAACAAAATAGATAAAGTAAAAAGATTAACTTTGATAGCATCTAAAAATAATGGTGGTTTAGACATGGTTGACATATGGTCAAAATTACAGGCAACTAAAATTGCCTGGGTTAATAGATTGTTGAGCTCTGATTTGAAACAAGGATGGAGACAGCTAGTTGATTATAGTTTTAATAATTTGACTGAATATATATTTAAATGCAATGTAAATGCTGAAGATCTGGATCAACTCTATTTCTTTAAAAAGAATACTTTTTTTCTGGAAAGAAATTTTACACGACTGGTGTAAATTTAATTATCATACCCCAGACTCCACAAATGATTATTATTATTTACTAAAAATAGGTAGGCAAATGGTATTTAATAAAATCTGGTATAATGCAGGTATTGGATATATCCACAATTTAACAAAGAAAGTGAACAATTCTTATGTATTCTACACTCCTGGGGAAATGAGACAGACTTATGGCATTGATATAAAAATAATGATATATAATAGTATTATTCACTCAATACCAGCAAAATGGAAACAAGAAATAAGAAGCAATCAAGACGATTATACCTCAGTATTTAAAATTGATAACATTCTACAAATGACAACACCTGTAAAAACTGTATATATAAAACTTATAGAAAGGAGATATCTACACCCAGAAAATAGTATTTTATTATGGGATCAAGATATTGTGGATTGTGATAAAGATAGAGTACTCCAGGCTTTTAAAAACATATATTCAATATCTATATCAACAAAACTTCGATACTTTCAGTTTAAGATATTACATAGAATTCTTGCATTAAATCCATTTCTGGTAAAAGCTGGTATTAAAGAGCACGAGTACTGTTCCTTTTGTAAATAAGGGAAGGAGACATTGTTACACTTTTTTGGATGACTGTAGTTTTGTGAAACAGTTATGGCATGATGTATGTAAGTGGTTAAGGAATTTGGATCTTCAAATCACCCTTTCACATACAGTGATACTTCTTAATGTAAGTACTGATCAGTTGGTGGATAAAGTTATATTGATTGTAAAGTATTATATATATATTACAAAATGCAAAGAAGAATCGTTGTGTATAAACAGTGCAGTCAAACTGATTAAGAATTATTACTCTGTCGAAAAACAGGTGACAATATCTAAAGGAAAGCTTTTAAAACATGAAACCATCTGGACCAGACTAAAAATGATTGTGGGTTCAGAAAATTAAATTAAAAATTAATAATACTTTGAATTTTGCATGTGAACTGACCATTGTGGTCAGATTTAGTTTATTTTATTAATGTCTGCCATATGCTACATACCTACTGACACATTTTTTATGCAATATACTTAATATCATGCATATTTCATTATATTATAAGTATGTTAAAAATTATTTGCATGGTGATTAAAGATATTCTTCATGTTTGTTAATGTTCATGTCACCTTGTTATATATTGTCTATTTTTATATGTTATTGTGTATATATGTATGTATGTTTTCTTTGTAATAAAAAAAAATGCAAAATATACAGATTTTGCTGAAAATTTGTAGAGGGGTAGAGTAAAACTGCATCCGTAATCCATTACATTTTTGAAGGTAATCGGAATCACCATAATATATTTTTTCATAATTACCATAATCACTATTCAACAAAGGAAGAATTATAAGGGACTATTCCTTTGTCCCCGAGTAGAAGCCGCCCATTCGTATGCAGTTTTTCTGCCACTCGCCTGGTGAACCTGTTTTTCTGGACCAGGACAATGTTTTACATGAAACGTGAACGTATGAACGAACGATTGATTAGTAGATTCCATGAGGGCTTTCAATTCCCCAAAAGATTGAGGACCCGTAGAAGTGTATGCAATCCCTCCCCCCCCCCCCCTCCCTCCCCTCCAGGGCTTCCTATTAAAAATACTTTTTTTTTCAAACAACCCATAAATCGGCCGAACTATTAAAACCATGGTTACCATGGAAAGATACATCTGAATGTATAAAATTCAACATACCTGTAAATCAATACAACGGTGATCGTGTAAAGGATCTCAACTGTTTGTGTCTACTCAACAGAAAAGTGATCCTTATTAAAAGATTCATGTGGACATGTGTTCCGCGCTTGAATTTAAGATCTTTACTTCCTTTTGACAGATTAAAATTCCTTAACAGAATATATTATGAAAAGGGGGTTCAGTGGGGATAACAGATCACCTCCTGAAAAAGCGTGACAGGCGAATAATGTTTTGCCGACCATTTGTAGGGGGTTAGGATAAAGACATATCAATGGTGCATTTCATTTGGAGGTAATAAGAATCACCACAATATATATTTTCTTTTTAAAAAGAACTAACTTCATAAAACACATGACTTGGCCGAACTTTTGAAAACGTGGTTATCATGGAAAGATATTTTTGATTGAATAAAAATTAAAATACCTGTAAACCATAAAAATCTGTCAAACGGTGGTCACATCACTGGACTCAGTGCCAAGTGTTGACCTAACTGAAAAGCCCCCGCACTGAAAGCGGAGTCATGTGGTCCTTGGATTTATAGCCTTGACTTCCTTTGAGAGAGAAAAAATCCTTTAGTGGCGTTACAATGGATATGGGGTAAAATGGGGATTAGAGTGGACCCGCGTGACCATGTATTGCACGGAAAGGCCTTTTGCCCAGGACACGCGCGCTGGCCACGGTCTTAACAGGGCAGTGAAAAATCCCGACGCGCCTCCTGAAAAAGCGTCACAGGCGTGGAGGACCTTGCAGCACAAAATAAATAGGGGCACCTAATGCGGAAATATTAAAATGATTAATTATTTATCTTAATAGGGCATAATCCCGCAAAATAAAACAAACTTGTCCTAGAAGAGCACACAACCAATAAGTCTGCCGAATTTGGAGTATCAAATCAGAACGAAAGCAGGTAAACCGTGGTCTAGAAAAACTAAACTCCTTATTAATTATATAGATATATAAATAGGCCTAAGAAATAATCCTATTATTAAAAAAATACAATTATAGAGAAAATATGAAATCCAGTCGGAAAATTACTTTAAATGGTGTAGTTTGTTACGAAGACAATTTATTCAGGGGAAAATTCTGGGCCAATCCGGGATTCGAACCCATGTGGTGGCGCACAAGACTGGCGTACCAACCGCTTCGCTAGAAAAACAAACTTCACTAGCGAGACAGTTCGATTCGCTTTAATGATACCCCGTAACAAGTTTCACTAAGTAATAATTTGTCTAGTTCAGAACAATGTGATTCTTAAAGGTAAAACTAATCTTATAAAATCTTATTTTTGTATTATCTATTTTTACAATAAAATGTAAGGCTACGCTTTGTTATATAATTCAAATTTAATAATACGTTTAGGACTAATTTTTAAAAGTAACTTCTGGCTGCCTCTCTCACTCCAACTTTCAGGACCATTTTTTTTTTTACTCGATCCGCACTTAAATTCACGATAAACTCCTTGATATAAGTATGAAAAAATGAGCAGTGATTAGGGGAAATGCACTTGGACTTCCTTCAAGTTTGATATGTTATGTTTGTACTCACTTGTCAGCACCTTGGTGAGAGGATCATGTCTTTCAGTGTGACGATGCTGATTCAATGTTGCTCATATTTGTTGCATCCTATTTTATAATTCATGATGATGGGCGGATCTGGTTATTCATGTCTTTTCTCAGCGGCTATGAGCCCAATTGCCGTCAGACTAAGCAAAAAGATTAACGCTTAGTTTCTCTGCATGGAATATTTCCGTGTTGCATTTCCGTGCCCTTATCATGACCTTGAACTTCGAAATCCTTTACGTGCCGCCATCCTTTGTACGAATTAAAACCTGGATGTCGCGAGGCAGGCAGATTTAAACAATGTTTATTATTAAACTCTTTGCAGCATACGGTGCTCGATTATCATCCCATGAAATGTTATGTCTAATTTGTGGTAAACTCTATACGCGGCCAATCTTGCATATGGTCTTGGTATGTAATGGAGACCTTATAGATGGTGATGTTATCCATTTTGCTGTGTTCCTTAATAATTTGGAGGATATAGATCTTGTACAACTTATCCTTCCGGTCCAGACCGCTTTATATACTAAATTGTTAGAGGTTAATGCTGAACAGGTGATTTTATAGATTCATGGTCAACCTATATATTTCTTGCTCTGAACAAGAGTATATTAAAAGAAACTCTTTAATGCGTATCATGTATTTGCAAATATATATATATATATATATATATATATATATATATATATATATATAATGAAATCACGTTGTGTTGATCTAGCTTAAGTCAAATTCCCCGCTTATGTTGAAGTCACAGACTAATGATTCCGGATAACTCTAGTTAAATTATTACCAAATAAAACCCGCTTGTGTCGAACCTCGGATGTATCGAAGTTTTCCGCTTCGACACAACGAGATTTCACTGTGTATATATATATTCTCAGATTAACAGTAAAGGGTCATTTCTTTAACGTCTGATTAAAGAATTCTTATCCCGGCCCTGCTGTGATGTTTTAATCTGTATTTATCACCGTGCATCAACACATAAAAAGAACAATTCCTATACATATAGTACATTAAATAGATGCTCCTGTATCTACTCTATTTATTATACTATATTCGCATTTGATTGAGTTTTCAATTTTCAAATCGCACTAAACAACTGTATCACAATTCAGCTTATGTCAAGCCGCAGCCATCCCATCCAGCAAATTCCTTTATGGTAAAATTAATTACAAAGATTTTGACTTTGAAATTGTTATTAAAAAATTTAATCTAGGTCTTGATATTGCCGTATGGATTATAATATTACATTTATTGTACGGTTATCGTGTAAGTGATAATCGGTTTTATAATATATTTGAAGAAATATTTGCAATGAAAATTATGAAGAATAAAACCACAATAGTAAGGCCTGACTACGATTTTGTTTTAATAATTGGACCTGAACCCGTGGACCGGTTCACTTGCTGGACCGGACCTCCCCAGTGTGCACAGAAACGTTGATTCAACGTTAATTTAACGATGTTCTTCAACGTTGATTCACCGGTCGAAGTATGGTTGATAATGAGAATTAAATCAACCTTGCCATATCAACGTTGATACAACGTTAATGAAACAACGTTAATAGATAGTTGAAATAGGAGTCGATTCAACGTTGGCATATTAACGTTGAATCAACTTGAAGAACTGACGTTGGCGTTGCGGTAGTGGCAGAGTCGCTCCAGTGTTTTACCCATGTATCCTATCCATGGACGCGGGTTGCCGCGCTGGGTGCCGAGCGGCGAAAATAATGCGCGGCGCAAATCGCACATGTAGCGATTTATGCGAAACGCGTTCAACGCTCCGCCAGGCGAAACCTTCATCAGGCTTTATTTTACAGGGAAACATGGCTGCTGCATCAGAACTCCACCGTGGCGTATTGCAGAAAAATCGCGCTCATTGAAAAGCAGCCTTATCGGGCTGTCCCACTTGGGAGACTTTTTAGACGACTGCTTTGATCGTCATATTAAAAAAAATATATCAACCACAAATCAACGTTTAGGCGACATAATATTCAACAAGTAATCAATGTTGCCAGAATAACATTAAATCAACGTTGAAAAACATGTTGCTCAATGTAGGTACGTTATTTCAACTAATTATCAACGTTGATTAAAAGTATAATGCCCGCTGGATCAAGTCCCCGCCTCTAATTATCTGTCTATTAAATGATGTTTTACAGACGTAACTTGTCCTGATGGATTCGGGTACACACTCGAGACCAAAGCGATTACATCATGTTATAAGTTCGAACTTGACAAGCAGAGGTCATGGCATGATGCACATGCCCACTGTGCGAGTCAGGGAGGTAACCTCGTAACTATAGAAACCAGGGAGGAAATGTACCACCTTGATAGTGTCATCAGGAGTGATAACAACCTGCTGGATAAATGTAAGTATTACAACAGTTAACAAAACTGATAAAGACATTTCAGAGATCTATGAGCGGCATACTTGTAGTATTTCTTAACTCTTTCTGTTGCTTTAACAGAAATTTCATTGACCGGAGTCAGTGTGCATGATAGTCATGTTAACGTTTGTACTTGATTCTACTTGTGTGCAGCCATGAAAAAATATTATAATAATATTTGGTAAATTGTTAAAAAAAACGCCAAGTATAATACAGTCGGTATTAAAAAAAGGGTCAATGCAGGTGGCGCTACCAATACCTGAATTTCATATATTACTCATGTGACCAACACCGGCATAAAATTTGGTGATGATAGCTCTGGCCGTTTCTGAGATTGTCATTTTAGTATGCTTTTTTTTGGACAGTTAGCTAAGTTTAACTTCCTGTAACTCAGCCAAAATTCGCCGAACTTGAACTATTCGAACATACTTGAGAGAGATGGTATAAAAGATTATTTCTGTGAAATATTGAACAATTTGGCTCGACTGTTTCTTCGGAGAAGATTTTTGAAGGTTTTTTAGCTTTTTCTCTATAAAATCTAAGAAAATGCAGAGTTTTTTAGATGGCTAATTTTTTGCATTAAATTTCATGATACTAGCTCCAGTTGTTTTCGAAATAGTATGGGTTAACGACGACGACAGACGATGCCAAACCATTGCATTACCTCACAAGGTCGCTAAAAATTACTACAGATGCATATTGAATGCAAAATTATAATACAGATACATCTCACTGATGGCAAAATCTTGAATAAAGTTGATTATGGATACCAATTATATATAATTTATGTACAGTCGTCTTTATATACCCACAGAGAGCTGTATACCTGTGATTGTAAACATTGCCTGGCATGAGGAATATCTAAAATCATAAATCTACATTTTTTAAAAGCTTTTAAAAAACATTCTTGTTAATATTAACCATAGATTACCTGAAATCTAAATGTCTAGAGGCAAGATGTAATGGATGCTGATAAACTGGTACCAGGCTAGATGTATCTGCTTCACACAGCTAACATATATGGTAAAATGCCTCAATTCAATCTTTATAATTCAGCCAAAATTCATTCTATTGAACCATAAAAGACAATTATTATAAGAATTATTCAGAGGATTATACCTGTAAAATATTTAACAAATTGGCCTCAGTGGCGTCAGTCAAAAAACGTTTTGCAGGTTTACAACTCATATGGTAAAATACAGCAAAATGGCCAAGTTAAGCTTCCCATAACTCGGCCAAAAATACTGAACCAAAACCATTTGAACACACTTAAATTATCAACATCTAATGATAATTAATATATGAGATTTAAGAATTTGGCCCAGTGGTTTTTGAGAAAAAGTTCTTTGTAGCCACTGAACTAAAATGGGCTGTTTGGCATATGACTAAATTTAGCTTCCCATAACTCAGCCAAAAGTCACTGAACTGAGACCATTTGAACAAACTTCAGAAAGCACTACCCTGGGATCATTTCTGTGCGATATTAACAATTTGGCCATATTGTTTCAGAGTAGAAGTTTTTTGTAGCAGTCAGTATGATACGGGCACTGATGACCCCCGTACAAAAAAGGCTGATGCAGGTGGCGCCACCAATACCTCAATTTCAGATATGACTCATGTGACCAACATTGGCATACAATTTGGTGATGATAGCTCCAGCCATTTCTGAGAATGTAATTTGAGTATGCTTTTTTTGGACAGATGACTAAGTTCAACTTCCTGTAACTCAGCCAAAAATCAACGAACTTAAAGCAATCGAAAAGGAATCATTTCTGTGAAATATTGGCTTAACAGTTTCGGAGAAAAAGATTTTTAAAGCTTTTTCCTTATAAAATCTAAGAAAATGCAATTAGCCACAAAATAAGCAAAATCCGATAGAGTTTTTTAGTTGACTGATTTTTTGCATAAAATTTCGTGATGCTAACTTGCCGTTTTCAAGATAGTATAGGTTAACGTACAGACGACGGACGCCGGACGACGCCACACCATCGCATAAGCTCACAGGTTCGCTAAAAAAGAAGACAAAACGTGTCATAAAAATCAAAGTTTAATAGGAATCTTGCTAAACCTTTGACACATTCATGTAATCGTTAAGCTGTCAGCCATTTTGCAGCATCGCTTTATATAGATAACATACACGAACAGGTAAATGCACAGTAATTCTCTATTTCTTGAGTTGAAAGAAATAAAATGTTTTATGATAAATCGAAATCCTTAAAATCGAATTAAACCTTTGACTATATTTGATATATTCAGGTGATCGGTAAGCTGTCAGCCATTGGCACTGAGATCCTTTTTTTATTAATAATAAATGCAACAGGTGAATATACAGTATTTTTCCGTAGAAGGTGTAGAAATAATAAATAAATAAAATATATAAACTAATGAATTGAAGCATTATTAAATGAAAAATTACAAAACAGATAATTCAGATTCATCTGAATAATACGAGAAACGCACGCAAGCCATCCGTTGCGCTCCATAAGCAGCCGCTACGCTACGCTCAACTATTTGCTTTACTACCCGCTGCATTAAACCACGGTTGCCGGTCAGGTTTGGCCACCAAGCAGGGCTGTCTCTGTGGAATTCCCCCCTGCGTTATATTTAACCAAACACATTGCAGGTATCACCAGCACAAACGGATGTTCTTCGAGGTACAGGTCACTTTAAACTGCTGTGGAAAGCGCTTAGTAGCACAGACTTTTTTCACCCCTATTGGAATACACACGATGCAATCGTCATCTTTCAACACAGTCTGTATATTGACTTGCCTGAGGTCAGTTATCCCCCACTGTCTGCTTATTTCCTGTATTGCGTGCTACACGAGCTTGCCACCGGCATAGCGGTTTGTTTACACGCTAAGCCAATCAGATTTCTTCTACCAGTTCTGCAGATTAGTTTTAAACGCAGATTTAACTTTATCCAGCGCAAACTGACTGGGTGTTGCCAAACCTGAAAAATCCTGCTATTTCTCACAGCGTGCTAGTGGAAGGTCACCGGAATGGGAGGTAACGCGCTGTGTTAAGTGCACAGCCATCCGATGGCAATTCATAGTATTATAGTGACGGTTAAAACCTTGATGATGAACACCCCGTTTATTGGATTACCCCGCTTAAATGAATATTATTGGTTGGCAAATACGATATCGGGACCGACTGTATTTACAGAGCATCAAAAGCCATGTATCTGATAAACCTGTAATGAATTAGTTGGATAATAATAATTAAAGATTGAGAGCACAAAATGAAATATGTTTAGAATGAAAAACTAAATGAGCCGTAGCTGTAAAGGCTATAAGAATAATGGTGCTTTGAAGTTTTATTATATTTTATCATTTATTTTCACAAAAGGTGTAACAATTATACAATCATATACAAAGTCGGCGGATCATATTTTATATTGGAGAGGGGCTCAGTTTTACGGCTTCCATTTTAGCCGTATATAGGAGAATGCATGTTGATCGTAACCATGTTCTTATTTGTATCCATGTCCGGCCGCATACAAGGAAAACCCTGCACATAGGAAAACGTTTTGGTATGGTAGCCATTTTGTTCCGGTGGTTTTGTACATTACATAATATAAACACAACTATAGAATGAATGTGATAGCTCTCTCTTCTCCATGCATGCCGCGAAAAACCATATAGACATTTACAGTGTTAAATATAGTAAATATAAAGTGAAATAATATTAGCATATTAATTAAATATACTTGACAGCTTGCTTCTTTTGGCACATGGCTAGGGGTATTTCTTAAAATTCACGTCATAAATACCGATACAGAGCCGTATCCGGCGACGGATTGGGAACAGTATCGACACATTTAAAAAAGTTGCCTTTTTCCGTATCCTTGTCCGTCTCCATACAAGTGAAAACATTTCATTATGGGCTTATTTCAGCCGTTTAACTGCCTGGACATGAAGAAACACAGCGTATAAGCCGCAGTGTTTCATTATTGGTATCATTAGAACGTAGCACTGCAAAATAAACGGTTACAAAGTACGATTTAAATAAAGCCGATTTAGCCCAGTGCTGAAACCTCTCTTCCCCCCCCCCCCCCCTCTCTCTCTCTCTCTCTCTCTCTCCGATTGCTGTCTTGTACGAAATTGACGCTCATTGTTGCGGATTTGAAATTGTCTAGAAATATAATATACATTATATTTTATAAAATGAATGCAAAGGACAATATTATTGTTATCATTATTATTATTAATATTATTATTATTATTATCATCGTAATATTAATCTTTGCTAGATACATGTGGTAAATCGTGCATGCTATGTATGTTCCACAATATAAATATATATATATATATATATATATGGTCATTCCAATAAAAAATTTGCTGTTTAAATAAATATAAACCGCACAGGTTAGCGACCGTCCGCGGTGAGGGATGATTGTTCCGCATTTATTTATTACGACATATTCTTCAGGTCCGTTATACTTTTACCAGGTGATTATTTATTGTTTTTTATAGACTGCCAATATGACCTGATGCAGAAAAGGCTCTAGTGAAATCATTCGTAATATTAAAAAAATCCATTTAAGGCAAGGGGTTAGGGTTTTCATTGAGTCATTTATTGTTGTTGACATCATATTTATATTCATATTTATAGAAGATGAAGACTGAAATTTGGAGTGGCCCCTTCATCTATGAATAAAACATTGATCATTATATGTGGCCCCATCTCACGCGATATTCAACCAGACAACCAACAAATATATGCTGCCTTATTGTTTTAGTTTCAAATCCTACTTTACTTAAGGACTTCTGTGAAATCTGGAAGTCAAGTTCACGCTTGTCTTATCAAGATATAATAACGCTACAAACACAGCTCATCACAACAGAAAGCGACAACTTGTCTGTGATCATGCCCCTGTGAAATAAACAACATCCAGGCACTCGGAAAACTGAGGCTTCCGTGTCAGTTTAAAGTGATATTATTTTACACTGACTTCTCTGGCATGTTGCTGCATGATGTCACAGTCTGTTACCTGGTGTTTACATTCAGTACGAGATGATCATGTACAAAACTTATGAAATACACTACTCTCCCCACTTTCAACTCATTCGTCCACCCCCTGCCCCCTCCATAAAGAAAAACACGATAAAAGTTCATGAAAAATTTTACACCCACTTTATTCTCTGTGACCAATGGTGAGCGAACCCTCAACCCTCGACTCAACTGCTTATGTGAAATTTATACTTTTTTTCAGTTTCTTAGTATAGTACTATGTTGGAGTATATAATTCTCAATACAACCGATCTCTTGGTATCTTCAGGGTTTTGGAGCTCAGGTACCGACGAAGATGTAGAAGGCGTGTGGAGGTGGGAATCAACCGGAGCCCCGGTAAACGAAAACCTGCCGGATTATTACCAGGTGAAGGCTAGCAATATGCTGAACTGTTTATATATGTCCTGGGCTAAAACGTTCAACATCTGGGATAATGGTGACTGTGACTGGAACAACTTCCCACTTTGCGAAGTATCACTCGGGTAGTTGTTAACTAATAATCAAACGTTTCCTTGGAATTTTCTAGTATTTTCTCGGGGCCTTGTTGTTTCTCCCTTCTCACTTCATTTATTTTGGTTTTTACATGAAAGTATTCTCTTGTGTTGTTAATCCGTACAAAAATAAGAACTCTTTAAAACAAAAACGAGACCCCAAGTTTTGTCAGCTAGAATAATTCCTGGATACTAGATCCAGTACTTTTGACAGGCAAAACAAAAAGTCTAAGTGTGTGTATATATATTATGGAACCAAGGTGAAATAAATAAAACCAATATCAGCTTGTTTCATTGAAAAAGGGCATAGCACTAATTTCCCTATATGGAAGTTTGCAGAAGCTTACTTAAGTCTCACAAATATTGTTTTACATATGCAAGGTTACTATTTTACTTAATAATATTTAATCGTGCATGTTGTTAATCCCTGTTGCATGTAATTATACTGTTTGTAAGAAATATGTATACACGTTTGTTGGTTTATCATGATACCATGTATATTGCTTGTACATGTGCCATGTTTGTGGATAGCATGTCCTTACTTCTGCAACATTGAATCATGCATTCCTTTAGGGCGGACTTTCAAATATGGGGTGGGGTGGGGTGGTCAGATAGTGAGGTCGTATAGGCAGTCGAGGAGAGCATGTGGGTGGATGTGCCCCTGTAATGGTGTAGAAATGTGTAAGATGATTGTGTAAGCTGTAACAATACATGCAGTCACGGACAGTTTTACCTTTATATCGGTAATAGGCCTGAGCGTGTATTGTTCTAATTTACGGGAATTAAGATGAAAAATTTTTTACTCATATTGTTATTATGAAATGTGCCTGTATTGTGAATTCGGTGTTTCAAATTATCAAGAATAATATTATTGAAACTTATAATTACTTGTACAAATAATCCCGAGGTAAATTCATACAATATATATATATATATATATATATATATATATATATATATATATATATATCAAAACATGCTAAGTCTTAATAATTCCATTATATTTACACAAACATTAATTTGGTAATTTAGTAATACAACTCACTCTGCGGACCAGAGATGTGAGATGAGAGATGACAAAACAAGGTGAATTTAACCAGTTGTTTGTTACTAAATACCTGTCTGAATAAAATGTCCAATCAAAACTTAACTCATACATAAATATAACTATTTTTCTCTCTTGATTAGCTAAACATGCATGCGCTACACTGCGCATGCTTATTTATGATTTGCACTACAGCTTATGTTGTTTCACAAATTCAATTGTAATGCATCAATAAAGTGTTAAATGAAAGACCTCTTTTTTGTTTATCTTAATAATGGTTGTGAAACTCCCTTTGAAAGATTTAAGATAGCTTAATCTTCACAGATAGAGCGCAAACCCCAACCAACGCTTGCACCGACGTCAAGATCTTCCCCATAATTTAATCTACCCATTGTCCATCATATCACATTAATTCATTTAAATCTATTGAATATATTGTATTTTATTGACAACAAATACAAACAACGAAATAGGAAAATGCCTACATTTACCATCAGTGTGTCTTAAACCTGCCCGAACAAAGAGCTTTCAGTAAAATGAAGTTTTAAACCCATGTAAAGAAACCTTTCTCTTCCAAACAGCTGATCATACTACTGTCCATATTCGTTTCTATATCCTGGTCCCTCTTCAATAAATTTGAAAGACATTCCATACATATCTCTAAACATTTGCTCATATTCCCCATAGGGAATAGGGCATCTCTGGTTATCAGGTGTAACAGTATGTCAACCTGGAACTCCAGTTCATTATGTCGTCTTTAGAAACTAGATGGTAAAATGTAATTTATAAGCATTTCTGTAGAGCGAGCATTTCACAAGTATACGTCAAATTTGTTCCATATATCCACATTAATCCTGCATATATATAAAACATGCTGTACCCCTTACAGATTGGTGAATAGCTTACTCAATCTGAGGTTCTGGCTTTTATCATTGTTTTGAGGTGGAGAGGGATGGGGGGGGGGGGGGGGGGGGGGGAGCATTATTCCTAGCTACGCCATATATTCCGATTATCTGAATAAGTAGTAAATATTGGTATTATAAAATATTATCCCTGATCGATCCTAAATAATATTACCAGTTCTTGGTTTATTCTCTGATATCATCTGATTCGGATCGAAATCTGAATGGTCAAGGGTTTTACTATCTCTGACGTATATCTACCAGCGGTAACCTAGCAGTAAGCATATAAGGAACTTAGAATGTCTTTGGTCCCCGGGAAAAACCTAGCGGGGTCGATGTACGTGCCTTTCCAAAGACAGCGTGTTTTCCCACCCGGACACCCGTGGCAATCCGATCGATTTCAGTTCCATTTCGAATTCGTCAGACAATCTGAAATTTCGTTGCTGTTCAATGTTTTTTTTAAATTGTGTCATGACGTATTCCAGGGTCATATCTCTTTGATCAACCATTTGGTGTTGAAAGCTTTGTTGTTAAGGGTAGAAGACACCATGTTCACTTGCATGTAAGTGTTGTCGGGTTTGCCCTGTTTCCATTCATCCATGAGCGGTTCGAAAAGGCTGTACATGGCGTCGTAGGTTTCATACCGTCCAGGGTTTCTAAATCAGGCGGGATTTTAAACGCCAGGCCTTTTTTCTAAACCTAGAAAAAAAATTTTCGCGCCTGGACGCGACGGTGTAAGGCTTACGCCGCCGCGACATGACTGAAACGCGCGGCGGCCCCCTGTGAGGCTTTAAATACCTGGTCTTGGTTTTAACCCGGGGTTTCCGGTGCCGGTGGGCTTTCCCCGAGTTTTCCCTCGGGTTTTACCGGCTGACTTGGTTTTTCCCAGGTATTTCCGGGAGGCTGTTTTTTTTTATCGAGGAATTCCCAAAAGTCCGGGGTTTCCCGGGAAATTCCGAGGTGTTAGGGTTTTCCCAGGTTTTCCCACAGGGTTGGGTTTTTCCGACCGGGGGAGCATATAAACCCCGGCCGGCGGGGGAATCGGCGCACACATTTTGAGCACCATGTCCAGCGATGAAGAACAGTACGACCAGTACGGCCGAGAACTGAGGCACCCCCCTTTGCTGCATCGGACGTAAAGAGATTCGGGTTGTGAGACAAACACAAACGCGGGGGACGATGTCAGACGAAAATCCCCTCCCTTGGGACAAAAATCCCCTCCCGTTGTGGCCGGTGAGGAAGATCTGGGTGAACGGGCAGATGAAAATTGTAGTGGAAAAAGAGTTCGAGCGGAAGTGGAAAGCGGCGTGGATGAAAGCGATCCTGAAAGATCCGTACCTGAAAAAAACTAATAGGGGTGAAAAAGGGATGAACGGGGAGACGCGTGCATAGCATGGAAGAAGACATGGAAAGGGCCAGGGAATAGACTCGGTCGTCCCATATGATACCCAGCCCTTTAGACGGGTTGTTCAGAAACAGTTTCAGAAAAGGTCTCCGGCCCGTCCTCGAGCCCAGGGTTACCCCTCCGGCCTCGGACGCGGGGGAGCCGTCGGATTTCTGCGATTATGAATTCGGGGACTCGCCGGCCCTCCTGGACGGCCGTTACTGGTCCAATCCCGTGTTCAAGAAACACAAAGACAAAATGAAACACGTCCTAGACGGGTTGGATTCGCGGGCCGAGGTCTTGGTGAGCAAGGCTTACTGCAGGACGCCGGAGGACCGTGTGGAAAAGAAAGTGTACCTCATGAAAGACGTGGCGGAAGCGAGAATTTCGGGCAAATCGACAAAGAAAGTTTCATATACTGGAAACCGCGCGAGGTGCGCGAAGACCCGTGCATGTTCCTGAACTAACTGAACGGCGTCAAGCTGCAGTTCAAAACCAAACCAGACCCCTGGGCAAAGTACTGGAAAGCCAGGCCGGAAGTGGCCTACTGGATCACCGACACGTTTGTCATCATACGGCAGGACGAAGCCAAAGTGGACCTGCGGGACGGGGCGGTGCACGGCCTGACCCACACCACCTACCGGTTTTTCTTGGCCGAGTACAGGGGCGGGTACAGCAATCAGCCCCGGCGCCCGTGGAAAACATGTGCCTGGAAAAATGCGTGGCCAAGTACCTGCTGGGGGCTAAAGCCATGACCGTGTTGAGCCGGGCGCTGGAAAACAACTACGAGACCCCGCCACTGCCGTGCCAGGATAACCCTTACTCCCAGAGCGACACCTGGGTGGAGTACGATAATATATTAGAGGGGTATGGGGACAGGTACATGTGGTGTTTCTCCCGGGATTACAACGTCTTCGTGTTCAAACACCTGAAATTCAACGGCTCAGGCCGTACCCCCGGCAGAAACGGTACTTCAGAGTAAAACATGCAGATTTTGATCGAGGCCATCAGCACAGACACAGACACCAGCGACGACCTGTTCATGATGTTGCTGTGCATTACCAGGGACCTGAGCATGGTGGTATCCCAGACCCCCAGACGCAAGTACATCCAGTTCGGGTGCATCTCAGTCGAACAGTTTTACAACAACGCCAAGGTAAAGACGGCCCCGCCCCATTTTGACCAGCTGTCCTGGGCGTGAGCAGGTTTGTGCGTGTGTGTGCATGCGCCTGGGGGTTTTTACCGGGGTCTTCCTGTTGACACACAGTGACTTTCGTTTCAGTGTTCTGGCCTTGTTATTGTTGTTTTGATGATTCCCGCACATGCGCATTGGGTTTATCCCCTGTTCTTCCTGTTTAGAATAAAAGTGTGTTCACAGACATGCGCAGTGTTGGTTTTTGTTGGAAGTGACGTCTGTGCTGTGTGACGTGTCGTGTGGATGTGCACGTGGGGTCACTCGTGGTTCACTCGTGGCCCAGGGTCCTTGACAGTAACCCAGGATTCACGCGTACTCGGGCGGCGGGTACACTCGTACCCGGTCGGGACGGGCAGGGTACTTCGATGATGTAATACAATGTGCACGTTTCCAGCGTCGGTGGTACCGAAAGTTTACAGAGGTAGTCCGGGCCCGGAGTCGACCCTCCCCGCTGGGTTAAGCATTGCCCGGGTTGTACGTGCCGTCCCCCAGACCTAATGGTGCAACCCAGCGTCCGTTATGCCGACCCTATGCGGGACACGGGTATAAAACCTTGGGTCATCCCTTAGACCGCACAGTCTGCACTTTGCAAAATGCTTCTTCTGACTGCGTGGCTTATCACACAAGCAATATGGAAAGTATGGGGAGTGTTGCGAGGAGGAGAGAGGAGAGGGAGAGAGACAGGGAAGAGAGAAGAAGAGGCAGGGAGGACAGAAGAAGAGAGGGGAGGCCAAACGGGAGACCGATGGTGGGCGGTCTGCAGTCGACAGACAACATACAAAACCAGGGCCGCGCCACATCCGGCTCATGTTCCAGATCCAGGTCACCACTACCAACTACCCACAACCGTGGAAGAACTCCTACTCAAAGAAATGCAGAAAGAGGAGAATTCGGCACCGGCGGTAGGTTTGACAGTCCCCCCGTCTCCCCCGACCGTTCCCTACCCGCCTCCCCTGGCCGCTCCCTACCCACCTCCCCCGACCGTTCCCTACCCGCCCTGTCCCCCTTCACTGAGAAAGTATGTTCCCCCCAGTTACCAAGGTTCCACGATTTCCCCCCAGAACCCCCAGCATGTTCAGTTTACCCCACACCACGCCCAGTCACAAGACATACGCCACCCGCCAGCCCCCAACCTTCCAACCGCACTCCCACCCGTCCCCCCGTCTGACTTCTACCCCGCCCCCGTCATACTGCCGCCGGTGCAACCAGGTATAAACAAGACCCAATTGTCATTACGGAGGACCCTTTCGACATACTGGAAGTCGAGTTGTATGGAAGAGCGAGACGAGAGGAGGAAAAGGAGGGGGAGAGAGATCAGAGAGGAGGAGGAGGAGGTGAGAAACTATTTATTGAAGGGGAGGAGGAAGAGGGAATGGGAGAAAATAAAAGCATGTATGAAAAAAAAAATGAACCTGACGGAGGAAGAGAAGTATATTATTTTGAGGGGGGAGCATTAATAGTAGAGGGGTTGGAGAGGGGGGAACCGTTGTGAATGAGTTTAATACTGATAGGTTGGTTGATTTGTTGAATTGTTCACATGATTCTTTATTTTTCAGTTCTCATGTAAATACATCTACTTCATTTAAACTATGTATGTTTTTGTTAGATTTGTTACAGGATGAAGAAAGAATTGGTTTTAAAATGTTTAAACTAGAGAACAAAGATAAAATTGTGTTGGAATTTAATTCTCATTGACTTGTTTTCAGGAGACGTCACTGATTTTCTTGGGGTTTTTTTCTAGATGTTTGACTGGACCAACATTCAAGGGATTTTTATTTGGAGGAGGAAGAGGAGGAGAGGGAGCAAGAATTACACAATCGTTTTGGTCTGAATTCATTTACCATAAATCATTTACGTAGCTTTGCTTTACACCATCACTATGTTTTTTCATAGTCTACCATCACTATTAACCGCCCCCCCCCCAAGAAAAATGGTCCAGTGACGTCACATGTCGGCCCAGTTGGACTCGGCACCCGCAGCGCCCCCTGGTGGCCGTTTTTCCCCTTGTGAGATAATTCTTACACATTTGTGAAATAAAGATATATGTACTACTTCTATTGAATGCCAAATCTTTATATTAATAGTACTAGTTTTTCATATTTGAATGATTGATTCCTTTTATGCAAATAATATATGTTTATCGTAAATCGTACCAAATCAAGGCAAGGCAGATGGGAACCATGCTTATCAAATAGACAAATACCGTGTTTGTGATAGAGGCGTTAAAGTTTGACACAAAAGGTGATGCTTTCAAATGACTGAGGAACAGTTAATGGGCGAATATAAGAGTTCACTGGATTTTCAATTCCATTCTCTCAGCTTGAAACTGATATCGGATTGAATGGCCTGTCTTACCTCTGCTTCGAGAGCCGCCGATTAAAATATCATGATATTACCAAGTCGGCTTGTCCTTTATTCATTTTGCATTTCTCGTCGTCTTATTTTTTTTTTAGTAATAACATTTTTTAATTGAAGAAACAACAATATAGACTGGTCGTTTTATTAATCATGTTGGATGCCGGTAATGACAGGCTTAGCCGACTAGCCGCTGATGCGGCCGACTGCGGTACATCTGCATGAATGGTTTCTGGCAAAAGTACCGCGTGGTGTTCTGAACAAACAGATAACTGCACCCTATAAACAAGGCAACTCCACCATATTACTGTATCCCGTAAATTGCGGACCAAACATTAAGAGCTAAACCGTGCGACAGAGTTATACTGGTAAGTCATCGGGCTTGGTGATGAGACACGGTCAGCTGAGCACAATTTTGAGCGGGGGTCCAGTTTAACTGTGGCCTCGTTCTGGAGGTGCACTGGTCCCAGCTGGAGTGGAAACGGGGTTTCTTCTGAACAAACGACATACCCATCTCTAGAGCTGGCACTTGCTCTCAATAACCTAGCAATACATGACTTCATTTGTTGGATCCAGTTGGAATTATCCCGAAGAAATATATCGAGATTCATCTGAATATTTTCACCCACGGTTCCGATAAGTCAAACGATATCTTATGGTTATATGACATATGCTGATTTGGTGTTCAGATCTCTTTTATAAGGAGTTGTGTGTATAGTTGAATATTTATGAATACAGTCTCCTATGTAAGTTGTTGTATATACAGTAATAATGTCCTCATTTATTTAAGCTGCATTTTTAAGTGTTTGTCCAAAATTATCTTCAAACATATTGAAGGATTAATTTTATATTTAATTGGGATATGAATGAGTGCATGAAAGTATACACGGTCCATCCATTCATTATATATATATATATATATATATATATATATATATATATATATATATATATATAATATTTATTATAGCTCCGTAAAACCATGGTGCATTCCTTTCTGATATTAATGATCAATAATAATACTTGTTATAGCCCCTTAATACGTAATCACGTAAAGGAAATTTCATTCCCTTTTTCTAGATTATGCATGGTACCCTGACAAATTAGATGGACGTGACAGCAGAATGGTGTCGGCCACATTATGGCTTATAAAATGGGATTAATATTAATATATTCAGCATATAAAACAAGGGAACAGATTTATTATTAACTGCTGGTAAGACTCATGCATTCTGCTGTTACACTTAAAATAATAACTGAGGCTGACCTTAGAGCATCACCATGACCAGTGTACAGAAGAGGTACAACCTCAGCCCTGATGCGGACCTAATCTAATCATTATCTTAGTCTGTTAGTGAACAAGGGAGAGCAGCCTGGTAGAAGTTTTGGTTTCCTTAGGGCCCCGTAACAACCATGCACCTGTGACTATAATAAATTGTAATGAAGAAATCAGGCATCATTGCTTTTTCAATTTTTTTCATCGTTAGTGTTTTTCGGTACACCAACCATTATTCTTTACGGTAAAAATTCGGCTAATGTAAAGGATTTCCACTAATTTATTGTAAGAGTTGGCAAAATTAAATTTAAGCAAAAACTTTATTAAGAAATCAATATTTAAACTTTCCATTTTTTTTTAATAAAAAAAGGAGATAGCGGTTCCGTCCTTTTTGAAAAATCAATATAATTCAATATGTCTTTTATATTTGTTTCAATGTAGCGTCTTCTTGTACAGGTTGAATATTGTTCTGACACAATGTTTGTTATACAAGTAATAAATATCACTCTTCCCGAGTATACGTATATGAAAGATAATATTTTATAATAAAAACATTGTAAGGCTGACCACAAACGTATAGACTTCATGGATCATTCTTATATGTAGTAATCATTATAGTTTTAATACATAAATCGTTAAAATAAAAAGAACACCCTGGAATGCCCTGAGGGGACGTTTTGCGGACACCAGGGAGCAGACATGAAACAGGTCCAGGTCGGCCCGACTCCAGCAACATCACCAGCGGTATCCACGACTTCTTGTGTGTCAAGTGAGGCCAACCCCATTGTGTCGGAGGCTAGCACCAACAAGCAACAGGCAACCCCCATAGGAGACTCTTCAATTCTATGCATGCCACACAAACCAGAGGCCAAAGAGAGGCCAGTGGGGAATAATAAAGACACGTGCTCACTTGTCACAGCAGTAACACATGTGCTGATACAGTTTAGCTCTGCATGGAAGGTCGTGTCACAGCCTTTCTGTTCCTTCATGCTACTCATTTACTAATTGGACATCATATTTGTTTTTTTATTAGTTTTTATAAGTGATCCAGGTAGAAAGAAACCGTGGAAATTACTAATTAATCCATACATCTGGACAAGAGACTTTGTGATTGTGTGTTCATATGTTCCTGGTTTGGTCTGCCGTTTGTTATATTTGTTCATAGAAATAAGTAAATGAACAACCATGTTAGAACAATGATTTTTAATGATCTGTATCAATTTATAAAGGCACATATTAAAAAATCATTTTTACATAGTCCATGCCCTCATTTGGTTTTGCCTTACCTTTATTATGTACGTGTCAAGATATTTTAAAATACTGTGCTGTTTCACAAAATCTGTGTCCATACACATGCAATTAATTGTACTTTATTAAAATATATAAATAACATAAATAAAAAAGGCAGAAGACTACCAGCATATTTAACTTGATGGTGACATGTAGCAAAGATCTGCATACAGTTTTCACCAGCCAAGCATTGATCCCCTTACTGGTTTATAGATAATAGATACATTGGTATGTCTCAATTGGTTGAAGGGGCTTACATTTTATATTACCAAAACTTAATGTCATCATTTTATCTCATTGTTACTTGAGGCCCTCTAAAGATGGCATCTGTGGATAGCTTTAAGGCTCTTAAATTACATGATTGCAAAACAATTATAGATATATCCCCATATGACCAGCCTAGAACCACTGCAATTTAAATAATATATAACTCATGCAATTCTTGTGTCACCATTTCCTTTGTTTGTCAATGCATTCTATGTCACACAGCTGTAGGACACGCCGTCAGTATATTTTAACTCTTTATTCACAGCAAATATGTAGTTTTAGTATATGACATATTACTTTTTATATTCGATTTATAAAGAACTTTTGAAGGAACTAACCTGAGTTAAAAGATGTGGAGCTGGTGAAGTGTGGGGCATGAATTAAAATGAATATATTATTCCATAATTTATACCTTACATATCTTTATATTTTTTTCTCAAATTATGTAAAGTCTTGCGGGAAAAAGGTGTCATTTATAAAATTCCGTTTCTGCCAATGCACTAATATAATCCTTGCCATGCCCAGGAACTCACCATATCACTATCTAACGAGGAGCGATATATTTTTAAATGACCTGTGGCATAGTGTTTCACTTGACAGCTATGTGTTGGTTATGCCACTAAAATACAGTGTATTTTCTATTATTATCATTGGTGCCAGATACAGCATGGCTACACCTATATTTTTAAAAGGCTTCATTAAAATAATTTCATTTCAGAACACTTTAAAGACAGAAGCAGACATGTTTCATTTTAGCTTTATTAGTCTTTATTGAGTTAATGACTTCATAATCATTGACAGTATAAGCAGCGTACTGCCAAAAGTGTTTTCGTGTGTGTGTCACTCTGTGCCTACTGTACATGAAACAAGAAACTTAGTATTAATGTACACAATCAGAGGAACCATGTACAGACCAATTAAGGAGATTACCAGTCGTCCTACAAGATCAAAATATGAATTCATATGTGTACTGAAAATCCAAGCAAAACGTATTTCATGATTTCTTCTCATTTAGGTACCCCATCTTAAGGCACAGTTTAAAAATACTTAAGTCATATCTTAGCCACTTTTAACGCAAATATAAATAAATTATTTGATGTTCAGGTAGACCGAGAAACAATTTCAGCAACAAAATTAATTTGGATTATTCACATCATCTGTATTCTGCATTATTGAGCATTTTTTATAATAATATTTTATAACATATTATTTACCTCTGTTGTGGTATGTGTTAGGCACGCAAATTTAACCCTTGGAAGAAAGTGGGAAACTGCATGTAACGCAAAAATAATTCCCTGTTTATTTACAGACAACGAAAGAATGAGCCAAAAAAAGGCAGCAAAAGAGTCGACAGGGGAATCTCAGTATGCTTCTAATGAAACTGGAACTTCTGAGGATCAGCTATATAAGCTGTGAGATGTTATGGTTATACAGGGTTTTCGCGACCCTGTTTTTTAACGGTAAAGGGACATTTTCCCCAGGCAATTTAAGGTATTTTTACCCCGTGGATAGTGCATAAAGGGAAGAGACTGTTTAGTGTGTCCAGCTTCAAAGAAGCGTTATCAGATAATTTACCCATTAAACCGTAATTAGACTCTCCGTGTGGGTATCACAGGGCCCAAATTTATCACATGAGTCGAGACCAGTGCCCCTCCTCCGTGACGTGGCCAACTGCCCCAAGTTTTGGCTGGGCTGCTCGGGTCCGTGTAATGTAAAGGTGCAAGCTCGTTTAGGCCCAGAAAAAATCTGCCTTCATGTGCTGTAATAATAGTTCTCTGTTACATTATTAAAATCCCTCGGTCCCCATGTGGAAGATATCCTTAATTTCCATAATGTAAGGTATTACCAGACGAGCCGATGGTTCGATTTTAGCCTTTGAAACTAGTCTGATTGTGCCTTAATTCGTGGAATGGTGGCGTACACTCTTGTACGTGAGAAAAAAAAAAACTGCTGGTAAACCGCTCCCAAATTTTGTCACTCGTGCAAAATAGCCTGTGGGCATCAACCGATGATCAATGAAATCTGACGTATTAATAGGCACTTACATTTATGAAAAAAGGCGAATCGCAGGAAAAATCCACTGAGCAATTAGAAATCGTTCTCGTTTTATTACAAATAAAGCGCAAGTTCATGCTGTCGCATTATAATGCTGGACATTCATACTGTCAAGCGGCCGATGTTGGCATAGAAACCATGTCACTTGACACATTGTTTGAAATTTGATTTGCATAAACCCGTGCGTCGTGCAAAGGGTCTTGTGATTGGCGGATCGATGACGTGTCATAGATAGATTGCAAATAAGAGATTCGTAGTAAAAATCCACCCCATGTGAGTTCATTCATGACAACTTTGGCGGGAGAATGTTCACTGACATCGCGTCGCTTTCGGTGGTTATGAAGATCTTTTTCAGCTAGATCACGGTGACACCTAGCGTATATAAACAAATGACGCAGGACAATATAATGGAATCTTCAACTGACGTTGTCTAATGCACGATCTGCGGAAATCAGATTTTTGTTATTGCAAGAATTGCGTGATCGGCTTCTGTGGCTCAGGGGTAGAGCACAGTACTCAAAGCCGGGAGATCGTGGGTTCGAATCTCAGCCGAGGCGATGAGATTTTTCACGGACGGCCCCCAGCAGGGTTAGCGCTCTACAGGCTCAATGGAAAGGCCGTGTCCAACGGCCGTGTTTCACTCACAAACGAGTGCGCCTTTCGGGGGTTCCTCGGTGGTATGCCCCAGCTTTGGGGATGATAAAGCACCCAGGGCCCGCAAGTGCAGTAGTCACGGGCCTGGTTGACGCCAGGATATAAAATGAGAGGAAGCGTGTGATATACTGCCCTGTCACCAAGTCCGAAACCGGAATGGAATTCTGCAGATGTACATATGCGTAATTAATTTCTTAAGGAATTCCCCCTGCCACATTCTCCCCTATCTTTTGATCAGACGGACATTTATTATTTTTTTCCTGGCGGGAACCCCGTGATAATCCAAACGAAACTAACGGTCTGCCTCTGCTGTTGTATCGCCCATGGAAGCACATTTAGTAACGCTTGTTAATGTTGTACTGGACATAATTCTGTATGGTAGATTATGAAAAAAAATTTTTCATTGTTACTTCCCTTTGCATAAAGTCAATTACCTATACACATACATGGCAGTATTATCTGGCCGTAATTTTGACCAAGGTACCTTGCCATGCTGTTTTACGATATGCAATCTACGGTATAGTTACAGCAAAGTCCTCCTCCTCCAAGAACAGCAAAAATATTTTTCACTTTTACCAGGCATATACCAGAAATATATATTTACGATAAACGAAAGTAATATTTGCTCAGCACTATCGTTTCATGATTTATCTGATGTTTGGTTATACCACGTCCACATACAAACATTCAACCACATAAATTAAGATAACCAATTAACGACGACTCGGTGAAGGAATTGAAGCCTACCATATCCAACATGTTTAATAGCTGTTCTAAAGTATACTCCATTCATATGAAAAGTGAGGGTGACAAAAGGTGTCACTCCTAAAGAAATGAGGGCGACAAGTTCACCGATTCTACCATGAAAACATGATTTCTTTACCATTATATGTTTGAAATGTTTCCTTTGTATTAGATAGACAATGATAAAGGCTTTGCATTGATCTTTTTATTCAGGGAAACATGTCGGTGAATACAGCTTTCGACGGGATCAGTGAGGAGGGTATTGCAGCAAATTCAATACGTACACCTGTGTCATTTAATGACAAAAGAGTGAGTACCTCTGTCATTCAAAAACAATATGCAGATAATGCAGGTCAGGACACAACAAAAGAAGAATATCGTAAAATACAGAATATAATACAAGAATTAACAGTTCAAATTTTGAATCATTACCACAGGAGTATATGAAGACATCAGGCCACGGGTGCTCTAACATATTGTCCTTTTATGAACAATTCCAAATTCCTTGAATGGATCACTTTTGATATGGCAAACGCATCGTTGCGGTAAAGGAGGTATCTGCAAGCAGGGGAGTATATACTCATATGACTATGTGTAGGCAGAATACTCAGATATATATGCGAGGGCGTGGTGTGGAAATTTTAAGAAATCATAATAAAAATAAGCTTTAGAAATGTTGGAGCCTATCAGAATGAATTGTTTTAGACTGAATATTCCATAGTATCTGTCTGTAATGAAGAATTATATTAGTGTTATTTGATGTAATTTATTAATATACCTGTTCCACAAATTCTGTCATAATTTAAAACACGGACTGCGGCAGGCACTGGGCTATCTATTTACCCTACAATACCAGTCAAAACTCGAGTTACGCTTCAATTTTCTCTCTATTTAGTGTCATTTTGTATACCAAACATCATAAACATGTCATTCTAATATCCCTGCAATTAAATAGTCATAAGTATCCCAGGAGGCCTTCCCTTCAACATTTAAATTTGCAGCTGACAGTCACATCTGATCTTCAGCATCAATGCATTTAGTCATGGGTAATCAATAGGTCAAAGGTGTTCACATCTGGGTTCCCATGCTTCCCATTTATAGACTATTATTCAAAAGTAATTATTCAACTAATTACAGCGATATACGTCAAAGGAAACCATGCATCATGTTTTACACTTACTCTTCTAATGATTATAACACGGGCTCTTTTTTGTATGATCACATTACCTGCAGCCTTACAAACAGATGCTATCTACAAGTGGCTAAAGGAGTGAGGGAAACAAGAGCTCAGGCAGTAACTACCTGCCAAGGCAAACATTTATTTTGTATGTGACTTGTATGTGAATTATGGTCAGCCGTTTGATGTGTAAGCAGGTGCCATTCTGCCTTATGGTAATATACGCCCCTGGCAAGGTGGTGATTAATGAGCAACAGTTGTGTGAATAAGGACAGGACAAGCCGGAGCGAGCCACATGTCATATGCCAGTCATCTTCGTCAGTAACCATTCCGGGAAGGTGAGTTGAGATAAACATTAAACAGTTTTAAAATCCGGATTTCTTAAATATTCAATGAATGCATAATTGGCTCTTTGCTTTAATACAATTCAATACACCACTTGACCATTTAGACATTCCACCAAATGCAAAGCAGATTCAATGTAAAATAAATGCTTGTTTAGTAGTATTATCATGTCCGGATTCGGAAGGTAAACACTGAGGGTTCAGAGGACTACTCCTGTACACAGCAACACTCAGATAGGGCGACTTGAAGCAAGTTATTTGATGAGCCAACAGATTGATCAGATTTGATAAACCTGCACTGTGTATCGCTTATTTTCCAAGTTTTTATACAAGATGAGTTCATATAAAATTATCTTACATTCCGATCACCAAGCAGCATGACAAAGCAATTTCCTTAACGCCAACCATTATTTTTGTCTATTGTCTGGGGGTCAAGATATAGAGATATTTTACTTACTGCACGGTGTGCGATACCACATATACACGTATAGTACCACAGAACGGAATCCAAGTCACTGTTCTTATTTTTCTTAAGTTCACGATGCCCTTGCTTCCATACTTCAAGGTTGACGAATAATGTAACGGCAGCATTAATTGGTTTGATCATGCGCAGTTATTCAATCAGAATGGTTTTTCGCCTTAAATTTCACGTCTTGAATACCACAGATCGCTAGTTAAATGTCGGACTCTCTATCGAACTGTCACCTATATATAGTCAGAATATCGATAAACTGACTCTGAAAACACCAATACTCTACCTGTGTACTTTACGGCCCTACCACTGGCCCAAACCATCATGGACTAACCACCAGGTACCTTTTTCACCTGAAGAAGAAAGAGCCCCCTGAAGCTGGTTGGAAATGCGTCACATCTAGACAGTCCTGACACAGGTTTCAACAATTACAAATATTACAGGCATTGAAAATCTTACCTAAATTTTACAGTTATAATATGACTGTGCTATCTATCAGGGAATCCATAGCTGAAAGGTGATAAGGCGACGACTTCAAAGGTATAATTTAAATATGCAATTTACAATAATTTAGACTTAAAAACCTTAAGAAAACAAATTGCGCACAAGAATACACCCGTGTGTACATACAGATGTCAGTCACTCGTCAATTGGTGATCACTCCTTCGAAGTGGCGATCAGATCGTGGGGTTAATTTCCTATATTTCTTTTCTCGCTGATCATCTTGTCTATGTGTATGAGGAGCTGAAGCAGCATGTTGCCCTTGGTCTCATGTACGATAAAAAGTCGATTGAACACTTTTAGCAAGATTTATTGCTGTATAAATAACAATGCCAAATGTTATTTGGTATTAGCCTTAAAAAGACCCCTATTTATATAAATACTGAGAAAGATTCTTAAATACAGAGTCAATCACTCTGCGATTATATACATCTGTATATGGTCTTTAAAAGAACGATTATATGTTATAATATAATGTAAAATAATGTATGTATGTATATATCATATGTGTGCGTGAAGAATGTTATAATTATATAATTATCATTTCTGTATATATAAATAGCATATATATATATATATATATATATATATATATATATATATATATATATATGTAGTATTGTGTAAATTTTTCTTTCTATGTGAATAAAATAATATAAATGTAAACAGTGTTAAAATGTTATTTTTTTATATATGACTAGTTAAGGACGATGCCTGAGAAATGCGTATATAGATAATATAACTTATTTTACATGGATTGTACAAATAGTTATTATATAACTAATCGCGTTACTCTCCATGGCTCAGATAATGATTTGCAAGGCTGGAGGAAACCGGAGAGCCCGGTGAAAAACCATCGGCCTTGGACGGGCAACTACGACCCACTCTCATAGTCACGCCGGGGGTCGAACCCGGGTCGCCAGCGGAGAGCGCCGAGCGTTTACCTCTCGACTCTTAAGGCCCAATATATATATATATATATATATATATATATATATATATATATATATATATATATACAGTTGGTCCTGCTTAATTGTATATCGTATAATTGTATAAAATATGAAAACCAAAACCTTTTCTCTATGTTTTCTTAATAAAATTCTCCGTTTATATGAATATCTGATAAATGTATATATCGGGTAACTGTATAGTAAAATCCGTCCATCATGCACGGCGATCACGGATATTCATGTGTGACAACGGTCTCATGGACTACTGACCGCCCGGTGCGCTAATAAGCCTTTGACATTGCTCGCCCGACAGGTTTAAAGGGTTTCCTAATGACATGACACGAGCCTACGGCTAAAATGATTTCTCTCCTTGATTACATGCGTAATTAAATGAGTGTTTGATGCGTTAATTCTACACGTGCTCCCCAGACAAACTGTCACAGGGTAGGTTGCATTATAAACACGGGGTACGCTATTACCTGCACGGTCAGTCGTTGAATATATTTTTTAATTCATAATAAAATCCGTTAAGAAAACAGTATCGGTTCATCTTTTATAGTTAATTTGAAGTATGAATCTGTATTGTGCTGGCCTTATGTGGCCTCTCACCTTATTGACCTTTGACATATTCACGTGATCGATATGCAGCAAGCGATGACCACACAAACAGGGTAATGTGCAGAAAGTATTTTAAAAGTTAAAATAAAGAAGATAATACGTGTTATTAAAATCAAAATCTTTTAGGAATCTTGCTTAACTTCATGGACTTTGACACATTCACGGGATCGTTAAACTGTCACCCATTTTGCAGCGAGATCGCTTTTTATCAATAATAAATGCAAGCCGGTGAATATATAGTATTTTCCCCGTAGCAGGTGTAGAAATTATAAATAAATAAAATATATAAACTATTGCTGAAATATCATTAAATGAAAAATTCCAAAACAGTTAATTCAGAACAATCTGAATTATACGTGAAACACAAGCAAGTCATCCGATAGCAATTCATAGTATTATAGTGACGGCTACAACCTTGAAGGTTGACACCCTGTTTATTTGAATGGCCCGCTTAAATGAATATAATCGGTTGACAAATATGATATTCAAGTAAACGGGATCGAATGTATATATATATATATATATATATATATATATATATATATATATATATATATATATATATATACAGTAAAACCTCGGAATTACGACCACCGATCGTGATAAAGTAGTCACATTTCCGAGTTGGTCGCCTAAGTGAGGTTTGACAAACAATAGTCTTACAACAGCTTGTCTGTCCGTACGTTCTTATCCTAAGTACCTAATCTTGGATTCTTTTTCTTTCTCAAGGTGCAAAATAATATTTGAAATTACACGATACGTTTTGAATAATTTTATAAGTTAATATTGTAAAAATGAGAAAATCTCAGATATTGAAAAAAATCCATATCAAAGCACATCTCAAGGCTAGCACAACTTCTGTTATTAACAACATTATATATATACAAAGAATGTTGTACGATATTTATGCATGATATATCATAAATATTAACCTCATGCGGACCAAACAGACTCATTCGTTAGGGCCCTGACAAAGTCTATTTCTGAGAAACTGATCCATACACAGTTGCCGACTTTTACTCTTGGCGTGTTCATATCCAATACATTATTAGAGCTAGGGGACTATGTATCACGCATATAATTGACGTCAGGCCTCATAAAAGTTATGGAACCGTAATGCTCACTTTCATGGACTGGTTTGATCATCCGTGAACACCCTTTGATGTGTGCCATGCGCTTGTGTCGTCTAATGCCCTTTACCAATTAGGTATGTAATGCATTGGTTTGCGCTCGACCCATCGCTACAGCGGATCGGAGTGTTTACTCTGTACTTAGTGGTCGTTTTATTGAGGTTAAGGTCGTGCGCTTGGACCAGAAAACAAGGTACCCGCAATTCCGAGGTTTAAATATATGATTTAAAGAGCGATAAACTCGGGTCCATTAAAAGGTGTTCGTTGTTCTGAGGTTGTGAAGTTATATATATATATATATATATATATATATATATATATATATATATATATAAATATATATATCTGATGGGCGGGCAGGTGACATTTTTTCAAGGCATGGGGAGGGGCGGGCTGCAAAGAGGCTTTACATAGCGGAGTGGGCAGCCAGTTGATAACTTTGCAGTTTAGTGTAATATTAACATAATTATAATATGCAAAACAGTCCTTCAAAGACATTGATATTTATGTATATAAGTTATATAAGTTATTTCAAGTGGTGTACAAACTCAACCATGAAAATGTAAAAGCGAATTAGTTTATATCCTTATCCAAAAATATCTCAATATTACATATCTACGTATAAAGTCAAACTGCTGTACAAAAATTGATGGTGCATCATGATTGTGAAATCTGAACTTCATACACTTTTTCTGGCCACAGTATGTACAATGGTACCTGATCAAGATGATATATATGTCACAGTGAAGATTACAATCTTGTAGGATTGGGAATTCCACTAGGGGAGATCAAAAACTGGATCTCTACAAGGGGAGATCGCAGTTGGGATCCCCACTGACAAGGGTCACGGAGAAATCACAACTCTCATAGGAGAAATTGAAATAATACTCAAAATCCTATAATAATTAAACTTTATATTAACTGTCATGTAGGAAGTATGTGTTGCTAGAACAAACTGTAATCTCAAAATTCAAATACATGTTATGTACTCTAAAACATATTCTCAGTGTTTTATTATAAAATTGTATAGTGAACGTTTTAATGTAAATATGAATTATGATGAGAGTCCCTTTTGCTCTTTGTAAGTGGTTTGCAATTCCACACTATCAACCGTGATGCACAATTGTTTAAACATGTTAGTTCAATTACTATATGTAATGATGAAAAAGACCCTTTAAATCTCACATGGTCTCAAACTAATTTTACTACGGCGACTATACTTGCAGAATTAAATGTTTCTGTGTTTGTGTGAGTGAATATGAATAATAATGTTTACTATATGTGCTAAGATATTGGCTTTAAACTTATAAATTGCCTATAAAGGCTTCATGAGTAAGACAGTTGTTTAAATATGTTGATGCAAGGGAAAGTAGGCCAATGAATTAATGTTATTTGAAAATCTTGTACTTTCACATTGATTCTGATATTATATCCTCCTTGTAGGATTTCAAATTCACATAGATGGATTGGAAATTGTACTAGTAGGATTTTAGTTTCTCATAGCAGAGATTATGATTCTGATTTCTACTGGGCTCAAGCTAGTGGAGATCCCACTCTCAGCTTCAGCTAATTAGCGTTGGTTGGTTAATCTGTGAGCAACTTTACTCATATGTTTAGGCGGCTTTTGTTGAACCTATGTGGAGGGCCAGTCTTATATGTATTCTGAATCTGCATCATATTTTTAGTTAAAAGTCTGTAAGGATATAATTGTTAAAATGCCAATGAGTTTGAAGTTTCCACAATATGCACAGATGTGCACATGTGAGTATATAAACTGTGACACAAGTGTCTCCCGGGTTCGATTTATATATGTAACAAATTACACGATCTTAATGTTGCTGTTAGTAAGTTGCTTGGAGTAAAAAAAAAACAAAACTCATTTAATACTATTCCCCAACATCGGTTAAACATAAGGATATAGAATAGATTTAGGGTGAAGGACTCAATCTCAACTGAGATTGTTCAGACAACGTCATAGACTCTATGACTCTATTTACTCTGGCCTTTATTCTCATCTATTGATTCAGACTTTATATTTATATTAATTATATTAGAAACTTGAAAAAAAAAACTAGGGGTGGATTCGTATTCAGCATCTGAATATGATATGTCAAAAACATCTTTCGTTTGGTCTCTAACTACCATAACATTGCCGACACAGTATGGATGGTGACCTTCTATCAAAGGAACATTTTACCAGTAGCCTGTATACATGCTTGGCCGTCAGTAATACGAGCATATTACCCATTCGTGCATTGGAACAGGCTGGCATGAGTTTGGCAGGGGTTACCCGGGAGGGGTTTCAATAGGTCTAGCTGATTTGGGCCTAGTACATTGGCTCATTTCCTCATACATTGCACGTTGATAGAAACATTCTACAAGAGTCTGAATCTGATACTGCCCTTGTTTTAAATCTCTTTCTCCCAAGCCAAATTAATTGTTGATCTTTAAAAATATTTCTCATGTTAATGAAAAGGAGCAGATTACCGTTACCAAAACAATATCTGTAGTGTTCTAACTCTTGATTTTTACATGTACAAATCCAATGGATTATCTCAAGAAAACTTCTTTGAAGCATCACACATAATATTTTCAACATAGCTTGTACACTGCATTCAATGAGCCACAGTCATTCAATAATGTCGGGATTTATGGAATCTGTACTTTTGGTTGATATAACAAATGCATTTCTAGGCCCATGTATAATCATGCCACATATGCACTAGGTGTCCCTCTCCATGACAAAATCCTGGATCCACTTCGACCTTTGCTGTTATATGTCTACCTACAACTGACACCTTATGACATTGGAACTGTATTTGTAGGACGCACTATTTCTCAATGATAATAAAATACCATCTGTTCTCCTAGGTAACTCACATATGGTATTGATAGTTCTGGTTCGGCATTATAACAACACTTTAACATTTCATTGCTTCCTGTGTGACTCATACTCATATGTATCGGAACAAGCGTCATGAACCCGGTTGGTGTTGAATAAAAGTGAATAAAAGGCCAACTAATTAATCTCCTTGACATGTATGCTTGATTTTATGGCTACACTAAAAAAGGCCCAGACAGATGTTTGACGTCATTTCAGTCATTAATATGTGTTATATATAAATAAGGGTTTTTAACATTTAATCTGGCTCATGTGTTCAACCATTCATTATTATTATTATTATTATTATTATTATTATTATTATATATCTCTTTCACTAAATAGGTCTTGTCGTTTTGTTTAATTGTGTTTTATTTTTAGCGCAGCTAACTATAAGTCATCTGAGCTATAGTAATGGTCCTTTGCCCGTCGTCCGTCCGTCCGGGCGTCTGGCCATTTGTCCGTTGACAGGGCACGGTTTGAAAACGTTGGACATACGAATCCAAAATTTTGCATATTGGTAGACATCCAAAAACCGTACTGAAAACTGGTTAATAAGGACTTCTTTCCTTCGAGATATAAAGTAAAAACCTCAATTTTCCATTAAACCCCATTGTTACACTTCAAGACTGCCAAATATCAAAACCACTGATCTGACTTTGATCATATTTAAAATACATATTCCTCTATACATTTGCTATGTACATGCCAGAAATAAGTTAAGTATTGCCTTTTCTTAAGTTTTGGGCCCAAAATAATGCACTTTAAAAAAAATTTGGAAAGTATTTTTTACATCAAATCAGTGGTATTCATTGTGCCAGAGCAAACTCTCAGCTCCCTAGGCTGTTATGTAATCCCCTCAACTCTGGCCAGCTAACTTTGTTTAGGTGAGCTGGGTCAGGCTGTCTACAGTTACTACCACAGAGAGCCCCTCTTAAGTAATCAGGATTATTTGGCAAACTTTCATGGTTTAATTTTTAGCTCATATGACCATATATTAAACTATTGAAAACTTCATACAATTCATACATTTTTTTTTGTTAATGAAATATATCCTTTCATATAACACTTTGACCCATTTTTGTATCATTCAATGGTTTCAGGCCAAAAGTTTTGTTCATTAAACAGTATACATGGGATTCATACCTAAATGGCTTGTTTAAACATGCTTATTAAATTTTGTTTATGTCAATTAGAATTTATTACAGAATATTATTTCAGTTTATAAATAAATGTTTATTATTATACTTTAGCTTATGTCCATTTTTTCTATAATTTACAGGGTTTCATTTTGACAGAGCCAATTCCTCTTACCTAACTTAATGCTAATATGTATGGAAAAACTAAAAGAAATAAATATATTTTTACGTTGCTAAAATTTTAAAAAATTCAGCAGAGCCACATAACATATGGATCCCTTCTCGGGTTAGCTGTATCTCTGTAAGTATCGTGAGTAGGCCAATGGCGCCGGTCAGAGTATTGGGTAGTTAGACAATGGCGGTTTTCAATAAAGGTTACCGAGTGCGCTGCAGGTTCAGTTATGCCATTGTTATGGCGGCCTTTTTTTCCCCAGCCTATTTAGTATTTAGCGTGCTCATAATAATAAATGGGCCATAGCAAAGAAAAAGCAGGCCAGGCTTTGTAATAGTCTCATAAATGTAAATGAGCCTGCAGGGTAGAAGGGTATTTAGAGGGAGCTACTCAGTATGCAGACACAGAGTCTGTACAGTCCAGAATCTAGCCCGTCGCAGAGAGGTGCTGCCACTCAGTGTCAAGAGAGGTGCTGCCACCCGGTGTCAAGAGAGGTGCTGTCAACCGGTGTCTTGAGAGGTACAGCCACCGCCTGTCCAAAAGGGTGCCGCTTCCAAAGAAGTGTTCTCTACCTTCAGAGAGGTACGTGCTGCCGCCGAGGTCTAAAGAGGTGTGCCAGCCAGGGTCCAGATAGGTGCTGCCAGCCAGGGTCCAGAGAGGTGCTGCCAGCCAGGGTCTAATGAGATGCTTCAAACTAGGGTCCAGTGAGGTACTGCCAGCCAGGGTCCAGTGTGGTGCTGCCAGTCAGGGTCCAGAGAGGTGCCGTCAGCTGGGGTCCAGAAAGGTGCGGCCTGTATGGCAAGAAACAGTTTTTACTAATTTTATGTAGTGTTCAACCAGTGTTTGTGTACTGAGGCGTAACAGGCTGGGAACTCGATCTGGTAGTAGGTTTTGAATTATCTTCCTTTTATTCAATTTTAATATATACTCCTTGTTGTTTAGCCACTGTCTTGTGTTTTGTTTTGTGCCTCAGTGCCGACACGATGAGTGCGCCATCAAAAAACCACACCATCTTTACTATAAACCAAAGGGCAACCCGGTCCGTCACTTGGTAACGGCACCCTTTTTCCAAGGGCACCAGAAATGGGTAACATATATATATATAAATATATATATATATATGGATCGGCATCAGTCACGGGGTCAATTTTGCCCATTGCAAGGTTCGTTTGAAACAAAAAAGGCCTACAGGCCTAATGCGAACCTGTACAATGGGATATACATAAGGTATAATGCTTCCATACTGGACCATTACTTTTCAAGTGTATACATGTGTGACATGTATATGTACAATGCAGGCACTAAACATTTTGAACCCGAGTGCATGTACCAATTACACAAATGTCACTGCTGAAATACTGGCATAGGTGCACACAACATAAAAATGAATGTTAGTGGCACCACCAGTCCTGTGTAGGAGAAAATCATATGTATGGACATAAACAATTTCAGGCTTCAAACCACTCTTCGGCTATGTGCACAGATACATGAAACAACTAGATACAATTAGTCAAAAGCCACTGTGTGTATCTGCTGAAATCAGAGTAGTACAGGTGAAGTGAGGCATGGATTGAGTGGTAAGGAGAAATAGAGTCAGATGGATGTCTGCCACGTAAACATGCTTGTAGGTTGCACCACCTTGGGCTTATAGTGCAAATCACCGGTGAATACCTTGTCCCACTCCTGAGATATGAGCAATTTTCACCCAAAGCAGAGCATGAATAGACGCCACGGAAAAACGATTGCAGATGGCACCACAAGTCTTAAGTACAAGATGGAAGAGCCCAAAACTATGTATATGCACAGGTTAAGGCCAATACTGCAGCACACAGGCCTCTTCCAATCCTTGCAATGTGCCAACGCTATTTATAGAGCGGACAAATCAATCTCCTCAATTAAACCAACAATTATTCATGTGGAACCATTAATGAGAATTATCGTAAGAATGAGCAAATATTAAACAAATTTGCTTCAGTGGCGTCGTTCGAAAAACGCTTTGCAGGTTTATAACTCATATAGGACTTTACTGCACACTGACTAAGTTCAGCTTCCGGTAACTCAGCTTAAAATCACCGAATCAAAACCATTTGAACAAACTTGGATTATCAACATCTGAGGATAATTAACTTGTGAGTTTTAAGAAATTAGCCCAGTGGTTTTTGAGAAGAAGATCTTTGTAGTCACTGAGATAAAACAGGCTTTTATGGCATATGACTAAATTTAGTTTCCCATAACTCGGCCAAAAGTCAGTGAACACGGACCATTTGAACAAACTTCAGAAACTACTACCAAGGATCATTTCTGTGCGATATTAAACAATTTGGCCATATGTTTTCAGAGGAGAAGTTTTTTTGTAGCCCTCAAAACGATAAAGGCACTGACGACCCCCGTACCAAAAAATGCCGATGCAGGTGTCGCCATCAATACCTCAATTTCAAATTTGACTCATGTGACCAACATTGGCATAATGTTTGGTGATGACAGCTCTTTTCTGAGATTGAAATGTTAGAATGCTGTTTTCGACAGATGACCAAGTTCAACTTCCTGTAACTCAACCACAAATCACCGAACTCGAACCATCCGAACAAGCTTGAGAGAGATTGTTTCTGGAATTATTTTTGTAAAATATTGGACAATTTAGCTGGACAGTTTCGAAGAAGAAGATTTTATAAGGTGTTTAAGCTTTTTCTTTATTAAATCGATTTAAATACAGATACCAAAAAAATAATCACAACCCGATTAAGTTTGACATGTGACTGATTCTTACATTCAGTTTCGAGCTGCTAGCTACTACGATTTCTGAGACAGCATGGGTTAACGTTTGGACGTCGGACGGCGGATGGACGACGATGCGCCATCGCATAAGCTCAAAGGTTCGCTGAAAAACCGAGCACGCTCTCTCACATACGCATGAACACATACTCTTATTAAATAATAAGTCATTATACTTCCACTTTGTTCCCGCTTCACCGACCTATAATGACATTAGGACTATTTATTTTTGGTATCTATCGTTATAACAGCCGTTATACAATTCGTTATTCCAGCCAGCGGATACCCACCCAGCGAGGAATGCCCAGAGCCAATGTTGCCACTGGGTCACAAGAGGAATCCCGACAACCAGGCAGCATAGGGCCCTATACGCGAGGGTTGCCGGGCCGGTTAGCTGTCAGACAACATGAAATATAACAACATCGGCTTTGGGCCCTCCTCGCTGGACTGCATTTAATAACAAGGGGCCCATGGGCCATGACGTTCAGCTGTATTCAAGGAGCCTTGAACAATGGGCAAAAAGACTCCCAGAGTCAAAATCATGTATTTTGCCAATACCCCTTAGATATAGGTTACAGTGACCTTAATCTACATTACAGCTGCTACCATTTATGCCCTCCTGACTAATTTAGTGTTAAAATCAAGTTCGTTCACACAGCTTGTAGAAAATGGGTCAGAGTGAAACCCATATCAGGTTTTCAAGGAGATTTTAAGGGACCTCCCTGAAGGTCATGTATGAGGATTTTAGGCCAAATGGATACAATTTGTGCCCCACCTGACTCATTTGGTGCTCATGTTTTCTCCACTAATTTACAAAATATAGTTAACCATGACCTAATTTCAAGTTCCCGAGGAATTTTTTCATGGAACTCTAAGGATATCAGTTAAAAGATTCTCGGTCAAACACTCATGATTTGTGCTCTTTTAATGGACAATTGCTTCATTTGAAGTTCTCAAAAATAGACATAAAAATGTGTAAAAAAAAGTCGAAACTAGAATGTCACTGTTTTTGCAGTGCAAATCAGATATATGTCTCCCCAGTATGGTTCATCCCAAAACATAAGGGGTAAAATATTTAATATCTCAAAACAATGAATCTAGATCTCAGCAGATAAGACTTAGAAGGTCAAGGTCACAGCTTTTCAAACGCGAAGACATTTCTGCAGAAAAACTGGTGTTTCAAATTTGAAGAAAAACCTTCAGTACTTACAACGTTATTGAGGTCACAATAAGCCTAGAATTGCATATGTTTTGACCCTTAAGATCAAGCTTAAGTCACAGGATTTCTATCACGTCCAAGATTTTGGTAGGAACAATGAGTGTTTCAAATTTTGGAGGAAAATATGCAGCCTTTCAAAAGTTATCTCGTCCACAAAACCATAACTTTAATTCCAATGATTTGACCTTGAAGATCCTGGTCAAGGTCACCAGCTTTCAAACTCGTCTGAAAGCTTGGTAGTAACAATTGTTGTACCAAATTTGAGGACAAAATTGGAAATACTTCAGAGTATGGGGTTCATAAAAATGTTACATTTCGGGAATTTTTACATTGAAGAGAATGGTCAAGGTCACCAGGTTTTGAACTTGTCCGAGAACATGGTAGGAACAATTGGTGTACCACACTTGAGGACAAAATTTGGAATACTTCAAAAGTTAAAGGGTTCACAAAAATGTCATATTTCTGCAGATTTGATCCTGAAGATGAAGATCAAGGTCAGTTTTTTAACTTGTCCGAGAACAAGGCATGAACAATTGCTGTACCAAATTTTAGGACAAAATGTTTAATACATCAAACATTATGGGGTTCACAATAATGTCATATTTCTGCAGATTTTATCTTGAAGATGATGGTCAAGGTCACTGGTTTTCAAAATTTTCCAAGAACTTGGCAGGAACAATATGTGTACCAAATTTGAGGGGAAAATGTTTACTACTTCAAAATTATGGGGTTCACGAAAATTTCACATTTCGGCAGATTTTACCTTGAATATGAAGGCCAAGGTCACTGGGTTTCAAACTTCTCCGTATGAACAATTGAGTGTTTCAAATTTTGGGAAAAAATATGCAGACCTTGAAAAATGAACGCGTATACAAGATATCCTACAGATGATGACGACGATGACAGAAGATGGCACTGAAAACAACATGCCTCATGTGTGTGTGTGGGGGGGGGGGGGGGTTAGCCACCAGTCTACATGATCAAAAAGCATGCAAAGAATCATAGCAATAACTGAATTAGATATTCAAATACAGAAGCTTTTGTATCAAATCTTTAATTATTCTAGGGGTTCTTACAAGCCCAATAGCTCGGAGGATATGGGTAACAGAGACCTAATTTCAGGTATCGATGAAGAGTTTTCATTGACCTCCTTAGATGATAAGTTAGAAGATTCTAGGTCAAACATTGATGATTTGTGCCCAGATGAGGCTTTATTTGAAGGTCACAAAATAGAGAAGAAAATGTGTAAAAATTTCGAAAAAAAATACAGGTGGCGCCACCAGTCTGCAGGAACTGGTAAAACACTCCATGAAAAATATGCATGCAAATAATCATGGTGATCAATGCATTAGTTGTTCAGATACTTGAGCTTTTGTATCAAATTTTCCATTATTCTGGGGGGTACTTCGGAGCCCCATAGCTCAAAGAATATGAGTAACAGAGCCCTAATTTCAGGTTTCCACGGAGATTTTTTATGGACCTCCCAGGATGCCAAGTTATAAGATTTAAGGTCCAGCGGTTACGATTTGTGCCCTGTTAACGGACGGCCGGACGGACGACGGACAAAGAGTGGTCGCTATATGATTTTCACTCATATGATATTCAGTCAGCTGAGCTAAAATGGCTTTGGTGGTAACTATCGGCTGTACGAAGCTTTACAATTAATCAGAAACTGCTGTTACCACGCTAACTGCAGGAGAAGGGGGCATCAAAAATGAAATACCTAAGGACCTTATTTAGTCTCTACTTTTCTCGAGCAAGCCTCTCAGAAATCAATCTGAGACACAGAATAGGATTTGATTTTTAACTTCCAGGTTTAACGAACGAAAAGGGTAACACAGTATGAATAGTGACCTGCAACCGAAGGCCGAATGCTAGACCGTCAGTAATGACCAAAATGTTTACCCGCAATTGCGTTGAAACAGGTCAGCGTGAATTCGGTCGGGCTTGTCCGGGATGGGTTTCGATGAGCCTAACTGATATGGGCCCAAGTTCACTGGCGAAGGTTTTGATATATCGCACTTAGATAGACCGTATATATAATATGTCTCAGGAATTATGGGAGAATATTGAGAATGAACCCCCCCCCCCCTTAGGACACACTTTACATCATTCGAAACACTTCGAAACTCGAGGCATGACCGCAGAAGAGTTGTATCAGAATGAAAAAGTGCCATCATCGTTGGAAATAATAAGTAGATATTCCATAGAAATATTTAAGATAAAGAGTTATCAGTCCAATACTTCTATGGACTTACTCAGTAGGGCCTTCTGCAGGTTATCATATTTACGCCTGTAGGGGGGGGGGGTTGGTATGGTGGTTTAATTCCCCCACATCTCGCAGCACACTATTTACCTGTTATATTGGTTGAGAAATGCTTATTTGCTAGTAAAACCTATTCTAATGTAAATTGCTCGAATACAGAACTAACAATGAACTGTGACTCAGGTCAACCCATCCGTTTCACGGAGGGGTATGTTATATTACTTAGTGCCACACCATTGCAAATTTGGTCTGCTTGCCAGGCTTAGCCAGTCTGCAGGTGTGTTATGATAAAACTATAAGATATAACTTGAGTTTCGGGATCGTGAAAGTCCTTAATATGGGCCTCACGATTGCCAGTTCCCCCAAATGGCACCCCTGGGGCAATATTAAGTGTCAGATTGGCCTGAACTGTATTACCACAAATAATCTTAAGCTGAAAGGGCTATTTTTTTTTAAATCGCAAATTATCATAAAAATATTATGAAGAAAAAATTTTGAAATATTTGCCCGGCAGTTATATTGGGATTTTACAGGAGACTGAAATTTGAAATCCCTGATCCCGTCATGTATGTCTGTAGTCTATTAAATATCCATAAAAGAAACATAATACTGGATATTAGGCAGGTTTGTCAGTGAATACAGCTGTACCTATAGTCTAAAAGGTGTAGATAAGACACTACTTATACATTATGAACTAGCACAAAGTATGTGGTCATCAGCCTAGGAAATTGTAAAAAATCTAATTTCTAAGCTGCTCAATTCATAATTTACCCCACAGCTTATAGAATATTGGTTTTAATGCTCGAACGGTGACGTTTTGTACCCTGTTAACGGCCATTTAGGCAGCCATAATATCCGACGACCAGACTACCGGACAACTGGACCAGACGACGGACAAAGACCCCGCGCTATACCTCAGATGACCTTCAGCCGCAAAAGTCAAGCAAGGCGATAACGCAAATGTCCTTCCTTCCCACAGTTCTTGTAAGCTATCCGAATCTCACAGTGGATAAATTAATTCTTATCAACTCATTCCAGCAAAAAACCTGTATATAAAGTTCTAGATTTTTTTGGGGGAAAAATGAAATTTCTTTTCATTGGCCAGAATCTATCTTCTTATTCCTACCCGTGACTAGTTCAGTGTAACGTGCATAAAGTATAAACTGAGTACTCAGTTAGCTTGAATCTTCGTATTAAACCGCTTAAAAGATTAATATCACGTGGTCAGGTTACATTAAGTTTAAGTTTGATGACTCTTGAAAAGAAAGATAATCGAGCATTATTTTATTATTTCTTGTTCCTGCCCTAGGTATTACTTTTTTCTCCAAATAAGAAGCTTCAGTCGCTACTTTGATAGCCCTTACGTTTTTATTGGTAATATGGTTGATTCTCGCACATTTAAAGACAAAGTAATTGTCGCCTGTGACTTCCATGCGTTTCAGATTGAATTAAATACGACCTAAATGTGCATACTTCATCGCGTGTGATCGAAAAGCCAAAACATGAAAACATGAAAAGTATAACAGGCTATGAAAAAAACCACAAAATAGCAATGTATTCGAATAATCGGAATAACAGCAGAAGTAACAGGAGTGATTTTGATACAGAGCTCCCTTATTCTTTAATTAACCTTGTTTCCCCAGAAAAGTGACTTGGAATCTTCGGTATAACAGACAACATTCATCTTAACCCGAACATCAAAACTTTTTTTTCAATTCTATCAGTTTATCTTGGATAATGTATACTCATGCAATATATGTCACTTTAAGTTTATAAATTAACTCGAAAATGTCCAGGAGACTGTATTCCCCGCAAAACGGGAATGTGAGAAATGTATACACAAACCATCACCCACACACATACCCTCACAGTCACGGAACAGACCGGAAACACTTTGTACAGGCTTAATCAGATAACCTTATCTACTGCCAATACGGAAAGTGTTGCATAGGATGTAGCTGCTATTATATTTAGAGCTAGATCCACCTACTAAAACCTTTTGGGATATAGTGTCGCTTGTGAAATACAAAAATGTTTTTTTTAAATAATTCATAACAAAAACACCGCAAACGTGTATAATACGCCAATTGTGTATCTGGCGACCTCTGACCTCATTAAATATGAGTGAATTTTGATGAGAATAAAATTCAGGTGAAAAACTCGTTTGGTAAATATGTTTATTGAGTTTCATGAAAACCTATCGTATTCCTCGTAAGTTATAGCAGCGACACCACAAAGAAGCCTTGTGACCTCTGACCTTATAAAATAAACGGTGAATTTGCTTATAATCGACCTTTGGTGAGATAATTGATTGGTAAGAATTCATGATGATTTCGTGAAAATAAATTCTAAAGCCCTGATCAGTTACGACACGAAAAGTTAACAGACGGAGACGGACAAACATTTTGATAAAATTCAATAAAAAATCAAAAAAAAAAAAAAAATCATACAAGTGTGACCTAATCCTAACAAGATCCAAAAGATGCACCTACAATCAGGTGTATATCTGAGTAAAACTTTCCGATATATCGCGTTGCAAATGTAATGTTAAAATTTGCATAAAAAAATCATTCAAACGTGAGCAAAACCTAACCAGTTCTTGAGACCCATAAAATACAACTGCTTCTACAATTTGAAGTAAATCTGAGTAAAACTTTTCGAGTTATCGCGTCGAATAAAATTGATTACGAACGGACTAGAACTTTATACTCTCTCCTTTATATAAAAAAATATGCCGAGAAACATGCAGACGTGGGCACTGGTACAGACTATACGTGTTCTGTTTGGGAGAGATCTTCCAAATTATGCAAATTTTATTATTTTCATGTGATTGACAATTTAGAGTAATATTGGCGACCTGATTGGCTGCACGAAACATTTATTCTCATGATTATTTATTAATGAATATGCTATTAAGGTCAAGTTAAGTTCATGGTCAGGTCAATTGTTTTACTCACCTGCTGTATATGTTTGCATTTCTGTTTAGGAAAGTAAAATACAGCACAAATTATTGTTCATTTAATTTAACATACGTCTCTACATATTTTTGCAAATTTACATGGAGTCGTCCAGTTTATTAACCTTGTTTAAATTCATTATTTTAGCATTAATCACCAGTCCGCTACTGAAGGTCTTGTCTCTTCGCGTCGCTGGTATAATTGGGGGACTTTTAGCCGCTGCAGGTTTACTGTGGACTTCATTTGTCAATAGTCTCGCTATTTTCACTGTGACTTACGGCTTGGTAACAGGTATTTGAAAATGGTTATGTACCAAATCAAACATGCTTGCACCCTTGAAATCAAGCGTCATTCCCATACTCAAATTTGTAATTTATGCTTATACAAAGCGTACACACACTTCAATGTGACCTTGTTTCATTCGCATTTTAGGTTTTGGATATTCATTCCTTGTGCTCTTGGCATCAATAGGCGTTCCAAAATATTTTGACCGACATCGCGCCGTAGCCACGGGAGTCTCAAACGCAGGGTCAAGTGTAGGCGTGTTTGCGATGGGTCCTCTGACCAGGTATCTTCTGGACAAATACACATGGCGTGGGTGCATGTTGATCCAAGCCGGTATAGTTCTTCAGTGTTGGTGGCTGTCGATGCTGCTCCGACCTGATAAAGAAATAGAAGACAAACGTCTAGACGATAATCTTAAAGAGCCGCGTGACCAATCAAATATACAAGGGAACACACAGACGGAAAATAACCTGTTGGCAGCATTAAAGACCGCCGTGGATTTCAGTCTGTTGAAGGAGCTGTCGTTTGTCCTCTACATGCTGGCACTTTTTACTACTCAGCTCGCATATCCGCTGGTGTACGTGTTTGCACCTGACAAAGGTACAGAAATGGGATTTACTAAATATGAGACCGGATGGTTTGTTTCTTGCATTGGGATTGGCAGTCTCCTAGGACGGATATTGGTCGGATTGATTGGTGATGCACCCTTCCTACAAGGACGACATATTCGGCTTCATCGCTTCTGTCTCATCCTGGCTGGCGTGAATCATATTTTGATACCGTCTTTAAGGAGTCTTTGGTCAATGTACACTGTTCTTGTTGTATGCGGGTTTGCAGGTGGTAAGTCTTTTGGAAAAGTCATCCGAGCTATAGCAATCACTTTGTCCGTCGTCCATCCGTCCGTCCGGTTGTGCGTTAACAGGGCACAAGTCGTGACCGCTGGACCTAGAAACTTCTAACTGAAACCCATGGAGGTAAATAAAAAATCTCCTAGGAAACCTAGAATTAGGTCACTGCGACCTAAATAATTCGAGGCTATGGGGCTTATAAGTACCCTCCAAGGATAATTATCCAGAACATTGTCGATATCTCCTTGGTATTGTGAAATTCGGTTAAGATAACCTCTATCCTGCACGATACGGACCAAAAGCATTATTTCGACCTCCAAGACAGGGCAGATATGGTAACCATAAGTCCTAGAATCTTATGACACAACATCCAAGGAGGTTCTGGCCAAGTTTCTTTGGTCTGAAACTAGATCGGTCAAAATCAATTTAATTATACAGCGACTGGCCAAAAGTATAATTATGGGCACCAAGGCAGGCAAGGCACATAAATTTACTGTTGGACCTAGAACTTTCAGATATAACATATAGAGAAGTCCTTGGCAATTCTCGTTTGGATCCTGAAATTAGGTTACTGTGTTCTATTTTCTATGAGGTACAGGTAGAAAACCTGATTTTGAGCACCCAGGAAGTCACACAGGACAAACATATCTTTCTTAACGTTAACGGAGATCATTGGAATGTCTCGTTGGACATCGAAATAAAGTCACTGTGACGTATATTCTGTGCACTATGTCAATGTGAAAGAACATGATTTTTATGTACCCTATCAGTCAGATTGACACACGTTTGATGTAGAACCTTCTAACTTAACATTTAAGGACTTCCTGGTAAAATCTTCTTGGAAACCTTAAATAAGGTCGCTGTTATTTATTTTCCAAGAATTTTTGGGAAAACATGATTTTCAGCACAATGGAAGTCTCCCGATTTTCAAGGTTCCTTAACAAATATATTTCACCAGATCATAATATCAATAATTATTACATGCATCAACTGTATGTCAATTCAACTTAGCGTCATAATCCATGGGTCACTTGTTGTTTTCTGTACGTAGAATCCAACAATATGCATTCAGTTACATGAAAGTAGTCAATTTTTAGCATAAACATTTCTTCTTGTGTATGCTTTGTTACATTCTGGTGTCCATAGAAGTAAGTCAGATAAGGTCAGACTAATATGAAGAAAAAGTGTTTATCCTAATTCCAACCTAACCATGTCTCTCTTTGGCAAAAACTGAACAATAAGCGATGAAACCTTTGTTAACGAACTTTAAATCTATTGCATAAAACAAACTTGCCTCCGAATGTTAGAAACTGCCTGAGTACCACCTAATACCTTTTGCAATTTAAAGACAACTTGTAAATATAAAATGACGCCAATAAAAGTTTGAAAGAATGCACATTCCGGTCGTCGTTTACAACGACACATGCAGGATTACAGAAATTGTGCTTTGAGCCTAAACCTAACTTCAACCTATTAGGGAAATACCGAGAAAATAAAAAAAATTTGTTCTATTATCAGTTTACTTTTGAAGATTGACTGTAACAATATATTTAGTTTTTGAAAAGAAAATATTAGAATTTAATCAGATTTTCTGTTTGGAACAACGTTATTAGCTTATTGTCTGCCTCTTTTGATTTTATATATATTTGCATTAGAGTATTTTCATTGATGTAATATTGGCAATGATGGAACCAGTACACGACCAGACTGGGTATTCTGCTGGATAATGTGCACTTTAACTTAAGTGGTGTGTTTTATTTTACATATGGACACATTGTGATGCTTCAGGTCGTTATTGTAGAATTGTTTGGACAGGAGAGAGTCGCTCGTTCTTTCTGCATTTGGTTCTTTGTGTTTGGTGTTGCTTACCTTACTGCGGCGCCTCTTTCTGGTAAGACGTGTCTAAGGCTGAGCAACAGCATTGATTTGACAGATTCTGTTTTTTTTTTATTTTTATAATATACGATACAACAAAATACATGAATTACTGAAGACAAAATACTCTGCATTGTTCATGTCAAGCGTGTCTCAAGATAGACTGACATTTGGTTGTATTCCCTTCTTCAGTTATGATAAATTTATCGATTACGTTTATTATTTAACTAATCGGTATATTGCTTTTTTTAAACATTTTTTATACTGTAGGCTTATTCTCCAATACGTTTGTTTCAGGGTTTATCCGGGATAACCTGAACTCCTACGACCCAGCGTTTTACCTGGCTGGGGGGCAATTTTTCCTATCGTTTTTCATTACATTCCTCGTTCGATCTTCTGATGGGCCTTCAGAAAGAAGTTCAGGATGACTGTTTATGAGGATGTGCAGCGTGTTTATTAAAAGAATCTCATAATATCCTGTATAGTTATTTGGAAACCTAGAAAAATAATATAACCAGGAATGCAGGAAATTTTCTCATTTGAATCAAAATAGAGTTTGTGTGCGAGCAAATATTATTTGTTTTGCCAACTATGCGACATGGCATTTATCTTATCCGTTATTTGTCAAACACGTACGTTTAAGTCTGTAGGAAGCAATTGATGACGGACGAACGTAATCAAAATACGGAAATATTCACTCCATTGTAGATAATCAATGATATTAATAGTAACCTTGTCTTAGCATATGATCTATATTCATTTAACGTACCCATTTTTCAAATTTAAATGAAATACTTGGGGACACGACCATTGTTATTTACCAATTGAAGCTTTTGCTTTTCAGCACCATCTAGTGTTTAGATGTTACACTATTAGACGATTTTTATTATCTCGCGGTTAGCTTTAATCATGCCAACTCATATAAGTGAAAACAGTTTATTTTACGTTTGCAATCCACACTACTTTATTAGGATGTCTTTTTCACGTGTTGTGTATCACCGAATGAACACAATAAAGCACTAAGTTAATGATGATAATAATTATTTTCATTATTAGTATACTTAATATTATTACTATTATTATTATTATCATTATTATAAAAATACCAAATTGCTGTACACTAAAATGCATAAACGCTAAAGTAAAACGAACAACATCACGAAAATTTTTAAAGAGATTAAACATTTAAAAAATAATCGGCACGTTTTACAACGTAAGGTAAACTTTATTGCATTGCTGGAGTGATTTTTGTAGACTTGGCAGATACTATGTTATTATACTTACAAAACAATATGAGTATTCCAATAAAATATTTCATGCTGTGCATTATTGCATTTGCTTATATTTATTCTGAGCACACCTCTTGAATGACGGATTAGATGCATCAGTGTGTCCCAGGTGTCGTTACAGGCGGCACATGGGACACATAATGCATTACAGTGTTTGACCAGACAGCGTTAAAAGTCGACACCACTGTTAAATTGGTAACTACATATATAGCAATTTATCATAAAAATGTGACATTGGGACATCAGGATTTATTGCCTTATTTGATGTTGTCTTTTGACACCTACATTACAGACTATTAAATTAGGCGGGACACTCATCAGAATTATACTATACACTGACCATCTGGCATTGTGTCGACTCCCATTTTTTACGATAATTTTGTATTAACATGGATAGTTAAATAGTAAATCAAACGTTATATTTGAATAAAATACTTAGTTACCTAAGTTACATATATAGCGTGTGAAATAAATCAAGATGCTTTTTAAAAAGTGCAGTTAGTCACCATGTTTGTTCACAATGAAGCCAAATATTCACGACCCGATTTGTTTATATTGGAGTGGTTGTTTACATTAACTTAAATTTAGTCAAATTTATATGTTTTTTTTAGGAATTTCAAATTTAGTCGATTGCAAGGGTACAATAAATGGAGGAGGACCATATTTTTTTCCGATAAAACCCGTATTGGTCGAGTCGTACTGGCCTTGTTGTTGAAATCGACAATGAAATCTACAAGCACCGACAAGAAACTCTGGGGCCGGGACAAAACAAGCCAGGTTACCAATAGCCCCATTAACACACGTTTTTCTTGAGCGCTCTACATCGTTTAGCGCGCACCATGTCCCCCAAACGCGGCAGATTTCGAGGATTTTCGGTCTGGAGCGCGCTACGTTTTGACCACCGGTTTGAGTCGTTTCTACATTCTAGCGCGCGCCAGACGCTGTCTGGCGCGGCCTATATTTGTTCTTCGAACGTGGGTAAACAGCAGTTGAGAGCGCTATATAAATAGCGCGCTCCAGCAAAACTCGGCTGTCATATGACTGAGATTTATTCATGCGCGCAAGGGGGAATCTAATTTAGACCATGCTAAATTGCAATATTTATCTGCGTGTAAACGCAATGCTGATTCTAGGCCGGGCCTAGTGCAATGCGGCCTAACTTGACAGGGTAGCTCGCTCTACATGGTCATTTGGTCCATCAAAGTGTGAACGCAAGTTAAAATATAGCCCGCTCCACATTTTTCTGGACCGGTCTAGCGCGCGCCACATTTTTGTAGTGTTAATGGGGATAGTGTGACTACGTTACGTTATAAACCCCCAATTGACAATTGAAAAGTTCCCTGCACATGTAAAGGCACAGCCGCTTCCCGATTCGTGGGTGTAATTTTATCAAGAAGTCGAGAAAGTGACAATAGCCCAAGAATAGCCGCTAGAATCTGGAACCGACTCAAACCGGTGGTCAAATGTAGCGCGCTCCAGACCAAAAATCCTCGAAATCTGGCGCGTTTTGGGGACTTGGTGCGTGCTGAACAATTTAGAGCGCCCAAGAAAAACGTGTGTAAATGGGGCTAATAACTTGATAAAAATGTTATGTTGTACCGTGCCCTATAGCCCGTAGAAAATATAGGTCAGAGTGACCTAATTTCTGATCTCCAGGTTTCCACATACCTTCCTTAATTATCAGTTAGAAGTTTAGGGTCAACGGGTACGATTTGTGTCTTACTGACGGATGGGAGGACAACCCGACAGACGACGGAGAAAGCGCCATTCCTATCCCTCAGTTGACTTTCAGTCGGCTGAGCTAAAACAATCTACACCACATGTTTTCTCTATCCCCATCAAGTAAATCTCCCTCATGTAGCACGCGTTCTATAGTCACCCCCTGTCTCTAGAAAATCGTTCTTCCCTTTCTTTTTTTTTAATATAGTCCTCTTGGAGTGTGTTATGTTCCTGCTAGTGACGTGCCCAGGTACTGGCACTTATGTCAGCAGATGATATAGGAATAAACGACAGACTTCTTATTATCAATTATATGCAGAGTACGCACTGTTACTCGCTCACCGTGTTTTGTTCAGGGCATACGCTCGCTGGTAAATCCACACTTCGTGTTATATGGCGGTAAGCAAATCATATATTTACTGTCATGAGTGCTTTTTGGTGTACTGTGCAGATGATCATATAATCAGTCATTATGCACAGGTAGCACAGGTGATGCAAATTAAGCCCTGTGGTTGAATATTGGCTGACTGCAGACCGGTCATTATTTTAGATTTTTATTTATGCCTGTGCCACCTCAAATGTGAATGCTTCCAATGATTATTCACCTGATAATTAGCTGAAACTCCTTATGTCTCCCCATGGGTACTGCTAAAAATATATAACCCGTTATGATATTGCAGGGAACCAGGCATGGCTGAGAACGAATGATTTACATTCAGGTACAAAATATTAGCTGGTTCATGTGACAGAATGCAGTTACCGACTGCTCCATCAAAACCAGTCTCCCCTGGCTGCCAGTCACTGGTCAGTGTATGGTTGCGTCCCACTGCTGACTGGTCCTCCATAGACCACCGCTGCGGGATACCTGGTGACTAGGGGTCAGTTTGTTTTAGGTTCGGCTTGCCCTACTCTGCTTATTGCTACGGGTCCCCTCTAAGCAGTTGCCCCTTCATTATTAGTTAAACGTTTATAATAAGTATATTGATTTATATATGCCATATCCATTTACAGACAAACTAGTCTCCCGATTGTCTCTTGCAAAACGGCTAGCAGTTTTTTAAAGTGTATAATCACTTCTGATATATCACATTTGCAGTTCTCTTACATTGTATAAGATTAAATGATCTTTCTTTATATACATACATTTAACAATCAAGCCGGCTTAGTCTAATTTCTTTAATATTAGGAATCGTCTGTGGATGAATCCTTTGATGTGATATCGTTAAGCGCTGAAGGCATTGAGTCAGGATACTCATCTTGTAAACCCGTGTCAGAGTGTGACAAAAGAGTGGTTATCTCATCCAGTCTATCCAAAGAATCAACCGGGAAATTACTCATTAAATAATAGGTCGAATTTTGCTGCCACTTTGTTCCCACTTCGTCGATGGAGTACCGAGAAAGAAGGTCAAGGCAGTGTAGCAGAGGCAAAAAATAATGAAACTGCAGAAAGTGTGAATGCAAGAAATAACAGCTCAGATTCCGAATGTCAAGAAAACGCGAAAACATTAGCTCCTGGGTACAATACACTATCAGATGACAGCATAGAAACATAGTTTTTCCACCTTGTTCTTGCAGTATGTTTTGCAGCATTTGTTGTATCGGACGGAGTACTTTTTTCTGTACGAAATTATATATCAAGACCTACAGTCAAGTTTCGACACTGACACTTCCAGTTTGTGTGGCTTATTTCGGAGGTAAGTAACTTTTAACATTAACACAGTGTCACACTGAATAATCATTGTTTTTACCAGAGTTTTATCCAGAATCGCAAGTAAACTATAAAACGAAGTATGGAATTATGAACCGCGACATTCCCCTAGATGTTCTTGATTTTTCTTACTTTATACCTTGTTAGAACATGTAATGGAGACGTAAGCATTCAGCTTATTGTATATTCATTCTTTTCAGACCTGATCACAAGTCCGCTCTTGAACGTCTTGTCACTTCGGTCTGCTGGAATTACTGGGGGACTTCTGGCCGCTGTAGGTTTCTTGATATCATAATTTGCCAAAAGCCCCCCTCTTTCACTGTTACATACGGCTTGGTATCAGGTATGAATAAATATTTTGTATAAAATTAAAATTGTCAATATTTTTTTTGCAGTCAGGCAAATATTGAAGCCGGATAAGAGATAGCTGCTCTCACTTTCATCCAATTTAAATTTAAATTATTTGTTAACAAAAACCACTGACTTCTTTATTCATCTCCTAGAAATTTCACGCTGCCTAGTGTTAAAGAATCTAATTTTTATTTATCTCCGTAACAAATGTTATGCTTGTCACGATTACATGATCTTTTATTATTAGGTTCCGTAACAGTATACATGTCTTAAGTGTTTCACAATTAGTTACAGGCATTGAGTGAATTCAGAGTGAAGCAGGCGAGGCGTGACTGGGATAAAATTATAAATGGCGGGAGTTATAGGTCCAAGGGTCTCGATACACTCTCGAAAAACAAAATTCAGGCCTGTCACCAGCCACAGGGTGTGAAATTATTGGTTCCAAAATGTGTGGGGAGAGTAATGATCTTAATTGATGCCCAAACATTACCTGCTGAGCTGACAATTATTATTGCTTGGCCGGGGTATGTTAATCTGTGTATCATTACCTTTTAACCCCTGCTGACCTCCATACTGTCCTTATGCACATATTGTATATATTATCTGAACGGTCTTGGTAAAAGCAACAATTTGGTACTTTGGTATTCTTGATTACACGAAAATAGAGTTTCGGTTACTTTTATTTCCCCTACCCCTCTATTTGGAGAAGAAATTTCATCTGTAATGATGTAATAAAAAAGGGGGGGGGGGGAGGGTTCTTTTGCGATCGCCAGGCTTTGCAGACATGTTTTTTCCACCTTGCGTTCGTATTTCCAGGACGGTAATTTAAGGTAATTAAGGAAACAATTTCTTCGGATTATAGCTATGGAAGACACCGAAGTATAACAACTCACAGTGTGCATATGACCTACATTTACTCACGTATGACCTACATACACTCGCGAAGCGGATATTTCTATGAACACATTACAATTAATGGTAAAACAATTCTCCTACGGTATTGAATGAGTTACCTTTATGGAAGCTGCAAATATTGTCCCCTTGCTTCTGGTTGTGACATTAGCATCAGAAGCATTATAAACATGGACAGTATAAAAAACCCTCCAGCAAGAAAGAACGCGGGATCATAAGTCATAGTGCTAACCCGAACATAACCTGCAATATACAAAAATAGAATCTGCACTGGCCATTATGATAAAACACATAGACACAATAATCTTTAGACACATAGGCCATGGGCTAGTGGGGGTAATAGTGCACCCCCTTTGTGATTTACTTAAATGGGTATTTTCATGTAGCCCTGGGTCTAACAAGTCAGAAAATTCATGTTGCCAGCAAAAAAAACTGGGATGGAAGATGCCCCCTATAGACTTCTTTGACCACGCCCACTTTTACAGCTTGAGGCATAAAATCAGGGGTATAGATAATGAAAACTGCTATGACTTTGCTACCATTCCCAAAAATATTTCAATTGACCACTTAATATGTTTGCCTTGTCAAGATCTAAAAGTCCATGCAAATGATATGCAAATTTTTTTCTGTGAAAAGGTCACCAGAGGTCATAAGGTCACGAACTTTGACCTTTCCCTATAATATCTCCCATTAAGCGGTTTTATTAATGGTAAGGACCATATAACGTTTTTTTATTGAAAATTATTTAAAATTAAAGTTTACATGTGCTTTTTAATACGGGTATTCAAAAATTTTGAGTAAAAGTAGTGTTTAATATGTGGTATGTGATATATTTCAACACTTTTACATGTGCTGTTTAGATTATTGAATGTGTCGAATAAGAGTAAGCCGAATCTAGCAAGTGGTACCCTGGAATCTTTCACTGAATCATTGCAAATGACCATAGAATATGATATCAGAATTGACCTATCAAATTAAACATCGTATTATGCAAGTCTTTCATGAGATTGGTCACGTAAGGTCAAAGGTCGCAAAATGTTACTTTGTCCACACTATGCATAGCAGACTGGCTATGTTCATCAACGACAGCGTACAATATTCTATTTACAGTTAGGCCTTACATGTTGATCATATTCATGAAACTGATCAAAGAGGATCGAAGAGGAAAACAAAGGGACATACTGTTTGATCAAATAGATTATCAGGCCAGTCAGCCAAGTGTTTATAAATATGTAGATAAAGTTTAGACAGTGGCTGATAATGACCACTAAGTAAAAGTGGAATTTCTGGTGAGATGGACAATGAATGAGCTGGAGAGATAGAAAGGACAAACCAGAGAAGAGGAAAATAAAAAGCTGAGAAGCTTAACATCAATAAGATACCATTTATAGCAATATCAATCGCTGCTTCCAAATGTATAACATATAGTGCTTCATCTATTTCAAGCTACATGGGATTCTTGTGAGTTTTTTTCCTATTTTGTTATTGACAGGTATGACATTTATTATATTCATGTGCTATTTCTTTAATAAAATAAATAGGAAAGATACACATCAATCTACTCAATTCAATAATAACTGTGATATCAATGAGCACTTGTTTCTGTGAAAAAAAATTGCTTAATGAAGATTTGGGCAAGAAATTAACATGATAAGGTGATGGCATGTTTCTTACAGAAAGGCCCAACATCACGATTTACATGATAAAAGTTGATTGTTTAATATTGCCAGTCAAGATGCCGGAGAGAGCAGCTAGCTCTCATTATGCTGAATGCAAGGAAAGAATGAAGTAAGTTCCTGTTGACATTTTAGTTGGTCTAAAATATTAACATAACTGTATCAGGCATCTTGTACACTAATTTGATTATGAACATCATGTAACTACTGATAGACACAAGCAAGTTAGGGGGGAGGGGGTGATTGTTGAGAAGAATTTGTTGATTATTGATTATACCAATCAATTCATGATAAGGTTGACAACACAGCTCTTTTATTTCTTGAATACAATAAAAACAAAGGGAAGAACCATAAAGATTTGAAATACGGAAAAACAGTGGAAACTAGAAGTGGTCATTAATTTTGAAAGTACACATTTTTAAGAATGGTAAATCAAACAATTCACTATTTATTATCATTTTTGTTTTCTTTACAGTTATTGCTGTGAAAGATACAATTATGGAAGCTCCAAAAAGACGTAAAACAGATGACCAGCACAAGAAAAGGCTATCTGCATTATTCATTCATAAGGTGTGAAATCTGACGACTTCACGTTCATTAAACACCAAAAAAACCCTGATGACCGCTTTCAGAAGATTCTGTCTGTAAAGAAACTCCGACTATCGCAACCTTATGGGTCTCCTTATCGTATGAATGACATTTGTCAACAGATACCAGATGAATGTAAACCTAACCATGGTTATCATCGTGCATGCTATACAAAATTCACTGCTCATCTGAACCGTCTTAAGGATGTTCCAGATGATGGACAACCATCTACTAGTCAAGCCAGAGAACCTAGACGGTCAACAATCGACAAAGACAAAATCATTTTCCATCCAGATTGTTTGTTCTGCAGAAAACAAGGGAGGAAAAAAAAAGTGAAAGGATCATGGAAAACTGAAGATACAACTGTTTTTGAACGTGGAGGAGGCAAATCGATTATTAAATTGGCTGAGGAAAAGGGAGACTTTGAACTTCTAGGGAGAATTTCAGGTTTTAATCTCTTTGCTTGTGAGGCCAAGTTTCATCCTTCATGCAGAAGAACCTACATGCTTCGCCCTGGTAGAACCCGGTCACAAAACCCAGAAAGCAGCACGCTTCAAGCAACCCTTGAGAAAGCACACAGCGATGCTTTTGAAAAGGTGTGTTCAGAAATAAATGAAGAAATTGTACTAAAGCAGAGAGTAGTTCGACATAGCGACTTGCGGAAGACGTACATTTCGTACCTCAGTGAAACCACCTGTCCTAATCCTAATTTTCGGGGTGAAAAGCTGAAAGCAAAAATTCGAAAACATCCGGACGATCAGGGGATCCTTAGTTTTTGCGTTATTGATGAAAACAGCCCTTTCAGTTCTTACCTTGTATTTAATCTGAAAATGGACATGCAAGAAGCAATACGATCAAGCTGCAGACTTGGGCAAAAAGAAAAGGTTGATGAGGTCGCTCATTTATTGAGGAACGAACTAATCAGCACTTTTTCAGTTGTTGAGGAGATGCCATGGCCAATAACTTTCAACGACCTTAATCTTAATTATTCATTCATCCCTCATTTGCTGGAAACGTTTCTGACAACGGTTCTCTCTGGAGACAAAGAACCGTCCAGGAGTACCAGCCGCCTAGTAAACTCCATCGGACAGGACATATGTCGTGCCGTTACCAATGGAAAGTGGAACATTGTACTTGGCATGGCACTGAGGCATCTGTTTCGCAGTGCTGAACTCATAGTTATCCTTAATCGACTTGGACATTGTGAGAACTACTCATTTCTCCTTGAACTTGGGACAGCATTAGCAATAGCTGTTGACAGTGCATCGAGCTTACTGCATCCCAATATCATTCGACATCCATCTTGTCCCTCCGTGTTCCATTCAGACTTTGACAACTTTGATGTGTTTGTCAATGATCTGTATGGAGCTGGAAGTGTCCATCGAGCACATGGAATTATGCTACAGGACTTCAATCCAGATCAAGGTGGAAATATTGGAGGGACACAGCCAGTTTTGCAGAGCACAACGAGAACAGGGCAGAGATCACTGAGATTAGGGTCTGAGCAAAATCTTCCAGCGTGTTACATGGAAAAACGCAAGTCTCCGCAATTTGAGGTAGTCAAAAAGTTGAATGACATTGGTGAGAAAGCACATGCGAGAGAAATGCAGAGAAATCTTCTCTAGATTATTGTTCGTCTGCACAGTGATGTTAGAAAGCAGACAGTGCCCGGCTGGGGAGGATATGTTTCACTGACTGGAGACACTCCTGTACATCTGACAACCATTGAGTATTACCCGATCATACCTTACCCAATAACAGACATCAGAATCATACAGGAATGCCTAAAGTACTCAGAAGAAGCTTCACGAGAAGTTGGACAGCATTTAGTCATCACAACCTTTGACCTGGGCGTGTGTATGAAAGCGTTTCCGTTAGTATGGAGCAACACACGCCAGGATGAGGACCACATCATCATGATTGGAACATTCCATCTAGCCTGTGGCTATCTGAAGATGTTGGGAAAGAAGATGGATGGAACGGGATTCGCTGAAATCTTACTTGAAGCCGGTCTCACAACATCTTGATCATTGATGGGTGTCATTACAGCCAAGAATTATGCACCCTCACTTAATTGCCACAAAGTTCTGATGGAAGCAATTGAGAGATTGGTGTTGGCTTGTTTTCTACAGGATCGGGATGACGAAATACCATTTGGGAAGCTACCAAAGTCCTCTAGGGACTGCATTCGGAGACTCGCCACATCTTCCAGCAAGGAGACTGAAAATGCAGCATTGACTGATCAGGAAATTTGTTCATACATTGAGGAATACCTCCATTTCCGTGAGAACATTCGCTCAGGCCAACATGGAGAGACTGCTCCGCTTTGGATGTCATACATCGATCATGTTTGGCTGACATTGTGCCTCCTACAAGTTGTAAAGACAAACAACTTTACAGTATACGCACAGTATCTTTGCCTTATGCCTTACCTCTTCTTCAGCTTTGGAGGACACAACTATGCCCGGTACCTCACATTCTTTTCGATGTTTATTGCCAACATTGAACATTCTCATCCTGCTGCGGAGGATCTGTTGAAGAGAGATGCAATCAGTGTGGCGAGATCCCTTATTCCAGGATATAGGTGTGCTGTGGACAAAACAACAGAAGAAACTTTCATGAAGCATGCAAAATCAAAAGGTGGAGGTGGCGCAACTGGAGCGGGCATTAGTGGTCTCCAGATAAAGTATAGTGCCTATCAAAGATGGACAAAGTCAGGTAAAGAACGAGCCAAATTTCTTCAGGCTACATTTTGTCTAGCGGGAATGCTAGATGAAGAGGACAAAGGACTGCAACATCGGGATGTTCGCCCTTCTGAAATTGCGACCAGTGAGAAACTTGTCTCAAGGACTATTGCAGCCATCAAGTGCTTCAACAACCCTTTCAATATCCAAGATGATGGAAAGTTGTAAAATTTATCATCCGGCGCTCCGGCTTCAGAAGAAGTTGCGAAGGACGTTCTCACTGCTGAGACTGTTGGGAGGCTAGCCAAGGAAAACTTCATAGAAAACAGATTAATGAAGAAAGATCGTTTCTTTGATCCTATAAAACGCCCAAATTTGAAAACCATGGCACACATGCACAAGTCCGTGAAACTTTCAGCTGAAATGGTGTAAAAAAAATCCACTACTGATGTCTAGTTTGTTAAATGTTTACATCCTAAAAATCAAAGTTTATACAAATAACAAAAAGAAAAAAATAGGTTTGGCTAATTGATGGTGGAGGGAAGCCCCTCGAGCCCATGGACTCTAATATATCACAACAGGTTGTGAATGCCCATAGCTACAATTCCGCCGTATGCCACCGTAAAGACGTCAAGACTCGGAGCAAGATAGGACATGATGAGGCCTCCAGCCGACACAAGGCTACCAATGAATCCCGCAGAACGCAGTCCGAAAACCTTTGAAAAGGCACTGGTGAACAATGCTAGAAAATATATTATGAAAAAAAAGCAGTCAAACAGATTAAGTTAAAGATTGACATGGAGGTATCACCCTATTTATTTTCTTAGAGTCACAACATTTCAAGTATTGTTGTTGTCACCCGATACGCGTTGCCCCTTACCGGTACCCCAGGAAAAAAAGGCTGCCCTTTACCAAGTGACAGACCTGGTTGCTTTTGGTTAAATGTAGTACCAAACTGGCAGCAATTGAATCTAACCGGCGGCACTGGATCCTTATTTCATGCAGTGGACCTCGACTCGCGGAACTGGACCCAACTGGCGACATTGGTCCTCAACCGGCGGTACTGGACCCTAACAGGCGGATGCCTAGCTTTTGGACACCGAAGACTGAATCGAGTGACCACTCTGCCTGTGGGACCAGTATAAATGCCATACTACCCTGAAGACTCACCTATACCCGTAAGTCGTATACAATCCGTGAACCCGTTTCGCTACTGGGGGACAACCTTTTAAAATGTTAAGTTGCTAAGTTCTCTGTTAAAGAGCAAATCCCCGGGTATTATTTCGCAGCTGTCGACAGCGGATTGGTTGAATGCTCACCTACTCGCGTATGGTCTTGGCTCAGTGCTTTTCTCACAAATCTCTCGAGTTATGCATGGATCCTATCGATCGATTTTTAAAAATGCGGGACTTTACTGCCGGAAACAGAACACGTGCAGCCTCTTCTGCTGCTTGCATACCCAAAGCAACCTTCAAGCTTGTTAACTCTAACTCGTTCACACGAGCCTCCCGCTCTCTATTCTGCTCTCTGTTATGTACTCTAACTCTTGCTCACGAGCCCAAGCATGCTCTTCTCGTTCCTGCGCGGCCTGTTTTCTAGCCTAAGCCATCTGCGTTTGAGCAAACGTCTGTAAACCTCCCCTGTATAATCCATCTTCTTTCCACGATCTATGGCCTTTTTCATCAGGTCCATGTTGATAAGAGTTTGCGTAAGGCGGACATACGAACCCCTCCCCTAAAACTACGGGATCTACGACGCATCACCCGCCTCGACCTGCTACCCTTAAACCTACTGTGACACTAAGCTTACTAACGGACATGAACTCCGACATGACAGGGTACACGGAGCCTTCAAACACTAGGACACAGTCCTATTCGAAGACCGGCAGTGCAAACGTTTGTTAACTTTGGGGATAAAACAAAGGGAAGAGGGGGGGGGGGGGGGTGAGTAAATTCACAATGGTCGCAGTAACCTGACACTGCAGAATGCAGTAGCCAGGGTCACCCGACACTGCAGAATTCCAATATCTGAGCCGTATACTACAGCTTCTTAAAGAGGAGTGATGACCCTTTAAAATTCTCTTGTTGCAAGTGAAGGATAGACTCTTAATTACTCAAAATTGCCGTTAAACAAACTGTAACGCCGGTTTTACCAACGTGTACAGGTCAAACGCCAGCTGTGTTCTACACCCAAACGCTGGCTATACTAACGTGTAAAGGTTACGGTCGTAGCATTTCTGAATACAAACACGTGAGTATGCACCTAGTTCCCCTAAAAAATACTTAATTTGTATACCCTAAACATCCCGGGTTTGGCCACCAATCATGGTCACCCGGTAAGCATTGCCCATAACAAAATTACAGAATTCCAAACCACCTTACCAGATAGGGTTCCCAGCCTTCTACGCACAAGTCCACATTAAATACACTGGCTGCGCATAAAATAGAAACAATTCAAGCTATCTACAGAGTCCTAAACTGGCGATTCAAGTCCCCCACTGTCGGCTCTGATATCCGACTGGCGGCACTGGACCGAAACTGGTAGCACCGGACCGCAACTGTTGGCACTGGTCCTTGACTAGTGGTACTAGACCCCAACAGACGGATGGCTGGCTTCTGGACAACGAACACTGATCGGATGACCACTCAGTGTATGCGAACCTTATAAATTCTAACTACCCTGAGGGCTCATCTATATTCATATGTCTCATACAATGACTGGAAACCGTTTTTCTACTGCGGCTCGTCTATACTCATGGGCACGCTGAATACGTAGGAGACTGGAAACAATACCCCGCTATTCGCTAAAAATAACAATGGCATAACTAACAACGGAGACCTTAACTGAATACCCAAAGTTACACGACACAAGAACACTTGCCGGCGAACTGTCTCTTCAACACATAAAGAGAAACAGCAAAACCAAGGAATTACAAAGAAATAGGTCAACCATGCGCGTATGACACAAGCCACTGTTTGGCATTATTGTGATCTGCTATTCTGATGGCATTCTGTTTGGTGAAGTGGGGACAATTATTGTTACAATTACCGTCAATATAAATGGAAAAGTACCTTATTTAAACATTACAAGCATTTAATCCGTTCATAATTTGCTTTTGTATATTAGTCTAGTTCCATTATAAATATTACAAATTGCCTTGCATTTTTTTTTTATATTTGACGCTGCAAGGGCAACTTTGAAAAATAATGATTAATGTAAAAAAGGTTTTGTTTTTTTTAATATAGAAAAGGACATACTTGGCATCATTCCCGGCGGTTCACGGGCAAAATCGTGTATAGCCGAGGCTTTACAACATAGGAGTTCCGTGACTAAGTTTGAGATGGACGACTTTGAAATAAAATATAGATAAAAACATGATGCTCGTAATTGTCAGACAGAGACAGTTTCTTCGAGTCCAAATGACATTGACGCCCCGATCCAAATAAGATGGTGACCAGTTTCGGGATACTATCAATGTTCCATCCGCAGGATACAAGTGGGACACATATATAAATCTGCCAAGAATATAATACTTTTCCTTGTATCCACAAGACGTCGCCAATAACGGCCCTTGCCTGAGCGAGACACTTGGTGGATTAATTGCACGGAGCCAAACAACCTCGCCGCAGGGACAAAATCTACTGGGAAAATGACAGAACCCTTCAAAATTGTGCTGCCTTAACCATGTTGGCCGATTTAAAGATCATAATAATTGCATTTATATACTATAAATGTATTACAGATTGTTAGAACCTAATGACACTCAGATGAAAAAAAATCATTACAAAATACGTGTAATGTTTACATTTAGTTTATCAGCTGCAAATAGGAAATGATGTTACTTTAGGCAGTCAATCTGAGGTGACTGGACAAGTTCAATGTCAACCTACCAGCAACGTGCAATACGAAACCCAATGTCGCTGACGGCATTGAAAGTCTGAAGGCATCAGCAGAGGCATCAGATTTCAAATCCTGGAAAATAACACCATAGGAAGCTACTGACCCACCAGTTACAAAATATGTGAGAAAGCTGACGGCCAGTACCAGGTAACTGTACCACGTGTCTTTGTTTTCGGCTTGGCGTTTTGGTTCTGACTTCCCTTTGGGTTCTCCTCCACGAGAAACCGCTTTACATTTTTGTGCTATTTCATCAGTTTCTGCGACATATTTAGGGTACTCATGACCGTCTTCTCGGTTTTGTTTAAACGGTCCTTGACCATTATCCATTAGTGCTATAATATTCTTTTGGGGATAGATATGTGGAATAATTTATATCTTCAATATGTTTTCGCGAAATACTGAATTCTTCTGGGTGCTAAACTTGCCGGCTTATTGGACTTCTACCTCAAATCTCAGTTCTGACGAAGAAATTTCACGTCAGCTAAGACTTATTCAGATTACCAGGTAGGTGAGAGAATCAAGTGTTGCTGTGTTCATTCCCGATAATCATTTCCTGCTCAACGAATATGAAATTCAAACAGTCTCAAACAAGGTGCACATGGCCTCAGCAGTGTGACACCAGCTGGGTTAGTATATATCTATGAAATGTAATTACGTTTAGGCAACGGATTTGTGGCCAAATTGATAATAGTGTAAACGGAACTAATATGCATGCTCTTTCCTGTTTACAATACGAATATATATACAGAAATGTATTAAAAAAATAATGAAGAGCATACTAATTGGGTGTGGAATTAATTTTGTTACAGGTAATGTTTTATTCTGTACAGAAGTTTTCATGTGTCTGTTGAAATTTTTTTTTTTCGTGTTAGGCTCAAGCCCTGGGCGTTGCTATGGCGAGTAGAGACACAGCGCTCGGTGTAATTCGTACTGGTTGATGGAAGGTTCTGGAAGGTTCAGGTCAGTTCATGCATAGGGTGATCTTTGGGATGTTCATGAAATAGAAGTTTCTAGCCTTTGAGTGAAAAAAGTTATAAATACGGGCTTTGTTTAAAGCGGGAGAGAAAAAAAATCAAGCTGACACGGACGGATGTGAGTTTGTTTTGCGACCCTTCCGATAATTCCAATCTTATAGATATTCTTCGAACCTTGCAACAGATTTTATACAATCTTCAGTTTGCCTTTTGGATTATTAACAGAACTTCACTTTTGGATTACAACAGATTTACATTGGGCAATTTACGTGAACTGTTCATTTGGATTATATATTTTAGAGGATTTGTTGAACTGTGACAGTGGTGCTATCCAGAATCAAAGCCTAGGATCCGGACACTCTGGTACTGTACATTTTTATTGTTTTACAGTGAGATTGTTTTGATTTAGTGTATTGTTATGTTAGGATTGTTTTAAGAAAAAAATATAAAAAATTGTTTACAAAAAAACACTGACTTCATTATTCATTCCCCTAGACATTTCACGCTGCCTAGTGTTACAGAATCTTATTTTTATTTATCTCCGTAACAAAATTAATGCTCGTGAGGATCTATAATTAGGTTCCGTAAAATAAAATAAAATTTATAGTTTTGAAAATTTTTTAGGGCATGACCTAGACACATTGTTTACAAAACATTGTTTACATAATTACACATTTTTTTACAATACATTGTTAACTAGATTTATATTATTGTTTTTGTTGTTGTTTTAACATCTTAACATGATATAATTCAAACCTGAGGCATTTGTTGATGATCCCGACCCGGATCAACTTGAACAGTTGACAAAAGATCAGTTGTTGCGTTTGGGTTAACACTTAGGGCTGGGCTAGGTGTGAAAAAGCTTTGAGAAAGCCTGATATCATTGCTAAAATCATGAAAGATCTAGCTAGCAAGGTTTAATTGAAGAGAGTGAAGTAGAAATATCAAAAGATGACAGCCTTGCTATGCAATTAAAAAAGTTAGAAATGTATGAAAGGTTAGAAAGGGAAAGACTAGAAAAAAAATACAAAGAGAAAGACTAGAAAAAGACATTGAGTTAAAACGACTAGAGTTAGGAAGACTTAAACTAGAAAATTGTCTACGTGCAGCCCCAACTCACAGTTTTGATGTTACTAAACACATTAGACTTGTCCCACCTTTTCAAGAAAAAAGGTTGAGAAGGTAGCGGGAAATTTAAAATGGCCTAAGGAATATTGGACTATGCTATTACAAAGTGTATTGACTGGCAAGGCCAGATAAATTTATACAGAGCTTTAAGTTGAAGCCGCTGCCGACTATGACCATGTTAAACGGTAAATCCTAATAAGTTATGAATCAGTTTCGGAGGCTTACCGCCAGAAATTCAGAAATTGGGAAAAGCGCAAAGAACAGACCTATGTAGAATTTGCTTGGACAAAAGAGCATTTTTTTATCCATGGCGTAGTTCTAAAAATGTAATGAAAGATAATGACAATTTGCGGTAGTTGATTTTACTTGAAGAATTTAAGCGCTGCATTAACGCAGATGTTAATACTTTTCTTGATAAGAAAAGCCCTGAAACACATGTCATTGCTGCTCAATTAGCTGATGATTATTCATTAACATACAAAATGTCTTTACTAGCAAATCAAACCAGTCATTCACAAACAGTGTAAATCAGTATGGTCAAAAGAAGTTTAAGGCGAAGTCACCCAGTACTAGTAGCCCTGATAGTTCATCAAAGTCCATTGCTACACCTTAGTCCACGTTTTGCTCTGTCCTAGTGGACATGTGAGAAGTGTCCATTATTTACCTGCCTGGAGCAATTGACACTATTTGTCATAATAATTTATTCTGTTCGTGTTCACCAACGCGTTGCTTTAATCAAATTTACGTAGAGGGAATAAAGCCATGGACCATACATTACAAGTCACACTGAAGACGTATATTACGAAGAGTATTTCTCAGAGACATAAATGAAGGAAGATCATGTCATAACGGACAGTAACCGGTTAGAAAAGGGAAAGAAGAGGAAAGCACGGTCCATACAACCCCAAACCAAGTGCGGATTGTAATGAATATTTATATTCTTTTCGAAGTAGCGTGTTTTTTATCGAATCGTGTGGACGGATATATTTTACATATCGTGGTTAATATGCCTCATTTTGATTTCATAGTCTTTAAACAAAAGGTATTTTAGTCAAACCAGTGTTCAGCGGTATGCTTAACAGGTTCAGGTTAGTTAATCAAGAAAAGATATTAAGTGGAAACTCGGAAGATCGTCTAAATGAGGTGGCTTAATACAACTTTTTGTCCGTTTCACACCTGGTGATCTAAATCTTGTTGCAAGTTCTTTTCTCAGGTTACCGTACAGGAGCGACATCTGGGGCAGGATGGGAGCATTATTCATCTAAACGCACACGACTGAAAAGCCAAGAAACAAACCAGTGTCTAGTTATAGCTAAGGATAAAATCTCTTTTGCACATATAAGAAAGGATCTCAAATCTGCATTTGCGGTTGATGAATCTCTTCCACGGAAGTTCCATGTAATGTTCCTTGTTTTTATCTTCTTTTATTGATACAGGTATAAACATCATTATACACATAGACATGATGAAATACCCGCCAGCCAGGAAAAACACGGGGTTATATGCATCAGCTTTGACCCGGACAAAACCTGCAAAACACAGATATCATATGTTCTGGGAAAATATCGATATAAACAAATAGACATAAGCCCTGGTCAGGAATGATTAGCCGCACGGCCAAAACAGTAGACTCGATTTATTAACCGTCTTGGGAAACCATAATATACAACATGATAGAAAAAAAATGAACTCTTGGTTATTTTCATATTTGGAACGCAGCGCATTAAGGAAATTATATAATACTCCAGAACAGGAAGACGTAAACATTTTTGTTAATATTTGTTACTCACCACAAAGAGGTATAGTCACTATGAACGCTAAACCTATTATCACCAGACTGAGGCCGATTGACCGTGTGATGACGTCAGAGCCAAATAAGTCGTGCAGCATCACGTATGTCATCACCATGTGACCTCCTATCAAATATTAAAATAAATAACTGAACCAAACAGCGAAAAATGGTCAAGCATGGATGCCCATCGGCCAGAAAACTCTTATCCTGTCTAACCTTTTACAAGATGTTTAAAGGATCCTAAACATTGCATAATCAAACTGTTATCTCACACATCTAGTGGCAATTGGATTAACAAAATCACTCATTGTTTTATCACGTCTCACGCCTTTTCGTTTGTCTAACATCATGTAAAATCACAAAATAGCCCGAAAAAGTACGTGTTGATAAAATCAAACAGGAAATGATGAACCCACGAAATCTGAATCAAAAGTACCTGAATTACTCACCGGCCGCGAACCCGTATATAGTAAGAATGATGTACATGGACTAAGAGTTCTGCAAACTGGCACCAGAACGAGGCTGGTGCCAGTCAAACCGACACTTAGTCGATGGAGATGCAGGCGCCGGTCATGTAATAAAGGAAAGTTGCCAATCAGTCCGAATGCTATCCTTCCAATCAAACCTCCCACTCCGGTGAACGAGATGAACCATTTTGTTTCGTCATGCAAAAATCCCATGTCGGTGCCTTTGTCTGGTGCAAAAGCATACGTGACTGGAAAACCCATCTGGGCGAAAAATATTGCTATTGAATATATTGTTAAATGAAAGTTCTTGAAAACCTTGAAGTCGAACGTTTCTTTCAACGTCGTTGACAATTTCTGAAATATACCAGGTTTCTCGCCTAACTTGTTATTATTGAGTGATGACTTCAGTTTCTTTTTATGGTAAGTGACGCTGTTTTGATCTTTAGTCACGTAATTTTTCTTCTGTTCCTCATTGCTTGGAGGGCGGACCAGTAACCACAGCCAGGTGCATTGCAGAACTATTCCCGCTTTGATCAACATAGAACCCCGCCATGTATACTTATTGAGGAGAAATCTGACCAGCGGACTCATAGCGAACAATCCAAGAGCTGATCCGGCGATATTAACTCCAGTAGCGAATGACCGTCCCTCGTCAAAAAATAGCTGAATCGATATACTGGCTGACAGATATATACATGCAAAGCCAATACCTACAATAAGACAAAGATAATGCTAAGTGGACATTTCACTGGAGTCGAAGGATATACAATTTTACCTCTTCAAGTAAAAATCCCAGATAAAAGCCGGTCATTTGAAATTTTAAACCCAACACATTGTTCTTTCTAATTATAAATTCTTTTTTATTGATTGATATATATTATTTTTCTTTCGAACAAAATTTGGGTTTTTAGGTGACATTCAAAATCATTTGTTCGATCGAAAATCCAGTTTTAAAAAGATATAAAAGTTAAAAAAAAATTGCAAATAAAAAAAAATATTCAGTGCCATGTAGTTTTTGTCATCTAATTAAAGGTTTGCTTTTCCTTGTGCTTACAATGATGCGTTTTTTATAATTATTTGAAATCACTGCGGCCATCTCGAGTCACACTAATTTATCGACGGAAAACTTAATTTAAAGCCCTCGGTAAGTCTGAATTCTAACCCGTACTGTAGCACAATACTGACCCAGTGTTCAGACACGCTGGCCAATCCTTACCCACAATCAAGCCGTATGCCACCGTGAACACGCCAAGACTCGGAGCAAAATATGCGAAGATGAAACCTCCAGCAGACACGAGGCCTCCAATGAACCCTACAGCACGCAGTCCGAAAACCTTCACGAAGGCACTGGTAAACAATGCTAGAAAAGATCGTATGGGTTAATCAGTCAATATTGGCAAGGTATATCGATGTAACGGTAACTATCGATGGCATTATAAATAACGACACACTGCCAAAAAATGGCATCCCTCGTTAAAAGGAACTATCGAGCTGTGATTTCAGTATCACGCTTGCCCGGGGAGAGTCCCGGATTAAGATTTTGACAGAATCTGCCTCTTTAGGGAAATATATATATATATATATATATATATATATATATATATATATATATATATATATATATATATATATAGTGAATAGATATTTAAAACGTTAAGAAATAATACTAGGTGAACGTCGTAAATTTATAAATGCATTTTTATAAAGTGACCGTAAACCTACCACCGAAGTGTGTCATGAAATCCTGTGTCGCTAATGGAAGAGAGACTCTGGAGGCATCAGCGGAGTAAAACGACTTCAAGTCCTGGTAAATTACACCATAGGAAGTCTGTAATCTAACAGTAACAAAACAAGAGAAAAAGCTGACGGCCAGTACCAGGTTACAGTACCATGTGTTCTTTCCTTCGGTCTTCTGGTTTTGTTGCAAAGTTTTGTTCTGAATTTTCAGAATCCCCTCTCCCTTTGGGTTTTCCTCCACTAGGAACAGCCTTTCCTCTATCAGTATTCGCGTGTCCTTTGGTTTATTCGTGTCCATTATCCAATTTTCGTTTTAATTCACCTTCCTTAGTCAGTATTTATACGGATGTTCCTATAAGATTCCTTTTGCGAAAGGGTATTAGATTTACACCATTCAATTTTGTAAAATCGTTTTTTTTTTGTCAGGTGGCGAATTTTCCAGGATTAGAAATAACGCTGCTATCATAATTAGTCACTGCCTGCCATTTAGAGGACGTATTCTTATGCGTTCACCTTGGTTCTATACAATATATATCCTCGGGCAATAAAACAACGGATATTGGTCAGTCGGCTGATGATCCAGCAGTTAACACCCAACAATCAACCTCTAAACCCAGGCGGTTAAAAATATACAGATAAGTTGACTTATTCCATAGCTGGATAAACTGTTATGTTATACATCATTGAGTGGAACAGGTGCCGGACAGCTGAGGACACAGAGAGACAAGTCGTTAATGAGTCATATGATTTAATTGATTGTTTCCTGGCTTCCCCTAAGGATTTCCCCGGTGATTATATAGACTAAAGCAAGTTTGGTTTAAATAACAAATGTTAATCCTGTGTCAATTATCGACCTTGCCGATCAGATTTCAAACTTCCGGCCTATAATCGTTCTGCGAGTATGAACTGGTGTTTCTCATGGGCAAAGATGCGGATGTTTTGCCATTTCCACGGTCGCTGGAACTATTGTCGTCTCTTTCATACTAGACAGGTCATCCGGTTCAAGCTTATCGTAGTGCTGCTAATTTTTGTACTATTTTACAACGTATGACGGTTCTAAAAGAAACCTTCAGATTTAACAGTTTTTATATTTTCAAGTCTTCCATATATCCAGTTACTTTGTAAAAAAAGAGAGATTACAGTAATGAGATGCCACTATTTAGCAATATTGTCAGAGGATTTCTATACTACACTCATCCCCTGAGGAGAATATATAAACAGTATAAATCCCTGAAAGAGTCATGCCTGAAAAAAGTAGATTACTTTTGTAATAGTATGGAGTGGCAGCACTATTATCGGGTCAAAACAAACCCGACCCGATCTCCCGTTTTAACGTGCGTGAAAGCAACATATTCGGATTCGGACAGGGTCCTACACGAACAGGTTTTCATTGAATCAGACGATCCTACTTCAGCCTCTATCACATGTAGCCTACGTGGCCCGTGTGGTGAGTAAAACCCATTTTTTTGGTATATTCAGACGGTGCCTGCAATGTACCCGAACGATTTTCACGGGCGCCGGTTTAACTTTTACAGCCGACGGGCTGAGCAGGCTGCGCTCAATTCTCCCGGCGTTTCCAGCTCACCGTAAGCCCGTAGAAAGCCCGAAGAAAGCCCGTACGGTCGCCTTACGAGCATCGGCCGGTATCCTAGGGCCACTCGTACGATTATCTGGGTCATTATCCCGAAAATATTCGTACTGGCGCCTTGCAGTTTCCTCCGTTGCCCTACGTGCACCGTGCGATAGCCTTACGGTACCCATAATGAAAAGTCGAATGGTTGCTTTGCGGGGTCCGCACGGCTTCCTTGTGATGTAAATTTTGTCCGCGCAGTCCTCACGGTGCCCTGAATCACACCTACCGTCGACGATCATACAGGAAATTTAATGAAATAGCCTTCCTTGATAACTTAAATAGAATAAAACATTTACTCATCTGCATCGTACTCACTGCATCTGATGTAAATGATGCATGGACTCTCTGGAAAGAAGCCAGAGAGTTTGTAATAAGCATGCACCAATCAGACAAGTAAGAGTAAAATCTCAAAAACCTTGTTTTATTGACAACGAAACTCGAGGAATTATGAGGCAACGTGACTTCATGCATAAAAAATGGACCAAAAACAACATTGAGACGGACTTAGTTATTTATAAACAACTTCGAAATTTAGCTAACATTCAAATCAAACAACATAAACGTCGATTTAATATGACTAAGATAGGCCAAGCTGGTATGAACCAGAAAAAGATATGGAACGTTGTAAACAGCATCTTAAAGAAAGCTCAGAATAGCAATGATCTTCGGCACATTAATATTGAAGAAGCGGCCAAACACTTTGCTGATGTTGGCCTTCGACTGTCAGAGAAATTTCCTTCATCATGCACAGAAAGCTTTGACATCAAAATATCGTCAAGTAACTTTGAATTTAATCTCATAACCTCCTCTCTAGTACAGCAGTTTCTTACAAGCCTATCTTTCGAAAGTAAAATCGATGCCAACGGCAAAGATTCCAAAATGGTGAGAATAGCCTCACATATATTATGCGTCAGCTTAGCCACCTTATTTAATCGGTGTATTAGTGAAGCTACCTTCCCCACTTAATGGAAATCCGCAAGAATCACTCCAATATATAAAGGTAAAGGATCCAAAGAAGATATTAATAATTATCGGCCTATTTCTGTTCTTCCCCATTTAGCATGCGTATTTGAAAAGGTTCTACATGCTCAAATTCTATACCACTTAAGTCAACATGACATAATAACTCGATCATGATCAATCTGCTTTCTTGAAAAACGATTCGACTCAAACTAGTTTACATAGAGTTGTGGACAATTGGCTCCATGCAATTGACACTAAACGTTTCACAGGGGCTTGCTTCTTCGATCTCAAGAGATGTTTCGACACCATCAGTCATGACATTCTCTTAGAAAAAATAAAACATTACGGTTTCCATGATAAATCACATGAACTGATTAAGAACTATCTCTCCGATAGATAAAGCTAACGCTTTATCTTCACAGCATCCTGTGAACATTTGAATACCCCAAGGTTCTGTATTAGGACCCATATTATTTTTAATTTATGTAAATGATCTTCCTGGAAACACTGGCAATTGTCAATGTAATCTTTTTGCGGATGACGCCATTATTTACTATACAAGTAATGATCCAAACAAAATTAGAAAGGAACTTCAACACGGCGTCACTACTTTATCTAAATGGTTTTATAATAATAAGCTCTCAATCAATGTAGAAAAAAAACATCAACCATCCTCTTCAGATCCCGTTCTTTGGAGACTTTAGACCTTAATATCACAGCATTTGACCAGCCCATCAAACAATATCAGTATCACTCACTTGGGGTTAGTGCTTTATGAAAACCTAAAATGGTCGGGACACTCTGAACAAGTATGCAAAAAGCTCTCGTCTAAAGTAGGTGCCCTCTTCAGGTGCAGTCGATACATACCTCAAGACACCGCATTGAAAATGTACACTGGCCTGATTCAGCCACATATTGACTTCGGCCTCACAGTCTGGGGGAATGCGCCTACTTCATGTCTTACTCCCATTCAAAGTCTTCAAAATCGAGCCGCACGTATTATAAGTCGCAATTTTAATCATGAATGTTGCATAACAGCTATCCGTCAGTCCCTTGGCATTAAATCAGTTGAACAACGAAATGAATATTTGACTCGCATCCTTATGTTTAAATGTCTGAATAACCTAAGTCCATCCTATATGACCGACCGGTTCAGGTTTGTTCGCCAAGTCCACCAACATGATACACACAATAGCTATTCCAATAAATTATATGTACCCAAACCTCGCACAGACTACTTAAAGAAATCATTTTTATGCCAAGGTCCTATTTTGTGGAACACATTAAATCAATCTCAAAGAAACTGCTCCTCCTTACAGGTCTTTAAAAAGTATCATGTAATAAACCTCTGTGCTTTATATGTCATATATTGCATGCTATTTCAAACTCTGTTATATTTCATATTTATGTCACACTCATGATTGCCTTGTATATAACGTTGCATGTCAGAGTTTTATATTCATGTTTAATATCACATCTTGCTGTATATTACGTTAAATGTCATAGTTATATATTTTCATGTTAAATATCCCATCTTGCAGCATTATTTTAACTTTAGTCACTTTAATTAATTCTGATTGCATTTTACATGTTTTATACATTGAATAAACTGTATATCCAAACAGGGCCCTGTGGCAGATCAGACAATCTTGTCTGAACGAGCTACCCTGTATAAATATGTTTTAATAAATAAATAAATAAATAAAATCTGAGCTGTCGGATATAAAAATACAGCCACGTCGGCATAAATATATATATATATATATATATATATATATATATATATATATATATATATATATATATATATATATATATATATATATAAATGAACCTCTGTCCGCTGGATCCAACCTCTCTGAATCCGTCAAGTATTTTAATGAACCTTGAAAATTTATTTGAATAAGTATGGCGCTCAAGCTTTGCACGACAATAAATATTATATCAATAAATTATTTCCAATAATTATGTTCTGTAGTAAAAGTTATTTAAGAAAAATCGAATCGAGTTACATAAGAAAAAAAATGGTTGTAATATACCGAAAAATAATATTGGTCTGTATCCTATCTGACCGTTCCCTATTCTTTGGCTTAATGTTCAACAGTTATATATAACGCAGAAAATAACCTTACGGTGGCCGCTCGCTGCCACCGATCGCCGGCCGGGCGCCTGCCGGTCGGCCGGGCACCGTACGGTGTACTTGCTTCATGCAAAGAACCCGCACCTTCACCTTACTGTTCAAGGACGGCTACCTTAAGCCTCGGTCACAACCCCCTGCGGTCACCGCATACCGTAGATCACCGTTAGATTTTTTGAAACCGCAGAAATACTTATGCGGCCGACGTGCGGGAGCGGCAAGGTGTCTTTTTCATACTTACGGAAATCGCACGGTAACGTGAGCTAACCCTGCGGACACCGCAAGCTAACCGCAAAGACTACTTACGACTGCCGCAGGTACGCCGTACGTCTCTCGGGTAGCCGAGAAGGCGTTAAAATTCGCATGGGTATCCTACGACATTCGTACGTCTACTGTACGGTGCCCGTACGGTGACCGTACTCTCTTGAAAACACAGGGCAATCCGGAGGGTTGTTACTAAAACGCGTGCACGCATGCGTGCACCCGCACGTGCACCCATATATGCGTTTCTGCAAGATTTATGTTCATTTATACATCGTCCGCACCCATTGCAGCACGCGTTAAGCATGTTCGTAAACAGTTGATATCTGCGAGCACGTGAAAAAATCGTACGGCGCCCGGTGTATATGAGCCAGGCATATCTCCCAGATTTTGTACATATCCGATCATGAATCGGAGCACTGACACAATAGCATCTGTAGTGCTAATGCGACCGTGTTTATATTCGGACTTGTTTCTTGGCAAAGCAGTTACGTTTATGAATTCCCATAAAAGTTGAACTTAAAAAATAAACGAAATTTTTTACAAGGTCTTACATGTTTGGGTATTGTTTTTGGAAAACAGTCTGTTAGAAATGGTCATGCAAACTGTATGGTTCTCAGGCGCTTTTTATCAGAAATCAGTGCGGGCGGGCGGTAAGCATGAAAATAACACATATTTTTACTAAACAGGTAAAAGCACTCAATAAATTGCATTATTTATCTTCTTGAAAGATAAAAATCAAAATTAAATGTTTGAAGCGGGGAGATAAAATTGACGCGGGCGGTGCCTGAGAACCATATCTTTAATTTGTTATTTTTTTTTTGCCCAAGGCAAAAGTGAGGAATTGTTTAGGTCATTCACAATGGGGATAGCAGAAACAGATATACATTCACCTGTTGTTTCTCATGCATGTTCAAAGTGGGAAGGACATCATCTAAGACCCACCTTTACAAAAAATGTAATGTTGCGTAATTAATACATCAAGAGCAGAACAGATGGTGCTTGATACGCCCGCCGCGTATCTGGTGACCTCTGATCTCATTATATATGCGTGAATTTGCTGAAAATCGAACTTAGGCGAAATATATTATACTAATTAATATTTCTGTTCAGTTAAACAAAATCCATCGTATTCCTCGAAAGTTATCGCAGCGACAACACAAAGTAGCCTATTGGCCTCTGACCATATTACATATGCATGACTTAGCCCATAATCAGACTTTGGCGAGATAATCTGTTCGTAAGAAATTGCGGCGACACTAAAAATTAACGGACGGAACGACGGACGGTGGGTATACCTAGGTTTTTGGTTTAATTAAAAACTCCAAATTTATCATATTCCACAGCATCGATTATCACAGCTTACAGATCGATGGCTGTACGTTGCCCGTGGCCGTCATATCCCATTTTGGCACTAACGGTCACGTTGTTTGGTCCATAATTTTTAAACCGAAAGTTGTCATCCACATTACCACGCATGAAAGGGTCAAAGAACTCTCAATGAAGATTCTTGACTGCAATCAACAGATATGAACCCCAACAGTCAGATTTTCCATGAACCTTAAATTTGGACCTGAAGGTAATATTTTCAGATTGAATACAACAACATAACATTTTCCTCCTTGCTTTTATTTTGGCCCGAGTCGAGGGGCGGGTTGTATATATATATGTGTGTGTGTGTGTGTGATATATGTCAATAATTGTGGGTTTATTAACCTTCGCCTCTGAATCATCCGCTACCTTTGAAAATAAAACGACGCAACTGATCTTAAGTCAATGATTTTAACATACCCAATTAACACATTTACACATTTTGATACTTAATATGCCATTTTCGGTAAGCATGGTTATAAAGAAAAATGGTTATAGATACACTAACAAATGTACGGCAGGCTTTTATTAACATGCTTCCTCAGAGGAATTTCTCTTGATACTTCCTTAAACCAGAAATCTTCCACTTCATCTCTCACTACTTCGTTCTTTTTAATGAATGGAGAGCATTCACTTTTGCTCGTCACCAGACTATTTTGGCGGCTCCTTTTTTCATTGCAAATTTGAACTATCCCGACCCATCCTTTATTATACCATAAAGCATTCCAAGATTTTTGTTTATTGTAGTTGTTTTTTTTTTAATGTTGCATAGAAATTTTGAACTTTTTGTCAATTTTGGGTAATGATGAATCAACGTGATGCCACCTTATTACCCTTTGGGATTTTTGTGGCGCCACAATACAAAATGGCGTCTGTAAATATTCATAAAAAACAAAGAATATATGAAAGTTAAACTTTTTTTCGGTATGATAATAATGTTTTTGTTAAATGGTAAGAGGTGGCCCATGGACCATGAATGAAGCAGTTGCCACCATGTTATTCGACTATGAAAGCCCAAAAAAGTATGCGGCAGTCGAAGTTAATTTTTAAAACGGTTATTACGGTAATACTACACTTAAAACCGTAAAGAACGTAAATAAAACTTTGATTGGTTTTCAAGACAAGTTGCTACTTTTACTTATTTTGAAATTGACAAAGCTTTTACAGAAAAAAAGGGATACTAAGTTTTATTATGTATATTTTGAAATTTTTCTGACATGAAGGAATAAAAGCGTACCAAAAAAATATGATACAGTTACGGGAGCTATATGCGCATGCGCACGAAACCATATATGCCACACGGATAGTGATGGTGGCATTTGTATATCCAAATGCAGAATGGAAAGGTAAAATCTTATATCATGCATAGATACTTTAGGTTCCTCCTATACTGACCAATTATCAAAAACCTTATTTTGGGTGCCTAAGTATATAATTAATTATCAAATTTATTTATAAAATGAATTATTATTAGTAAAAGGTAAATTTGTAGCAAGCCACGTCAATCTGCCATTTGTGGTTACAATAAAATGATGAACCAAGTTGTTGTAACAAAATATTCTTAAACATCCTAATATTTGTATAGGTATCATCAAATAAATGTCACTGTGCTCTGCTTTGAACAGATGGATAATAGTTTTACGATCCTCTGTATTTAGAATGTTTGATTAAACACATTTGGGTTTTATAATACATGTATTGTGACGTTATTTCGACACGGATGTGATACATTTCAAGACTGATGTAGCTTTACTTAAAAATGAATAAGTAAATAAATACTGCATAAATTGTCACAAATTAGTAACAGTCCAATAATATAAATTCACTTCGCTCTTTCTTATTGCTATGGCTTTGGAAATGCAATGTTGTGTCAAAGGTTTGAGTTAGTATTTCCCAAACCAGGAAAACCCCTTGAAAACCCTTTATACAACAGGGGGCATAATTCTTAGTCTTTTAACTTGCAAGTTTAGCTGTACTATTCACATCTAATTTTATTTTTAGTCAGCGGTATATTCCTGATACAAAAATTAGGTAATTTACAGTCATGTTTACTATACATTGATCTTTATATTTATCCATTATCTATTATTTTACCGTTTTCGTTTTCAGGTTAAGCAGTTTGACTTGCAATGGTTTTGTATTAAGAATACATTCCAAGAAGTATTAAAACAATGTTAGGCTTTATGTTTTTTTTGCATAATCTCAACTAAATTGACCGTGTTTTCTGTGACAAGTTAAATACGTGGCATCAGAAGGCTTGATTGAAGGGGTCAGTTTTAGATTAACAGCATTTAGACCAGAACTGTGTGAAAATGATATACACCTTGTGTAATTGTATGGAAATTTCAATGCACTTCCTATTAGCATAAAAGATTCCAACAAACTCGGTAGGTGTATTGAAATACTTTAAAACTGCTTAATGACTGATTTATCTTTCATAAAATAAGATTCCGCAACAATGATGACATAGATTATCCAATTTGTTCTTTTTCAAGAAAGTTTAATGCAAACCAGAAAAACTACTCCACTATTGAAAAGGAATGTTTGGCTTTGATTTTGGCTTTTCATCATTTTGAAGTTTATGTTACATCATCAGTCAAGCCTACCATTGTCTTAGTGATCACGATCCCCTCACATTCATAAACAAGTTGAAGTGTAAAAATCAAAGATTGCTGAGACCGAGTTTGTTTTTTACAGGATTACAATCTTGAAATCAGTTAAAAGGAAAGACAATGAACTTGCTGATTGCTTATCAAGATGTTTATGAAATTTTGTAAACGAGATTTCTATGTATTGTTGTAAATAAGATGATTTTTGAGATGATGTAAAAATTTAGTGATGGTGATCGCAAAAAGAAGGTTTTTTGAGAAAACTTTATTTTTTCTTACAGGAGGGGGAGTGTTTCAGATGTCTCTTTTATTGTATGCAGCAATCCTACATGTGTATGTGCAGCGCTAGTTATGTCCGTTGCTATGGCAGCATAGCCCGGTCCACGCATGGGGTCTGACGTGTAAACTCAGCGGTCATGCTAGTGTGGGAATAACTCGCCTGGCCGAGCCGGGCCGGCTCACGTGTTAATCCTGATATGTAGAAACACCGCGTTCGTTTTTCTAGATGTTTCCTGTAACGTGTGTATTACTGGGTTCTTTGGATTGTTCGAGAAATGGAAAGTTCTCCGTTTCAGGTGAAAAGTTATAATTAAGGGGCTGTGATTTAGAACCGGAGGAGAGGAGAGAAATATTCCAGCGGACACAGAAGAGTGTGAACCTTTTCCGATAAATGCGGCAGTTACAGATCTTCTTCGAATTTGTAACGGATTTTAATTAGTCTTCAGTTGGCCTTTGGAATTACTACCCGAACTTCACTTTTGTATTACAACAAATTGATTTTGTGATTGAACTGGACTGTTATTCTCTGAGAAGATTTATGTGAACTGTTTATCTTGATTATATGCTTTAAAGGACTTGGTTTCGTTGTGACAGTTGTGGTAACAAGGTACTGTACACTTTATTTATTTACTTGTATTGGTTTACTGTTGTACTGTTGTTATACTGTGTAAATGTATTGATTTAGTGTATTGTAATGTCAGGATTGTTTTAAGGATAAATTATAATTATTCGTTAACAAAAAGCCATTGACTTCATTCCGCTGGACATTTCACGCTTCCTAGTGTTACGGAATCTGATTTTTGTTATCTCCATTACAAAATTTATGTTCGTCACGACTACGTGATCTGTTGATATTAGGTTCCGTAACAATAAAATCTGTATAAAGTCTGTAAAAAGTCCGTAGAATATATGTAACTATACAATTATCGGAGTAGGTCCCAAGACTGACGAGAAAGTCGCACCCCTTCGTGTTCGCTCGTATATTCCCCTCGGCTCTAAACACAGCCTCTATCTATAGCTTTTTCCACAAAGTCCAGAAATTCTAGGCACTAAAATTCCAAAGAACCGATTCGAAGCTTTGGGAGCAACAAACGCGCTGTGTGTTTGCATTCTGCAAGCAAGCCAGAGTTCAACAAGTGCGGTTCCCATAGCAACACGCATGGCTTGCGCCTAACACGAATCAGAATGTCAAGCACATGTTTAGCTATGCAAAATCCTGCGCATAATAAACAAATACATGTAACAACAATACCATGTGACTGTCGCTATATAAAAATATACTCTCTGCTTACCCGCTGAGTGACGTTAATTTCCCTTCAAGGGTGTGGAGTGACTCACAGGCGTGGGAGGCGTTAAGAATCCATTTTTAATAAACACACACACACCCACATACATACCTTTTTCCTGTGTGACCCATTTCATATATACACTAATTACGTCTAAGGTTTTAAATAATAGGGTATCATGTTGCCAGTAAACCTATTTTAGATACATAATAATATTTCAAAAATAACTCAGAAATAGAACGAGAGTCTGTTATTCTAATTTTGGACAAATTTCACTTCCAAAATAATATTTAAAAAAAAATATTTAACTCTTGGTATCATTTGGATGAGCCCCCTTGTAAAAAAGTGTGTGTGTGTGTGGGGGGGGGGGTTACACCCCAGTTGTATCGATGCCCCTGTACCTGCCTCCTGACCGACAAATGTAAATGCAGAAAGCAGAAACTGATTTTTTTTCAGACACATTTTCCATTTCTAATGATATTCTCTCTCTCTCTCTGTCTCTCCGTAAGTATGAAAATATAAATTTGCAGACTATCCACCTCTCAACCATCCATCCATCCATCCATCCACCGAGCCAACCACCCACCCATCCATCCAACCATCCATCCATCCATCCATCCATCCATTCTTGTTTGAGTACTGTGGATGTCAAACAAAACAACATATGTTAAAAGACAAATGCATGAAAATGCACAAAGTAGCAAACTATTGTTAACAAATATGTTTTTGATTAACTGAATGAACAAAGTAAATAATCTTCAATGAATGATATTAAAGCAATAAAAAATGTCATGAAACGTATACTGAAAAGACCTTTTACACCACACTAACATCTGTTTGCAATCGATGAAACCAAAAGATTTGGTACGTTATATCATTTCTTTACATATTTATGATTCCACACATTACTTGTGGTAGATATACCCTTATAAGGATGGATCGAGAGGAAGCCCAGTAATACTCAAAAAGGACATTCCAATTAATAGGCAGTGTGGGACGGTCGGGACTACTTGTCTCAACTGGAAAACTTAAAAATCAAAATTTGTAACATTTCAAAGAGACTTCTTTTGTTTACATTTCACATGCTCTTTTTTTTTGCAAAATACACCTTATTCCGTAAAGTCCTTACCACAAGAAAAATACCCATGTATATACTATTAATTTGAAAGTACACACTTAAACATACCATATTGTCCTCTTCCCTACATTTATACCAATTTTGCATTTAGAAGCCCCGGTTATAAGTAGGGGTCAAATTTTGCCTCCAACAATCAGTTAACAGCAGTCGTACTCTTCGAGCGATGTGCACTCGCAGAGCATTCTGGTTTATCCGCTGAACGCCTCTTTTTTACACTTTTCTGGAAGAAGCTCGTCTGCTAGGCGGAAGCACGTCAAACAAGTTCCCGCTTCGTACTAAATCAGAAATGTACTCGTTTATTTTTCGCTTCACGTTACAATTTAACTCTTATTCCATCTCATAATACGTGTAAGATTTAACAGGCTTTTAGCAGTCCTAAGAACACAAGTGTCCCTAATAATTTAATAGATCTAACAAAATGCCATGCGGAAAAAGGTCAATTATAGACTAGCAGTTCAGTGTCATTGATATTAATATAAATCGTCATCTTTGCTCTTCGCGAGTTGAGTCATAGCTGTAGAACTAGTTAATTTAATAAAATTAGGTTCCACACGCCCCAAAATTAGTCAAAGCAGACGGCCCTAGTATTAAAACATCGCTGGCAACTGAATCTAAACCTCGTAGTCGTAAGAAAACACTTTACTTTAAAAAATTTACAGAACAAACAAATGCCTTGCCAAAAAATAGACTAGCTATTCATTAACATTCATATACTGAAACTTCAAAATTGTAATCTTTGTTGATGAAGTCGACCAGAAAATCGCAAGGTGAGTTATGGCTTTAGATCTAGCTAATTTAATATTTTTAGATTCAACACGTCCGAAAATTGGTCAAATCATCTAACCCTAGTAGAAAAACATCGCTCTGAACTGAATCTAAATAACTTTCATCTTATATCATTAAAAGTTGTGAGCTTTATGATGCTTATTAGACAAAACTATATATTATAACTATCTCAACTAATGCATAGAGTGTGGGGTATTAGCACCTAGAGAAATAATTACTGGTTTTATCGTATCCATAATTGCAACCATCCCCCCCCCCCATAATATCTATATGAGCATGCGCTCAACGTAGGCAATTAAATGCAGATGAGATTACCTTACACGGCCACTCCCATATAATAATGTTTTCACATGACGTAAGAACCTTATTTCCTTTGTACAATGTATTATGAAAATTGTTGATACGAACGGACAAAGCAGGCACATGAAAGTAAGTGGCGTGTGAAAATCATTATCTATGGTTATAAACAGGACGAAATGTTTTACATACTGCCAGTGCGTAATTTAAAATACCTACGACCTTTCGCGAGGTGTTGCCAAATTTTAATATTGGTTTACTATAAGTTAACTTTAACTGTGGAATCGCAGAAGTTCCTGTGAAGGTTCACAGTCTCGCAGGGAAAGTCATGTATATTATCACACTTGTGCCAAGTGAGATTTTATGTTTTGCTTCCCTAATTGGTTACTAATTTGCTCTGTCTGTCAGCGTCTTTATTCAAATTTTGGAGAGGTCAAGAGGAGACACAGGGACCAATCCTATATATTTTGCAAAGGGTCAGGATGAAACACAAGGAACAAGCCTTTATATTTTGAAGGCAGTCTGAATCAGCATTATGACATATCTCTATCGAGTCCATTTATTTGAGCGCATTAGTTCTAGAGCTGATCCGTGATCGAACAAAGGATACCCTGGAGTACATTTTCCATTAAAACACAGAGCAAATTGTAAAGAGGTTCCTTACGGGAGCCATGGTCTCTTGGTCCTCTTAATTTTTGATAAATTCCTGCAAAATATTTTAGCTGTCCGGCTCAGATCGCATCCACATGACAACGTTTAGGATCCATATCCGGCTTGATTTATTAAGATATTTCTGTAATGCCGTTCCAAGGTCTTCAGTTAAAATGGTACAGATGTGAGGTCTTCAATTATAAATGCAGCAGATTGACATCCTGATCGCTATATACCCTTTTAGCCATATATAAGTTTGAAACCAATATATCAAACCTAACTGGAGTTATCGTCAAGAAACAAATTTGTAGACAGTTGTCCCCTGTGACCTTGACCTTTGGTCCTGTGACCCCAAAAGCAATAATGGTCTTCCCCTATTAATTAGTGAATTATAGATTTGGAAGATGGAACGTGTGGGATGAAAAGTTTGGTTTAATATACCTCAAACATCTTAATAAAGAAATAGGCCTGTAACCTTGACTTTGACCCAATTGCCCAAAAATCAATATATTAGTTATAAGTTAAAAATCCATATGTCATTCCCAACTTGAATAAGTATCCGGAAACGAAATTTGTGGACGGACTGACCAACAGGTTGATTACTATTGGGCACCCGCTTATTCATTGTTAATGATTAATATATGTCAAATTTGTAACCCTTCTTTCTCAAATAATCCTTCATACTTCATGACCTTCTAGAAGTAATAAAAAATTGTTATCTATCGACTAAAGCTACGCCTATGAGCCCCGTTACGTATAATATTCACATGCGTTTATTTACTAAAGCTTTCATCGATAATTTATGTTAAACCCGTCTTCGTAAGTGACGCCAAACGTGACACCGGGAGTTGACTGATGACTAGCTTATGAAATAATGATAGGTTTTCTTATGCCCGAAAACTGCTCTAATAAGCTAGCCCAGCATTTAAACATTGCTTCGGATAGGGCAAATATATACAAACTATTGATGAATGGGAATACATTCTTATAACAATGAACGTGATAATTTGAAATTTTGATATCACCGAAAGATGTACGAAAGCGATTCTTGTTTGAGCGTAAGTATTGCAAACAGTATTTAACATTTTTCAAACGTTAAGGTAAATCTCAGGTGATTAACTCGAAGATATGGTTAAAGACATCAGTGTTTTGTTCACATATTCATGACTTTGGCGTCAAGATTCGGATTAAAATGCGGATATAAACTCACCGTGGTACTGGTTTCAAGGCGTTTCTTAAATAATTGGCATTTTTTGTTTTATTCCAGGATGTACTCCTGGGTCATCAAACAATTATGATCTATATTCTATAACTAGTTTCTACAGTCAGTGCTTCCATCCTTATGGTATAATTTCTGTGTACATGTTGACTAATATCGTTATCGTATCCCCAATCTTAATCAGAAATGTAGTCGAGTCCACACAATTCGAGTCCGAGTGCAAGTCCGAGCCCATGCAACTCGAGTCCATGTCTTTGAGGCTCAATTACAAGTCCACCTCATTCGAGTCCGAGTCATTTGTAACCAGAGTTCAAGTCTGAGTCCAATTAAAATATCTGATTAAAAATAAATGTAAAATATAAATTTTATTTTACCATAGTCATTTTAATATTAGTAAGGTATGCCTTAAAGTTGAAGGCTTAATTAAATTCAGCTCCCGGTGCAGGCCTAAAGCTTGGTATATACAATCCTTTTTGTCATATTCTCTTAGCAGTTCGCATATGTATATTAATGCCTGTATGGTATATGACAGAGCTTTCCTTCTGCTTGCCTCAAGATGGAATCGGCCTTATTTCTCGAGTCCTTACCTCCGAGTACAAGTCCGAGTCCTGGACGCTCGAATCCAAGTCCGATTCCCTAAAAAAGTGGACTCGAGTCCGGACTCATATGAACGTCTATTTCAAGATGTTATATTGATTTCGCCCCAATACGGGATAATTTCTTCGACTTATCTTCATTTGAAAATACCAAAGTTGAACAACTTTCCTTCTTTAATAGTATATTGTTACACTTTCTAAAAAAAAGGTGTGGCAGGCATTTATCGGTTCTAGTGGCCGTCACATGTGGGCCAGTTTTCTCATTCAATTTTCTTGTTACTTCTTTAATAGACGTAAAAAGACAGGAGCGGATCTAAAATTATATACTTGGGGGTTTTAAATTTACAACAAGAACTAATACTCTTAAAGGTTCAGAATAACAACCAAAATTAGGGAGAACGGTAAAAAATGTTAACCCCCCCCCCCCTCCCCGAAGAGTATCTTCTTCTAATTTTCTTAATTTCATGAAAGTGCTTCCTCAGTCGTGGGTGGAATAGTAATTATTTTATTGCTATAGAGTTAAGCGGCGAGAATATAGTACCAACAGGATCCGACCAGAACGATGACCGTTACACCATCACGATTATATCTTGCATTGGAGAAATTCTTCTGTCATAACACAGACATGAAAGTGTTAAGTACGGACCGAAAAAGTCTGCAAAAAAATCGGAATATTTTTTACCATACCTATTTATATATAAACAATTTTTTTTTCAGTTATAAATTCAAAACACACATGCACTCCTATTAAGCCTTCTTTCGCAAAACACACTAAAATTAAATTTTTATAAATGTCTCCAATTTTTTATTATCACATGTTTCATTATAATATTACACATTTGTGTGCTGCTTTATACAATCACATCTAAATCGAACATAACAAAACAATCAAACAAACATACATATAATACTGATGTGTATCAGAGGATAATTACATTAAATAAATAAATGTTTTCAATTATTTTGACATATTTAATGCAGGATAATTCCATTACATTGCCCCCCCATGGGGTATTTAAATGTTATTTTAAATTACTCCTAGCTTATGCTCATTAATATATTATTATTGAGATTTTATTCTCTCAGGTATGAAGCATTCGTAATATTTGTAGCGTATCCGCCATTACTAATATACAACATCAAGACCGATATGGCATATGTAAAATGAAATATACCATAAACACACCAGTTATTCATTATAACATGAACTGTAGAAATATCTTTTTTGTTAATTTATACAGTGACTCACATTAACCTTTTAAACCTTTCATCAAGTAAACATTTAATTAACATTTATGAATTGACAGAGTGCCTCCGGCTTTAGCTAAATGTTTATATGGTGTACGGCTAGTAATATATCACAATAAAATACGGTGGGTGAAGTGTATGGACATGCATAAAATGATATGTAACATGTAAGTAATCAATACGATAACCTAAGCTAACGTATACACATAATATTTTATTACGTTTTATACATTTGATAACCACCACTGACTAATATTAATGTATGAAACTTTAAACGGTGCAAACGTTAATACATGAAAGTGAATAATCACATTTAAATAAAAGAAACTCAATTTGAAGAATGACCGTTACATTTTAGTCTTTGATAGAATTCCATCCTGGTTTTGCTGTTTGTTAATATGATTGTGAAAAACGGGATTACGTCATAAAATGACAAGAACATTTCTGACAGCATAAGTGTGAGTCGTGACTGAATAAATTCTTGAAAAACTATACTTATAAATCGACCCACCACTAAAGGAATATGGCAAACAATAAACATAGTAGTAGTAACGAATGCTGTAACTTTAAATCGGGCAATGACGCTTTGCCAATCTGTATTACATGAAGACCCCGGCCTTGCCTTTTTAGCTTTAACAAGAAAGATCAGAATCGCAGTGTTACAACCTATCAAAGTTACCGTACCTATAAAATAAATAGCGGCAATGATTATCATACCTACACGCACAGCAAACCGTGTACACTTCTCACTCCTGTAATCATGTAGTGTAGGAGGGATGGCACCGACAATTAGATTGAAAGTAATGATAACAGCGGTAGATATTGCAGTCCTCTTACGTGTCCAGAGTCTAGCTGCCGAAAATGGCACAGCCATTGCTCCAAGTTGCATACATGCTATAGCCGTGATAAGAAAGTTGACGCAGTCATGGGAAAATGCAGATGTAAGCATAAACCATGGGCAAATATGCCCTGGTTGGGTAAAAACATAGCCATACTGAATTAAAACCAGGTGGTTAGCACTGCGTAAAATCAGACACACAGACAAAGCAATATAGTATATTGATACGGCTTTTGAGATCATGCTTGTTAGACATATTACCAATATAGCGAGCAGGTTTAGGGGAAGTGAAGCACACCTGAAGGTTGTTGTTACGATCTGTAAAGCGTCCTCTATCTTAGTGCCATGGACACTAGCAAAGGTGGACGGCGAAACATCAAAAGCGCTCCCCGTGACTCCATGCGTAACGAGGAAGGGTTGTTTGGTCTGCGGATCATACTGAATTGTGTTTGGATTTATGGTGAAACTTTCATAGACACCAACATACTCCAAGGTATCACTGCTTTGAAGGCCCCTGAAGAGAAATATGTATTTATATTATACATTTTAATCTTACTATAAAACAGTACTATGAAGATGGCTTTTATTTAATTGTTACATCATGTAGCTGTTCATCATGTATTATTCTTAATTCTTCCTAAGTCGAAACACTGGATACTCTGAGCAGAAAAGTTAATCATGTGTAACCTTGTGTTTTTTTTGTAACTTAATGGCTCGAGTCAAATAAAGTGCACCTATAGAGACCCTAGATGTAAAACATATAACAAAAGATAATTATACAAAGATACACAACATATATACGTACAACCAAGAACATTAGGAAGATTGGGCAAGTTGGGCAAAATAAGGATCAAGACAACGCGGTTATACGCAATTACCATACGCACAATTTATTTATACTACCAGGATGTGCACACTTTTATTTACAGTAGGACAATACATTGGGTATCATGTCGGCATAATAAGCTCGACTTGGCCGAAATCTTGATGTCATGCAGAATACTTGTAAATTTGATTTCAGGCAGATACCAGGATTTCAAAAATTTCCTTTTTATACCTCATTTTATTACATGCTTTATTTTTATATTTTTTTCTGAGAATTATAAACATTATTAGACATATGTCATGCCATGAAAAGCTTTAACTCTTGCAGGATAAGGTTATTTTTTAAATTCTTGTAAACCACAAATAAAAGATTTTAACAAATTCACCTTTTTGCACCTCATAATAGTTTATGCTATATCGTGATTTTTTTGGGACTGTAGAGGATAAAAATTATTCGGCATATTTCATGCTGTGAGGGGCTTATACGAATGATGAAGAGAAACATGTACAGAAGCGTGTTTGCTTCTTTCCAAGAATTATTATCTGTAATATGAATAAGTCGAAAATACTTCATATCTAATTGTGAACGTTTTAGATATAGTTTTTTTTTTATATGTTATTAGAGATAATCGCCTTAATTTTAATGCTTAATATGTAAACCTGTAGAATTCCATTCCGATTTCGGACCATATGACAGGGCAGCAGCACGTTGTACCCGCGGGTAATCGTGTGTAATATCGTCCCCCTTAACTTGCAGAGTGCCCAACCTTTTGCGGGGACAGACCGTGAAAAATCTCACCCTCTCGGCTGAGATTTGAGCTCGGCTATGGGTTCATTCCTGTACCCGTAGACCACAGAAGACGGTACGTTTTAGGTATACTGATCAATATAAATTTGTTAAAAATCATGTGCCGTGTTGAACTGGGATGCGTATACTATTTATGATAGATAATTAAGTAATGAAATGGCTGATATATTTCGAATATCAACTAAATCTGGCACTTTGAAGTGGGATGTATATTTTAGGGATATCTGCAAAGTCATTTTTTTTTTAAATTAAGTCTCCTGCCGGGGTTTAATGTTGGTACCATTCGGCATCTAATACCAACAGTAGCTTCACCTCTGCTAGGAACGCATTAACAGCAATTAACATTACAAATAAATACATTCATTTTTAGTTTAACAGCATTCTAGTACAGGGCAATCACTGAACTGAATGTTACCTGTATTCCTGGAATACAAATAATTAAAACATTAAAATAGTCAGAAGTCAGTGTCAGTTAATTACAGCGCCAGCTGATTTGATTAGTTGAAAAAGTAGGACCTGTCACCTTTGTTGGAGGAATTTCATACATTTTTGGATTTAAACTCTATCGGAAGACATGTTTGAGTTCTGTCGGTTTGACATGTATATGTTTGAAAGGTAGGCATTTTATGGGTGCATTTTAATGAAATTCTGAACAGCAGTAATCTGGTTAAGATATTATATTTATTCACACAATGCCACACGAGAGCAAGTCAACGTGGGGTTGAGTAACGTATTTAGTTTTCCTTCAATTTAAATAATTAAATTCCATTCAGATAAAATGCTACTATCATTCAATTGAATGAAACCCAATTATCGTTCGATGTACATAAATCCAAACTCCATGGAAAATACTTTAGTCCAAATGAAACTTGAAAAATGCATCTTCATTTTGAGAGATATGACCGATGCCAAACAGCAGTTCCTTGGTGTAACATAAAAAAAAACCCAGATAATTGCCCTTGTTTCAAGAAATTATTCAAAATTAAAATTAAAATTCTCTTTCACTAAGGAAATATAGGATGTGGAAACAAGCGATTGAAAAATAATATAATTAAACCTTACCGACTTAAAGTAGACAAATACATGATATATCAATCACGTCTCGGGGTAGACGCTCTGAGTGCTTGTCTGATTATCGTTGTGAATCGGTCATGTATATCTCCGGAACTTTATTCATCAGCCAAAGCTCTCATTAACATAGCTGGCAAAGACGCTCCAATCACCATTCGAAAGGCGAGCTCTTAGTAACATATATACCCAGGCTGGCTCGTTCAGTCATGAATATGAAATTAAAGCAAGAACATCGGGTGCACTATTGATTGAATATCATGATTTTCAGGTTCGGTAGGCGGTTGGAGGAAACTTAGTAAAGGGTAGGCTCTCTGGGTGAAAGACTGTAAAGCCCCGTTCTATCATATCCACAAACTGCACTGGAGCTTCTAAATACATCAGTGGCGTGGATAAAATGTACTGAAGGGCTTAGATAATGGCCTAACAAACGCTGGATCAAGGTTATTTTAAGGCAAATTACATGCACATAAAAGTTTTAAATATGATCCTAATGAAATAAGTATCATCTGGAAGGCAAGAATTTGTCCAATGTAGACAGAACAGTAGGAATGACGAAATGGGAAAAAATTAACTTGTTATCTTACCTAGGTACCAAACAAAAATTAAAAAAGGAACGCTTTCCATTGAATAAAGACGATATTTGAACATTGAGACGAGTATCTGAGTGGTCGCGGCCGACTCAAGCAGCCCTAACTGGGAGAGGTGTATTTCGACTTGAACCTTCTGCTACTGGAATGATAAGAAGCTACGTGGGTTTTATTTTGTTGTGGATCACGTTATTTATTCAAGTTAGAGGTTGCCCAAAGTCAGTTAATATTATAACATATAATGAACCAGGTGCTTGCAGTCACCAAGCGATAACTGGGAGCTTCCCCTGACGCAGCCAACTGAGCTGCAAAAAACAAATCTGTGACCATTATTAAAATAGTTTTGTTCAAAGATAAAATATTTGAGTGCTAAAGCAAACAAGAACAGAAGTGAAAAAAGGAGAAGAAAAAAAATATGACCCAGATATTTACGTAAAAATTAACTCATCAACCCCTTTAAGTCTACCATAGGGGTGTCATCACACCGCCCTTGGTTGCATGTAAAAATCACGTGAACCAGCCCTCCCCCCCCCCCTAGTGGCGAGGCGAAATGGAGGCGGGACCGGGTTGGGTTCTGATGTCTGCCTTAGCCGTATTTCTACATGTGCGGCTCTATCCTTGACTCAAGACCATGTGTTATGTGATCCTGTAACAGACGTTATTACTTTAAATTATTTTCACAAGTTAATGAAGGCGAATTTAAATGCATTTAGGTGTAGCAGTACATGGCACCGAGTACCACGTGATAACGTCACGTCCTGTTCTCTTGTTGTATCAGTCGTATTGTAATGTAAGTGATGTGAAATATGGTAAACCACATGAACCATAACATCAATTTTACTGACCATACGAGTTCACGCCTGAGAGCAATGACCATCGTAAGACGACTTAACGTGATCCCTTCTTTCTGAAATTAAATTTCAGGATTCTTAATTCAATGTTATTCCACAAACATTATAAAAAATGCGTAAATCGTATTGATGGTGGTAAAGTCAATTAACATAACACAGATCGTGTTGATGCATGGTTTACTATCTGATGTGAGCGAATGTTAAATTATCGAGCAGTTCTCACAAACTGAAACTTCAGCACATGTTTTACCTCTCCTGTAAAAAGTGGTGCTTTTTCTATAATTAGGTGACTCATTGGAATCACAACAAATTCTAGGTTCCTTAAATACTTACTGCTAGGTTTCCGAATGTAGATATACGTCAGAGGTAGTAACACACTTGACCATTCAGATTTCGATCCCAATCAGATGATATCAGAGAATAAACCAAGAACTTGTATATTATTTAGGATCGATCAGGGTTAATATGTTTAATCCCATGATTTACTGTTTATTCAGAGAATCGGAATATAGCGTAGCTAGGAATAATGGCACCCCCAATCCCCCCCCCCCCCCCGCCTCAAAACAATGATAAAAGCCAGAACCTCAGATTTAGTCAGCTCTTCACCAATCTGTAAGGGATTCAGCAGGTGATGTTTTTTTACATATACATGATTAATATGGATATATCGAACAAATCTGACGTATACTTGTGTTATGCTCGTTCTACAGAAATGCTTATAAATTACATTTTCCCATCTAGAAGACGACATAATGAGTTACAGGTTGACAGACTGTTACACCTGATAACCAGAGATGCCCTATTCCCATAGGGGAATATGAGCAAATGTTTGGAGATATCTTTCAAATTTATTTGTGAGGCCCCAGGACATAGATACGAATATGGCGAGTAGTATGATCAGCTGTTTGGAAGAGTAAGATTACTTTACAAGTGTTTAAAACTTCATTTCCTGAAAGCTCTGTGCTCGGGCAGGTAAATGACACACTGTTATTTTATAAAGACCCGGATAACAAAGCTCAAACGATCAAAAGCGAGGAAATCATATAATTCTTCGCCAACATAATTTTTCCAAAAGTACTGCTACGCACGAAATATCATGCTGTCTCGCTGCTCTCGTAACATTGCTAAGCATTACATTGATACATGTCATTGGAAACGAGGCAAAATGGGATAATTATAAAAAAAGAAAACGGTAAAAGGTTACCCATGTCCAAATGTAGAAGGATATGTTGTAGATAATAAAATTCAAGCAAAGACTAAAAAATTGTACTACCAATATTGTTCCTCTCGTAGGTGTAGCACAGATTGTTGACATTATTGCGGATGGCATAAACTATCCGGGCCTTTTAGGTACAGGTTCCCAAGTCTTTACCCTTACGGAGGGTTTTCATAAGACAACCCATCCTACAGTCCTATAGAGGAACTGTTGGATCTCCACTAGGCAGCCATCAGGCACAGTATTGTTGTATCGAAAACATTCTACTCAAAATATTTTTATACCAGAGATTGTCATGAAAAATACGCATTTCAGCCCAAATGCTCCACGCCACAGCGATATTAGCCTAGGGCAGCGGAAACGTAATAGTTTCAAACCGCCAGGAGACTTCAGTCATCAGAGTGACAAACATACGAAACGCTTTTGAGCTCGGGCTGGCTAGCATTACTTCATTCGGGTATGTGACAGAATGATGTTCATTAGCCGAGTAGACATGGACCTAGTTCACTTACTTCTTTTACTTTAGATAACACCTCAAAATGATTTTAAGCTGATCAGAATTTATTGAAATATATAGAAAATAACTCCCATATAAAAAGGTAAAGTCGGGGTTTTATAGTCTGATATCACTGGCGATGTCAGTCTTATCCGACTTTTTCGGGCCTGTTCATTCTTGTAGCTTTTCTCGGCTCCCTGGGATGAAGACAACCCATGCGGCCATAAAAGGCGCTGGAAGAATACTCGTTCTACATTTGTATGCAGCCCATGACTATTAGCCATTTACTCCTGGGTCGATAGACCTCACCCCTGTGGTAAAGACTTTGGCTAGGAGTCTTAGCGCAGTCTGGGTCAGAACGGGACGCAAACATACAGCCTTATGGCCAAACGTCCAGCACACTAACCATTGTGCTACCATGCTCCTTATGATATATCGGAGGTATTGTTCCCAGTACGTCAAGACCAAAAACGGGTATATCCATGTCATGTGATCAAAGTTAAGTGGCACAGCCTTCAATAATAATATATATTTACCATAGTACTAATTCAAAGGCACTAGCGTGCAGTCATCACACTCTTTATATGCATCAGCATCATCTATTAAATATGCTGTTAACACTACACCCTGCTTGTTAGGGCCGGTTGTCCTATAAGAATGGAGGCAGGGAGGCTAATTAAGTCTGATTGAAAAATCCAAAAGCAGGTACTAGTATTCCAATCTTTACAATCCCATGGATTAAAAGTGGACACACCTGCTTTGTAAGTAAACGGACATTGGCCCGGGTCACACGCCCTTTCATAGAATAAGGAGAAGGATAAATTTACACCCTAGCAAGATTATCAAGATAAATAACACAAAAAAGAAATTCATATTTGAAGGTATCAACTAACCGTTATTACTTCTTGGCCAAAACAATAATTATATTACACTTATTACATGTTTATAACTGAGTACCAGGGAAACAGTGCAGCTCTTTGCTTTTCAGTACATTCCATTGCCAGTTGCATTTCGTCACTTCAGCTAGTCAATTGCTTTTGACTCAATGAGGTAAGTCAAAATGACCACTTAACTGTGGTGGTGTATTTTCCAATCAATTAATACCAGTAAGAAAACCTTCAATGGTCCCTCTCTATGATTTGCACTTCAAATACAAGCCATTATGAAACGTAACAGTAAAAACAAAGAACCTTTTTAAAGAAAACACAGCAGATAAACCAACCAGTGATAATATGAGGGCAATCACATTCATTACACTAATGGTGGCCCGACTACAGCGCTGCAGGTGGCTGACGAGGAACTACAGCAAACATGGCTGCCACTTAAGGGATCTATCTAACTCAGAGGCAGTTTGTTAGAGGTTTGAATGGTCAAGTTGTTTAAAAGATAAAGATCTACAGGCTATCACAATCTCCAAGACAATGACATGTATTGTAATATGAAAATGTTTAAATGTTGTAAAGAAAATGTTTCATTATTTTGTCTTTAAATATTCCCCAAACAACACGGGTGTTTACTTATTGCAAATATAGTATGTTTTACAATGGCTGCATCGCCGAAAAGATTTACCGAGTATCGGTAGTACAGTTGAACCCCGCCGTACGACCACCCCACAATTGCGACCACCCCACAATTACGACCTCTTTTCTTGGTTCCGATTTTTTTTAGATTAGTTATGTTTATAAATGACTCAAAATTATGACCACCCCTGAATTCAGAACTACGACCAGATTTCCTGGCCCCAGCGCTAATGCGACCCCACTAATGCGACCACCGCCGAGAAGTACTGAAACAACATTTGTCACGAGTCAATGGCTGCGCCTTGTCACAGGTGCCTTAACGAAACATCAAAGCGGGTAACAAGGTTTCCCAACCCGAATGTAAATCCAGTCCCGCATATCTTCCTGACTCGGTGTCTGCGCTGAGACTCGTTGAGGCGTAAGTTATAGATCAAAGAGGGTAAACCTTGGCCTGATTACTTAATGAGCCGGTCTGCCGGCTTATATGCGACCAAGGTAAGAGTTTCACAAATACGACAACACCCCAAATTACGACCACTTTGCTTAGTCCCCAGGGAGGTCGTAATCGTGGGGTTCGACTGTATTTCAAGGCCCCCTTAGATCACTGGGCCCTGCGTCACAGTTTTAGGCTGAGATCCAGGAAAACGAAATGTACTGCTAAGAGTATTTAGAAAAAAATAAAGAAATAAAGCATGAATCAAAATTGATTATTGATAAAAAAATCAATATTTGCAATATAACTATTTTCAATTTATATCCAGAATATAGATAATTCAAAGTCTAATTCAGTAATGATTTGCGTGGAATCCTCGATTTTTAATCATTTCATTCATTACTATTTCCTGACATATTATAATGTGCCAGTAATAGATGTCTAGAACGTGTTGTGGATAAAAAAAATATTGATGACATGAACATAATTTTGATATAAGAATTATGTGCATATTTTGAAGATTAAGTTCTTAAATAAATGAAAAAACATCATACGTGTTAAATGTACAGTCGGGGATGGGTTAAGCCTACGGCCCAGCATGTACCCTCAAAATAAGTGTTAAAATAAGTGAGAAAATATATACTAATATTTATTAAAAAAAAGAGAGTGTAGATTTATTTTCTGCAGAACTGCACTGTAATCCTGACAACATTGTATGTAATAATGTATTAATGTGTTTTTCATCTGCATGGTCAAAGCGGTATCTTACAGTAGATCCTTAGTACACATTAGTTCACGGACGTTATCCCCATAGAAAAGCATCTTAAACGGACCTAAGGAAAGATAAGCGCTGGAAGCGTAACCTTGAGCATAGATAGCGAGCATTAAAACTGGGATTAGAATTAAATAAGAAGCACCGGGGTGTATTGTGGTCCTGGTATTAAAGGCATATATCGGATTACACCATAAGAGACGTAAGCCGCTACAAAGAACTAGCTGGAAGCTTAAGTAATTATTCACTAAGAAGATATATGAAAATCATAACAAGGGTTTATATCCTATACCTCTTGTTCTAGCAAAGATATATCACAAGGAAATTTACTTTTGATCAGCCCTGTATGTGAATTTGTAGGTGCCGCAGGAGCTTAGTCCGCTTTTGATATAAAACAATATATATATATATACCTGTGGTGGGGAGTCACAATTAAATATCAAACAGGTCTCAGATTTTTAAAGGTAAGTTAGAGCACTTAGGTCAAGGGATCCCCTTTTGTTAATGTTTAAGAGATGGAGAAAAAAAACGAACCCACTAGATTTTATAAACTACTTTAAAAACTGTTTAAAGATTTATTTATTTTTTTCATTCTATATTTAATAAAAAAAAATAATGCTTCATGTTCCAGTTTGTCTGCAGCATATTTTTAAGATCAATATTTTTATAATAACAATTTGCAATAAGCACCAGAGACGCCAAGAAAATAAAATTAGGCCATGCATTTTGGAACAACTCTCAACTTCATCATAGACCTGTGGATGTCTATGAACGTTTTAAATCGGAATCGAAAACATTGTATATGTAAACTACTCCTGAATTTAGAGGACCTAACAACTATACTGTTTTACTGTATATACCACTTATTTGTGTGTACATTTTTTAAACATTTGAATCTATTGTAAAACCAGCTCAGCAGAAATCTTATATTGAGACTGGCGTTATATAAAAAGATTATCCTCTCTGCCAACCTGCCTGATGGCGTGAATTTCCCATCAAGGATGTTGGGTGACTGGCAGGCGTTTTTTTTTTTACACACATACTTACACACACATATACATACCTTTCATTGTGTATGTGACACGCTTCATATTTACACTAATTAAGTATGAGGTCTTAAATAAGAAGGTATTATGTTTCAAGTAAACACGGTTTAGATATATATTATTTCAGAGTAAGCTCAGAAATGGAACCAAAGTCTATTATTCTAATTATTAACATATTTCATTTCCAATAAAAAAAATATTATACTCAGTATCATGGGGATGAAAAATTGACCATCCCACCATGCTAAAAAGTGGAGGGGGACATACACCAGAACCCCCCCCCCCCTCCCTCCCCCCACCCACACCGGCACTATTAACTCCCTGTACCTGCCGGTTTGTCTGCCTGTCCGACCAACCGACCGATGTAAATTAACAAAACAGAAACTGATTTTTTTCTGGCACATTTTCCATTTCTAATATTATTCTCTCTCTCTCTCTCTCTCACTCTCTCTCTCTCTCTCTCTCTTCGTATGTATGAAAATATATGTATGCAAAATACAGAAAAAATGGGAAAGGTTATACATTTGTATTCATATATTCATATGTCCATTCATCCATCCATCTTTCCAACCATCTATCTATCCATCCACCCACCCATGCTCCCACCCAATCATACATCCGTCCACCAATCCATCCGCCCATCCATGTGTGAGTATTTGTAGATGTCCAACAAAACAAACATTTGTTTAATAAAAAGTACATGCAATTTCACAAAGTAGCAAAATATTGATAAACAAATATTGTTTTTAATTAAACATAGGTGGCGGTGTGATGTCCATGTTTGAGACAACATGTCGACCATTTTTCGAAATGGCTGTTACGCGGTAATGTTAAATCTTATTTTGCCATAAAATGTCATAGGTTGATTCGATTTTCATATTTATTGTATCATACTTGATGTGTTTGTGTACTCTGAAGGTGTGGCCGCATCGGGGGGACATACATAGTGATTTTTTTTTCTGTCGTCGTCGTCCATCGCTTTCGTTGTCGTATTTGTCGCCCTTTTCATTTCTTTTTGGTGTACCAGATATACAACTTTTGTTCAACTAAGTTCTCGGAAGAGTTAGAAAAAGTCTGATGGATCTTGATGCGGATCAATGTGTTGGCGGAGGTATTCGCTCTACGAGTGCTCTCTAATATTGGAAAAACGTCTTAACGCAGTCTTTGTGTGTCTAGTCTAAGTTATTGTGATGTAATATATCTTACCAACCATTTTGTGGTGTATTGTTGCTTAATTTCCCTTTGTAGTAAATATTTATATATATTGGCCCTCATTTTTTGCCCTTTAATCAAATTTGACCCGAAAAAAATGACAAACCTACAACAGAAAAATTGGCACCATATTTTTTGTAAAGGTTAAGGTCTAAAGATCACAAAAATGTAGGGTTTCCACTTTTACAGGGAAAAATTACTCGGTGACATATGCCCCCACACTATAATGGCAAATAATATGAAATATGTCGATACACAAACAAAATAGGGAAAATACATTGAACCATAAGAACTTAAATATAGAAAAGTAAGGCAAATGGATGAAATTGAACAATACCTATTCCTGAATTTCCTGCATGCTTTTTATTCATGGCTTAATATTTTTTTTAACCAAACAAAAATCAATAATAAAAGGTTATCATTGTATTTCTTAAATCGACATTGTATTGAACGATTTGGGAAAGAAAACGTGTAGGAAATAATATGTGAAATAAAAAGCCCGGGTTGGTCTTGGTGCAAGCATAGATATAACTTTCAAAATTCGGTTCTTGTAAACGATACTAGTGTTCAGTGCAGGTGTACTTTTGATTCCAGGGCATTGAAATTTACAACAATCTGAGGTTCAAGCTTGTACAATTCAGTGTCACAGCTAGTCTTCACTAACCGACCCTGCTTTAAAGATGTGTTTACCTGAAAGGAGAATTTACACGCATTCCTTGATATAATATCGGACTTTCGCTAGATATTTCAATATATCCTTATAAAATTCATGCTAAAATAATATCGTTTATGTATATGCATATTGTTACCGTGCCCGTCGGCTCCCTTTAGGGGGAGGGGGGAGATATTACCATTAGATTATAGACATATTTTAAATATATAAATATAGTAGCCGGCCAGACAAAGAGGGAGGGTGTTATCGGTAGCCGGGGGCATTGACCGATCAACAGATGGCCATACGGCTATTAGGACTGGTCCCGCAGAGCAGTCAGCTGCTATAGCACACTACCTGTATAAGGGGGTCTGGTGACCAAGCAGTATACCACCAGGAACTGTAACTAGGTGAATCACCGATGGTTCATTCCAATAATTCGTAGGTAAAACGTGATAATAATTTAATTATGTACGAGGCATATGTAGTGCCAGGTAAAATTATTTATATTGTAGAGAGTTTAGGAAATCAGGAATAATTATAATAAGTTAAACTAGGTTTTACATTTCTTAGAACTGTTTTAGGTTTAGATCAATTCAGTGTGGGTCTCCCCTGTTGCATTTATAGGAAGACCCTCGTACCTCTCATTGCTATATTTGTGTATGTTCATATATGGAGCCATGTAACCTCTGTACGGCAACTACAAATAGACTGAGCCTCGGACCATGGTCAGTTCCCAACTACCATCCAAGCTGAAGTGCGGCTGGACTTCAGTGGGAGCTGACCTGGGCCGGCCTCGGCGAATAAAGAATATGAATTATACAGAATCTTCGGTTGTTCCTGGGCGCGGTGTGATTGTATGAGTGTCACCGTTACAGAACGGCAACAATATTCTACAATAAGTTCTTAGCTATAAGTATAAAATTGAGGTTATTTAAATAAAAGTTATTAGTTTACTTGTGATCCCTTTTAAAAGCTACTATTTGTCAAAGCTGTCAGCACATCCTTTTTGTGTCGTACTGTACTTTCACACAATCCATTGTTATTAAAGTCACTGGTTAGTTACCCCATTTTCCCTCGAACAGAACATAATAGTAACGATATTTTGACAACAGTACATCGATTTCATGTCAGAAGGAAATAAAGGGACAACTTAACATATTATACATCAAATCTGGAATGACGGAGCGAGAAAACGTAAACGAAATCTTAGCCTAAGATCGGTGAAGACGTCATGTCATAATGCTTAAAAGTAGACACAAATCTGGAATATCAACGACAATTTTAGACACATCGAACAATGGGCAGCATTTTGGGAGAATGATATTCTGACTAATTGGAGTTATCCTTATTACAAATACGTCGCCTGGATCTACACAGAGTTAGTTTCGGTCTTGCAGGCCCGAGTCTCGCTGTAATGCACATTTCGAACTATATATATATATATATATATATATATATATATATATATATATATATATATATATATATATCATAAGGGGTCGCTGCAGGAAACCGTTAAGACAAAATCGATAAGTACGGGTGAACTGGGTGTACACATTTTCAGGATTTGCTTTTAGACGAAATGCAAAAAATTCAAAAGGCCTTTCAGACTCCCCCCCCCCCTTACTCCTTGTGTTTTTGTTTCTTTGGGCTATACCAGGAAAATTCATCTTTGAAAATTAATTCTTGCAGAATTTAATAAGTAATCATTGGACACAAAGAATATACATTTGACACATTTTTTTTTATCAAATTCTGTGAAAATACCAAATGATGATGCATCATGCTAACTTCCTCAAGCACGTTAATGACATATTGACTTCCTCTACATTTGGGCCATCAGAGGAAACAAGCTGTTCAAAACTCTAACTGCAGTTATAAAAATCTTGAAAGGATCACACACTTCCGAACAATGGTCAACTCTTGGCCAACCAAAGGCAAGGTACAGCTGTTGTACTTTGATGCAATGGTACAGGCCCTGAACGCGGTTGGTCTCTTCGTGATTGACTAGCTTGCTGGAAACTTCTGTCTTCAGGTTCCTGCTCACTGGTCAATTGAACCAGGATTGCTCTCCGAGCTTCATTGCACAAATTCGATTCAAATGTGAACACCGTTTCAATCCTAAACTAAGGGAACATGCTTTCGCTTATCGTTCCTCTACAACAAACATGTTTTTGAAAGGTAATTCTAATTCCTGATATCAGCCAAACAGTTTGTGCTAAAAAGCGCAGTCTTTCGTAAACTGACATTCCAGCAAAAGCAATAAAAATCCTGGCAAAAAGTGCAAATAAAATACCATCAGGTATGGTATGTCCAATAATAGAGGCAACTGAAGATTTTAGTGCTGTAGTACTATTGCAAGTCTTGTTTCTTATATGAGTGGCTTTATTAAAAGGAAGATGCACAACAAGATTCTGTACAAATATTGCATTGCACTTCTTACAAAGGAAGGCCACACGGTGGAAGTAAAATGATTTTCTGTGTCATTTTAAGGCATACAGACAGAATGAGAACTCAGCGGCAGGTCCACTCCATATTCCTTCACAGGGTTTGTCTCGATTTTTTAGTGTTTCAGAGGAAAATTAATCATATTCCAAGGGTTTCTAGATGACTCTAATGAATTCGTTAATATGTTCAGTTCATACAAGATTGTTAAAACTGTTTAAGAAACACAAGAATGGCCAAGTTGTTAAACAGAACATTAACCTTTATGTTAGTTTAATAAATAAAGTCACAGTCCTCTGGTGACACGTATGCAGGCATATGCTTAAGCCAATCAGCTTGAAGACCAATTGTCTAGCACACTGACCTTCATTGAGAACACAAGCATCTTTGTAGATATTTTCTGTGATAAAAACAGGCCCATAGCTGATCCAGGTGATCAACGGCCGATTCAACTGTCTAAAGTGCTGGCCTTTTCCAGTGAATGGTAGAGTCAGGTCATGGCAAACCCTTGACTGGACAGTACCAGGCATCTGATAAATCAAATCATGCAGAGTTGGCTTCTGTGAATTATAAAAACGCTGTGTAGCAGACAATATCACAGTAAAGCCGCGTGTCCACTTGTACGTCAGTGCGTGTGCGGTGCGGATACGTATGCGGATATTTTGTGCTAGTGTATCCATTAGATACGTTTTACAGTGCGTTTTTAGGTCTTTCCCCCTCTTTCTCCTCTACAAAAAGGTACTTTCCGCATGCGTTTCCGCATGCGTTTCCGTACCCGCGGCTACATGGTCCGGTTTTCAAAAAACCTATCCGTTTCCGCACACACTCCGCACCGCATAAGTGGACACACTCCTTCTTTATTCCATATGCGCGATTTAAAACGCGTCCGCATCCGTATCCGTACCGCATAAGTGGACACCCAGCTTAAGACCAGGATACTTTAACTTGGATGTAATAGACGGTTGTGCAATAGGATGAATACCAACTCCACTGTATCACATTATGGTCCTAGTTATAATCCAATTGTCTTTGGTCAAACAACAATTTTTAGGAAGCAAATCCTGGGACAAACGCTTTGCCTTACATTGCCATGACATAGAAGAAACTGAACCAACGGGCCCTGAGAATATTGCTAATGTTTCTTAGACTGTGAATTGCACAAATGACACTACAGAGCTGACAATGAAAACTTGTCTGATCGTATGATCTACATTCACTTTAAATATTTTTATCTCAAATGTTAATGAAATGCTTTGGAATATGACCATTGTTATTTACTTATGTAGACTTTGCTTTTCAGTGCCATCTTGTATTAAGATTTTACACTATTTATAGGTTTTGAATAATAGCTCGCGGTTAGCTTGAATCATGTCAGCTCTTATGAGGGAAAACAGTTATATTTCACGTTGGTAATCCACTCCACTGTATTACTATTAGGATGTCTGTTGTGATTCACCGCGTATACACAAGAAAGCGCTGAGATGATGATCACTAGTACCACATTTTTATTAAACCCCTAAATCGCTGTACAATATAAGACAACAAAGCTAAAGAAAAACGAACAATGTCACGAAAAGTAGAACTGATAGGAATTAGTGCATGAAACGGTTCATGTATAAAATCATTTAAATAAATTAGTCTTTTTAAGCTAATTAAAAGTAGGCCTAACTAAGGATCGGCACGTTTTATAATGTCAGGTAAATTGTTCTGAAAAATAATTAATAAATAAAATGTCTTTTATTTCAGTTAAGTTAGCCTGTATGGCTGTCTTGGTGTTCATGCATGTGTGTCAGGTGGAAAGTGTGTTATATGAGTGACTGTATGGTTGTTTGTGTATACACAATATTAAAAAAGATCCTTGCACAGCTCCTGGAGATACTATTGCATCTCTAATTACATAAACTTCAAGTCTCATAACATTGTTACATCCTTTTAATTGTGATTTTCCTTGGTGACTGTTTACTAGAAGAACAGGTGTCCAAATCTCTCAGGTGTTAATCTGACTCTCGAGCAGAAGATCATCAAATACCACGATCCATAAACCAAATGAATATAGATAAACTAAGATAAATCACATATGGACAGGCTAGTGTGCTGGTATACTTTCCTCCCAGTGCAGATCCAAATGAGCAGTTCATGAACTGTTCTGATTTCAATGATTTCTGTAAACAGGTAATAACTCAGGATGAAGGAAAATTTCTAATTGATCAAATATTGCCGCCTACAATGCCAGAGCTGCATGGCTGCCACAAGCTTATCACCTGGAGTACTATTCCCGTCTGTTACAACACAACCAGACCGACAGAGCGCCATTGACATAGTCATTGCTACAAAAGATCAGTCTCTCTGTGATGAATGGTACAAACACCGAGCAGGTCGAATAACTGCAAGTATTGTACATACTACAGCATGCAAAGTAAAGTTGGACACCATCAGCCAAGAAAACACCTTATGTTAAGAAATTATGAATTATGGGCCAGCAGCGTATTCACTAGCAATTCAATGGGGCCAATACAACAGGGCAGTGCATTGATGGCATTCAAAAGGCAGCTCGGCGACATCACCATAATTTGCAGATGTATTCATGTGGATTTTACGTACATGATAGACTGCTAATAATTGCAGGCTCTCCTGATGCAATCATGACATTTAATTGTCATGGCACATGCCAAGTTGAAGCAAAACACCCATACAAGTACAGAGGGCTATCTATACGTAAAGTCGCTGAACAAGAAAACTCCTGTCTGCGAAACGACACCCATTCAGGAAAAATCTTTCTTAACCACTGTCATAATTATTTAAAATTATGAGAAATCAGTCTATATTTTGCAACATATAAGACCCATGGCACTTGTGGCAGTTAAGGTCATTGGTAACATTCAAAACAATAGCCTCAATTCAGAGCTGCTGTTTGGATGATGTAATGTACACACTTAAAAATATGACCAGTTAAATCAAAGATGGCTACTCATGCGGGGACACATCTGATCTGTCATATCATCAGGTAAAACCAAACACTTGCGAAACAAAAACTGGAGCTTTAATGTGAAATTCTTAATTGCCATATTGGGTTATAACTTCCATGTCAAATTTTCTAGAAAATTATTGAAAATATAACCTTTTAAGAAAATAATAAAAAAAGGTGGACACAGCTTGGTGGAATCGACTCAACACGGATTTCAGAAAATATAGTGATGGGGAGACCGGGGCTAGTTGTATACAGGAGCAGGTTAATACAATAGCATTAGTACAGGCGTTTAATAACAGATGAAGCTCAGTTTCACAATACGTGACCATCAAGTACCCAGTGGCAAGAGACGCCGTCCGCTTGGAATCTTCTGCACGAATAAACGAACGCGACGAACAATTTCCCGATTTTCCACTTGAATTTGTTAAGACCATATTTAATCACCGATGGTACATACACAGATGTAGCAGCAAATCAGGTAGTCCTTCAGATGTTCAGGAGTGTGCAATATTTTTGTATTTTAATGTGACTATTGTATGAACATTGCGAAATACGCAAGATGTATTTTGGTGTCTTTAAAATATGATTTAGGTCTTTTAAATTTAGGTCTTTAAATATGATGGTATCTTCATGCAGGGAAAGAAAGACATTTTTAATACATAAATAACAACGTAAAACTTAAAATTATGAAGTAAACTGAATTCATGTTGACTGTATCAACTGGTCTTCAAGAATTGTTTCTCTATAGTTAATAGCCATAAAGAAATTTCTGCCAGTGTACGGCCTTCATAAACATGCTTTTATATGACAGGTTATTATCCCGATAACGTTTTGTTATTGTAATACTTCTGATATGTTATTGTTTCCTTTTGAACCTGCGTAAAAGGACAACAACAATCATACGATTTTTTTTTTCAATTTTCCTATAATATAATGCATGGAACATCTCATATGGGGCCAATACGACAAACTATCAGATTATAGAGACACGTTAATCATATGACGTTATTAATTGAAGATACAACTTCGTCATGGTTCGGGAAACACAACCAAAAACGACAAATTCAAACTAAAAAAAAAACAGCCAAATTTGTACAAATGAACTCGTCATGCTTAATCTCAGTTCTATACAAATCCATCAAAATGCCGCCCCTCAAAACGTGCCGCCCGGGGCGGACCGCCCTCTGCCGCCCCCCGCTAAGTGGGGATAATATGGAAATAATTAACTTCCACAGTTCTTTTGGTGACAATGGGCCCACCAAGAAGTGATCGCGGGGTTTTGCCAAAAGACACCAAGAGCTACGCCCAAGCAATCCAGGAATGCTGGACCGAAGAAAAGCCATCATGGCCAACAATAATGTTGTTAAACATTATTTTAATTTTTTACAAACAACTTTAGTTGATAATAATTTACAGGGAAAACCTAATTTAATTTTTAATTGCGATGAGGTTCGCATTGTTCTCAATAAAATCAACCAGAAAGTTGTGGTTCCCGTGAATCAGAAACGTTCTTTTGTAATTTCATGTGAGGATGCTAATCACGTCACAGCCCTCAGACTTCTGGGACCACCAGTGGGGAGCAGACATGGCGCCAACATCTGAGCCATACATATTGCCTCGTATTAGTTATTATGTCTAGTTGTACAAAATAAATCAATTACCGTAAACATAAAAAATTCAGACATATGAATAACCCAAATGAATACACATATTGAGTAACACTACTATTAGTAGGTAAATTTAATATTATTTATCTAAAACCAATCACGATGTTTAAGAATATATTAATAATTAACACCGATATATGTGTGTGTGTGTGTGTGTGTGTGTGTGTGTGTGTGTGTGTGCGTGCAGCGCGTGTCCTCCTTATTCAGGTACCTAAACTTCCCCCTTACCACTCCAATCTCAATCCTATCGAGTTGTGCTGGGGATACATGAAAGGTTACGTATCGTCAAATCACAAGACCAGTACACTGGGTCACGTGATCAAGATAATCAGACAAGCACAAGAAAACGTGTCACATGGTTATGATTTTTTAGCAAACGTGTTTATTTCGAACAATGCCTTTTACATATATTTATGTTTACATGTTAAATTAGTTATATTTTGTACAATAATATTTAAACATTAATAAAGCATATTACAGCCAAAACAGTATATAAATCCCTATATGTATTTTACAAACATAAATAATTTATATATTTTCACATCATTTATCAACTTTAATTTTCTATTTCAGATGGAATTTCCAAGCATCATTACACCTCTTGTGTACTCGTTGTTTGTCTGTCGTTTTATGGCACCTTTGCATCCCTCTTCTACAATCCCTTTCCCCATTTTTCACCCGCCTGGTGACCAAAACGGTGCACTGCCGGTCCTTGGCCCGGGAAAAGGAGGAAGAATGGGATTATGAGAAACCTACTCATGCCCCTAAAAATTCACGTTACCTTTTTTATCATTTTATTTATATCTTGTTTATAATTTTATTAAGGTTATTTCACTGTTCACCAAGCGAGCCAAACCTATTTTTGCATAAACAATAACAATCACCTTGTTACTTTATTATTTGCAAATATCATAAATCAGCACATGTTGTTTATATTTCCGCCGCCAGATGTCTCGTGATCAGGGCATCCTAGTTGCTTCGTTGGAATCACGTCATCACGGTTCTATTTTTTTTTTTGGCCGGTTTCATATATTGTTGGTGGCAAGATGTCGCTGCAGACTTGATTTGTTTCTCATAAAATCATTTTAAATTGTTCATAGGAAAATTGAATGAGTAAGTTGACCATTTCGAATCAAGTTAATTACGCTTTTTACTCTTTCTGTCCTTGGTGCAAAAACATTAGGGCGCCTTTGACTTGACAAAACAAATCGCGAAAAACAGGTAGACAGGGATACTGGAACGGTAAGAGTTGCACATTTTGCAAAAAGACCAGCGAACATCAGGAAAGATGCAAGCCGTGCGGATTGTCACACCTTCAGATGCACCACTTGCCGAAGGAGGTTCATTCTCAGAAATGGTTCTTTTATTGAAAAGTATCATTTCTGAGAATGTACAAAATAACATATTATATATGATTATATGATAATATTTGAAAATTACAATTTATATTTACATACATATACACACATATATATCGGGGTGAATACAATTTTAGGGACCTTTATATTTCATCTTTTTTATATGTTTCAGCCGCTATGGCATTTGGATAAAATGCATTGGAGATAGGCATAATGCCGTGTAATGATTTTACAAAAAGGCTTGTGTATTCAGTCAAAATGAATAAAAACGTGAGATCAAAACAGAATAAAAACATAATATTACAATTATAATAAACCTTAAAGTAAGTGAAAAATGATATATATGTTCAGTTTGTATGATGAACATTTCCATTTTACAGGGGCCAGGAGTATCGACCAGCTTATGGGGAAATTGGTCTTCTCCGATCATTCTTCCCGGATAGCCCTGTGTTGTGCTGCAACATCTACAAAAGACGTTTAACATGCCATTTTCAAGATTATCGTTTAATCGCACTTCATATACATGCATTTTTCTATTAAAAAAATTATATTGTCTTTCTTTGAAGACCTAACATCTTAATGGATATAAGGAAGTGTAGCCGGCAATCTGAAGAGGAACTCTCGTTCTTAGTTCAGACCTGAAAAGAAACTGGCTACACTGAAAACAACCATTTACTGCAGGTGTATAGTAAAGTTAATGATATAAGGTTAACATGTGTGTGGTAGGGCATTTGATATGATGTCTCTATTGATAATTAAAACAATTTCTTAGATCACTTCCAATTCCTCCTGGAGTCTTTGTTGGGAAAGAATAGATATTATATTTTAAATATACATAAAGAACTCGCAGGTTCAAGTCCAACGTTGTTTTCACTTACCAGGGCTCGAAACAACGCTGTTCCGCCTGCCTTAGTTAGGCAAACACGTGCACGGAAAAGCGTTTTATGTTTTGTACCATTCGTTGAAAAGGTCAACACCTAGATGTTTTCCTAATAAGTAGCTGATAGGTAGTAACAAAAAAGAAAACTATTTTACAGGTGTTCCCTCAAAGACTCCACATATTTTCAAAAAAAAATTGTCTTTATATTTTTCTGGCTTTTCTCCATGCAAAACCGTGTTTCTCATGTAAAGGTCCCACTCTATTTAAAACATTCAGTTCCTTTTTCTAGCTTACGTGCATGTAAGATGGCAAGTATGATGGCAGAATCAGGTTTATACTGAGCAAAGAGTGACTGATATACCCATAGCGCGATTCAGACTGCCATGTAATTTTTTTTCTTATACATACTATTTATTATAATTATTGATATTATTTTCCGAAGGTGTTGTTTTATCATATATTAAAATTATTTTCAAGACCAAAAAAATGGAACGGGAATTCCTGATGGTATTTTTGTTTTCCAACCTCTGTCCAATGTAAAGAAACCACGGCCTACCAGGAAAGAGATGGGAGTAAACTTCGTAAAAAAGATTTGGAAGGCATAGCCAGGTCAATGAATGATGGAGAAAACTATTGTGAATAGATGACTAAATCTGATTTGATCAAACACATCATGGACAAATGCCCTTGTTGCTAAACAGAGGAAGCGACATGGGACAGTGGGATCACGAGAGCTGATCAACTCGGTGTAAACAATGACGTGTGAGATTCCCCTGTCATTTGATAACAGCGATCTGATTTACGTGTCGCTGACTGATAAAATCTGTACCTGATTCCAAGAGTCAGTTTCCTGGACATTTACACAGACTTCCGTGGAACTGAAAAGGAGACACTTAAAGCATTTGACCGGCACACGGCGGCATCAGATATCAGTGACATTTGTTGTTCCGTGGTAAGTGATATAAACAAAGGATCAAATTGACAAAATCATATGTGATATTCAAGCAATAGTTAATAATTATAACAGGCCTTATTTCTTTTATAGGCCTGCTTATCAATCCCCAAGGGAGTAGTAGTAAAAAGTTAAATCCTTTTATGTCCTTATAAGGGCATAAGAGAGACACAAAATTATATACATTTGTGTAATTAAAAATAAAAATAGATTTTTCTGCATTTTTATATTGAAATACATTTCATTTTGTAAAATATGCATTTTTTTAACATATAAGCCAGTAATATTTGCGAATGGCCAGAGAGACTCCTCGCAATTAAACAACATTAATATTTTTGAAAAATGTTGGCACAGACAAATAGTAATATATATATATATATATATATATATATATATATTTCTTTGTACATATATTAAAAAATGTATATATATATATATTTCTTTGTACATATATTAAAAATATTAAATAGTTTGACCAAAATTTTAATAATTCAAATGAAAACAATCATAAAGTAGCATATATACAGGGATTAACATTAACCAATACCCGACTGCCCAGGGCAGGGGATTGAGACTTTTCTGCTTGCAAAAACCCGTATTTAGCTTCCCGATTTGGCAGACAGAAGGTCCAGCAAAACAATGACATAATAAAACAGTGTCTTGTAAAATTACTGAAGCTTTGGTCAAAAGAAAACTTATAGATGTAATGAACATAGGGTGCAGATGATATCATTATATTTTCACAAGTTCTGTATGTTAAGATACCGCCAGAAGCTTCATTTATATTATAACCTTCTTACATGCAATCCTATAGGGGTGGTGTTAATTAACTACGAAGGTACCTATATAATGTAGGATACGTAATAAACATTCCTTATGTCCTTATTATGTTGGATGGGGGGTGGGTGGATAAGCATAAAATGTGTGTACTATCAATAGTTAAAGAAACATATCCAGAAATGTGCAGTACATTACCAATTACTGTGCCAGCATGAATTGTGTCTTTTTTAAGATATCCATGGCTTTGCGCGCGAAAGAGTGAGAATGGATCCCCTATATGGAACAGGACTGCTATAACCTGCGAGGTGTAGCTGGCCACAACCTGGAGCTGGATATTGTGAATGAGTTTTTAAACCGAGAGTTTAAAGGTTAATATTATTGGGAGGATCTCTCTCTCTCTCTATTTCTCTCTCTCTCACACACATATTAGTGTTTCTCGCTTCTTACTTCGGTCAGGTTTGATTGTCTCTCTTTTTCTCTGCTTGTCAGTCTTTCTATCAAGGATTCCTTTTCGGACAATAACTTCCCGAATTCTGTCAAATTAGGTCACATTTTGTGCAGTGGCTCAAACCAGGAGTAGCATCTTTCACCGAAGATAATATATAAGTAGTTGGGTTGATATTCTAATAACGCAAAAACCATACAGTGGTTGTTCAAAACCATGCTAAGTAGAAAAATAACACATCAAATAAAACAACCACATGGGTTCTTAAATGTTCAATTCGACAAGCATCATCATGCATGTGCCTTATCTTGCAGATGGATTGTATCACGCTGGGTCAAACGTCACTGAAGCCGTCGTGAGTAGGTATGCCAAACTAGCTGGGTCCCTTGGATGAGATCCTGGCAGGCTCTTTGAGATACTTGCATGTGAGTATGCACGAGCACTACCATTCCATCGGCGCGGACTTTGTTGCTCACCTTAAAGGTGAGCACTCTTTTCACATAAACCTGGCGTGTTTCCGTACTTTTAAGAAACTGAAACCTGTCACATGTACAAAACACCCAGAGTCACTAAGGAAGACACTCGTGGAGTTATCCAAAAAGTTGGACGGCTGCAGAAAGGCCCAAGAAGGAAGTCGCCTGCTCAGTTAATACACCTCCGTAAATTTATAAATGTTCATGAGTTGACATATATATATATATATATATATATATATATATATATATATATATATAAGTTATGAGATGACATGTTTTATATATATATAAATGTTTAATATGAGATGTACAGAGATGGCCTGTAATATATGTATGTCCATGAGATGACCTATTTTATACAACTGTTATATATAAGTTCCTGGACACGCCCCGATGTCTTGTAGATTGGAACAAGACAAATAATATGAGAACCTGCGGTAAGCTCATAATTTCGACATGAGACAAGTAGCATCTTGGTTTTACTGTGTCCCAAGGAACGTTTTCGAGAAACTGTGAGAAATAAACCTGCCAATGTTCGGTAAGGGTAAGGGTATGCCGTATGCGACACGAAAGTACTCCGAAGATACAGCGTCCAGGCGACAATCTGTCTGCAGAGATGGTGCTGTGTATCGTTATAGTAAAGAGCGGAAAAACGCTTTTTAAGAACCACGCACGAACCTTCAAATTATTGTAAGATTCAATAGAAAAGAGATAACCCTTACTGGGACGGTCTTGATTTTTTAACATGACACATGAGAAAAAAATATGCTGGAATAATGAAAACTGGCTACCGGCGTACCTATAATAGTTTTGGAGTAGCATACATCCATGTGCATGTCCCTAAATGGCAACACGTCATTAGTTTTTGGATAGTATTATTTCAAACAGAAGACCTATATTCATGTTAGCGTGTCCTCCAGCCGTCAACTATTTGGAGTGAAAATCACATTATCTGCTGAACATAAGGATCGACTCCACAAATGCCTTATGTATAGATAAAGAATTACCAAGCTCATCTCAAAGTGCGGTTTGAAAGTGCACCAACTAGTTCTTAACCAAGTCATTATTGGTACACCTACACAAATCCCATAAATTATACAATACATGTATATTGTAGGCTCACCAACAGGAAAATTCGATAAACTGACATATATAAATTAGCAAACAGATACAAGGTGATGAATATTCAGAAGAAGGTCCGTGCAAATAATGAAAACGATCTTTCAGAACATTCATAGTGAGGATGTCCCCTATATATTCTATTATGTAGTTAAACATGTATACATGGAAATATATTTGCGGAACTCAAACATTTATTATTTGAAGTTTGGCAACTGTCTACGCCCAATGATTTATTTACCCTCGTTAAAAGAAATTACCTAAGGACATTCAATAATAACATTTAGCTTGGAGGATAACCATTCATAACTATCCATTAAGTTTGTGTCAGAATTTGAAATTAAATAATATTTGTTGCACAGCTTATTTTTTTGTCAGGGATCAGGGTACAGAAAACCAAATCTCATCATTAATCTCCCCAAGGCACATGAACTTATGGTATTCTTTAAAAATCCAAATTATTTTCGAACCCAAATATGAAAAGCGTTTCTTTTGGTTGTTACAGTAAAATTAAGATGAGGGTAGCCGCTTTGTTTTGTCACTGGTAGCGAGTTTTATGAGCCTGGCTACCCGCGCTGTGCCATACGCTGTGTTTTAAAGCTCTGTTTGACTTCATGCCAGATGCGCCTGTACATTTCAGTCACACTCAGAGGCGAGCGAGAGTACTCGCCTCTGTGTTTTTATGGGAACTTTGTACCGGAATCAAGCCGTAAATCACAGCTTTGATTTGCCATGATGAACGTATATTTTATATATACTTACATGATTCGAACTAGGATCGGTATATGCACATTTAGAATTCATACAGTAATGTCAAACGTGGTTGGTAGCAGGGACTCTAGTACAACAATGTAAAAGGATAATAATGTTAATAGTTTCCACCCGCTGTCCCTGAATTTTTATTTATTCTATATGTATTCATGCCAGTTCTGTTGCGGAAACAAGTTGGGTTTCTCCCTAGTATTAGTGTGACTGTGTCCAGTGTTAATTATTATGAGGAATGACCGGGTTTTTAGCGAACGCCAGGTTTAGGGGTTAAATTGTAGTGAGATTCGCATAGTATTTATATATTTTAAATTATTTTCAAACCTCAATATGAAACGCTTTTCTTTGGGTTGTAACAGTAAAATTAAGATGAGGGTAGCCGCTTTGTTTGGTTACTGATAGTGCGTTTTATCACCCTGGCTGTCTGCGGTATTATCAGGTTATAAGCCGTGTTTTAAAGCACTGGTTGACTTGTGACGTCATGCCAGAGACGTTTGTACATTTCAGTCACAAACCGGGAGATGGAATGCTAGACATGTACATTTCAAACATGTATATTTCACTTTTAACAGTTGGGACAGGTGGCTTGATGTTCGCTGGGAGGTTCACCGCAAAATGCCAATGTCCCTGGCATGGGTAACATAACTAGGCCGCGTAATGTTAGTATATTTTGGGACGTAGCATCGAATAACAGATGCACATGCACCACGAGTTAACAAGGGCCAAATATAAATGTTCATGTCCATGTAAACAAAAGTATAAAGAAAATAATGTACCACGTCTAATACTGCTTGCCGCCATGTTGCATTTTTGACCCACACTGATCAAAAGCCCATTGCTAATCTAACCTCCTTTACTAGAGGGCAGGGATCTCCGGACACGCGTATTGACTGACGTTATTAGTTTGCCTGACTTGTTTATTATCAGTTCTCCTGCGGTGAAAAAGTCGTAATTGCTGTAACCTGTTTTGTAATATTTTGGATTGTCTGAAAAACTTTACCGGAAAAACATGCGGATAGGATAAAAATAGTAGATACAAGCATTCCGCTAGTAAGAACATTAAAAACAAAGTAAAAGTGCGGTATAGGTGACCCGCCAAAAATTGCTTCCTCACTTATGGACTGTCCTTATTTTTCTTGCTCCCGCATGGAGCTTACTTGTACATTTATCAACAATATTCAGATTTCAGCCTACTTTAATGTTCTTTCCAGTTCTTGTGATAATATTAAATGTTCACCTCAGTTAATAACTGGTGACATTGCAACAAGTTCACTCTCTGTTATTGTATGGCATGACCAATACACGTTCCAAGCTCTGATGTAAACACTAGATTAGCAGTCTCTCATCAAGACTTAAAATTAAGTTTCTTAAGCTTTTATATTGCAAGAATTAATACAAAAAAAGTGAAGACAGTCAAAATCCTCAAATTCTTATACTGTTTTTTTTTTTCAAGATGGAGATCGTCCTGCCTGTGCGGACCCTGGACCAGCAGCAAAAATGTGAAAAGAAAGTCAGCGAGGAAGATATCTAGAGGGAAGAAGGGTGATGGGAATGTGACCTCAACAAACAAGGCCTTAACCTGACATGGTCTGATCCACATGAATCGAGTTGATGCGGAACGCGAGGGAAATGGTTATCTAATCATCATGATGTGGCTGTGGCGGTATGATATGCCAAGCTTCCTGCAGAACAGTCGTCACAAATATCTGAGCTAGGGTCAGAGGCTGCTAGCAGGTGACAAAGTAATATTTCAGAAGTTTCCAATATTTGTAGTAAGGCATCTAGTCTGAAAAAACAGGTTATATATCATGGTTTAGTTCCTAGAGAATGTTTGGGCTTGCATTTTTAAGAATATAGTCATCAGCCAGAACACATTTGTTTTAACCTAAATGTAAGTAATATTATGGTTGAATGTTTTATTTTATGCCCACATGAGGTACGCTCACGAGGCAGCGGAAATCTTGCGCTTCTAAAGAAGCAACTGATTTTCACGCTGCCAGCTTTGACCGTTTATGATATATTTAGACGCCAGATGGCGGTTTGTTGTCCACTGAAATAAACGTGCGCACGATGTGACAAGCAGCCAATCAGATGCCAATAAACAAACACTCGACAGGCCTCCTGGCTCCACCCATTGCTGCGCTTCAAGCGCCGCTTGATGAGTTTCCGGTCGAATTTAAATTGCTCCCTCTGCATTCTCGCATCATCGACCGATTCGATTATGACATTATGACTGTGTTAGCGTAGCCATGTATCTGTTGTCTCAAAACTGAAACCAGCCAGCGAGGTGTGCACGCAGCCTTTGTTGTTACGTTTCGTTTGAATTACAGCTCACCGGCCGAGCATCCTATGTGCCCAAAGCCCTAAGCAAACCACGTCAGGGGCAATTCTCTCTGAGCCTGTGGCCTTTTCAGACGGTTACGCTGGGGGTAGCCCGATTGAATCGGACTCAATATTATAAGGCCCTGCCATATATGGAGTCCGATAGCCATACAGTGAGAGTTTCTACAATATAAGCCTCAGACTACACGCCACCCAATGCCCTTGTAACCAGTATCAACAGGTGTTTATTACCCCATGCGTGCGGTCATTTTTCAGCGCCGGGCCCGTTGAAACAAAATGTAACAACATTTTAGCTGTCAATCACTCCAGTCAGCGAGGCTATCAGTGAGGTCATCAAGTGCACCTGTTCGACTGTTCTTCTCTGTCCCTAGTAAACTCGCCGACATGCCTCTGGTTAAATGGTCAGTAAATGTTTAAAAATGATGATCCACGTTTGATTTTAGTTGCTATCGAAACCATGAAACACATACTTATTGGTGTTAAAATGGTATAATCCTGTGTCTTGTTGTTTGGCAGTAAACAGGCAGTAAAAGAAGATACAACGGATCCGTTGCATCTTCCGTGGCTTATATTGTAGAAACTTTCATTGTATGGCTATCGGACTCATTTTATGGCAGGGCCTAATAATATTAAGTCCGATTCAATCGGGCTACGCTGGGGGATGAGCTGTCACTCAAAAAGAAATTAATATGATTGGCTCCGTGTATTCCTCGCTTGGCTTTGTCTTCTAGCACAAGGTCTCATCTGATTGGAAAAAAATACAGTGCTCCCCTCTGGTGTTGCAATTCAGGATACGAGGACATAACAAACAGCGCCTTACGATATAGGTAGTAGCCCTATAGGCAAAGCGTTGTGTAAAGAGCGTAACATGAGGACACACATGCATTTAGAGTTTCATGTGATGAGGAGATCTAAGTCTCCATGGGTACAGAGCAGGAACATTTATAATTTTTTTTGTGTATATAATTTCTCCCACAGCTGTGTATACATAAACCTGTAGTTACCTACATAAATTCCAGTTTCAACTGTTAAAAAAAAACTTGAAACAGGTGTTCACAAACCTTGGACAGGTGTATGCAGATGTTTTTGAGTACCCTCTTTAAGGAAAACCTACTGTTACATATTTTATATTTGGCCTTCAGGTATTAACGGGTGGTCACCACAAAGATTGGCACATCATGTGATCCATGACAGGACTACCAACAAATGGGGTCAGCCAGGTCACAATGTGGCCCTTGAACCTCTCTGTGAGCACAGCAATAACGATAATAAAGGTAATACATGCCATGATAAATGAATGTTAAATGCTTGAAAGAATGAACATGCAGTCACTACTTAAATTGATGTCCCATAAAATACTTAACAGAAGACGTATCATCAACAAAACACGCTTCCCTTAAACACCATACGAATCTGCAGGAATCCTCTATAGAATACACAGCCAGACAAGAAACCTATTTAGAAATCTTATTATTAATTATTATTAATCTTTGTGTAAATTATGAATTACCAATTAAACATTTATATTATTTAAACTGTTATCCCTGGAGTTGAAAATTTTTGTTTACACAAAGAATATAAAGAGATATGTAGGTAAATGTAAGTAACTTGATTACATATGAGCAAAAAGAACAGATGGGGACACCCCAAAATGAGAGGATGCAGGCTGAATGTTTGCTGTGTCTTTAATACAAAATGAACATGATCATGCAAGTGGTTGAACATCCATTTAGCAAAATAACTTATTATCAACATGAAATAGATTTACCAAACATGTATAAAATATATAATATATGTCATAGTAGTTTGTTGAAACATTAAGAATCTTGGAGTTTTAAAAGCATCTGAGACGTGGCCATGGATCCTACACAACAACCCAAGACGAAAGAGCTGGCCAGATGTCAGGCAGTTTTTGGAAATACTGGAGAGGGCACATGTTAAAGAGGTGGCAGACACATACATTTGCAGAAAGACCAAAAGATACAAAACATATGCTAATGATATACAGATATTCATCGATCTTGTCTTCCAATGTAGCAAAAGTTGAATTGTGCTCTCTAAAAAATAAATTACTAATCAGGTTATACTTTTTTCTTTTTTTCAATTAAATTTGATTACTAGTATATTGTATACATAACGTTTTTCTAGACGTTCAAGAAAATTATTATTATTGTCCTGATATAAATGAAAACCATTTGGTTGACTTTTATAGACTTTCATGAGAGTCCCAATGTGCTCTAAATGGAAGAGTCATGGTTGGATTTTTTTAAAGGGGGGGGGGGGGGGATTATATTACCTTTTACAACAAAGGGTTTACTGCATCTTCATACTATCAAGCGGCTAGGCTTCACAGAACAAGGCAATTGAACTAATCCAATGACTCGAGTACATGCACTTATTCTCCGCGGGTTGGTGCGATTGGATTACTGTCACCGACGCATTCACACTACACATTTTGGTGTGTCAATGATCGGATCATGCAACGGGCGCGTTCACACTACACATTTTGGTTTGTCAGTTATTGGATAATGCATTTACTTCATGAGAGTAACCATTGACGAAAGTCATTTTTGGCCTTTTCCAAGGGTTTCCACCTTGTCTATCGATTTTGTTTAACTATTCCTTTCCTCGTTCGCTTGGATATTGCATCAGCCATACAAACTTCTGTGCAGACCTACACTCACACGGGTACGACTGCTGATTAGGGATTATGGTCTTCAAAGTCTGACCCAACAATGCCCTGCGGCTTCTACAGACACCAGCCGCGCAGCTAAAAATGTGATGAAGAGGTTATTGGAATCGGGTCCAATATGTTGGGTTAGAATTGTTCCCAGGACAATTATATAAAGTGTTGTAAGGACTTAACTGCATAAGAAATATATTGTAAGTATACTCGTGTAAAATACAAACAAAATATTTCCGGCAGATGTAACGAAAAAATGAATTTGATGTTTTACAGTTCAGAGGAGTAGTTCCTGCCGTGCCACAATGCCTACTACAAGGAACAGATTTGAAACGACGTCTAGCGGATATCATGACGGTAACCGTTTTATTTCATGGACTTTTCAAGGCCTTTGACTTTGTCTATGGACGCGAGGACATTTCATCAGACATAAAATATTACTTTTCTTTTAAAATGTGTTATATATATATATGTTACAGATTTTAGGCAACATTCATGTGTTTCTTTTTCATATTTATAAACTTGTCTTTAACCAGTTGTGTCAATAACGCATTATTGACCGCTTGTTTTGCATGTTTAATATAATATAAATTGTTTCATACTGAATACAGTTAAATTAACGTGTATATGTATCAAATGAAAATTGAGGCTCTATGATGCAATCAACTCAAAATGTCACTTTTCATAGAAGGGAAGACACTGGCATTGGCAGACCTGCACGAGTTCTCGCCTTTTTTTTTTTTTTTTTTTTTTTTTATTTTAGCAGACGTGTCGTCGACAAATTGGTCCCTGCTGTTAAGTTTCAACATTTGTAGTGCTCGTTAATTTATTAGTATCATATATATTTGTGTTTTGGTGTTTACTGCAGTTAAATCGACGGTTGAGATGGTTTTGTCTTGGCGGTTCCTCTTATTTCGTCAAACATGAAATCCAGGTATTATTATCGGGATCACGTTTGGAGCAATAAATGTTTTAAATAACAATAAGCACACACAATTATATTTATATTGGGTGGACAAATTTATTCCTTCGTATTTAAAAAAAAAAATGAAACCTAATGCTCATTTTCAAGGTTTTATCCCAAGAGGTTGTGTTGAAATATAAGGGGGACCATTTGCAGCGTTTAAAGATATGTTTCTGGAATACGTGTAGGGGATGACGAATATTCCTTAAATTCACCGTCCATGTAGCCAACCTAAAAAGCAGTATCGATTAAAATGACCAGCTGTGACACTGAAATGTACAAGCCGAGTCCGACGAGTGTTGTTAATTTCACTGCCCTGGAGGGAAAGTACACCCGTACTGGTGTGTGATCAGTCAAATGAACCACGTGACACTGAATCATGCACACATACAAATCCCAGAATCATTTTGCCATCTCGATCAAAGCTAAGATTCCTGATGTACGGAATGCGGAATGAATTTTGAGAAATTCATATGTCCCGGCACGTCAGTATGTGATACTCATAGATATGCGGAACCGGCGAAATCGCTATATCATCATCATATCGTGCCCCTTCCATGTAGTTAACGGCCCTCTCCACGTCAATTGACATTACAACTGGGTGTTGTTCTCTGCGTAGAGATGGTATTGGGTGTTTTGTTGGCGCAGTATATATCACCAAGTGAACAGGTATACAGTGTGAATAAAAGTTACCCTAAAAAAGAGCTTTGTGGTACCCCACAGCTAATCAATGAAGCACTTGATTTTTCACCATTCGCACACACAATCTGCTTCCTGTCAGAGATGATCAAGGAACGAGCTCCACCTGTGATGTCATACACCTCTTCACATCTTTTGATCAGATGACTTGGTTTATCGTATCATATGCGGCATTGTGATCTACAAGCAATATTACTGTTTTTTTTTCTGGTCAAGGGCATGCGCAAAATTATTGTGAACCTTAACCAGCGCGGTCTCGCAGCTGTGGAATTTGCGATACGCAGACTAGTGGTTCTAGGGGGTTACATGCAGAAAGATGGTTCTTGATCCTGCCAGCAACTACCTTTTCAAGGACCTTTGCAAGAAAAGGCAGATTGCACACAGGTGTGTAGTTGCTCAGTTGTTCAAAACCCAAATATGTTTTATTTTTAATACCGTTACAATAGCGTCTTTGAAGTATGAATATATATATATATATATATATATATATATATATATATATATATATATATATATATATATACGTGTATGTTGTTATGGTGAAAGGTTGCACAAAACAACTGGACCGAACAGAGTCTACAGGGCAGCTTGCTTTTCTAGCTAAGCCGTTGGAACGCTGGACTTGTGCGGCACCAGTACATGTTCGAATTCGGGATTAGCTCAGTTTCTTCCCTCTTAGGATAATATTTTCTTAATCTGCTCGGTGTGAGGATAATGGCATGGCCACTGGATGGCATATTAACTATTAGTTTTCATTTGCACTAGGACTTGAAACGAGGTCACTACGATCTACTAACATCAGATAAAAAAAGAAATAACCAAACCCATGGCAATTGGGTGTTACATGGCCAGCATCTGCAGAATATTGACCGTACTCATGCTGAGAAAATAAAAAAAAAAGTGCATTTAAAACCCGTGTAAACGTCGCAGGCGCTGTGTGGCATTTAAGATTGCCATTAGTGACCAAACACAAGGAGATCTTGACCTGGTTAGTGGACGAGCCAGTAGTGAACCAGGTGGTTCTTAACTGGTGGAAGAGGACCAGATGGAAACGATTCCAAATGCTGTGCCAACTCAAGTGTTAGACGAGAATGTGGACTTAGGGGATGTGAATAAATCGTAGCGTAGGGAAATGTAGCAAATCAGCGATTTTCAGGAATGTTAATAACTAAAGGAGAGTTATGCAGTGGTAGATCGAATAAACCTTTGAGCTTATAATCAGGTGAGATGAAATTATCATCTGTGCATGTGCTAGTATTAGGGACATGACTGTTGAAGCCCAGCTATGACACTGAAACTTACCATGTGCGATTTGTTAATTTTGGATTCCTTGACGCACCTGTATGTACTCAGTAAAAATTAACCATGGTCATTCTTAATGGGTCCTTACTAGACTTTTAAGGGATACATTTATTTAATTAAGAGGATATATTACTATGTGTTTCGGCTGATTTGTTCATAATAATGAGAATAAGAACAACAAGCCCTGCCTGGCCTTCAGAAATACGTTTGCTACTAAAACGTTTAAATCAAAACGTGATTTCATGTACCAATAGACGAAACTCCGTTCCAGTGGCCAGAAAGCCTCAATTAAATTATATATTTTGCCACGAGGTGGTAGTACTTGTTTTCGCATTGCGAAACAGCAAGAGTAAGTTTGGTGGCTCTGATAAAGAGAGAGATTATGTTTAAGCCAATGAATCGACTGGGCTAGGCCCAGTTGTGGCTCTGTTGTAAACACAGTGCCCCAGGTGCCTGCCTTTATTTATGTAGCGGACGGGAGAAGGCTAAACCTGATGTTGGGTTTACAACAGAGCCACAACTGGGTCTACGACTGGGCCAGTTACTTATTTTCTAAGCACTACGGCAAAAACATGATTTTTGAGCACTCTTATGCTCAAGGTTCCTTAACAAATATTTTTCACCAGATCATTACATCAATAATTAATTCATGCATCACCTTTATGTAAACTATCTGAAAGTCAAGATCCATGGTCACTTATTTTACGGAAAGTAGAATTTTTTCAATACAGATTCAGTCACATGAAACTAGTCATTTTCAGCATAAATAGTATTTCCTATGTGTGTGTTTCTGGCAAGATTGACAAGAAAGAAACCCCCACAAATATGATGAAAAAGTATTTATCATTATTCCAACCCAATGTAGTAGGGGCCGATGCAATAAAGTGTGTCTTTGATATGAGAACTAACTTTTCCTGACACCTGGTGTCATGGCAACAGCCAATCAGGAGAGAGCCCGGCGGCAGATGGAACAAGACGAACAGATCTCCGAGACGGACAACCGATTTTTTTTCGCAGCCTGGACACGTTAAGGGCGAAATCTTGTCCCCTGCGACACTACCAATATCTGCTCATTTCATAAATATCTCACCTTAGCATGAACTATTAGCTAAGCGGTGATTCCATGGTTAACCATACTGTGAATCTATGGTATGAGAAACTTGCCTCAGAGTGTGAGAATCTGCCCGAGTTGAACCTATAATACCTTTGTAATTTAAAGACATCTTACAAATGTAACATGACGCCGATCAAAGTTTGACATAATGACCATAACGGTTGTTATTTAAAATTATACTATTTTTGGAAAACATGAGACAATAAAGAAAGTTGATTTCGATTATCAGTATGGTTTTTAAGATTGATTTTAAAAATACATAATGTGTTTGGCAAGAAAATATTAAAACTGAATCAGATGTATTTCCTGCTTGAAACAACTTAATATGCTTAATACCTGCCTCTTTTGATTTTATATGTCTATATATCAGAGACTTTTCATTGATGTTATGGTGCCAATGGTGGAACCAATAAATGTCAATACTCCGTTTTCTGCTGGATATTTTGCACTATAACATAAGTGGTGTATTTTTATTTTACAGATGCAGTATATTTTTGTGCAAATTTTCATCATGGTCTATTCAATCTTTAATGATTCGTAGTAAATATTGACGAGTAAATATATAAACTTTATCTCCTAAATATTTTGAAATAAAGGCTCAAATTTGAATACCACAGACTGCTTCTTAGAAGGATGTTCAGCTCTACTATAACTGTGACGTAGAACGACCCGCGAGACTCGCCCCAAAACTCACGATGAAGCATATCTACCTTCCACCTTTCACACCGATGCGTGTAAGTTTATTCAGTAATATTTTTTATGAATGTTCAAGTCACACATTCGTTTATTAAATATACACTGGTACCTGTTATTTAAAATACAATAATACAGACAACTGATGATTTTCATTGCTTTAGTACTGTTGCAAATGTTGTTTCCAATGTATGTGGATTTATTATCAGGAAGATACACAACACGATACAGTGCAAGCATATCATTGCATTTCTTGCAAATGAAGGCAACACGGTGGGAAAAAATAATCTTCTGTGTCCTTTAAAGGCATAAAGTCAGAAAGAGAACTCACCAGCAGGTCCACTCCATGTTCCTTCACAGGCTCTGTCTTGATTTATTATTCGGTTGAGAAATTGTTTCAGATGGAAATTGTTCCGAGGGTGTTTTGATGACCCTTAAGAATTTGGTAAAAAGTTCAGCTCCTGCAATATTGGTAAAACTTGATAAGGAACACAAGAATAGCCTAATCGTTCATTTTATCATTAACCTTCATGTCAGATGTCGTCTTCATTACTGCTTTTAACCTGAGAGCAAGAAACTTATCAACAAGAAAGTTGTAAACAAGAAGGCTCACATTTTAATGCACCGTCCGTCTGTGATCTAATGTTAGCGCAATTAAACTATAAACTTTATTATACATGGATTGCACGATTAGTCATTACACAAATAGTGTCTAGAGGGGAAGGAACATGGACTGCCTGGAGAAAAACAACCTGCCTTGAACCAAGGTCGTCAGCGGGGAGTACAAAGCGTTTTACCCCTCAACTGTCCAGTTACTAGTGTAACAATAACTTTAAACTAATTGACACAGTCACCACTGTGATGAGAGCTAGGTCAGGTGTGCATATAGCGCCAGATCGGCCCTCTGGCATTATGGCCAGATCACTGGCTTGCCAGAGTGCCTGGACATCTAGCTCTGAGGATCGCATTATAAGGCCCCATGAGGATGCAAATATTTTCGTCATTTTTGACAACGCCTCATTGCTTACAAGTATCTTGTCACATCAAATAAACCCGCTGGACCTTTTAATAAGTTTCTTATCTCTCCAACTACACCCACCATGTGTGTGAAATATTCCGTTATAACCCAATATAATCGTATTTTGTTCTGCATGTATGGGAGATTTCTGCCTGCGGTCCGTCTGCTGACTGTATGCGGAGATACGGTTAAATAGCCAGGCATGGACTTGCAGGGCGGTTCTAAATTTGGCTTGTGTCACGACTCAGTAGAGGGTCCTAACTGAGTCGTGTTTGTCATGGCTAGTGTGCATAAGGATGATCCTGATTGGATTGAATGGAATGTCTTACCTCTGCTTCGAGAGCCGCCGATTAAAATATCATGATATTACCAAGTCGGCTTGTCCTTTATTCATTTTGCACTTCTCGTCGTTTTAATTGTTTTTTTAGTAATAACAATTTTTATTTGAAGAAACAACAATAGATACTGATCATTTCATTAATCATGTTTGATGCTGGTAATGACAGGCTTAGCCGACTAGCCGCTGATGCGGCCGAGTGACGGTACTTCTGCATGCATGGTTTCTGGCAAAAGTACCGTGTGATGTTCGGAACAACCAGATAACTGCATCCTGTAAACAAGGCAACTCCACCATATTACTGTATCCCGTTAATTGCGGACTAAACATTTAGAGCTAAACCGTGCGAGAGAGATAACCTAGTAAGTCAGTGGGCTTGGAGATGAGACACGGTCAGCTGAGCACTATTTTGAGCGGGGGCCCAGTTTAACTGTGGCCTCGTGCTGGAGGTGCATTGGTGCCCGCTGGAGTGGAAACGGGGTTTCTTCTGAACAAACGACATACCAATCTCTAGAGCCGGCACTTGCTCTCATTAACCTAGTAATGCATGACTTCATTTGTGGAATTATCCCGAAGAAATCTATCAAGATTTATCTGAATATTTTCACCCACGATTCAGTTAAGACAAAAGGTATTTTAGTTGTTGTGTCAATGAGCCAAGACTATTTTTTTATTTAACGAGTCTTAAAGATATAAAATTCCAGTGAATGTTTACCGAACAATCTTTGGCTTATTTTCAGGTCTGTTCACAAATGAGTTCTGATAAAATGCATAAACAGGAACGATTAATCCACGAAAGTGTTAACCCAACGAATAGTGTTTAAGGTCAAAACAAAGAAAGGTGAAACCGATGATAATTTCTGAATCAAAAGTATATTTAATAAGACTGCCAAATCTTTATACTGACAGTAAAAGTTAGAGTAATAACTGACGCACTTAATTGTTATTAGTTAAAAGTTATTATTTTTATATCTGGCTAATGAATATGCTACACATCCTATGATTATGTGACATATGCTGATTTGGTCTTCAGATCTCTTTTATAAGGAGTTATGTTTATAGTTTAATATTTATGGATACATGGATAAATAGAGCTTCTTAAAACTGTAACCAAAGTCCAAGTGACTTTGGGTGACATCCTCAAAGAACAGGCTGCCAATAGAAAGCTCCTGCTGAAGCTGCTTGCTAGAGAGGGAGAGGGATCAGAAGAAACTGGAATGCCAGACTGGGTTCAGTTTCCTCTGACGGATGGAAACCAAGGTGAGGACATGGTAACTAATTAAAGCGATTAAAAGTAGTGGTGAGAAGAAATATTATGAAAACGTTTAAACATAACAATATCACACTTACCAACTAGAACTTTAAAACCATGCATAAGAAGGTGTTAAACAGCTCAAAGGGAGGTACTAAGACAGTGTGCTGGGATAGTTTTGCTGGGAAAGTTTCATATAGAGTAAAACTGAACTGATATTGTGAGAGAATAGGCATATTATTGCTCCTGATTATGTCCCATTAAACTGGCAGAGAGTATTTATAGTGACCTATTTAACACTGAAAAGAAGGCATTTATGCAAGTTTGAGAAAATTGATTGTTTTTGTCTTGCCCTCTTATTGAAAATAACACTTTACATCTTACCAGGAGTAACTTAAAGTGGACAGTGGACAGTGCATTAGAATTTTTACCTCTAGTGAATAGCTGGCTAGAAAACTAAAGGAGACTGCCTGGTAAAGCTGTTACGACAGTGAAATGAGATATAGAAAATTAATAAGGAAATCCAAGTTAAATATTTTAAATGTCTTAAATATGTAACCATATCATGCACCCCCAACATACTTAAATGGTAGGAAAAGTAATGATAAACTGTGGGAAACGTTATTCATATACAGTTACAATAAGTAACATGTTTTTGCTTTGTTTACACAGACCAAATATTTACTTGGAGGTAAAAAAAAAAAACGCCTGCCAACTTGTGGAAGTGAGACCACAGCTTATGAATCAGTGCAGAAGGTGATGGGTCAAATTCTTGAGCAGCTCTGTCATGAGGGGACTCACTGTGATAAGACAATTGTTTATCTACCACTGAAGTTTTGTGGTCAGATGTACCATCATGCTGTGGAAAACTCTCTTAAAGACAACCAGTTACAGCAAGAAGCAACAAACAGAGAACTTGGTGGCATGGTGGCTCAACATCATGCACCTCAAACAAGTGAGGTTGGTGTCAATAATAATGCACACGTGCTGTTTTGCAAAATTTATAATTTGTTTCTCTTATCAGGTATTATATGACATAACAAACATAAACAAATCATATTTAGCAAATCTGCAGATATAGCAGGCATTTTATCATTTGTTTCCTGTTCTTATCGTAAAACAACATCTATACAAACAAGTTATATATGATAGAAAATTAACACATTCATTTACATTTTGCTTAAGTTTCTCATGTCTCCTGTAAAATGTGAAACTACATGAATACCATACTTTGACACCATGAAAATGATCATACATTCAATGAAGTTAACATCACAGACAGTGGATTACTAAAAAAACATACTTGGTTGTTCTTGTTCTGAAATACAAATGTCTGTGTAATTTTTTACAGATGAAATCTCTTATCACCAAGAGTTTCCAGAACCCAGAAGGAAGCCTTCGCCTACTTCTTGCCACAGAGGCATATGGGATGGGAGCTGATCCCCCCGATGTTCGGCAGGTAATACATATTGGACCACTATCTACCATGGAAAGTAAGGATTTAGTTCATACAAAATTATTCAGTACAGTTAAAATTCATAAACTGATTCAGTTTTAAAACAAGGGACCCAAACAATTATTTTTGAACTTTAATATTAATACTTAATTAGTACTTTTTCTCCATAAAGTGCTCTTGTTTCTCTTTACTTGTGCATGATATATGCCACAGTTTGCAAACACTAAATAAAATACACTAGAGCCAGAAGTGTGATAGCCAAGAGTTGTTAGGTAATATTGGTGAAAAAATCAAAGGTGCTCTGCCTATATTTCACATTTTTCTTTATTCTAATTTTCAGAAATTCAGATTGTGTGATTTAGTTTTGGACTTTGGATTATTATAAATATTGTACGAGTAATTATTACATAAATTAAGAAGATATTGTCAGATGCCTGTAAAAAGTTTGAAAATAATTTATAGAAATCTGTTATTGACTTTTGTAATAATAATAAATATTTTGTAAATTATGTTACGGAACCTAATATAAACAGATCACGTATGCGTGATGAACACAAATTCTGTAACGGAGATAAAAAAATCAGATTCTGTAACACTAGGCAGCGGGAAATGTCTAGGGGAATGAATAAAGAAGTCAGTGTTTTTTTGTTAACAAATAACTATAATTTATTCTTAAAACAACCCTAACAATACAATACACAAAATCAATACAAATATACAGTAAAACAGCGGTACAGCAACAAGCCAAACAATCACAGAGAAAATAATGTATGTGCACAGTACCTGGATACCAACACCATCACAACGATAAGTCCTTTAAATGTAAACTCTCGGAGAATGACAGTCCAGTAGAAAGTTCTTGCAACAACACAGAAAGTAAACTGAAGTCCAATGCATAAAATCCAGGAGAAAGTCTTTAAAAATCTATAATTGCCGCATCCGTCGGATAAGGTCCCAGAAACCCACACACGCTGCTGCGTCCCCTGGAAAATCTGCTCTGATCTCTCTCTCTAAAACACACCCCTTTATATACCTTCACACCTCAAGTCGAAAATTTTCCACTTCTAGAACAGTTTATAAGATCTTGCGCAACACGCGTTTCAGGAATTCTCTAGAAATAAAGCGCTGTGTATCTCCACACACCAGGCTCATCACGTGACCCCGGCCAGGCGTGAAAACCCAAGGCTAACATGACGAGAGTTCAGCCAGTATGGATTAAACATAGAATGTAACACGCGGCCAGACACGAACGCCACAACAGGAGCCACGCCCGTGACACACAATAAAAAGAGCACCTGTAACAATTAACAGTCGTGCACCTGTACATTTGTCTGTTTCTTTTATAGCGTATATTCAAGGAATTGGGCGTTGTGGACGTGATGAGCAACCATCAAAGGACAATGCCAGTGATATAGCAGCAAACCATAACCATCTACAGGATTATATGAGGGAGTATTGTCATTCAAAGACCTGCAGAAGAAAATATCTCCTTAATTATTTTGACTTTGATAGGCCAGATAAAGATCTGCACAATTGTTGTGACAATTGCAGATCTGAATGTTCATGTATTGAATGCATCTTCTATGCTCCCATGGACGAGGAACTGCCTGCTGATCAACATGTTTCTGAGGATGCAAAGTTCTGCCTAACCCATTACTTTAATCAAGAGAACAAATTAATTGATTAACCTTTCCCAGAGTGTATAATAGGGCTGTCATCCTATTAAACAGAAAGATTAGCAAAAGACATTGCCAAATACTCACAGCCATCTGTTTTTGCTAAAGAATTTCCTCAAGTGGCAGAACATTACAGAAAATATTGGGGCACTTCTTGGGTCATTCTACATGAAGACCTTAGTATAAGTAATATAATAAGAAGATTTACTCTAGTTAATACATTCTGATCTCAAATGCTGTCTGAAATTACTGTTAACTATTTGACAAAATATGAAAACATTGCCCTTCTCTTATTCCACTGGCTCAACCTGACATACTGTTCTGTAAAACCCAAAGGTAACACTGACTCCTAATCATAATATAGTATATCATGATATTATCACTGTTAAGATAATTTGTCATTTAGATTTGTTAGCCTGTTATATAAGGATATTAAAATATATTTTTGTTAGAAATGAATCTTTTTTCAAGTTTTCCTCCTTCACATTAATGCCTTACAGATGTGACTGTTAAACGGTTATTCTAGCATGACAGGAACTTTATCAACAAATATCTATACTAGTTATTAACAGACTTGTTATTCTTATGTTAAGCTAGGATTTAAAGAAAAAAACAGTTACACTGTTGTAAACAGCTTAACAAATCAAAATTAAAAATTATAACAACAGTGATAGTATGTTCTAAGCAATGAATTCTTTCTGTTTATTGACCCAAGCATGGAATTTCAAACCAATTAATTTTATTTAATGTGTGATTTTGGCACTGATGGAAAATTCTTGTAAGATCTACCTTCCTGATGGTAAAATGGGTTTACAAGTCTGAGATCATTCATCATTTTAACTCATCAGTGCTTGGGTCATTGACATGGTGACCCTGACAACGAACTCTTGCACATGCCTTAGTGTCAAAATTATCTGCTATTTCACCCAAACCAGCAACTGCAGATGACCCTGTTTCAGTTTTGCCACCATTTTTGTTTGACATCATATGCTTTATGTGTTTCTTTTCTTTCTGAACTATCCACTCCATTTGTTGGTCTGCTGGGACATTAGAGTCTGCTTTACCTTTGGTATTGACAAAACAGGAATACAGAGTTATGCATGCCTCTCTTTCAGTTAACAGAGAATATTGCTGCACTAACATTCTCAGTATTTCGAGTGGATATTTTGCCTTTGGATTCCTTGAATTCATTTGGAGCATCATCAATGTTAAGATCGCAACAATATTGTCCATGTCAGGCCTTTTCAACAGATATAAGAAGTACCTGAAAGTGAGTCATGTTTCAAGGACATAGTGACTGTAGTCTTTCACTTTATCTGCCTCTTCCTTGCGATGTTGTTGAACATTTCTCTAACATAATGGTATGCATACCATTTCTCCATTTGACAGAGCCACAGATGTGTAGGCCTGCACCTCAACTGTCTCTAATATGAGAAGGGAATGAGAGAAGATTAATAATCCTGAAAACAGATTCATAATGTGAAAATATAGTTTTATACATGGGTCTACATAAAGCATGGACCTGTAAAATAAACAGTTATCCAATACAATTAAGTGCTTCTCTTCTGCTGAACTCTAGTGTTTCAACTTTCCTGGTGCTTGAGATGTCACAAACTGTTATGCGTGTCTGAAACATCTTCAAGAATTATTAATTTTAACCTTAATGGGCCATCACTATCATTTCCTTCTAGAAATCAATGACAGAATTACTTAAGAATAACCCATTGTTCCAACATATATATGGACTATTGTTAATCAAGAAAATGTTAGAAAGCAGATGGTCAAATTAGGCAAGTGAGACAAGTTCCAATGTACCATAAAAATTACTAAGAATGGAATGAGTAAGTTTTATAGCAGTATCAAAATATTTCTCTTGTTGGATTATATTTACAAAACAGAATCATTCTGAATATTGGTTTGGCAATACATATGAGTTATACTCACTGTTGTCTCCATAAGTATGTATTGGGATTTAACATGAATAATGTGACTAGTGCCTTTAAAATCAATAACTTGCATAAAAAATTAGAATAATCTGAAATTGCCTTCAACAAATTCTTCTTTGTCATGTCCACTCCAACAGGGAAAGGCATATCTGTCAACTATATTCCCAATATTCTCATAGACCCATTCCTTTTGAGCAGCTTTGTCAACAAATTGAGGTTTGTTTTTTGAAGGTGCATCATTCCTATTTTCCATGCCAAAGTAATGCATGGTTGCCTCCACTATAGTGGCATTTACGTACAACTGTACATAGTCTTTGTCAGCATCATAGGCTTTCATTACATCTGGATCAACAGAATGTCTCAGAATCCTTTCTTTCTCACATTTCATAGTTCCAAGCTCTACTGGTCCCTCTTTGTTCCACAGAGTCCCAAAAATCATCGTTTCCAGATAGTTCATCCCTAAGTAGAAAAACTCAAAGGTAGTTGGACCTAGATGATCATAGCGGGAGTAAGGGTCAAAATTCCCTAGCCTCCACATTTTTGCATGCGAGAACCGCTCCCTTGTCAACTGGTCCTCTCCTATGTGAATTTTAGTGTCAGAGGGCCAAATTTTTGCATCAATCATTTGTTTGATGAGTTCCTCATAGTGGTCAAGAATCTTTACCACATCCTGGTATGACTGTTCATTATATGGCAGAACAGGAAGAGGAATCACTGTGGTCTTCATCGAGAGTTCTTTGGCATGGGACTGTTAGAGAGTTTTAGGTACTGAGTCTTTCATAAAACTCAAGTTTGGTCGATATTTATCTATAACATCTACCACCAATTTTACACATGCCTGTTTTATCATCCGGTATTCAGCCTTTGAAAAGACACACTGCTCTACTCCAAACTGCTGAATTGAGATTCTTGGCACTTCAGGTTTGCAGCTGAAAACATCTTTCAGACCTGGATCTATCAAGGCACAGGAAGCAAACATGTGTTCCATGTGTTTGTGCTGGTCTTTTGATTCATATTTAATGTCAATCATGAAATTAAGATTGTCACCAATGAATCTCACATAATGTCCATCTTTTGCGGCTTGCATTAGAACAGTGACATAGTGATCTCCTACACCTTTGACAAATTTCTGTGCTCCCTCTGGGGATTAACACACACCGAGAGTGTTCAGACGATCATACACCTGATTTGGGAAAATAAATCTGTATGAGAGGGTGTTTATCAACAAATGGGGATATAAATTACTTGAATTGGGTTTTATTTGTTGTTATTTATGCCTTAGGAACATTTTCTTTTTCAAACATGGGATCAAATGAGTGATCATTCATACATACATCTGAAGATGAAAGTATATATATGAAACTGCAGCTGCTAGTCACTACTTAAGCTTCACTACTTCTTCCATTCTTTAACATTTTTTTCATAATTTATGAATGGTTTAACTTGTATATTTGGATAAATAATGTGATCTGTTTAAGGATATGGACAATGGCAACTGATAAATAGCTATGGTTAATATTGATAGAAATTATTTGAATCTAAAAAAGTCTAATACAGTTGAAACTGTAAATTATTAAACTATTAATATAATTTTAAAGAAGATATTATCTTCAAGGAACCTACATTTTCCTCCGTCATATCCTCCTTGGCATCTTTTTCTACAAATGCAACAATAACAAGCATGCATAAAAAAGAATAACAAAAATACATGGAACAGAATATTTCATACCAGCATGCATTACTCTAAAAATACTTAGCTTACTCTTTCGATTTTTGGGTCATTCACACTGGGAGAGCCTAATTTTGCAAATCATGCAATATATATATATATATATATATATATATAATTGAGAGTGGCACTTAATTGTTGTAATGCAACTCCTCTCTGGCCCTCAGAAATGCTCAATATTGGTCTTGAATTGTCAGGAATGATCTCAAGTGTGTTCTAAGGGGGAGGGGGGGGGGGGTTCTTTTCCATATTTTGGAAATTTGTGCCATCTATCAGAAGCTTCACATCTGTGTGTCGAGTACAGCCTTATTTATCGTATTTTGATTGAAATCGGTGTTTCACTATTCTAAGTTACAGTATATTTCAGACTGCACAGTGCAACATCTGAACATATCTTTAAAGTGTTGTTAATTTTTTTTAAAAATACTGTTTAATATGAATGTTTAGTTATAATAGGTTTCTTTATTTTTTATATAATAATACTCCAGGACTACCTGTTCTTTATAATCATACTAGCCTTTCTACAGAAGTTTTTCTCATAGATGCAGGTATAACTGTGCAAATCTGGGCTTTAATAAAACTTAACTGGTACAATATACATCAATCTAGTTTCTTATATATATTATTTGAGTGGAACAGGGAAAACTCATGCACAATTTTTACATCAATTTCAATATCTTCTTTTCATTCCAAAAGGTAATAAGCTAGTAAGAATAATATATAAAAAGTAAGAAACCATGATTTTGAACCTAAAGATCCAATGATTAACCATAGCTGTTATTTTATTCCATTTGCATCATCTGTCACAAATTTGACCACGTGTACCCTGCGAACTATTGGGTCACAAGTTGTAACAAAATCTTCATAACTTGTTCTTAGTCTAAGCATGCAGTGAACAGTAACAAGTGAAGATAAAATAATACATTTTTTGATACGATTTCCTTTGTTATGTACTGCCCTTACCTGTTTAGCAAAAACAAACCTGTTATTTACATGCTTTTTCCTGATCATATGACAAATTTATAGAAACATACGAAAAAAGGTAAAAAATAAAATACCGCCCGCCCGCAGTGATTTCTGAAAAAAGTGCCTGAAAACCATACCTTATTTACATAACTTGTTATATACACACAATTTATCATTTATTAAATTGAAGAATAACAATTGAAAAGCAGTAAAATATGATGGACAAAGTCGAAAGCCTTGTAAAAGGTTAGAAAAGAAGACATCCGTTGGTCACCGTCGTGATATGATTTGTCTGATGAAAATTGTCGGTCAGACGGTCACTCTGTTGAAGGAACTGTGTTATCTTGTCTACACTGGGTGCAGTTTTGCTCTCTTAGAAAAGACTGATTATGTAAGTAAAGAATGTTTCGGGAAACTGCTTAAAATCATGAAAGATTGCCTTGAAAAAAATAATTGAGATACAGACACTAGAGGGTACTTTGTTAATGCCTGCCTTGAAAATATAGTTTTAAAGTTGCACCTATATCACGTAAAATAAATATACACCGTTTCTGAAATTTAATAACGTGTATATAAAATTCTAATTTGATTTATACCCATATAGTTAAAATTATTTATTAGAGTAAATTCTTCAAAGTACAAATAATATATGCTTGACATTATAACACAATCATGAAGCTTTTATCACCTCTGCGTCCAAAACACATGGTACTATAAATCTGAAGATAATAACATAATAACACCAAGCTCCCCAGGCCCCTGAAAATATTTTTTAAACATAAATTACGAATTGAATCTTCTTTACAGTTTGGTACGCTCACATAATCTGTGCCATTAATTCTTGCAGGATTTTAAAAAAATTGCAGGCCCATTGCAACCTGTCAACAACAGAAGCAAACTGCACATAAAAAGCTTTAATATTTTAGAAGTTATCTTTCCCCGACATTATATTAAATACTTGGTCATTACCCCCCCCCCCCCCATTCAAATTTAAAAAAATATAATCCAAATGAACATAATGCTGATAAAAAAAATCTGAGCTGAAATATTTTCCAGTACCATCATTACCCACAAGGGGGCTCTAGCTGAGCTGATTAAGAACTAAAAATAGCATTCAGTAGAGCGCATATACCTACGACATATCAAATTTAACAAACCGATCTTCCCCTAAATTTGGATCTGCATGATCATTTAATGGGGTAAGACTTATTTGGTCCTTGTCAACGCCTCGACAAAGTTTTTTTTTTAATTCTTTTTGGAAGTTTTTGCTTTATCCAGCCAACAACCAACCAACAATGGCTAAAAACGTAGCGGCTTTTCCAGAGGTAAGAACTCCACCTCTTTCTAAGATATGACACCATTGATGACTTCATTTGCATACCAGCCACATAGTCAGTGTTCCGATAAAAGTTGGTTCTGATGGCTGCAGCTATCCCCGATATATTTTGCAACAGACGTTATATTATGTACGTGAAAACACCTGAGTGTCAAATGTGATGATCGGTCAAACCAGTTCTGCAATTAACTGTGCCTCTTGGACCAATTAAAGCATTGCACGACCTAATTAAAAAAATATGTGATAAAATATCCAAATTAAATTTAAACGGCATTCTTTTCAAAGACAGTACAGTACCCTTAATAAGACTAAAAGCAAAGCACACAGAAGATGGTAATATCAATACTTTAAAATACAACTTGACTTACGGAATTACTTTTCCAAGCGCGAAATTAAAAAAAAAAATAACCGCACTCACAAACAAACAAGAATATCGTATTGAAATGGACGAAAACATTAAAAAACATCTAAGGATTTAAACATAATATCATAAAGATAAACATATATCATAAAGATACAGGCGATTTTAAAAAGGAGAAAAATGTTCATGATACAATATGATACAGGAATAGTACCATACTGGGTTTACGGGTACTAAAAAACAACCCAAAGATATGTTTCATCATAATCAATTATTACCAAAGATACGGGTGCAAAAAAAAGGATATTAACTATCCGTTTACCAAGGCCAATAACGCCCTTATGAAATAGATTCTATTTTAAAAATTCATACAGATTTCACCCAACCTTATACGTTTAGAGGAACGTCCTTGAAAAAAACCTGACCCCAAAGGTCCTGAACGTATACTGGTCACAATCGACATGCACCCGGAGGCCAATGCCAACCGTAAAGAAAATAAAATAAATATGGGAATATCATACGAGTTTTATATAAATTTCAACACCGGGTACAATATAACCTGTGGATTTTTTTTCCGCGCGCCACTACCACATCACTAACCCGCACTACCATGTGTGCAGGAACGGGTTATATAACAAGTGACCCATGGGTCATGACGCTCAGCTGACTGGGAAGAGATTCGCTAAAGGAAATTTTATCATCAGAATGGTAGTATATACCCATTCAACTGAAGCATCAAACAGATTAACCAACAGGCCAAGATTTAGTCTGTATTAATATATCTCAAAAATAGAGAAAAAATGTGTAAACTTTAAAAACTAGAATACGGGTAGCCGACAAGTGACTACGTGTATCCGCCAAAAATCAGAGTGGAACGGTTGAAGTGAGGCATGGATTGAGTGGCAAGGGAAAATAGAGTAAGGTATGTTGCATATTAGCATGGATGTCTGCAGCCTAAATGTGTATGCAGGTTGTGCCACCTACCACAAATCCAGAAAGCTGTCCAAGTTGTATACATATGCAAAATTTTAGGCAGAAAAGTCAAACCACTACATGTATATGAGTGATTTTAGCCGACGGCAGACAAACAGACAGACGCTGTGCAAAAATGGTTGCAGGTGGCCCCTCCAGTTTTGTGTATGATAAAGAACTATGTGAGATCAATACACATGGAAAATTTTGGCCCAATCGTTCAAACATTCCCGAGATATGAGCTCGGATATCTGCAGCATAAACTAGAATGTAGGTGGCGCCAACTGTCATTAAATCAAGAAAGCTATCCAGGATGTATAAAACTGCAAAATTTTAGGCAGATATGTCAAACCACTGCCGAGATATGAGTGACATTATCCCACAGCAGAAAACAGACAGACGCTGTGCAAAAATGGTTGCAGGTGGCGCCACCAGTTTTGCGTATGATAAAGAGCTATGTGATATCTATACACATGCAAAATTTTGGCCCAATCGGTCAAACGGTTCCTGAGATATGAGCTTGGATGTGATCAGCGTGAACGTGAATGTAGGTGGCGCCATCTGTCATAAAATCAAGAAAGCTATCCTGGATGTATATGCATGCCGAATTTCAGGTGAATTAGTCAATTCACTGCAGAGATATGAGTGATTTTAACCCAAGGCAGATGAACAAATGGACACTGTGCAAACATGGTTACAGGTGGCGCCACCATTTTTGTGTATGTTATAATGCAATCCAAGGGCTACATTTGTATAAATTTTATTTCCTGATTGGTCAAACGGTTCCCGAGATATGAGGGTTTATGTGTGGATCAGACGCACAAATGGATGCTGGATAGAGGGGAAAGGTCAGAGGTCAACACAAATTGGTTAGGCACTAGTTCACATGTGACTAGATAATTAGTGTAAGTTTCGGAAAAATCGGTCCATTTTTCTCAGAGGAGCTCTCTGGAAACAAACGTGGCGGCGGAGGAACCCGGTCAAAAACATAGTATCTGCAAAACTTCGTTTTGGAGGATACAAAAATACAGGTGGCTCCACCAGTCTGCAGAAACTAATAAAAACACTTAATGGTCAATATCCATGCAAAGAATCATGGTGATCTCTGCATTAGTTGTTCAGATACTTCAGCTTTTGTATCAAATTGTCCATTATTCTTAGGGATACTTCAGAGTCCTATAGCTTGAAGGATATGGGTAACAGAGACCTAATTTCAAGTTTCCACAGGCACTCTTCATGGGCCTCCTTGTATGACAAGAATGAAGTTTCTAGGTCCAGTTGTTGCAATTTGTACCCTGTTGACAGATAACCACATCTTTAAAGGTCTCAAAAAAAGAGAAAAAAAAATCGTAAAAATTTGAAAAAAAATAGAGGTGGCGAACCCAGTCTGCAGAAACTATTGGCACAGCTCATGATCCATATGTATGCCGAAAATCATGACCATTAGTGTTGTAGTTATTGAGATATTGAAGATTTTGTATGAAATTTTTGACTACTCTGGGGGGTACTTTGGGGCCCCATAGCTCTAGGGTTGGGTAACAAAGACCTAATTTCTGGTTTCCATGGAGAGTTTTCATAGGTCTCTCAGTGTATCGAGAATGAAGATTCTAGGTCCAGTTGTTACGATCTGTGCCACGCTAAAAGATGACAGCATCCTTAAAGGTCTCAAAAATAGAGGAAAAAAATCGTAAAAAAATACCCGAACAAATACAGGTTGTGCCACCAGTCTGCAAGAACTGATGAAACACCTCTTGATCAATATGTATGCCAAAAATCATGACCATCAGTGATGTAGTTATTGAGATATTGAAGTTTTTGTATGAAATTTTTGACTACTCTGGGGGGTACTTTGGGGCCCCATATCTCAATGGATATGGGTAACAGAGACCTAATTTCTGGTTTCCATGAAGACTTTTCATAGGTCTCTCAGTGTGTCAAGAATGAAGATTCTAGGTGCAGTCGTTACGATTTATGCGACGTTAACAGATGACAGCATCCTTAAAGGTCTCAAAAATAGAGGAAGAAATCGTAAAAAAATCAAACAATAAAGGTGGCGCCAACAGTCTGCAGGAACTGATGATACATCTCATGATCAATATGTATGCCGAATATTATGACCATCAGTGATGTAGTTATTGAGATATTGAAGTTTTTGTATGAAATTTTTGACTACTCTGGGGGGCGGGGGTACTTTGGGGCCCCATAGCTCGAAGGATATGGGTAACAGAGACCTTATTTCTGGTTTCCAAGGAGATTTTTCACGGACCTCTCAGTGTGGCAAGAATTAAGATTCTAGGTCCAGTCTTTACGATTTGTGCCTTGTTAACAGATGTTCACATTTTGAAAGGTCTTAAAAATAGAGAAAAAAAAATCATAAAAAATCCAACGATGCAGGTGGCGCCACCAGTCTGCAGGCAGTGATGACACATCTCATGATCAATAGTTATGCCACAAATCATGACCATCAGTCAAGTAGTTAATGAGATATTGAAGTTTTTGTATGAAATTTTTTACTTTTCTTGGGGGTACTTTGGGGCCCCATAGCTCAAAGAATATGGGTAACAGAGACCTAATTTCTGGTTTCCATGGAGACTTTCCATAGGTCTCTCAGTGTATCGAGAATGAAGATTCTAGGTCTAGTCGTTACGATTTGTGCCAAGCTAACAGATGACAGCATCCTTAAAGGTCTCAAAAATAGAGGAAAAAATCGTGAAAAATCGAACAATACAGGTGGCGCCACCAGTCTGCAGGAACTGATGGAACATCTCATAATCAATATGTATGCCAAAAATCATGACCATCAGTGATGTAGTTATTGAGATATTGAAGTTTTTGTATGGAATTTTTGACTACTCTGGGGGGTTCTTTTGGGCCCCATAGCTCGAAGGATATGGTAAACAGAGACCTAATTTCTGGTTTCCAAGGATATTTTTCATGAACCTCTCAGTGTGTCAAGAATTAAGATTCTAGGTCCAGTCGTTACGATTTGTGCCTTGTTAACAGATGTTCACATTTTTAAAGGTATCAAAAATAGAGAAAAAATTCGAAAAAAAATCGAAAAAAAATACAGGTGGCGCCACCAGTCTTCAGGAAGTGATGGAACATCTCATGATCAATATGTATGCCAAAAATCATGACCATCAGTCAAGTAGTTAATCAGATATTGAAGGTTTTGTATGAAATTTTGGACTTTTCTGGGGGGTACTTTGGGGCCCAATAGCTGGAAGGATATGGGTAACAGAGACCTAATTTCTGGTTTCCAAGGAGATTTTTCATTGACCTCTCAGAATGTAAAGTTACAAGATTCTAATTCCAGCGGTTACGATTTGTGCCAGGTTAACGGACAGACGGACAGACGGACGACGGACAAGGAGTGATTGCTATAGCTCAGCATGACTGAAAGTCAGCTGAGCTAAAAAATGACAATTTAAATTCAAACACCTAACAGGTTCAACACGGTCTTCATCCTTGGTGGAAAAATATTCTTTAAACTGCATTTCCGACCAATCTGAAAATTTTGTGATGGACTTTTGCATAATTATATATTTTTGGGATTGATTCCCGGTATGCACCAAGGATAACAAGGGACCCATGACGCTCAGCTGCCTAAGAAGACATCTGAATGCCAAATTTTGAAGGTGGTGTCCCAATTCAACTGGAGCTTAGCTCAGAGGATATGGATAAAATAGATCTAAATGTCAAGTTAGAAGATACTAGGTGCAATGGTTATGATTTGTGCCTGGTTAATTGACATTCGGACGGACGCCGGACAAAGGGTGATCGCTTTTGCTCAGATGAATTTCAGTCAGCTGAGTTAAAAATCAAATACAAGTTTTTTCTACATGAAAATCATGTAACGTTATATATGACTAAGCTTACTATCAAATAACCGTAGTAACTGCTAAAATGAAACATAAAATCCCTATTTAAGGCTGCAATTAGGTCATAGGCCCTACTTAAAACTACCTCATGAACATGTCGTCGTTCATTTCCTCATGAGAATCCAATGAGGAAGAAAAGTGGAGCATCAACTTTATAGGATTTTCCAGGTTTGTGGCCTGTCAAGCGAGATAATTTCACTGATGGTGACTTTGCTAGAGCTGATGTAACAGATGAACCATAGCCTCAGATCCAGCCTGTCACATAGCCTTAGGTCCAGCCTGTCACACAGCCTCAGGTCAAGCCTTTCACACGGCCTCAGGTCAAGCCTGTCATACAGCCTCAGATCAAGCCTGTGACACAGCCTCAGGTCAAGCTTTAGGTACACCCTGTAAGACCGCAGGTTTAGAAGAAGCACGTAAAATTCTGAACCCCAAACATGTTGACCGCATAAAGTAATTGTATTTATAAATACACCAGCTGATAAACCCTGTATACCGAGGATTTTACCGGGGTTGGGGAGATATATTAACTGAGATATGGAAATTTGGCTCATTTTTTATTCTAAAAGTTAAAAGAAAATATAGGTTTTCACTGGGATACTGTCTCAATAAGATATGTATAAATATTTTTTTTATTTAATTTGTGGCCTGTGCTCGTGAAATACCCCCGTATGGTTACCATGAAGACCTGGTCAGTGATGATGTTTACTTTCGGAACCGGAATTAGACGCGGGGCATTCAGGTTTTCGATGATATTTGACTGGATCCTATTGTTGGATGTATAAATTTTAGGTTGATGTGAGGAACACATGAAAGATTAATTTAATGTACATTGCAGGGAAATTGTTCCTGAAGAAAGAAACAGAAATATGCAAACCCCGGATTCAACAGAACTCCATGCAGAGGGTCCGTATCCCATTTTCAGCCACCGCGACCTTTCTTTTCATCGTATCATTCCAATTTTGAGGCCTGAACCCCCGCCACCATCCCAACTCAGCCCAACCCTGTTCCTGAAATTGGGACCTTGAATTAGGTTTTGTCATCAATCCTCCTGGGTTTAACCCTCTATTTCATAAAGCGAGAAACATGTGGTTTTCCCTTTTACTGACGACACACGTGGGTCAAAGCCTTGGTCAAACGTAAGCCAGACATGCTTAAATCCCTCATTGAAGCGACCAAATTCATATGAACAATAGTCCTTAATCTTGTGTTTGAGGCTGAGTGACCACGATGAACACATTCCGGTAATTACCGAAGACAGTTCCGTTGTGCACGTTCTAACCTCCGTGCAAGTCATTAAAAAAGGAAAAATCACTCCAAACTATATGTACATTAAAAAATGATTTATTCTTTTATCGCCAATGTCACTACGGGGATAATAACCGTTGAAATGGGGTATGGAACAGTGTCATACGAAATGCGGTTTCAGAGAACATTGAGGACAGAGTTGGAGCGATTTCCTTTTATAAGTATTAGATGTGCATAAAGATGGAACAAGTGACACATAACAAAATTTGGTTATTCCCTCTGAAACAATAATTTATAATTCTGATCTCCATCATAATAATGCTGAGATATTTGTAACATTTCATCTGTCAGTAACATAACCTGTCAGGTATTGTTAAATCAATAATAAATTATGTGAACTTGTGTTAATTGTTTTATACCATGATGTCATTTGGCTTGGCCTTGAATTTTGTTGTTATCTAAAATCTTAATTGTTAGCTCCGTGCGGTGCTAAAGCAATGACGTGACATATGTATGTTGTCCGTCATCCGGTCATCATTCTTCTGCAATTTCCACACCACATTGTGCCTGTGACCATACAAACTTTGAAGAAAATTGGCCCGACCAATTTTTCAGAACTGTCACCAACACATTGTCGAATGGACTTAATAAGTGCACGTGATCTGTGAATGTTGACACTACCAATAAAATTTTCTCAGCAATGGCCGATTCTAAAACAAATTGTGGTGCCATGGACAATTTTATGTTTGTTCCTTTTTTGTTCATTTATCTCTTGTCCTTCTTTTAAATACTTTTTCTTTGGATCATATATAAGACTTCACACGAGTCTGTGATTCTTCAATCAAGGAAAAACCTTTTAAATGTAGTGTCAGATGTAGGGCCTAATGTGAACCCCCACGCTTCTAAGGCCTGCCATATAAACATGAATGTATATCTTAACTAGAATACAGGTAGTCCACAAGCGACTTCGTGTATCCGTCGAAATCAGAGTGGGACGGGTGAAGGCATGGATTGAGTGGCAAGAGGAAATAGAGTGAGGTGTTGAATATTAGCATGGATGTCTGCAGCCGTAATGTGTTCAGTTGCGCCACCTACCACAAAATCCAGAAAAGTGTCCAAATGGTAACCATATGCAAAATTTCAAGCAAATAAGTCAAACCACTACTGTACGAGTGGTTTTATCCGACAGCAGACAAACAAAAGGACGCTGTGCAAAAATGGTGGCCGTACCAATTTTTTGTTTGATAAAGAGCTATGTGAGATCTATACATGTGCAAAATTTCAGGGGGATATGTCAAACCAGTCCTGAGATATAAGCCGGAATGTCCGCAGCGTAAACATAAATGTAGGTGATGCCACCTGCCAGAAAATCGAGAAAGCTATCCAGATGTATAAACATGCAAAATTTTAGGCAGATATGTCAAACCACTGTCGAGATATGAGTGATTTTATCCCACGGCAGACAAACAGACGATCGTTGTGCAAAAAATGGTTGTAGGTGGTTGCAGTTTTGCGTATGATAAAGAGCTATGTGAGATCTATAAACATGCAATATTTTGGCCCAATCGGTCGAACGGTTCCCGAGATATGAGCTAGGATGTCTGCAGCGTAAACGTGAATGAAGGTGGCGCCACCTGTCAACATATAAAAAAAGCTGTCAAGCATGTATAAACCTGAAAAAATTAAGGTGGATATGTCAAACCACTGCGGAGATATGAGTGATTCTATCCCAAGGCAGATAAACAGATGGACGCTGTGCAAAAATTGTTACAGGTGGCGCCATCAATTTTGCGTAGGATAAAGAGCTATATGAGTTCTATACACAAGCAAAATTAGAGCCAAATCGGTCAAACGGTTCCCGAGTTTTGAGTTTGAATGTCTGCAGCGTGAACATGAATGTAGGTGGCGCCACCTGTCATAAAATCAGGAAAGCTGTCCAGGATGTATACACATGCAAAATTTAAGGTAGATAAGTCCAACCTATACAGAGATATGAGGGATTTTATCCCAAGACAGATAAACAGATGGACGCTGTGCAAAAACGGTTGCAGGTGGTGCCACCATTTTAGTGTGTGTTATAAAGCTATCCAAGGGCTACATTTGTGCAAAATGTTAAGCCTGATCGGTCAAACGGTTCCCGAGATATGTGGGTTTATGTGTGGAAACAGACGTATAAATGACCGTTGGGCAGAATGGAAAGGTCAGAGGTCAACCAAAAAATGAGGGCGCAGCAGTTCACATGTGACCCGATCATAATTCCAAATTAAAAAAAAAAATTGCCCAGTGGTTACGGAGGAGTTCTCCGGAAACCCAAGTGGCGCAAAACTGTTTTGGCAGATACAATTACACTTCACATTGCTACCGAATACTGCTGGAAGGGTCACAGCTCATAAATGATAATAATATCTTAATATTAATAATAATAATACAAATAATTCAGAAGAACATCTAGGTACATAATTGAAATGATCGGAAAAGGGCAGCTTTTAATTTTGTATATCTAAGTTACTATTATTATAAACAATGAGGAAGAAATGTCCCGGCCGGGACCAGATGCAGTGACAGAAATGCGTGAACAGTTGCGCGATGTCAATGTCATCGATGTCCATGTCTGTGTCACTGGTAACTTCTGATTTCGAGTCATGTTGCATCATGCGTGAGTAGTTCTTCAGATTCACTTAAATTCCTTTACAATCCTTGCCGCGGCATCTTTCCTCTAGTTATTCGATTAAAACTAAAAAAATCAACTATCTTTGCCAAAACTGGAATGACTAGTCAACAGACATTCATTGATTCACAGTAAATGATCGGACCAGATCCGCAACACTAGTGGTGTTAATTGCACATGCGTACAAACCTTGATGATTGGTGACTGATAATACCGTGACGTCACTGATATATGACTTATGAAGATACAAATGGTGTTATCTGCGCTTGAGTACAGACCTGGATGACGGGAGTCTGATACCTTGACCTCACTTATTATGACGTAGTCCCTATGGGGCGTGAAAATCAATCAAAAAAGATCTGTCAGATGCTATCGTCTGTATGGGACCACCAATTTTATCTCAGCTGCAAGACACCTCTCCAATCTCTGTCTACAAGATGAGTTAAAGTTAAAAAGTTAAATATTATACATTTAAAAATTAAAAAAAAAGTTCAAGGTTACGAAAAAGCAATTGTGTGAAATAAATTGATAAAATAAACCAAATTATTTATAGAATACTGTAAAACCATGACATATATTATTAAGATCTATATGTTGTGAGTACATTATTATTATAAACTTAATTATTTTGTATGTTTATATAGATGGGGGGAGAGAGAGAGAGAGAGGACCATTGGTCACGGACCCCAAGATGGCCAAGAGACCGGTCCCCGCTGTCAACAACTTGGTCCCTTTGTAGGTTCAGATACCGCAGCGAATCGCGGGACCATAGGGCAAGGTTCCCCAGGATATCCAAGAACCATTGGTCAAGGGATCGGTCACCCAGTAGGTAAAGATACCCACAACAAAGCAAGGAACCATAGACCAAGCTCACCCAAAGCCTGAATAATCTTCACGTTACAATTGCAGTCGGAGACATCCATCGTTTCAAAATAATTAATATCAATAAATACCATAAAAAAAACTAAGTTACATTTTTAGCGAACCTGTGAGCTTATGCGATGGTGTGGCGTCGTCCGGCGTCCGTCGTCTGTACCTTAACCCATACTATCTTGAAAACGGCAAGAGTTAGCATCACAAAATGTTATGCAAAAAATTAGTCATCTAAAAAACTATATCGGATTTTGCTTATTTTTTGGCTAACTGCATTTTCTTAGATTTTATAGGGAAAAAGCTAAAAAAGCTTAAAAAATCTTCTTCTCCAAAACTGTTCAGCCAAATTGTCAAATATTTCACAGAAATGATTTCTGGAATAATCTTTCTCAAGTTTGTTCGAATGGTTTAAGTTTGGTGATTTTTGGCCGAGTTACAGGAAGTTGAACTTAGTCATCTGTCCATAAAAGCATACTAAAATCTCAGAAAAGGCTGGAGCTATCATCACCAAATTTTATGCCAATGTTGAACACATGAGACATATCTGAAATTGAGGTATTGGTGGCGCCACCTGCATCGACCTTTTTTGTACGGGGGTCATCAGTGCCCGTATCATACTGACGGCTACAAAAAACTTCTTCTCTGAAACCATATGGCCAAATAGTTTAATATCGCACAGAAATGATCCTAGGGAAGTGCTTTCTGAAATTTGTTCAAATGGTCTAAGTTCAGTGACTTTTGGCTGAGTAATGGGAAGCTGAATTTAGTCATATGCTGTAACAGCCCATTTTAGCTCAGTGGCTACAAAGCTCTTCTCCTCAAAGACCAATGGGCCAAATTCTTAAATCTCACACATTAATTATTCTTAGATGTTGATAATTCAAGTTTGTTCAAATGGTTTTGGTTTAGTGATTTTTGGCTGAGTTATGGGAAGCTTAACTTAGCAATTTTGCTGTTTTTCCCATATGAGTTATAAACCTGTAAAACTTTTTTGACTGACCCTACTGAGGCCAATTTGTTTAATATTTTACAAGAATAATCCCCTGAATAATTCTTATAATAATTGCCTTTTATGGTTCCAAAGAATGAATTTTGGCTGAATTATAAAGGTTCAATTGAGTCATTTTACCATATATGTTAGCTGTGTGAAGCAGATACACAGATACATCTAGATACATCTAGACTGGCATCAGTTTATCAGCATTTATTACATCATGCCTCTAGACATTTATATTTCAGGTTATCTATGGTTAATATTGACAAGAATGTTATTTAAAAGCTTTTAAAACATGTAGATTTATGATTTTTAGATATTCCTCATGCCAGGCAATGTTTACAATCACAGCTATACAGCTCTGTGTGGGTATATAAAGACGGCCGACATTGATTATAAAAAATTGGTATCTATAGTCAAATTAATTCAAGATTTTACCATGAGTGAGATGTATCTGTATTAAAATTTCGCATTCAATTTGCATCTGTATTAATTTTTAGTTAACCTGTGAACTAATGCGATGGTGTGGCGGCGTTTGTCTTCTGTACGTTTACCCATACTATTTTGAAAATGACTGGAGCTAGCATCATGAAATTTAATGAAAAAAAATAGCCATCTGAAAATTTTCTTAAATTTTATAGAGAAAAAGCTAAATCAACCTCTAAAAATCTTCTCCTCCAAAACACTCAAGCCAAATTGTTCAATATTTCACAGAAATAATCTTTTATACCATCTCACTCAATTTTGTTCAGGAAGTTGAACTTAGTCATCTGTCCAAAAAAGCATACTAAAATGACAGTCTCAGAAACAGCCAGAGCTATCATCACCAAATATTTTGCCAGTGTTGGTCACATGAGTCATATATGAAATTCAGGTATTGGTGGCACCACCTGAATTGACCTATTTTTGTACGGGGGTCATTGGTCATCTGTACATTAATCCATAATTTCTCAGGAATAGCAGGAGCTACCATTCCCAGATTTTTTGCAATAATCTGTCACATATCAAATTTTGTTGGATTCAGCTTATTTTTTTGCTATCTGCATTTACTTAGATTTTATAAGGAAAAAGTTGACAATATTTTAAAAGTCGTCTTCTTGTAGACGGTCCAGCCAAATTGTTAAATATTTTACATAAATGATCCCAGAGGCAAGCTCTCTCAAGTTTGTCAAATGGTTTGCATTTGGTGAATTTTAGTGGAGTTTCACAAATTTGAACAGTCATTCGGCCAAGTAAGCATACTGACATAGTACTCTCAGAAATGACAGAAGCTAGCATTACCAGGTATTGTGCAAATGGTGGTTACATGACTCATATTTGAAGTTGTAGATTTAGTGGTGCCACCTACATTGACCTGTTTTTTATGGGCAAAAAAACTCATAATTTTAGCCTCTTTCAGCTTAATGATGAAACTGTCAAGTTGACTTGTTCAATTTTTCAAAAGAATTATCCTAGGACATGGTTCTTTCAATCATATCAGAATATACTGAGTTTGTTGATTTTTGGTTGAGTTGTGAAAAGCTTAAGTTGGTCTTATGGCCATTATTATGCCTTTTTCAAACTGAGGACTGCAAAAGTGTTCTTCTACAAAATTATTATTTCAATTATATCTTCTGTAACATTGCACAAAAAGTATTCTTAGGTGGCCTTTGTTCAAGTTTACTAGAATTATTTTTGGCAGAACTGTTGGACCTTTAACAATGGAAGTACTGCATCTTTTATTATTCTAGATATTTTGATAAAAAGTTTATGAATATGTCGGCTTGAAAAAAGAAATTTTAACCAAAGTCTTTCAGTATGTGTAAACAGATATACCAACAGGCCAAGATTGAATATGTATCTTTAAATAGGATGAGAAACTGCAAACTGAATGGATTCCTTTTCCATGAACACCAATATTTAGCATACACATTACATAACTTTTCATACAATTTTCAAAGGTTTCCAACATCACAAATTAGTATTACATTCACGACAATGTAAAAAATGTGGTTAAATTATTACAATAATAAATTGAAAAATCTTTGAAAAAATATAGATATATTCTAAATTAACAATAAAGCTATCTGTGGTAAAATCCAGATGTGGTCATGTGAACCCCCACATATACACACACTACACAGTCCTCCTTTCTCTGCTGTTCCTTAGCAAGATTAATGGGAACGTATTGTTGAGCATGTCACACAATCATTGTTGTTTATATGTCACATGCAAGTGGTAACTTCAAGTGTTGCTGCTTTGGTTACTTGGCAGTTGTAGCTCACCATCTCTTTTCCACTTTGACGATATCTTTAATTTGAATAAAGACATTGTGTATAAATCATATAGTTCACAGAAGATGAACAGGTTCGGCATTTCCACTGGTTGCTCAGGTAATGGGTTTTGAAGACCTTTTTTTTTACCTGAGACGCAGGTCTGATGGAACAGGCCTAAACATGTGGAACATTGAACTATTCTTACCTCTCCATTGTCGGGCAACCTATATATACAGTGAGTGACTGTTAAAGGAGGCCTTATTGTGATGGTGAAAGCACTGGTGAAAAATGCTAGAAAAGACAGAATGTGTTAATCAGTCAAGACTTGCGGGGTATATCGATATTACCGCGACTATCGATGGCATTATACATAACGACACACTGCCGTACAAAAACGGCCGAGATATAGTTCCTGTTAACATATATATATATATATATATATATATATATATATATATATATATATATATATATATATATACAAAAATAACCATCCCTCGTTATAAGGAACAATCAAGCAGAGAGTTCAGTACTCTGTTTCGAAAAATAATATTCCTAATTATATATATATATATATATCGATAAACTTGAAGCGCCAGCCATGTCATGTATGTTAATACAGGAGCGGATCTAGGATTTAGGAAAATCCATCGCAGGAGGACTAATGACAAAACCTGAATTAAAGGTTCCAGATCCAGAGGAGGAGGAGGGGTGTCCAGACCGCAAAAAGGGTCTGAAACCCTTAAAAATGATTGCGGCTGCTGAACAGGGGCAGGAGGGTGTAGGAGGTCCGGAACCCCTGTACCCCTCCCCAGGATCCGCTTCTGAATTCTTAGGCATTCTGATGGAGGGGTTTAGTTTAATAAATGAAGCAGGATTATGTATATTGTCATTATAATAAAGATAAATCCCTCGCTCTGCTCCAAATTGGAAAGGAAGACCCTGGAGACCAGTCTTTTCTTGTTGTGTTGGTGAAGCTGATACGCATGCGCAGGTTTTAAATCCTGCCATCATCTTCGTCCATTTTGTTGGCCAACTGTCGGTCAACATGGCGGTTGCTTGCGTGATACTAAAGATATAAAAAATAACTAATTAAAACATTTCAGAATAATCATGAATGTCCATTTAGTGGATAAAGATCAGTTAGACCTCGATTTAAACAATATAGCAACAAGAGTATTGGAAGTCAGACAAACAACATTGTCCCATATTTATTATTTTCTTCTGGCCGTACATTAATATTATATAAAATTCCATGTAAAATTTGCGTAAATGTGTAATGTACAAAATGTGTAAAGCTTAAAACATGAATAAGTATTGTTTGTCTCCCGAGTAATTGTATTAAGTTTCTAATCATGGATGTCACGCATTTTATCTATACCTGAACAATCTAAAGAACCAAAACAAGTATGTGGAGGTAGAAATAGCTTGTTCATTAGCAAGAGTGATTTTTTCCTCCTGTGATTGAAAAAAAAAAATTTCTTTTACCAACAGATTTGAACAATCATAGGGGGCATCCCAACAGCCTGACCCGGGGGGGGGGGGGGGGGGGCGTATTAGATGTGCTGGTTTTCAACTTCGGTGGGACAAAATCTTGATGTGATTTTCGATAATAAGCTGAAGTTTTGCTGTGCCCAAGACTTTTAGGGGGGAAGGGGTACTCGCTCCCCGGGGTCCTCCCTCCCTCCCTGGTTTATCAGCTTACCCTGCCGCGATGCTTGTAATACAGGACTTCAATGACACCAACGATGATTCCCAGCACGATTCCAACGGCCATCAAAACCAGTGGCCCCCAAAAGCTGTCAAGCCCAACACGTTTAGGAGAATTTTTGAGACTGTAATACATGTTCTTCATGCGGTTCTCCTCAGCCTGAGTGACGTTCCAGCACTCACTCTTGTACTTCCACCATTTATCCCGGAGCCTCTGTATCTCCCCTGACTCGTGTAATGCCATGATGGCCACGTGGAAATGCTCTATGTCCTGTGGAGAAAAAAATTATCTTCTGAGTAAACAGGTTATTTCAGAATAATGCTACACCACAATGGTCCCTACTGTTGAGGAAAACTATAATATATATATATATATATATATATATATATATATATATATATATATATATATATAATACTTTTAAAAGGAATTCGGTTCACGTTTGTTCGCAATGTTCTCTAAAACCACGATGTGTACAATACTGTGCCATACATCATTTTAAAGGTTATTATCCCCGTAGTGACATAGGCGATATGAAAATAAAAAAAATTTATGTACATATAATTTTGAGTGATTTTTTTCCGTTTTTACTGACTTGCACTGAGGTTAGACCGAGCACAGCCGAACTGCCTTCGGCAATGACCGGAAAGCGTGCAACGTGGTCACTCATCCTCAGACTATTGTTCATATGAATAACGCTAGCTTTCATTGAGGGATTTGAGCATGTCGGGCATTACATTTGTACGAGGCTCTCACCCACGTGCATGGTCAGTAAAAGAGAAAACCACGTTTCTCGCTTTATGAAATGGAGAGTTGAACCCAGGAGGATTAATGACCTAATTCAAGGTCCTAATTTCAGGAACAGGGTTGGGTAGGGGTGGCGGGGGTTTAAGGCCTTAAAATGTGTCTGATACGATGAAGAAAAAGGTTGCGGTGGCTGAAAAAGGGATACGGACCCTCTGCATGGAGTCCTGTTGGGTCCACTTCTGCTACTTACGATGTATGCATATTTCTGTTTCTTTCTACAGGAACAGTTTCCTTGCAACGTATATTTGATAAATCTTTCATGTGTTCCTCACATGAACCTTATCTTTATACGTCCAACGAAAGAATCCAGTCAAATATCATCGAAAACCGGAATGCCCCCGTCTCATTCCGTTTTGCAATGTAAACATCATCACTGACTAGGTCTTCAAGGTAAACACACTGGGGTATGAACTTCGTGCCACGAGCACAGCGCAACAAAATAAATGTAAAATTATTTATACATATCTTATTGAAACAGATTCCCACTGAAAACCTGTATTTTCGTTAACTTTTAGAATAAAAAAATAAAATGAGCCAACATTCCACATCTCAGTTAATATATCTCCACAACCCAGGTAATAAGCCCGGTATACCGGGTTTATCAGCTAGTATATATATATATATATATATATATATATATATATATATATATATATATATATATATATATATATATGATTCTAACAACATTAACCTGATGATCGGGTCGCATCCAGTGAAACAGTCGGAACTGAATTTACAGTGTTGTTTTTCTTCAGTGTTATATATATATATGTGTGTGTGTATTATGTATTTTTGGGTTCTTTTGGATTGTTCGTGAAATGGAAAGTTCTTGGCTTGAGGTGAAAAATTATAAATAAGGGGCTGTGTTTAGAGCCGAGAGAGGAGAGAGAAATATTCCAGCGGACACGGAAGTGTGTGAACCAGTCTTGGACCTATCCGATAATTGCAGTAGTGTAAGTGATTCTACGAACTCTATGCAGATTTATTGCGGCCTGTCTCCAGTTTGCTTTCGGGAATATTGCAAAAGCTTTACCTTGGACTATTTGAACTGTTCACGTGGAATTTTGGTTTTAAAGGACCTGTTGTCACTGTGACAGTGGTGGTATCAAGGTACTGTACACTTTATTTATTATACTGTGTAATTGTATTGATTTGCTGTTGTACTGTTGTTATACTGTGTAATTGTATTGATTTAGTGTATTGTAATGTTAGTATTTTTTTAAGAATAAATTAGAATTATTTGTTAACAAAAAAACACCGATTTCTCAGAAACTGATTTTTTTATCTGCATGACAAAATTTGTGCTCGTCACTACTACGTGATCTGTTGTTATAAGGTTCCATAACATAAAAATTGGGGGCTCGTCCGGGAAGCTTAACAGTTTTGAAACTTTATTAGGCCTTGACCGAGACATATTGTTTTATCATACATTGTTTACAAGATTACATATTGTTTGAAATACATTTTTAACAGGATTTTTCCCAGTGTTTTTTTGTTATTGTTTTAACATCTTAACATGGCAGATTCCAAACCTGAGACATTTGTTGTCGATCCCGACCCTAATCAACTTGAACAGTTGACAAAAGATCAGTTGTTGCGTTTAGGACAACACTTAGGGCTAGGTGTGTAAAACGCTTTGAGAAAGCCTGATATCATTGCTACAATCATGCAAGATCTGGTTAGCATGGGTTTAATTGAAGAGAGTGAAGTGGAAACATAAAAAAAATGACAGCCTTGCTATGTAGTTAGAATTATAAACGTTAGAAATGTAACATGAGCTAGCATTAAAAGAGAGGAAAGAACATGAAAGGTTAGAAAAAGAAAGACTAGAAAAAGAAAAAGAAATTGAGTTAAAACGACTGGAGTTAGAAAGACTTAAAATACAACATGACCTACTTGCTGCCCCAACTTGCAGTTTTTATATTACTTAACACATTAAACTTGTCCCACCTTTTCAAGAAAAAGAGCTTGATGAATATTTCTTACACCTTGAGAAGGTAGCTGAAAATTTTAAATGGCCTAAGGAAAATTGGACTATGTATTACAAAGTGTATTGACTGGCAAGGCCAGCGAAAATACATAGCTTTAAGTAGAAACCGTTGCTGATTATGACCAGGTTAAACGGTTAATCCTAAAAGGTTATGAGTTAGTTCCGGAGGCTTACCGCCAGAAATTCAAAAATCGGAAATGCGCAAAGGACAGGCCTATGTCGAATTTGCTAGGACAAAACAGCAGTTGTTTAATCGCTGGTGTAGTGCAAAAAATGTAATGAAATATTATGACAATTTGCGCCAGTTGATTTTGCTTGAAGGATTTAAGCGCTGCATTAACGCAGATGTTAACATTTTTGTTGAGAAGAGTCCTGAAACACTTGACATTGCAGCTCAATTAGCTGATGATTATTCATTAATACATAAAATGTCCTTTACTAGCAAATTAAACCAGTCCTTTACAAACAAGAACGGAAATCAGTATGGTCAAAAGATGTTTAAAGCGCAGTAACCCAGTACAAGTAGTCCTGATAGTACAACAAAGTCCATAAAATCTGTATTTTCTGCAAAAAGGAAGGTCATCTTATATCTGACCGCTGGAAACTTGCAAATAAACCAAAGGGTAAACCTTCTGGTTTTGTTTCAAAATCTATGCATAGCATAGTACAAGATCCAGGTTCTTTTCATGTAAATGAGGGGTACAACTCCTTTATTGACTCTAATAAAGGGTTTGATGCTACGGAGGCCAACGTGCCGTCTGACTCTAAAGAAGAATCCCTAGCTTGCGAGGTAAATACCTCATTTGATTCATCCGAGGAATTTAATAAGGCTAGGTCCTTTCAAGACTCCTGCGAGGAGTATCCTCTAAATAAGGCTAAGTCCTTTTATGCCTCTTGCGAGAGTATTTCAAATTAGGCCAGGTCCTCTTATGAGAAACAGAAGTTTGTTTCTGCTAGGAAAATTCCTCTGTTGACTCCCATGAGGAGTTAGATTGTAATAAGGATGTAGATTCCTTTAATGACTCAGAAAAAGAATTGATCACTGGCACTATCTGTGTCAGTTCTTTGTTTTATGAAACTGAGGTAGTAGATTCCTCTCCTAACTCTGAAATGGAGTTATTTGAGCCTTTCATACATGATGGTTTTGTGTCACTTTCAAGTGATTTTTCAGATTCTACACCTACACAAACACTTTGCCATTTTCTAATAGGTCTTTTACTGGTGCACATGCACTTGTTAATGGTGTTTTTCAGACAAGCACATTTCAGTCCTACTTCACAGTATACTTTTAAAGTCAAATTTGATTTCTGGGAATATTACTGTGGGCATAAAAACTACTTTACCCTTAAAGGGAATTATGTTGCAAGTAGGCAATGATGTTGCAGGTGACAAAGTACAGCCTGTACCAATAGTGACAGAAATACCGTCACTTGATCATGACACTGATCCTGAAAGTCAGGAAATTCCTTGTTTGTATCCTTCATGTGCTGTAACTAGATCAATGGCCAAGAAAAACAAACATGAGGATAATGGTCCAGATAATAACACTCTCGGAGTCACTAGTGACTCGTCTGTCGACTCGTCCGTACAGGACGCAGCATTTTCAAGGTCAGTACTTATTGCAAAAAAGCATAAGGACCCTGATATTTCATGTTTGTTTCCCAGGGCAGTTTCTATAGATGAACTGCCACAGAACCTAGTTTTTTTCTATATTAAAAATGGAGTGCTAATGCGAAAATGGCGACCACCTCATGTATGCGCTGATGATGAGTGGGCCTCCAAAAATCAAATAGTAATGTGCAAAAGTTATCGCAATGAAATTCTAAGCATGGCACATGAGGCTCCTTTGTCAGGCCATTTAGGTATAAATAAAACTTATCAGAAAGTTAGTACACACTTCTATTGGCCTAACCTCAGGACTGAGGTTGTACAAAAATGTAAATCATGCCACACATGCCAGACGATAGGCAAGCCCAATCAGAATCCTCCTAAAGCCCCACTTAGGACCACCGCCAGAAAAAAAATCTGGCCATGAATACTTGCTGACAATTATGTGCGCATCTACCAGGTTCCAAGAGGCAATACCATTACGCAAAATAATTGCCAAAAATATTGTCAAAGCTCTGACAAAGTTATTTACAACTTTTGGATTACCAAAATCCGTCCAGTCAGACCAAGGGTCAAATTTTATGTCTGGTTTGTTCCAGCAAGTTAGCTTGAGCTAGGTATAAAACAGTACAGCTCTTGGCCATACCATCCTGAGAGTCAGGGCGTGCTCGAGCATTTTCACCAGACATTAAAAAACATGATTAGGACTTATTGCTATGACACACAGAAAGACTGGGATGAAGGAATCCACCAATTGCTGTTTGCTGTCAGAGAACCCTTTCAAGAGTCCTTGGGTTTCAGTCCCTTTGAACTATTTTCACACTCAGTTCGCGGTTCATTAAAACTGCTTAAAGAAAAACTGTTGTGTGAAAATCCTGATTCTCTTAGTTTATTGCAGTATGTGTCAGACTTTCGTACTAAACTACACAATGCTTGTGAGATTGCAACGTCTAATCTAATATCTGCACAAAGTAAAAGAAAACAGTATGACAAGCACACTGTATGTAGGAAGTTTTTAGCCTAGTGAAAAGGTCCTTGCCTTACTACCTATCCCTGTTAGACCTCTGCAAGCTAGGTATTTTGGTCCTTACATTGTTGACAAGAAAGTCAGTGATTGAAATAACATACTGTTAACACCAGATAGGCGTAAGAAAAAACAACTGCGCCATGTTAACATGTTGAAACCATATTATGACAGAAATAGCACATCAGATGTTGTACATCATGTTACTGCTCTTATTTGTTTAAAAACTGACCCTGACCCAGTTAAAGTAGATACTGATTGTAAGTGTGATGTAGACATTCAGTGTAGAACAGTACCAGATGTGCTCAGATGTGCTTAACAACCTTGATGCCAAACTGTCACACCTTACAACACAACAACAAGACCTAAAGAACCTGCTACGGAAATATGAACATTTGTTTAGTGACATTCCAGAACTAACATATTGTGCCATGACGTCCATGTTGGCGAGGCAAGCGCAGTCAAGCAGCATCCTTATAGACTGAATCAAGAAAAGCAAAAGTATCCACATGATGAAGTTCAATATTTGCAAGATGTATTCTTGTGCCAAAACCTGATGGAAGTTACCGTATCTGCACAGATTATCGAAAACTGAACTCTGTCACCAAGACTGACACGTTCCCAATTCCGAGGATCGATGATTGTATTGATAGAGTCGGTAGCTCCAGATATGTTTCAAAGTTTGACTTGTTAAAAGGATTCTGGCAATTTCCGCTGACAGAACGAGCGAAAGAAGTGTCCACATTTGTGACGCCGCAAGGTCTGTACCAGTATAAAGTTATGCCGTTTGGCATGAAGAACTCGCCAGCCACGTTCCAGAGCCTCATCCATATGTTTGTCAAGGACATTAAGGCCTGCGACGCATATAATGATGACCTTATCGTGTACAGCGATTACTGGGAGAAACACCTGCAAATTCTTCGCGACCTCTTCAAAAGACTAAGTGAAGCCTGTCTGACCATAAACTTAGTCAAATCTCAGTTTTGTCATGCACTAGTAACATTTTTGGGTCATATTGTAGGGCAGGATCAAGTAAAACCCGTGATGCTAAAATAAGTGCTATTTCTGCATTTCTTAGGCCAGAAAAAAAAATCAAATAATGCGTTTTCTTGGTATGGTTGGATACTACAGGAAGTTTTGTCCAATTTTTCTGCTGTAACTGAACCTTTGACTAATTTGTTAAAGAAGAAATAAAAGTTTGTATGGAATGTTCAGTGTGAAAATGCATTTCAGAATTTGAAAGGAATTCTGAAAGTTCACCAGTTTAAGCAGCTCCGGACTTTTCTGTAAATTTAAGTTAGCTGTAGATGCTAGTGATACGGCTGCTGGTGCTGTGTTGTTACAGGAAGGCAGTGATGGCATAGATCATCCAATTTGTTATTTTTCAAGAAAATTTAATGCAATCCAGAAAAACTACACCACTATTAAAATAGAATGTTTGGCTTTGAGTGTGACATTGCAACATTTTGAGGTTTATGTTACTTCATCAGTCATGTCTATCATTGTCTTCAGTGATCACAATCCCCTCACGTTCATGGACAAGTTGAAGTGTACAAAATCAAAGATTGTTGAGATGGAGTTTGTTTTTACAGGATTACAATCTTGAAATCAGACACATTTAAGGGAAAAACGATGTACTTGCTAATTGCTTATCGAGATGTTAATTAACTGTTGTAACGAGATGTTTATGTAATGTTGTAAATAAGATGATTGTTGAAATATTGTAAAAATATAGTGATTGTGATCGCAAAAAGAAAGTTTTTTGAGAAAACTTTCTTTTTTCTTACAGGAGGGGGAGTGTTACAGATGTCTCTTTTATTGTGTGCAGCAGTCTTACATGTGCCTGTGTAGCGCTAGCATTGTCCGTTGCCATTAGAGACGCGCGGGCTAGCTCGGCCCACGTGTGGTGTCTGACGTGTAGAAACACAGCGTTCTTTGTTCTAGTATGTTCTTTGGGCGTGTGTATTACGTATTCTTGGGTTCTTTTGGATTGTTCGTGAAATGGAAAGTTCTCGGCTTGAGGTGACAAGTTATAAATATATGGCTCTGTTTAGAGCCGAGAGAGGAGAGAGAAATATTCCAGCGGACCCGAAAGAGTGTGAGTCAGTTTTAGGCCTATCCCATATATGCAGTAGTGTAAGGGATTCTACGAACTCTATGCAGATTTATTGCGGCCTGTCTCCAGTTTGCTTTCGGGATTATTATTAGGGCTTTACTTTGGACTATCTGAACTTTTTACGTGGATTATTGGTTTTAAAGGACTTGTTGTCGCTGTGACAGTGGTGGTATTCAGGTACTGTACACTTTATTTATTATACTGTGTAATTGTATTGATTTGCTGTTGTACATGTGTCATACTGTGTAATTGTATTGATTTAGTGTATTGTAATGTTAGGGTTGTTTTAAGAATAAATTAGAATTATTTGTTAACATAAAACCACTGACTTCTTTATACATTCCCCTAGACATTTCACGCTGCCTAGTGTTACAGAATCTGATTTTTTTTTAATCTGCATGACAAAATTTGTGCTCGTCACGACTACGTGATATGTTGTTATTAGGTTCCGTAACAACCCTTTATTATATATGAAAGGTGATTAAGTGTCATACTGATATGTGGGTGTGTCTGCAAGTCATCCTTACCCAACCCTGGAAGATAAATTGACGCCACTAAATAACCGATTCCATTTTTTGACAAGAAAGATTATTTATCAAATGACGAAAGTTTACATTAAAATTATAATTCAAAGTTCCAGTTGTTGCTCTTGCTTGTATTCAACTTATTTCACAAATTTCTCAAGATTCTCTGACCGGATCCGAATTCTTAAAAAGCTTTAAACGTGCAATGCGCATGCGCATGGAAAACGTCTATTAATTATCTGACATTCGAGGCTATATTAAAAACAGTTTAGTGATTATGTGTCCTTTGAAAGAAATTTCCTGACCTGAAACTTTTTTGATACCGCCATGGCGTAGCTCCCAGGGTGCATGATCTCACCAATAGTTGTCAGATCGCAGGGGCGTTTCCCCTTCTCAATGTAAGCAGACGAAGATTGTACAATGAATGCGTAATTTTCCTGTCGGACTCTTTCCAATCCTTCCTTTCTTGTGGCGGGAAACAAGTTCCTGTCCTTGTTATTGGCCCAGTAGCTTCTCATGTGGTTGTACAAAGGACCCGTCGCCAGAGTTTTTAAAATGTATTCAATTTTCTTACCCTGATTATAAATAGAAATCAATGTGTATTTCGCAGTTCTCTTACGTATTATGTTAGTGTGGATTTAAATAAATTAAAAATAATGCAAATAAAGAGTAAAAGAAAAAAATGTATATTCAAGTTGGACTGATACCAGCACTGGTGAAGAAAAAATAGCCAGAACAACACAAACAAAAGAATTTCTTAGTGAATCCTAATTCAATTTGAAGATCAGGTCGAGGTTTGAATAGTATTATTAATTTAAGTTTAAAGCGTTATATTAAACTTTGCCGATGCACGTTCCCTTGCCACAAAAATAGATTTTCGATTTGACGCTGAGTACTTTCATCTCGCATCCCCGCCCTATTATTTTACTCTGACAGATGCTATTCTCCACGTTTCTCGAAACCGCTCTTTGAGGCTCTCATTTTGCGTCGCACAAACACCCGGATGTCACAGGTCGGATGTCGAAATTATAGGTAATTTATTATTTTAAAGGGCCTAATCATCTATAAATCATGTTGAATTAATAAGAAAAATAAGGTCTTCTCTTTTAAATAAATTGGTACCGGCCAAAATATTGCCCTTAATGCGATGGCTTACTCTTGTACACGAATGTTAAAAAAGTGGAGCTGCTCGAACCAAGGCGTTAATATAAACACAGCGCGTGGCAAAAACACCTGTCAATCAGGAGATGGCATGACCAAGGAGTTTATAGGACTATAAACTCCTAGCCCTGACTGACTTGGCCCAAAAAATGTGATACATGTTCCCGCTGACTGAACCATCGTATGTTGCGGTGGCTCAGCGACCTGATACACAGGGTCACAAGTGCGGGTCATTTCAGCTGAGGCCCCTGGATCTATCGTACAGATCTATTGCGGCAGGCTCTACATTCGGCCAATGGATCGTAATGTCCATCCCGCAGAGATATATAAGAAACCATGAATGTTTATGTATATGTATGGACTAGTCCTTGCTTGCAATATGTTGAGCATGAGCAAAATCTGACTTCCGGTCACGCGGCCTTGTTATGGTATAGAGATGCAAGTGGACTGCAAGCAAAACCATTATGTTAACAAGGTGTTAAAACAGCCATAAGGAAGGTACTGAGACTGTGTGCTGGGCGGTTTTGCTGGGAAAAAGCAAAACAGACCTGATAGTGTGAAAATAAACTAAATATTGCCCTTGATTATGTCCCTTTAAAAATGTGATATTTGTGTGTGTGTATATATATATATATATATATATATATATATATATATACATTGAATCAGGACATGTAGGATTATAATCACGCACATTATCATTAATAATATGATTGTTCCTTTCTTTACCGTCATATACCTCACTTATGTTGGATTTAAATCGATATTTCTGTTATATATTGAAATATGTCAATGTTTCATGAAAAAAGGTTATACAATCATTGTCCTCTCGCCTTTGTGCAGATGTCTCACTGAAAATGAAGTAGAAACCTCAAATCAAAGTTATAAAAGGGTAATAGCAATAATGTTCGTATGTTCAAAAAATTTATGAATAGGAGTTTACTCAGTTGGTCGAATCGATGATTTTTGGATGTCCAACTTCGTCATAAAAGTTATAAATGAGTGCACCTTACATGTGAATTTTGCAATAAGGTCATGATGACCCATGTAGAGGTAAACGTGGGTTATGGCCTACTACTTGCACAATTGGTAAGATTCAGCGCAAGTGATTAAAATATTATACATGATTGAAAATTAAATAGTCAAAATGATGATTTTGGGTGTACAGGTTGCCGAGATTTAATTTAAGGTTTCCAAGGAGACTTTTTTTCAGGACCTCCCTGGCTCGTAAGTAATGTGTTTCCAGATACGGGTGTGACTTATGCCTTGTAGCACATCGGAATTTCAGAGCATTATATAAGCATGAGACCACAATTAAAAAATAGCACAATTGCTATAATATGGTAGTCTGAAAAATACATGTAAATTGCGTGAATATACAAAATTACAGATGGCGCCGCAAGTCATTATTACCGGATTTAACTAGTCATGAAAAAGAAGCATACAAAGTTTCAGGAGAGTAGAATAAACCAAAGTTAAGAAACTGATACGAATGCTGGCAATTAACTGCACTCAAAATACAGGTAGCATAGGTAAAAAATAGAAAATATACTGGTGGCGCCACCAGTCCTGAGGAACCAATTCAAGTCATACATACCAGGTGCCAGGGCGCTAGATGGAACCATAGCAGGGAAAATGATGCAATTTGCCGTTATTTGGCAGTTTTAAAACTGCTGGTAAAGAAAAACCTCTTTGGATTTATGTCAGAAGTTTCTAAGTCCAGCGGTAACAATTTGAGTCCTATTAACGGAAGGATAGACGCTGTACAAATCACGATGACCAACGTCAGTTGAGCAAGAATTCATGATTTTACGACTATTTACGGATGTCTTTCTGTTACATAAAGAGTGGATTTTCAAGTTTTCCTGTCGATTTATTATAGTTCGGATTAATGAGGATTACTTACCGTATAATGAAGTATACGCTTACTTTTAATGCACCGTAGTCGTAGGTGCCTGAGGTGACGAGATGCTCTAGGTCACGGAATGGTGGTTTGATCGTATGGACGCCATGCCCGTGACTGGCCCAGTAGAGATGGTTCATAAGACTTCCGGTGTAGGTGATCAGCGCCACCGTCACAAACACAAACCAGAAGCATGCGATCAGTTTAGAAGCCAAGGCCCGCGGGACCCGGTCGTATCCTGCAAAAAGTTGGAACTCAAAAGAAACAATTCATTCCTTAAAAGACCAAATAATAAAATAATAATAATCAAATTCTACAATTAGAACCCTGTAATGTTATGCTACTGTGCCTAGCTTTATATTTACGCTGATTTCAAATTCCCGATATTCGCGAAACGGATAGTAAAGCAAACATGAATCGCTCATGTATAAGACGTTCCATCAGCATGAAGGATTTCTCCAAAAGATAAAATAACCAACCAGACAATTTAGTTTTAAATCACCTAAATAGTTGAATGGTCTGCCCACATTGAGAAAAATAATGTTATTATAAAGCCGAACCATACTATTCTGCCAGAGATCGTGAGTTTTTTATCTCCTAAAAATGTTGTCGTGGTCACGAGTTGACATTCCTTGTACAAGTTACATCCATGCAAAGTCGTGGACAAGTGGACCATGGATGTCTGCAGGCACTCGCGCAAACGAGGAACGGAATGACAGAAAACAAGATTTTTCTGTGCACATAATACACGCAAAAGGTCAAATGTGGCTTTATTTAAGAAATCATAAAACACACTACTTGAGTGTGCGCTTCGAAACTCCCTTAAGTCCTCCATCGTTATACATGTAAACGGAGGACCCATGTAAAGGGGTTGGCACTATTAGAAACAAGATGATACGCTAGACATGTCATATATTCTAAGCAAGTATCAAAAATACTGCGTTATATGAAGATGTTTTTAACCACCAAAATGTCATACACTATTTGGTCTTTCCAGTCTAAACGGTTCAGAATTTTTGTGTTTTTCTTTACATTATGTACGAACCTGGTTGGGGCTAGGGCTGCAGATGATTTCCCTTATGTAGCGTGCATGACTGAGTTGGAGCCTGTCTCAGTTCTGATGTAGAACAACTAAAAATGAAACCCCATATCGATACATAACATATGCAGGTTACCCTCTCAGTCGGTCTGTGTTCTTGCAGATCTAGGAGAATCAACTCTCAGAGTGGTTTTATATTGTCTCTTACCAGGTATAACGGCAAAACTGTATCAATTGAAAAGTACGCTAGCTTTACAAATCATTCACTGTTAATGGTTTAACTGAAATCTTTAATTGAAATTCCTAAATTGAATGCATGACTGTAAAACATTTCAGCTTTACAGTTATTTTGATGAAGCCCCGAGATTTTAGAACATATAGTTCCAATATGCTATTTTTTTCCAGTTTTTTTTTCAGTTTTTAAGAGTTGAATGTTACTGATATTCACATAAGTTCATGGATTTAACTTGAAGAAGGCATTTGATAATGTAATTAATAATTATCGCTATTTTATGTAATGTTGATGTTACAAATCGCTTCCTATCACTTTATTCCGATTTCTGTGGGTTTTTTTTTTACTGAAATGACTTGTTCATGGCTGTTGTTCATGGCTGTTCATGGTATAATATACTGTTAGCAACTTAATGAAATCAAGGTGTCATTTTGTAAAATTGCATGTGACTCCCTTAAAAGTAATGCTTTAAAGCGACATCCAGTTCCATATGAAAGCTAAAATATTGCTCTAACAAATGACTTCAACAAACTTATGTTGTACGTGGGTGCAATCAAATCAAATTTTTGGTGACAGACTGTAAGACAAGGTGGGGGTAGGGGTGTGCCCAGTCTGGGCATGGAAGGGCCTGGTACACGTCCGACAAACATATATGGAATAAGGTTTTGGTGTGTTGGCAGACCTGGAATTAAGCAGTTCACACCTGAGTTGTGCTTCGGCGTTTGTTTCTGAGAATTTGCATCCTGTAATGATGCAACTGAGCACGCAAAGCTCATGTAAAGTTTGAAAGTGAACTACAGATATTGCGCCATCGAATTATAGTTCACTCAGATGAAAGACCGCTCCAAACTCGAGGGATAAACAAACAAAGAAACCAAGTCAAGTTTAATGAAATATATGCGTATAAATAATAACACTTAGGGTGCGATGGGGCTAGTTCGGTTGCCATGACCACATTTTAAGTTACCTATATTTCTATCGCCGAGAACAGGCGGGGAGCTAACATATAATCATGTGGTTGAAAATCTAGCACTGCGTTACACCACCATGCTACAATATGATAATGTAAACTTAAGGTTTAGGAACTTTCAGGTCCTCAATTAGGGCCCCGCGAATGCCATATCCTTTAATGGCAGCCATATTTGATTCAACAGGGTCGGTCTGAAATTTGAAAGCACTGACCCCTCATCGGTGTCAATGTTCTGTCAAATATTCGTAAAAGAAAATCAGTGATTGTTTTCTGGCTGTCATACTCGATATTAGGCAGGTTTGGAATTTGATACGGCTCGAGCCTTTGTAGGCACAAATTGCCCCCATGAATTTAAGAAAGGTCGAACATAGCCCCTCCGAAATAATGCGGAAGAAAATTATCGATTATTCTGTGGCAACCATATTGGACTTTTGGCAGGTTTTTTTATATATTGTTTTCTGGGGAATGTGAGGAAGATTGCAAGGAAGCGTTACTGACTTGCAGACGGAAAGACGGACGGACAATGTGATCAATATAGGGCACCACTTTTCATGCGGGACCATTATAAAGTTGAACTGTAGTTGGATCCTATATGGATTCCTCCGCCAGTCTCCTGTAACTAAACTGTCATGTGTTCCCGTGCACACCTAACGAAACACCAACCCAGGTAACAGGTGACGTCACACCTTGTAACGGTTTACTAGCCCAGGTAACAGGTGGCATCACACCTTGTAACGGTCACCAACCCAGTGAACTGGTGACTTCACAAAACCAGTCCCTTGTACCAATAAATGCGTAACAATGAAAAAGAATCCATTCAAATAAAAATACTGTGCATCGACCCCACTACCTAAAATCAATTGATTTTTCCTGGAATATTACCCTAACCTGAAGAAAAAACTCATCAAATCCCGTTCATATAATTTGAGGGGAAGATGCTTACAGTCTGTAATACAGACACACCATGTGGCAAAATAAACGAAGTATAATTTAAAAAAACCTACACGTGTGTATGCATCTGGTAGTTCTTGAATGTCTTCTTAAGGGGCGTTTCCACTTCCAAGAACTGATCTTCCGATGTATTATGAGCTTCTGAGTAGCATATGACTTACGAAATTTGAAAATATGCAGCAGCGGCCAAAATGTTTCGAGTCGACTCAAACTAAAATGCAGGGCTACGCTCACGTTACGAAAAGAGTCGGCACGAACTAGTAAGAACGTCCAGTTATTGATGAAATGAATGATCTTCTGTTATGCATTGATGGTATAAATACAAACGCAGAGTAAAACCATTTTGTAATTATGAAATAGATGCATTGTTTAAAGATAAAAGAAAACTGAAAAGGAATATAAAAAATGTGTTAGTGCTGGAAAACAGCAGATAGAAATTGTAAAAGCTTTTAATGAAAATTATTGTTGTTTGATAGAAAAATCAGATGTTATGAGAGACAATACCATAGGGACAAATTGTTCAGGATTGAGGAGTTACAGTTAGAAAATTCAGATGATATAAGAAACAATACCACAGGGACAAAATGTTTAGGATTGAGGAGTTACAGTTAGAATATTCAGATATTATGAGCTACAATACAATAAGGACAAATTGTTTAGGATTGAGGAGTTACAGTTAGAAAATTTAGATATTATGAGAGACAATACCATGGGACAAAATATTTAGGATTGAGGAGTTAGAGTTACACAGTTCCTAGCTATTTTGGCAACATATTAACGATTGGGTCCTTCCGGTAAGAATTGCATTCTGTTAGAGTTGTATGACGTTGGCGATCATATTATATATGACAAGGTAAGTGTCTTAAGCAAATGAAAATCTGATTTTGAAAAAAAAAAAATGTATGCGGGTATAAATGAGTCTCACGAAAATGATCAGTTTCTTTGATATGATATATGATTATGGAAAGGTTCTTTCGTATGGTCTGATTCAATGATATTTCCGATCTTGATGACTACTGCCGATGACCCTAGGGTGCCAATGAATCATAGGGGTGTCAGTTTCTGATGCTGTAAGGCAAAGGTCTATAGGAGCATTTTAATAGACGACTTATGAAATACTCAGATGTTCATGAGATCTTAGTTGAGGAGAATAATGGATTTAGAGAAAATAAATAAGAAAATAAGGTATCAACAAAATGTAGGGCAATAGATGTAAACGTAGAAATGTTAGCATATTAATGTACGCTGATGACAGTTTTATTGGCATCTTTTTAAGTCTAACTGATACTAACTTTATACAAATGTTTTCCAGCAAAACCACCCCAGCACACAGTCTCAGTAACTCGCATACGGCTGTTTAAGACCTTCATATGGCTCTGCGTGTTGCTACACACAGTTTTATGTCTGTTGACCATAACAACGCCGCGTGACAGGAGGTCTAATTATGAGCCGCAACACTCGATGTTTCACCCAGCGGGAACATTTATTACATTTTTAGGACAAAGTCAGTCAGGGCATCTCCTGATCGACACGTATTGTGGCCGAGCTATACACCCGCTGTGTTAATGTTGACGCGCCCCGGTCGTTTACAGGAGTAAGCAAACGGTTTCAGGGGAATATTTTGGCAGGTACAAATTAATTTTTAAGGGAAGAAGCTATTTTTCGTGTTAATTCAACATGATTTGTATATGTGATTGGGCCTCTTAAGAGTTAAGAACAATCTTTCTCATGCTGTTACTGCAAATTATAGAATATGGTTCATAATTAAATTGTGGTGAAAAGTGTCCCAGATTTGAGTATGTTCAAACGAGAATGGACAGAATATTTTTGGGCAGTAAACAGATATGCTCCGCATTAGGTCGAATACTCTGTAAATACCTGTTTATTACGAATATGGTAATATTATGGAATAGAATTATCAAATCCGATGACAACAGATTATGTAAGCAAATATTTTTTATGGAAGTATGTTTTATTAGAAAACAACTAGAGTTCCAATCAAAGTGGCCATTTTGAAGACAATAAATCAATGTTCAGTGACTTAAATATACAATAAAATAAAACATGTTATGAATGTTGAATGGAGAGCAATACTATTATCAAAACGTAGGAATTATAGGCTGTACAAAAAGTCATTCAGTACTGAATTATATATAAGGTCTAACCTTTGTTTAACAGAAAGATCCTTTTTAGGTCAGTTAAGAATGGGTGTATTAACTTTGGCAATTGAAGCAGGCAGATTCCGTCGCTTAAATATGGAACAAAGAGTCTGTTTTAAATGTATCGAGTTTATTAAAAATGAGGTTCACTTCCCTTCTCATTGTCCTTTGTATGAGCAAGAGCGTCATATATAATTTTCTGGTACAAACTGGTCAACATCTACTTTAACAGAAAATGATAAAATATCTTGGTTGTGTGAAAATTATACTAGAAACAAGCAAAATGTCTATGCAATATTATGAAATAAGGAACAAGCAATTGTATGTCTAGTGTATGTGAATCACTTAATCTGATACAAAATATGTTGTGACTTTAATAAGCCCACGGAGCCAGGTGCACTGATATGTTTTATATGTATCTAAATGTACTTATCACTTTAATAAAGATTACCAAAAAAACACACCTTGCCTCTGTAGTGTTGTAAAAATTAAACAGAGGGAGCCACGTCCATTGTACTTCTCCGCCTTTTCGTGATCTGCAAGTCCTACCCTGCAGCGGCCTGCCCATTCGTAGGGGTTAAACCGGTTCATTATCCAGAGCAGAATTGAAGTCTGTTGATGATAATAAGAGGAATAAGAATAAGAAAGAAAATTACAATAATAATAGTAATAATAATCACCAACATAATCATCACTGCCACCCGGAAGAATAAACATACAACATTCAGAGAGTGAATACCTTCACCAAGACGATTTCTTAACCAGATAAAATTCCTATCAATATAGTCAACATGTACAGGACATGTAAATTCAAAAAAATATTTGTTGAAACAACCGTAAACATCCCCTTACAAAATGATGTATCATTATTAATTGCCTGATATTGTATTATGTTTGGGCATAAATTCGTGTGGAAGAATAATTGCACTGTCTGACAATATATAATATCTGACTATAATTTAAAATTGGTACCCTGTGTAACGCTTGTAACAAAAAAACTGATAAAGACTCACTGTTACAGTGACAAGGGTTACCAATCCATACATTTCCGGCATGAGTGGCCGGAAAATATCAAAGCCAATCGGGAAGGTCTTGGAATGGCCCATGAAGGCTTTCTTCTGTACAAGAACTGTCAGGCCGAAGTTCTCAAATGGACGGATAAAGTTAACGAACTTCTCTCGTTCAGCTGTGACAGTCAGTGGAGCAGCAGCGATGTCCGCTTTCTGACAGAAACAGTCAACAACAATACAGGACTGTCGTCATAGCCATGTCAACATCTCTCCCCCCCCCCCCCCTCTCTCTCTCACACTCTCTATCACACACTCTGTCTCTGTGTGTCTGTTTCTGCTTGTGTGTGTGCGTCTGTCTGTCTCTTTCCGTTCTTATTCAATGTTCTCTTTTTTTTCTCTCTCTATTGGTCTTTCTCTACTCTGTATTAAATTAGAGATAATAAAACAGATATATATACTATTACATATGAGGTATGAAAATATCTTCCAATATATCGAACTTTACCCCGTCAATGACTTCCCCGATCATGCCGTTCCATTTGGTGCTGTTCCTAAGTCTTTGGCCATATCTGCCATCGGCAACTATCTGGAAGGAATATGTAAAGCCGATCTCGTCCGACAGTTCCCGAATCAGATCGGGAATGAATCCATAGCACTGTGAAAGTGGCACTCCCTTTCCTCGGTAAATCCGCGCAGGTGATTTAGTCATGAAGTAAGGTTCAGCCTAATGAAAACAGACAAACAAAATATAGTTAATGGTAGGCACTGCTTATGAGAGATGCATCTTAATTAACGGAGCATTCGTGGGATAGATCGGTTTAAATAGTTCGGAACATCTTCATGGTCGGTTGTTCATTTCACATAAAAAACATAAACTCCATTTTGTGTTCATTCTAACAAACGACTTATAATTACATTATCGACGTTCTCTGGTGTTGATTAAAGAATAAATCTGCTGCAAATAGCTTTTCATTCTATAAATAAATAGTCTTCACGAAGATGATCAATCTATAAAAGATATCAAAAGCTTTATAAATATTCATTATTTTAACAATTCATTTAAATTCCTTTTATTAATAAAATGGACAACGCCACCCGCATTCTACTCAAGCGAGATCTCGTCTATAAAGGGGACAGATCTCCTGCCAGTCAATGTGCACAGGGTATGATATCCAGTCGAAGCAAGCTATATGACCCGCAATTGAAAATGACAATAATTCAGACAAATAGTGAATATAAAGGGCTTCGACATTATCCATTTCAACTATAACAAAAAAACGGCATTTGTCCGTGAAACATATTTTTTATATTGATAAACCTGCAGACCTGTTTGGGGGATAATATCTGTGACGCGGTGTTGTAAATATAAACAAAAACTTGTGTACATGCTACCATTAATAGTTAACGTGCTACAACTGCTGCCAGAATTATTGCAGACAAAAATGATAGTACAGGAACATTTGTTGTGGTCTTTTCAAAATTATGCAAAAGGATTACCTGCATAAATTAGGAGATTAACCATTATTGCCTGCTGAAATAAGACATGAATCCCTAAGGATCGAGAGTCACATGTTGTTTCTGTTTACTGATCACCCAAGTGAGAAGTTGACTGGGTCAAATATCAGGTCAAACATGCTTAAGTCCGTATATAATTGGTGGGTCCTATCATAGGCTCAGTAGACCTTTGACCCAGTGCGGAAGTTGACGCCATCCGGTTTCCATCATATGAACAAATGGATAACACCACCTGGTGTCGATCGTATTAAAAAATGATTAACGCCACCTGGTGTTCATCCTATTAACAAATAGGTAACGGCATCTGGAGTTCATCCTGTTAACAAATGGATAGCGCCATCTGGTGTTCATCCTGTTAACAATTGGATAGAGCCATCTGGAGTATTAATAAATGGATGCGCATTTCATTTAATGATCGTCTGAGGAATGCGGATCCTATGAACGAACATTTGTGAAATGTTTAACACAATGGGGGCAACGATGCCGCAACAATTATAATATATATTTTAAACACAAACACACACACAAACATATATATATACATATATTCAATGTAACAGACGTGAAAACTCAGTGGCATTATTATAGCGTTTGTGACATGTAAAAAAACATCTGATGTTAAAGTAAAATTGGGGGGGGGGGGGGGAAGGATAACGGTCATACCCTCGTTGTGGTGAACTTGAAATTCCTCTTGGATTTAGGGTCGATCTGGCGCTTAATTCTCAACTTCGGGGTAACTGTAAAAAATGAAAGAAAATTCATTAACATACGACATTCATTTCAGTGATTTTTGACTGAATGTGCATAAATAGAATGTAATGTATTTGTACAGAGATTGAGGTAATTGTTTTAGGTTTTTCTGGCACAGGTCCAACCAATGGGCAACAGGGTCAAAATTGAGGAAACACAATGATAATAACACTTCCACGAATGGGGGCATAGCGTGAGTGTGCGTAGACCTCGATTTCAGCTTTGAGTCGATTCAAAACTTTTTGACGAATTATCAAATGTCGTAGGTCATATGTAACTCTTACAGTTACTCTGCTGGTGTGCTATAATTTGAAATTACTGGTGTGCAAAAGCCATATTGCAGAAAACCACTGGAAAACGTCACTTGCAGGTGCTGAGCGCTCGACCGTGACCTGAACAGATGTCCAGGCCACACTGCGCGGAGCATAAGGCTAGACCTTTCTGCATTCACTTATTTTTTTGCCTAGATTACAAAGTTCATTCATGCATTTGTAAATATTACTTGATAAAGCTCCTGAATTGGGAGAATATGCTTGATCCACAATCCGAAATGCCCATTTCCGAAATGCCCTGAAAATTTATGAGAATCCGTTCATGATTACCCCCTACACGCTACACGGAAACTCCTCATAGTATATTCATGAACGAAGCCATTTTTTCCCCTTTAATTTCTCCAAGCTTTTTTGTGCGAATGTTTAAAAACTGAGCAGTTCAGACCAAATAATACCTAAAATATCTTCATACACTTTACATTTGCGACACAGGAATATTCAGTAAGGAGTATAATTTTCATTGCTGGTGGGTACCCGGTACACAGTACCCGGTGACAGCGTGATTCTGCAGTCTTAACATGGATTAACATAGTTTAGTCCGGTAAAAATTACACTTTTAATGTAGCGTTTATAAATTCAGATATTTTTATATGGAATGTTAACAACTAAAATAACATATAATAAACCAGCCCATCCCCTGTAATTGCTCGATACACAAACCCGTATACTCATTGAATATTTATGTGCGCCCTCATATGTTCACAGCTGAACAAAGAATATCATCTCTATAATGACAAAATTTGCTTTACATCGATACAATTATCCACAGTTCCCACTCCCAAATGACAGTAAATGAACCCATGTTATCATCATAATTTATTTATTATAACAATCAACTGATCTATCTGACGTCAGGCAGGTTCTACTGTTTCAAAGTTATCAAGAGCTCCTGCGAAACAAAAATGACTGATATGCAGGAAGGGCACTCCTGAACCAGCTTTTGAACAGGTTCTTTGCACAAAAAATGCATAACATTAAAAATGAATGAATATAATAACATAATTTGTTAAAAGAGGCTCTCATTCTTTATAATTATTAATAATATATATAAAATAATCAATGTAAATTTACGTGCATATGGCCCCTTCAATCCTTGTGTGCGCATGGCCCCGCACACAGCACTCACACACATCTCTTAGGGCATTCACACACAATCATTCAAGACTCGCACACTCGGTATATGTTTTACAATGCCTCACATACCTGCATCTAAATGTCCCAGAAACAATATGTAAATGTGGAAGCATATGGGCAATGTATCGCTTGGTATGAAAATTAAAAATTTGAAATACAGTTCAAAATAGGTTGTGTTTCACACAATTTTGATAACTGATAAATCCACGAACACAGCCAGACACAAACAGTTCTAAAAGGCTCACATGTTTCCACCAACACACTGCTCAAGGTGAATATAGAAGCATGTTTAATAGATCACTCTTGGTATGGAAATTTTAAAACGGATAAAAATACACTGTTTGAACACAACCTTGATCTCTGGTATATCCCAGAAAATATGACCTCATCGGGAATTCGCCCACCCATTATGCGACATTCACACACTCATAGGATATTAACACCCACGCTGAGTATATTATATTTTGATATTCTACTATAAGCGAATCGCAAGGATGCTTACTAATGCGTACCTCGCATGTGTTCGGTATACTTCGTTTCGAATGCCTATGATGTTCGTAGCAGAAGCTCGGTGGTTCCTTGTAATCCGTAGTAACCAGTGGCTCCTATGACACAAACTGCAGAGTTATTGTGATGAACTCGTAATAGCTAGGTAATGCTACGTGTCTGATTCAACTTATGCATTATCATGTAATCAGGGCCGAATCGCGTGGAATTTCGTAATCTGTTCGTAACGCATCGGGAGATCAATTCGTTGAAGTGGGAATGCCCTGTTACTCTCATTCCGAGTCATTCAAGATTTCCATACATTACCCTATAATATGATCAGCTATTGACGGAGGTATTTCTTCGAAACCATTCATATGAACTGTTTGGATCTTGTCAGTATTTATCATCAAGCCTGGATGATTTTTGTTTTTTATAAAACTTTTCACTCGCAATGCTTTCAACCACATTTTGTTTCCTCTTTCAATGAAATATTAGACATGGAACAAAAATAGGCCATTAGTGGAGGAGACGATGGGGTCCATAAATTAATACCATCTCCGCAGTTTGAGTCCACTCTGTCCCCATAGAACTGACCGACTGCCAGGGGATAACGGACCCACTTAATAAAATTCTGAATGCAGTCCTGAGACCGTTCTTTGTCTGTCGTTTAGTGATTATAATATGCCTGCAGGGGTCGTTGGATAATCACAGTATTTCTATCAGTGCTTCTTAATATATCACTATGTGCGATTAACGCCGACAGTGACGCCCTGCCAGCTGACCAGTATTAAGGGTTACATCATCGGGGGCCATCTGTCAAACTTAAGCCTAAAACAGACTAACGCGCGCGTTACGCGCGCGGCTCCGACAAATTCAAAACACACCAATGTGGCTACAACGCGCACGACACGCGTCAGATTTGATGGTATTAACCAAGCACCTATTGTATTTTTGTAAAAAATAATCATTGTAAAAATAATAATTTTAATAATCAGCATTGAATTAATTGTATACAAATATGTATCTGTTTGTGATAAAACAAGTTCTTAATATGACAGAACTCAGTTACTATTCTTAACGATATTTGATGTTTGTGTTGCTTTGTTGCACGTTTTCTATCCAGATACAAACCAATAATTATAGTTCAATGAATGATAACAAACGTTTTGTCCGCAGTTTAATATAGAATGCGAGTGCTGGGGAGGGAAACCCCTTCTTAAGTTATGTCATCAGGAATCCCAACGCGGCAAGCGCGCGTCACGCGAAAAAAATCGCTCAAGGAGCGATAGCGGACGCTTGACGCGCGCATTAAGGTCCTTTTCCATGGCGCGTTTTTGGGGCAGTTAACGCGCGTAGTACGCGCAGCTTTTGTCTGCGTTTTAAAAAATCGCTCACATTACATTATGTACTGGCGTTTCCATGGGGCGACTTTTGACCGCGGCTTTTATAAGTTTTTTATTGAGTTTGCTAAGGAATCCCTTAATGACGTCACTGGATTTTAGAATATCCCTTCACGCATTTGAGTGACTTCAGCAACGTGGCCATGAAGTTCTGCACTGACAATTATGAAAAGCTGATAGAACTGGTGAGGAACCGGCCATGTTCGTATGATTCGTCTCAGTCTGAATACAAAGACTTCGAGCCACCTAACAAACATCTGCAGTGACATAAGTAAGATTATGGACGAGAAGGGAATGATCTGTACGTTAGTGCTACTTTAAGGCCTACATACCATACATAAAATAACATGAAAAGTCTTGTTGGTGCCTTCCTGGATCCGCCATATTTTGGAAGTTTGCTTGTCCAGGCGTTTTTTTTTTTTTTTTTTTTTTTTTTTTTACAAACGCCTCATGGAAATAGGTTATCAGCGCGACTTTTAAAACAGGCGCTCTAAAAACACGCGCGGTAAAAATACGCGCAGTAAAAATACGCGCCATGGAAAACGGGCTTTAATCTGTTTTGTCAATGATAAATAGAGTGGAGCTACTTTTTCCGGATTTGACGCTTGACGCGTGACGCGCACGTTAGTGTGTTTTGGGCTTTAGCGAGCACACGTCACTACTGCGTCAAACGGAAACGATGTATATATAAATTACCTCATCGATGAACACAAAATCGTGAGAGTGGTCTGAAGAAATCCGAACCACCGTGAATCCGACTGCAATAATATATATATATATATATATATATATATATATATATATATATATATATATATATATTGTCCACAGGATAATTTGCAACCCCCCCCCGCGCCAGGAGGGTTGGAATCACTTTGCTCCGGGGTAGCAGGTCTGGCACTTTCCCTGTCAGGGCGAGAATTTTGTGAAACGGACAAAATCAAATCAGTGTGGTCAGTGTGAAAAAATACATCCACACACATCTTGTCCAGCAATTTGCCAACGGCGCAATTTCTGTAATAAACTTTAAAATTTTTCGTCTGTGTGTTTCTGGCCAAACCATTACATAATTAATTACTAAATAACACTGGTTGATGCCCTGTAGATTTTGTGGTACTGCATTTCTGTGAATTTTGTTCGTAATGTTGCTCATATTATCTTGAATGTTTCTTTATGAATAATTGTTTGTTTGGAGAGAGTGTTAATGGATATAAGATAATGTTGATGTCCTAGTATATTCAATCATCTTGTTCCTCAACTAAGTAATTTAAATCTGTGTATTAAGATAACTGCTTTGTATAATTATTTGTTAGGCAAAAAACGTTAAATTTCTCATTTTTTCATGAATGAGTGGAACCTGTCGAATTTTCTGCACCTTTTTATTTTCAGATAATCGGGAGACATCATGATAATAGCATAATTTGTTTGATAAAGTCAGGAAAAGACAAAACAGCAAAGGGAAATTTTCATGAAATGTTTATTATTTTACTTCCTTGAATGTCCTATTCCTGGGGCTCAATATGAGTAAAATTCAAGTGAAAATCAACATCAAAATGTTTGAAGCGGGAGTCTACACTGACGCATAATACCTTAGAAACAAACCTGTTTGGCCTATCAAGAATCCTTTACAAACGATATTTATATAGTTGAATTGAGGATCCTATATAGTCTGTATATGTAAAATTATATCTGGAACTAGAGCAGTACATTGAGCTTCGATGGATACTCCGCCGGGATCCTGATACCTATATAGTCGCAGACGTAAACGTGGCAAAATTGTTAGTATAGGGAGTACATGTTTGAATACCCATTTTTATATGGGAAATAAAATAACAAAACAAAAAAAAAAAAACAATAAAAATAGTGGTCTGTTTTAAATGGAAAGACTTCATCAAGAAATTTGCAGAATATGGACCATTAATCATTATAATCATTATAAAACGTGTAAACATACACTCAGCGTCGTTGTCGTAACAAGCGAATACCATGGAGATGAGAATACACAAGGTTATTACCCGCCTGCCATCCATGACGATTGTCGTAATATGTCGTCTGTTTCAATGATACTGTGTTGTCATAAAATGTCGTCTGCTCATAGCCAACCCATCTGAATAAAAGCAGAATAAAACATATATATATATATATGAATATTATAGTGTATTTATTGTCATTAAATAAATAATTTTGTATGAAAGTTGTACAAGGAGAGATGAAAAAATTATCAGGCGACCTTACACAAATTCCATGTCAATATCAGGGAATATGAATACTTTTGCATGTCAGTGTGTAAGCTGAAAACAGGTATCCTTATATCACTAGTTTTATAGTCTTACATATGGAGGCAGCGCACCTTGTTTACGTGTATATATATATATATATATATATATATATATATATATATATATATATATATATATATATATATATATATATATTTTTTTTTCAGCGGGATTCTTTAATTATTTTCCGGGAGGGGGCGCCCCAAACGCCATTTTCTCAGCAAACAAGGCCCATAATGAATTTACTAATTAATCATCTGCTCCTTATCATTTATTTCTTCAGCTCGTCTGGCAATATTGTTTAAATGTGAAGGTTGTTTATATAATGCTTATATTTTCTTAAATACCAGTACACACAAGCTTAATGTACACCGCGGCAACATTTGATGTCTATGGAAGGATTAATAACATAACATTTACACGTAACAAATATCCCACAGCAACTTATCATATATCATAAAAACATATAAACTGCTCACTTGGCATCCTAAATTTACGATTTATACGGGAAAGAATATGTAACATGTTCGTTGTTGACTGACACATACTGTTATGTGGTTCTGTAGAGACGTTGATGACGTCGGGGGTCCTACAGGTTACCGGTTGTGAGGGCACCATGGTGGACAATCGAACAGAGTGCGTGGAAGCGTAACACCACAGAACACAAAAAGACAACAGTGGTATATTTTCATTACTGGAACTTGTTCTTTTGTGAACGTTACGACGTCACGTCGCGTACGACTATAAAAGCATCACATGCCCGATCCCGTATGGGATGTGTTACATTTATCTGTTTATTATGCGCCTGGCATTCTCATTCGTGTTAGACGCAAACCCTGTGCGTTGCTATGGGAACCGAACTTGCTGAACTCTGGTTTGCTCGCAGAGCGCGTTCGTTGTGTTCTAAAAGTTCGATGTAGTCTAGAAGATTCCGAAATGGAAGTTTCTGGACTTCGGGTGAAAAAGCTATATATAGAGGCTGTGTTTGGAGCCGGAAAAGAGGAAAATATCAGCGGGCACTGTGAGTGTGACTTTCTCGTCAGTTTTTGGGACCTATTCCGATAATTGCAGAACTTACAGATAAGAATCTGTATTTTATTTTAAAATAAATAATAAGGTATTTAATAAGGGTATTTCAAAATACCTTTAAAAGGGTATTCGTGTATGGACACTTAAAGAAAACACTTTTCATACCTATTAAAATACCCTTTTTTTCAAACAGTGTGCAAGCTCTGGAACCTACTGAGGAGGATATATATATATATATATATATATATATATATATATATATATATATATATATATTGTTACAGGTGTCTCCTTATTTGTGCGCTGATGACATTCTGATTCGTGTTAGGCAGGCCCAGGTTTATTGTGCACAGGAGTGTTACATTCTGATTCGTGTAGCGCAAGCATAGTTCGTGGGATGGGAGACGTGCGAGTTGGTCCGGCCAACGCGTGGGGTCTGAAGTGTAGAAACACGTTGTTCTTTGTTCTAGATGTTTCAAGTCTGTTCCTTTAACGTGTGTATTGTTCTATGGAGTTTACCATTTCTAGAATTTTCGGATGAAAATGTTATAAAAAGGGGCTGTGTTTAGAGCAAGTAGAGAAGAGAGAGAAAAATTCCAGCGGACACGGAAGAGTGTGAGTCAGTTTGTAGACCTTTTCGATAATGCAGCACTAATAGATATTCTTCAAACTTTGTAACAGATTTTATTCAGTCTTCAGTTTGCCTTTGGGACTATTACCAGAACTTCACTTTTGGATTACAACAAATTGATTTCGGGATTGAATTGGACTATTATTCTCTGAGAAGATTAATGTGAACTGTTCATTTGGATGATACGTTTTAATGGACTTGTTGAGCTGTGACAGTGGTGGTATCCAGAAAAGCCTAGCATCTGGACACTATGGTACTGTACACTTTATTTGTTATACTGTGTAATTGTATTGATTTACTGTTATACTGTCGTTACACTGTATAATTGTATTGATTTAGTGTATTGTAAGGTTAGGATTGTTTTAAGAAAAAATTATAATTATTTGTTAACAAAAAACCACCGACTTCTTTATTCATTCCCCTAAACATTTCACGCTGCCTAATGTTACAGAATTTTTTTTTTTTTTTATCTCCATGACAAAGTTTATGTTCGTCACGCATACGTGATCTGTTGATAATAGGTTCCGTAACAACACACGAGCTTAATTCGAAGCACACAGGCTTCTTCGTCAGGTGAACGTGTAAAGAGATGTTATATATGCCATAGATCCCAGTACACAAATGACTCACGTCCATCGTTAATTTAACAGAGCTGTCAATGCTGGTTAAAAAATATCCAACCATGAATTTAATTCATGAAAAAATCAAACAAAGAAATGTATGAACGATGGTCATGATTGGGCCATGTCAGCACCTCATGTATACGGAATACTTAAATGCTGACACTTGAATACACGGTGTGGTAAAACATTTTGCCTGCTACGCATCACATATTATTCCGTCGGGATTAAATATGCATAATGTGTGTGTTTCGGATTCCTAGGTCATGCAATACCCATAGAATTTACTGTAAAGTCAAAATACAAGGGTGCATACATTGCACAGACCGAGAGTAATTTCCAATACTTACAAAATTGCTCAGTTTAAGTGCATACTGAGTTCCTGCGAGCAGATAATTTTACATACACAGTTCTTAGTAATAAAGTGAATATAACATGTCTCAAAACACTACATAGTTGATACATACAGATGAAAAGTAAAACAGTAAATATGTAACCCCTGCCTATATTCTTTAGGAAATACTGCACAACTTAAGACACTAAATATTAAGACATGATAATTATTATATAAACTTGGGCAGCTTACTTAAATATAATTTGCATTTCACTTTTGAAAATGTCAAAAACATTAATTAGGATCAAGCGGTCTTCCTTTTAAGGGCAACGGCGTATAATGATGGAGCTCGGCGATGTTCTGATTATAAGGAAGGGGGGGGGGGGGGGAGTCGGAAAATATCTCAGAGGAATAAACGGTAAGTGACAGCTACTCGGAGGGATCAACGATCAAGAGCATCTACTCAGAGGGATCGACTGTAAATGGCAGCTACTCAGAGGTATCGACGGTAAATCATTATGGCAGCTACTCAGAAAAATAACACAATCGCTCTACAACGACTTACCTGCAAGGATGGAACTACGACACGTCCGTCTACACGTCAACAGTGTTCACTCTGTTTGCTCTGTGCATGAAGTTATTTTTATCCTATGAGCCACTTTGATCAAGGATTAGTCTGAGCTGGTATAAATACCAGACAACTACCCATGCTATTTGTGATGAATGCAGTATAATTGCTGGTTGCGGTGTATGGTCTGTACTGGAGCGTTTCGGTTACCGCCTCAAGGATGCACGTCAGGTTGACGACATAAAAAATACACAGTTCTTTAATGATGTGTACATAAAAAGAGAGATGCTGAGGAACAGTTATTGTACATCGTGTATTGTTGTTTCTTATTTCAAAGACTATGAATGACAGCATCTTTTTCCAGATACAGTTTTTCCCTCATCTTATTTGGATGTTATCTTCTGTAAAAAAAGTCGATATATGCATTATAAATATATTTATATAATTCCCAAACTGAAATAATATCAGCTTTTTATTTTTATATTTAACATTTTATAACATACTGGAGCCTACACATATACTTACATTACGTTTAATACGCTTCGTTTTATATCTTGGTGTGAACCAGGCCCGGTCACTTACGCACATGCGTGCCGTGGATGTGAAATCACCACTATTGATGGCTCAAACAGATAAATTCCCTAAAGGAGCTCTTTTTTGTGTGCGCGAAACTCGGCGTGAGAGTATTGGAAAGCATTGTAGAGGCAAACCTGAAATAATTCTTAAGGCCGGCTTTCAATAAACGCTGGCATTTCATCGCGCTTAAAAACAGAGGGCAGAATTACGTTTCGAGCAGCTTTTCAATGGACACACCCCTGGGCGTTTTATAATCACTGAAACTAAACCAAACAATAATTAATAAATCTAATAATTTAGTTCCTTATCAAGTTTATCCATACTCTTCAAATAATCGTCTCTGATTCTATGGGGTGTACATTTTGAATTTTCATAAGGTACAAAACCGTTCATACCAAGAACTTAACGCTACGTTGTAAATATGTTCATCATATCACCCCTTCAGTGAATTTACAATTCTATTCTCGGCTGTCAAGTTAATAGTACAAACAGCCAAGGCAACTCAAATATAAATGTTCAAGGAGGACTTTGAACACAACTCAATTAATTTAGGACTTGCGTTAACATCATTTTAACCAGAAAACGACACAAGGTGGCGCCACCTGTCTTTTGCAAAAGACAAAGCTATCCAAGATCTTCGGTCAATTTGATTTTTGGATCATTCCATGTATCCCTAAGTGAGATATTAAAGTTAACATCATTTCAGCGTTGTCGCCTCTGTGATCTTGAAAAATGCATTAAGGTCATCCATATTTGAACTTAGCCTAGCCCTTGATAAGATGCATCTAAACTGTAAGCTTGGTCACTGTACCACAAATTCTTTTTGAGTTGTTGCCCTAATATCATTTTAGCATAATCGCTGCTGTGACCTCGAAAAAATGCATCAAAGTCAAACTTCTTCGAACTTGTCCTAGCGTTGATAAGATGCATCAAACCTGTGAGTTTGGTGACTGTACCTCAAATTCTAACAAAGTTATTGCGTTAACATCATTTTAACCAGAAAACGACACAAGGTGGTGCCACCTGTCTTCTGCAAAAGACAAAGCTATCCAAGATCCTCGGTTGATTATTTTGATTAATTTGATTATTGGATCATTCAATGTATTTCCCACTGAGATATTAAAGATTTTGTGTGAATTTCACCAAATATGGGAATATATTTAGGGGTATTAAAAGATACGAAAACAAGTAAAGAATAATAGGTGGCGCAACCAGTTTCTGGAACATGACAACCCTATCCATGATCTTCGATCAACTCAATTTTGGGATCAATCCATGCAAGATTTCTTGAGATATTTAGGATTTTGTGTGATTTCCCCCCAAAATTGGACTTATTCAAGGTGAAGGACACTCTCCTAGTTAAGGCCATGACCTCATTTTAAATAGACGTCGTCCTCTCACCCATATCTATACGTATACCAAGTTTGGTAAAGATCCGTGAAATGTTTTATGAGTTATCGCGCCAACAAGATATATATGCGGCGGCGGCGGCGGGACCGGCATGAAAACATAGTATCCCCCGACTTTGTTTGGGGGTACAATTAATAACCCTAGGCAAAGCGAGGGCTATGTTTTTTAGCTCAGCTGACTGTAAGTCATCTGAGCTATAGCGATCACTCTTTGTCCGTCGTCCGTCTGTCTGTTAACCAGGCACAAATCGTAACCGCTGGACCTAGAATCTTGTCCCTTGACATTCTGAGAGGTCAATAAAAAATCTCTTTGGAAACCAGAAATTAGGTCTCTGTTACCCATATTCTTCGAGCTATGGAGCCCCAGAGTACCCCCTAGAATAGTCCAAAATTTTATACAAAAACTTCAATATATCATTAACTACATCACTGATGGTCATGATTTTTGGCATACATATTGATCATGAGATGTTCCATTAGTTCCTGCAGACTGGTGGCGCCACCTGTATTTTTCGATTTTTTACGAATTTTTTTTCTCTCTATTTTTGAGACCTTTAAAAATGTGAACATCTGTTAACCGGGCACAAATTGTAAAGACTGGACCTAGTATCTTCATTCTTCACACACTGAGAAACCTATTAAAAAGTCTCCAGAGAAACCAGAAATTAGGTCTCTGTTACCCATATGCTTTGAGCTATGGGGCCCCAAAGTACCCCCTAGAATAGTCAAAAATTTCATACAAAAACTTCAATATATCATTAACTACATCACTGCAGGTCATGATTTTTGGCTTACCTATTGATCATGAGATGTTTCATCAGTTTCTGCAGACTGGTGGCGCCACCTGTATTCTTCGATTATTTACGAATTGTTTTCTCTATTTTTGAGACCTTTAAAAATTTGAACATCTGTTAACAGGGCACAAATTGTAAAGACTGGACCTAGAATCTTGTAACTTGACACATTGAGAGACCTATGGAAAGTCTCCATGAAAACAAGAAACTAGGTCTCTGTTACTCATATTCTTTGAGCTATGGAGCCGTAAAGTACCCCCTAGAATAGTCCAAAATTTCATACAAAAACTTCAATATATCATTAACTACATCACTGCAGGTCATGATTTTTGGCTTAGCTATTGATCATGAGATGTTTCATCAGTTCCTGCAGACTAGTTGCGCCACCTGTATTTTTCAATTATTACCAATTGTTTTCTCTATTTTTGAGACCTTTAAAAATTTGAACATCTGTTAACAGGACACAAATAGTAAAGACTGGACCTAGAATCTTCATTCTTGATACACTGAGGGACCTATGAAAAGTCTCCATGGAAACCTGAAATCAGGTCTTTGTTACCCATATCCTTAAGGAAGTGGCTAAACAGCCGGCAGAGTGCCGGCTGTTTAGCCAACAGGCTAAACAACCGGCAGGGTGCCGGTGGTTTAGCACAGGCTAAACAGCTGGCAGGGGAAATTGACCTTGCCGGCAATCTAACGCACAGGCTAAACACTGACAAATGAATGAATTTTCTAATTCAGTATGATTCTCTATAATTTCTATTTTTATTTTAATAATGAGCTGACAATATAGAGCTGACTTAAAAAATTAGATATTTTGCTCGTCATTAAGTAATAATTAGGAATTTCTAATAAGTATGTTGATTATAGGTATTAAAAGTGCTCATTGTGATATTTACAGGGTAGTTTTAAATAGATTTTGTGATAAAAATTGTGATATTTACAGGGTGTGGGGGAGGGGGCAAATTTCAAATATAGTTAGCTTACAAATTATAACAACAAAGACCACTGTATATATACTAAATATTTATTCCATATCACAATAAAAGAAATATAAACACAAAAAATGTGAAGTGTTTGATGGGACACATTGACTGTTACTGTAGGATTTGAACTGAAGTTGACTGGCATATCGGCTGCTTATATATGCTTATGAGCAGACAATCTGTAGTGTGTGAAATCACGAACAACTCATTAGATGTCATATCAAAGGATATATGCAGATTCTTTGATTTAAGGTATTAAATTAACTTAGCTTAACTGTGAAGCATAACAGCTGTTTATATACTGGTGTGCATGTGAGCAAACAAACAAACAAACAATGTGTGAAAGCACAAACAACTCATGAGATGTCATATCAAAGGATATGTTTAATTAAATTTAATTAAGTGTGAAGTGTAACAACTGTTTATACACTAGTATGCTTATCAGTAAACAAATAATTAGTGTATGAGAACAAACAACTCAGGATATGTCAAATACACTGAATGATCCAAGGATTAGCTTATTACTTGATCACTGGTTATCAAACAATATTACACCTCACCCAATTTAAGTAGTTGAGCCTACTGTGTTGTGAGGTGATGCAAGAAATATCCACATCAACTGGTAATTCTTACATATAGACCAGCAAAATATCTAATTAGGTAAGTCAGCTCTATATTGTCAGCTCATTATCATAATAAAAATAGAAATTATGGAGTATCACACTGGAATAGAGAATACATTCATTTGCCAGTGTTAAGCCAGTGTGCCAGACTGCCGGCAAGGTCAATTTCCCCTGCCGGTTGTTTAGCCACTTCCTATCCTTTAAGCTGTATGGCTCCAAAATACCCCCCCAGAATAAAGAAAAATTTGATACAAAAACTGCAGTATCTTAATAACTACAACACTGAAGGTCATGATTTTTGGCATACATATTGATCGTGAGGTGTTCCATCAGTTTCTGCAGACTGGGTGCGCCACCTCTATTTTTTTCAGATTTTTACGATTTTTTTCTATGTTTTTGAGACCTTTAAAGATGTGGTTATCTGTCATCAGGGTACAAATCGGAGGGAGGCGGGGAACTGTCGGTTTTCCTGTATTCCCTGTACTTAAGCTTATGGAATTTTTTGGATATCCGCGGAGACGTTTCCCTGAGAAAAAAAAAGCGGGAGGTGACAGCAAATTGCTAGCAATTTGCGAACTGGGAGACCAGGGGAGAAGGGGCCTGGCTGTCAAAGTAGCAATTTGCTAGCAATTTGCGGATTTGCCAGCAAAAAAAATTGGCCGGGGGTTATCCGCAAATTGCTAGCAATTTGCTACCTAAACGATCAGGAGAGAAGGGGCCTGGCTGTCAAAGTAGCAATTTGCTAGCAATTTGCGGATTTACCAGAAAAAAAAAAATTAGCCGGGGGGTATCCGCAAATTGCTAGGAATTTGCGACCTAAACGACCAGGAGAGAAGGGGCCTGGTTGTCAAAGTAGCAATTTGCTTGCAATTTGCGGATTTACCAGAAAAAAAAATGGTAGGGGGGTATCCGCAAATTGCTAGCAATTTGCGACCTGAGCGACCAGGAGAGAGGGGACCAGGTTGTCAAAGTAGCAAATTGCTAGCAATTTGCTGATTTACCAGAAAAAAAAATTGGCCGGGGGTATCCGCAAATTGCTAGAAATTTGGGAACTGATCGACAAGGAGAGAGGGGCCTGGCTGTCAAAGAAGCAATTTGCTAGCAATTTGCGGATTTACCAGAAAAAAAAATTGGCCAGGGGGTATCCGCAAATTGCTAGCAATTTGCGACCTAGGCGCCCAGGAGACAGGGGGCCTGGTTGTCAAAGTAGCAATTTGCTAGCAATTTGCGGATTTAACAGAAAAAAAAATTGGCCGGGGGGTATCCGCAAATTGCTAGCAATTTGCGACCTGTGTGACAAGGAGAGAAGGGGCCTGGCTGTCAAAGTAGCAATTTGCTAGCAATTTGCGGATTTACCAGAAAAAAAAAATTGGCCGGGGGTATCCGCAAATTGCTAGCAATTTGCGACCTGAGCGCCAAGGAGAGAGGGGCCTGGCTGTCAAAGTAGCAATTTGCTAGCAATTTGCGGAATTACCAGAAAAAAAATTGGCCGGGGGTATCCGCAAATTGCTAGCAATTTGCGACCTGAGCGACCAGGAGAGAGGGGACCAGGTTGTCAAAGTAGCAAATTGCTAGCAATTTGCTGATTTACCAGAAAAAAAAATTGGCCGGGGGTATCCGCAAATTGCTAGAAATTTGCGAACTGATCGACAAGGAGAGAGGGGCCTGGCTGTCAAAGAAGCAATTTGTTAGCAATTTGCGGATTTACCAGAAAAAAAAATTGGCCAGGGGGTATCCGCAAATTGCTAACAATTTGCGACCTGGGCGCCCAGGAGACAGGGGGCCTGGTTGTCAAAGTAGCAATTTGCTAGCAATTTGCGGATTTAACAGGAAAAAAAATTGGCCGGGGGGTATCGGCAAATTGCTTGCAATTTGCGACCTGAGCGACGAGGAGAGAGGGGGCCTGGCTGTCAAAGTAGCAATTTGCTAGCAATACGCGGATTTACCAGAAAAAAAAAAATTGGTCGGGGGGTATCCGCAAATTGCTAGCAATTTGCAACCTGAGCAACCAGGAGAGAGGGGGCCTGGTTGTCAAAGTTGCGACCTGAGCGACCAGGAGAGAGGGGGCCTGGTTGTCAAAGTAGCAATTTGCTAGCAATTTGCGGATTTACCAGAAATAAAAAATGGCCGGGGGGTATCCGCAAATTGCTTGCAATTTGCGACCTGAGCGACCAGGAGAGAGGGGGCCTGGTTGTCAAAGTTGCGACCTGAGCGACCAGGAGAGAGGGGGCCTGGTTGACAAAGTAGCAAATTGCGGATTTACCAGAAAAAAAAATTGGCCGGAGGGTATCCGCAAATTGCTAGCAATTTGCGACCAGAGAGACAAGGAGAGAGGGGACCTGGTTGTCAAAGTAGCAATTTGCTAGCAATTTGCGGATTTACCAGAAAAAAAAATTGGCCATGGGGTATCCGCAAGTTGCTAGCAATTTGCGACCTGAGCGACAAGGAGAGAGGGGGCCTGGTTGTCAAAGTAGCAATTTGCTAGCAATTTGCGGATTTACCAAAAAAAAAATTGGCCATGGGGTATTCGCAAGTTGCTAGCAATTTGCGACCTCAGCGACCAGGAGAGAGGGGGCCTGGTTGTCAAAGTAGCAATTTGCTAGCAATTTGCGGATTCACCAGAAAAAAAAAAAATGGCCGGAGGGTATCCGCAAAATGCTAGCAATTTGCGACCTAAGCGCCAAGGAGGGAGGGGCCTGGCTGTCAAAGTAGCAATTTGCTAGCAATTTGCGGATTTACCAGAAAAAAAAATTGGCCATGGGTTATCCCCAAAATGGTAGCAATTTGCGACTTGAGGGACCAGGAGAGAGGGGGCCTGGTTGTCAAAGTAGCAATTTGCTAGCAATTTGCGGATCCACCAGAAAAAAAAAATAGCCGGAGGGTATCCGCAAATTGCTAGCAATTTGCGACCTGAGCGACCAGGAGAGAGGGGGCCTGGTTGTCAAAGTTGCGACCTGAGCGACCAGGAGAGAGGGGGCCTGGCTGTCAAAGTAGCAATTTGCTAGCAATTTGCGGATTTGCCAGCAAAAAAAAAAAATTGGCCGGGGGGTATCCGCAAATTGCTAGCAATTTGCGACCTAAACGACCAGGAGAGAAGGTGCCTGGCTGTCAAAGTAGCAATTTGCTAGCAATTTGCGGATTTACCAGAAAAAAAAAATGGCCGGGGGGTATCCGCAAATTGCTAGCAAGTTGCGACCTAAACGACCAGGAGAGAAGGGGCCTGGTTGTCAAAGTAGCAATTTGCTAGCAATTTGCGGATTTACCAGAAAAAAAAAATTGGCCGGGGTATCCGCAAATTGCTAGAAATTTGCGAACTGAGCGACAAGGAGAGAGGGGCCTGGCTGTCAAAGAAGCAATTTGCTAGCAATTTGCGGATTTTCCAGAAAAAAAAAAATTGGCCAGGGGGTACCCGCTAATTGCTAGCAATTTGCAACCTGAGCGACCAGGCGAGAGGGGGCCTGGTTGTCAAAGTAGCAATTTGCTAGCAATTTGCGGATTTACCAGAAAAAAAATTTGGCCGGGGGGTATCCGCAAATTGCTAGCAATTTGCGACCTGAGCGACAAGGAGACAGGGGCCTGGCTGTCAAAGTAGTAATTTGCTGGCAATTTGCAGATTTACCAGAAAAAAAAATTGGCCGGGGGGTATCCGCAAATTGCTAGCAATTTGCGACCTAAACGACCAGGAGAGAAGGGGCCTGGTTGTCAAAGTAGCAATTTGCTAGCAATTTGCGGATTTACCAGAAAAAAAAATGGTAGGGGGGTATCCGCAAATTGCTAGCAATTTGCGACCTAAACGACCAGGAGAGAAGGGGCCTGGTTGTCAAAGTAGCAATTTGCTAGCAATTTGCGGATTTACCAGAAAAAAAAATGGTAGGGGGGTATCCGCAAATTGCTAGCAATTTGCGACCTGAGCGACCAGGAGAGAGGGGACCAGGTTGTCAAAGTAGCAAATTGCTAGCAATTTGCTGATTTACCAGAAAAAAAAAATTGGCCGGGGGTATCCGCAAATTGCTAGAAATTTGCGAACTGATCGACAAGGAGAGAGGGGCCTGGCTGTCAAAGAAGCAATTTGCTAGCAATTTGCGGATTTACCAGAAAAAAAAATTGGCCAGGGGGTATCCACAAATTGCTAGCAATTTGCGACCTGGGCGCCCAGGAGACAGGGGGCCTGGTTGTCAAAGTAGCAATTTGCTAGCAATTTGCGGATTTAACAGAAAAAAAAATTGGCCGGGGGGTAACCGCAAATTGCTAGCAATTTGCGACCTGAGCGACAAGGAGAGAAGGGGCCTGGCTGTCAAAGTAGCAATTTGCTAGCAATTTGCGAATTTACCAGAAAAAAAATTGGCCGGGGGGTATCGGCAAATTGCTTGCAATTTGCGACCTGAGCGACGAGGAGAGAAGGGGCCTGGCTGTCAAAGTAGCAATTTGCTAGCAATTTGCGGATTTACCAGAAAAAAAAAAAATTGGCCGGGGGGTATCCGCAAATTGCTAGCAATTTGCAACCTGAGCGACCAGGCGAGATGGGGCCTGGTTGCCAAAGTAGCAATTTGCTAGCAATTTGCGGATTTACCAGAAAAAAAAATTGGCCGGGGGGTATCCGCAAATTGCTAACAATTTGCGACCTTAGTGACAAGGAGAGAAGGGGCCTGGCTGTCAAAGTAGCAATTTGCTAGCAATTTGCGGATTTACCAGAAAAAAAAAAAATTGGCCGGGGGTATCCGCAAATTGCTAGCAATTTGCGACCTGAGCGCCAAGGAGAGAGGGGCCTCGCTGTCAAAGTAGCAATTTGCTAGCAATTTGCGGATTTAACAGAAAAAAAAAATTGGCCGGGGGGTAACCGCAAATTGCTAGCAATTTGCGACCTGAGCGACGAGGAGAGAAGGGGCCTGGCTGTCAAAGTAGCAATTTGCTAGCAATTTGCGGATTTACCAGAAAAAAAAAAAATTGGCCGGGGGGTACCCGCTAATTGCTAGCAATTTGCAACCTGAGCGACCAGGCGAGAGGGGGCCTGGTTGTCAAAGTAGCAATTTGCTAGCAATTTGCGGATTTACCAGAAAAAAAAATTTGGCCGGGGGGTATCCGCAAATTGCTAGCAATTTGCGACCTGAGCGACAAGGAGACAGGGGCCTGGATGTCAAAGTAGCAATTTGCTAGCAATTTGCGGATTTACCAGAAAAAAAAATTGGCCGGGGGGTATCCGCAAATTGCTAGCAATTTGCGACCTAAACGACCAGGAGAGAGGGGGCCTGGTTGTCAAAGTAGCAATTTGCTAGCAATTTGCGGATTTACCAGAAAAAAAAATTGGCCGGGGGGTATCCGCAAATTGCTAGCAATTTACGACCTGAGTGACAAGGAGAGAAGGGGCCTGGCTGTCAAAGTAGCAATTTGCTAGCAATTTGCGGATTTACCAGAAGAAAAAATTGGCCGGGGGTATCCGCAAATTGCTAGAAATTTGCGAACTGAGCGACAAGGAGAGAGGGGCCTGGCTGTCAAAGAAGCAGTTTGCTAGCAATTTGCGGATTTTCCAGAAAAAAAAAAAATTGGCCAGGGGGATAACCGCAAATTGCTAGCAATTTGCGACCTGAGCGACGAGGAGAGAAGGGGCCTGGCTGTCAAAGTAGCAATTTGCTAGCAATTTGCGGATTTACCAGAAAAAAAAAATTGGCCGGGGGGGTACCCGCTAATTGCTAGCAATTTGCAACCTGAGCGACCAGGCGAGAGGGGGCCTGGTTGTCAAAGTAGCAATTTGCTAGCAATTTGCGGATTTACCAGAAAAAAAATTTGGCCGGGGGGTATCCGCAAATTGCTTGCAATTTGCGACCTGAGCGACAAGGAGACAGGGGCCTGGCTGTCAAAGTAGCAATTTGCTAGCAATTTGCGGATTTACCAGAAAAAAAAAATTGGCCGGGGGGTATCCGCAAATTGCTAGCAATTTGCGACCTAAACGACCAGGAGAGAAGGGGCCTGGTTGTCAAAGTAGCAATTTGCTAGCAATTTGCGGATTTACCAGAAAAAAAAATGGTAGGGGGGTATCCGCAAATTGCTAGCAATTTCCGACCTGAGCGACCAGGAGAGAGGGGACCAGGTTGTCAAAGTAGCAAATTGATAGCAATTTGCTGATTTACCAGAAAAAAAATTGGCCGGGGGTATCCGCAAATTGCTAGCAATTTGCAACCTGAGCGACCAGGCGAGATGGGGCCTGGTTGTCAAAGTAGCAATTTGCTAGCAATTTGCGGATTTAACAGAAAAAAAATTGGCCGGGGGGTAACCGCAAATTGCTAGCAATTTGCGACCTGAGCGACAAGGAGAGAAGGGGCCTGGCTGTCAAAGAAGCAATTTGCTAGCAATTTGCGAATTAACCAGAAAAAAAAATTGCCGGGGGGTATCGGCAAATTGCTTGCAATTTGCGACCTGAGCGACGAGGAGAGAAGGGGCCTGGCTGTCAAAGTAGCAATTTGCTAGCAATTTGCGGATTTACCAGAAAAAAAAAATTGGCCGGGGGATACCCGCTAATTGCTACCAATTTGCAACCTGAGCGACCAGGCGAGAGGGGGCCTGGTTGTCAAAGTAGCAATTTGCTAGCAATTTGCGGATTTACCAGAAAAAAAATTTGGCCGGGGGGTACCCGCTAATTGCTAGCAATTTGCGACCTGAGCGACAAGGAGACAGGGGCCTGGCTGTCAAAGTAGCAATTTGCTAGCAATTTGCGGATTTACCAGAAAAAAAAATTGGCCGGGGGGTATCCGCAAATTACTAGCAATTTGCGACCTAAACGACCAGGAGATAAGGGGCCTGGTTGTCAAAGTAGCAATTTGCTAGCAATTTGCGGATTTACCAGAAAAAAAAATGGTAGGGGGGTATCCGCAAATTGCTAGCAATTTGCGACCTGAGCGACCAGGAGAGAGGGGACCAGGTTGTCAAAGTAGGAAATTGATAGCAATTTGCTGATTTACCAGAAAAAAAAATTGGCCGGGGGTATCCGCAAATTGCCAGCAATTTGCAACCTGAGCGACCAGGCGAGATGGGGCCTGGTTGTCAAAGTAGCAATTTGCTAGCAATTTGCGGATTTAACAGAAAAAAAATTGGCCGGGGGGTAACCGCAAATTGCTAGCAATTTGCGACCTGAGCGACAAGGAGAGAGGGGCCTGGCTGTCAAAGAAGCAATTTGCTAGCAATTTGCGGATTTACCAGAAAAAAAAATTGGCCAGGGGGTATCCGCAAATTGCTAGCAATTTGCGACCTGGGCGCCCAGGAGACAGGGGGCCTGGTTGTCAAAGTAGCAATTTGCTAGCAATTTGCGGATTTAACAGGAAAAAAATTGGCCGGGGGGTAACCGCAAATTGCTAGCAATTTGCGACCTGAGCGACAAGGAGAGAAGGGGCCTGGCTGTCAAAGTAGCAATTTGCTAGCAATTTGCGAATTTACCAGAAAAAAAATTTGCCGCGGGGTATCGGCAAATTGCTTGCAATTTGCGACCTGAGCGACGAGGAGAGAAGGGGCCTGGCTGTCAAAGTAGCAATTTGCTAGCAATTTGCGGATTTACCAGAAAAAAAAAATGGCCGGGGGGTATCCGCAAAATGCTAGCAATTTGCAACCTGAGCGACCAGGCGAGATGGGGCCTGGTTGTGAAAGTAGCAATTTGCTAGCAATTTGCGGATTTACCAGAAAAAAAAATTGGCCGGGGGGTATCCGCAAATTGCTAGCAATTTGCGACCTTAGTGACAAGGAGAGAAGGGGCCTGGCTGTCAAAGTAGCAATTTGCTAGCAATTTGCGGATTTACCAGAAAAAAAAAAATTGGCCGGGGGTATCCGCAAATTGCTAGCAATTTGCGACCTGAGCGCCAAGGAGAGAGGGGCCTGGCTGTCAAAGTAGCAATTTGCTAGCAATTTGCGGATTTAACAGAAAAAAAATTGGCCGGGGGGTAACCGCAAATTGCTAGCAATTTGCGACCTGAGCGACAAGGAGAGAAGGGGCCTGGCTGTCAAAGAAGCAATTTGCTAGCAATTTGCGAATTTACCAGAAAAAAAATTGGCCGGGGGGTATCCGCAAATTGCTAGCAATTTGCGACCTGAGTGACAAGGAGAGAAGGGGCCTGGCTGTCAAAGTAGCAATTTGCTAGCAATTTGCGGATTTACCAGAAAAAAAAAATTGGCCGGGGGTATCCGCAAATTGCTAGCAATTTGCGACCTGAGCGACCAGGAGAGAGGGGACCAGGTTGTCAAAGTAGCAAATTGCTAGCAATTTGCTGATTTACCAGAAAAAAAATTGGCCGGGGGTATCCGCAAATTGCTAGAAATTTGCGAACTGATCGACAAGGAGAGAGGGGCCTGGCTGTCAAAGAAGCAATTTGTTAGCAATTTACGGATTTACCAGAAAAAAAAATTGGCCAGGGGGTATCCGCAAATTGCTAGCAATTTGCGACCTGGGCGCCCAGGAGACAGGGGGCCTGGTTGTCAAAGTAGCAATTTGCTAGCAATTTGCGGATTTAACAGAAAAAAAATTGGCCGGGGGGTAACCGCAAATTGCTAGCAATTTGCGACCTGAGCGACAAGGAGAGAAGGGGCCTGGCTGTCAAAGTAGCAATTTGCTAGCAATTTGCGAATTTACCAGAAAAAAAATTGGCCGGGGGGTATCGGCAAATTGCTTGCAATTTGCGACCTGAGCGACGAGGAGAGAAGGGGCCTGGCTGTCAAAGTAGCAATTTGCTAGCAATTTGCGGATTTACCAGAAAAAAAAACAAATTGGCCCGGGGGTATCCGCAAATTGCCAGCAATTTGCAACCTGAGCGACCAGGCGAGAGGGGGCCTGGTTGTCAAAGTTGCGACCTGAGCGACCAGGAGAGAGGGGGCCTGGTTGTCAAAGTAGCAATTTGCTAGCAATTTGCGGATTTACCAGAAAAAAAAAATGGCCGGGGGGTATCCGCAAATTGCTAGCAATTTGCGACCTGAGCGACCAGGAGAGAGGGGGCCTGGTTGTCAAAGTTGCGACCTGAGCGACCAGGAGAGAGGGGGCCTGGTTGACAAAGTAGCAAATTGCGGATTTACCAGAAAAAAAAAATTTGCCGGAGGATATCCGCAAATTGCTAGCAATTTGCGACCAGAGCGACAAGGAGAGAGGTGGCCTGGTTGTCAAAGTAGCAATTTGCTAGCAATTTGCGGATTTACCAGAAAAAAAATTGGCCATGGGATATCCGCAAGTTGCTAGCAATTTGCGACCTGAGCGACCAGGAGAGAGGGGGCCTGGTTGTCAAAGTAGCAATTTGCTAGCAATTTGCGGATTTACCAGAAAAAAAATTGGCCATGGGGTATCCGCAAGTTGCCAGCAATTTGCGACCTCAGCGACCAGGAGAGAGGGGGCCTGGTTGTCAAAGTAGCAATTTGCTAGCAATTTGCGGATTTGACAGAAAAAAAAAAATGGCCGGGAGGTATCGGCAAATTGCTAGCAATTTGCGGATTAACCAGAAAAAAAAATTGGCCAGGGGGTATCCGCAAATTGCTAGCAATTTGCGATCTAAGCGCCAAGGAGGGAAGGGCCTGGCTGTCAAAGTAGCAATTTGCTAGCAATTTGCGGATTTACCAGAAAAAAAAATTGGCCATGGGTTATCCCCAAAATGGTAGCAATTTGCGACTTGAGGGACCAGGAGAGAGGGGGCCTGGTTGTCAAAGTAGCAATTTGCTAGCAATTTGCGGATTCACCAGAAAAAAAAAATTGGCTGGAGGGTATACGCAAATTGCTAGCAATTGCGACCTGAGCGACCAGGAGAGAGGGGGCCTGGTTGTCAAAGTTGCGACCTGAGCGAGCAGGAGAGAGGGGGCCTGGCTGTCAAAGTAGCAATTTGCTAGCAATTTGCGGATTTTCCAGAAAAAAAAATGGCCGAAAGGTATCGGCAAATTGCTAGCAATTTGCGGATTAACCAGCAAAAAAAAATTGGCCGGGGGGTATCCGCAAATTGCTAGCAATTTGCGACCTAAACGACCAGGAGAGAAGGTGCCTGGCTGTCAAAGTAGCAATTTGCTAGCAATTTGCGGATTTACCAGAAAAAAAAATGGCCGGGGGGTATCCGCAAATTGCTAGTAAGTTGCGACCTAAACGACCAGGAGAGAAGGGGCCTGGTTGTCAAAGTAGCAATTTGCTAGCAATTTGCGGATTTAACAGAAAAAAAAATTGGCCGGAGGTATCCGCAAATTGCTAGAAATTTGCGAACTGAGCGACAAGGAGAGAGGGGCCTGGCTGTCAAAGAAGCAATTTGCTAGCAATTTGCGGATTTACCAGAAAAAAAAAATTGGCCGGGGGGTATCCGCAAATTGCTAGCAATTTGCGACCTGCGCGCCCAGGAGACAGGGGGCCTGGTTGTCAAAGTAGCAATATGCTAGCAATTTGCGGATTTAACAGAAAAAAAATTGGCCGGGGGGTAACCGCAAATTGCTAGCAATTTGCGACCTGAGCGACAAGAGGAGAGAAGGGGCCTGGCTGTCAAAGTAGCAATTTGCTAGCAATTTGCGGATTTAACAGAAAAAAAATTGGCTGGGGGGTAACCGCAAATTGCTAGCAATTTGCGACCTGAGCGACAAGGAGAGAAGGGGCCTGGCTGTCAAAGTAGCAATTTGCTAGCAATTTGTGGATTTACCAGAAAAAAAAATTGGCCGGGGGGTATCGGCAAATTGCTTGCAATTTGCGACCTGAGCGACGAGGAGAGAAGGGGCCTGGCTGTCAAAGTAGCAATTTGCTAGCAATTTGCGGATTTACCAGAAAAATAAATTTGGCCGGGGGTATCCGCAAATTGCTAGCAATTTGCGATCTAAACGACCAGGAGAGAATGGGCCTGGCTGTCAAAGTAGCAATTTGTTAGCAATTTGCGGATTTACCAGAAAAAAAAATTGGCCGGGGGGTATCCGCAAATTGCTAGCAATTTGCGACCTGAGCGACCAGGCGAGAGGGGGCCTGGTTGTCAAAGTTGCGACCTGAGCGACCAGGAGAGAGGCGGCCTGGTTACCAAAGTTGCGACCTGAGCGACCAGGAGAGAGGGAGCCTGGTTGTCAATGTAGCAATTTGCTAGCAATTTGCGGATTTACCAGAAAAAAAAAAAATTGGCCGATGGTAATTGGCCGCAAATTGCTAGCAAATTGCTACTTTGACAGCCAGGCCCCTTCTCTCCTTGTCGCTCAGGTCGCAAATTGCTAGCAACTTGCGGATACCCCACGGCCAATTTTTTTTTCTGGTAAATCCGCAAATTGCTAGCAAATTGCTACTTTGAAACCAGGCCGCCTGTCTCCTGGTCGCTCAGGTCGCAAATTGCTAGCAATTTGCGGATTTACCAGAAAAGGAAATTGGCCGGGGGGTATCCGCAAATTGCTAGCAATTTGCGACCTGAGCGACCAGGAGAGAGGGGGCCTGGTTGTCAAACTTGCGACCTGAGCGACCAGGAGAGACGGGGCCTGGTTGTCATAGTAGCAATTGGCTAGCAATTTGCGGATTTTCCAGAAAAAACAAGGGACCCATGGGTCATGGCGCTCAGCTGATCGTGATTGGACTATAAAAATTGTGGTATATTTGAGCAAATATGAATGCAATGACAGCAGTAATAAGCAGTAGTAGAATGATGATAAGGCTATTTGTTGAAGGATCTAAAGTGTATGGTAGTCTGCAAGCGTTCAATTTGACAGATATGATGTTATGATTAACTATGCTGATGAAGTGATTTATGAATATGTGACTGTATGACACAATATCTCTTTAGTCTTGACAAGGTACATTATTGTGATGCCCACCATGTCTACATATTATACAATATTGACATAATTTCTGGCATGTACATAGGTACCTATGGACGAATAGTTATACAAAATATTAAAGTATGAATATATCTGATTCATCTTGTTCTTGCTTACCGAGGCTGACTTTGGGATGGGGTTCGGAGAAGGGAAAAGTGAGGGCAGCACGAAGGTGGGTGTAGAAATAGTCTATTGTAATGTTTTTCATTTATATAAGAATATGAAAAGCTAAGAGGAAAGGGGCCCTCCTACTTGGTTATAGTAAAGTTCTAAATATATGATTGCAAACTAATATTCTGACAAGACTGTCATGAAGAAAAACAGTAAAAGTTTTGAGATACTGTGTTGCATACGAAAATTTACAGATGGACAGGCAAGTGGACAGAATGGACTAATACCTTTATTTCACTTTCAAGAGAATAATGCATTTAAGTTTATATATAATCCTATTTTTTTTAGCAGATCCACTTTTTCCATTAAGAAGTTTTTATCTGAATCATTTTTTTTTATTTACAGGTTTATAAATTTTTAATTAAAAAAAAAACCTGAAAATATAACTTAAAATATTAGAATTGTTCCAAAGTTGCAATCATTATATATACAGAGTAAAAAACATTGGGTCATATTATGCATACACATATATTTTATTATTTTTAAATCATAAATGTTTAAACTGATTTTAAAAGAAAATAATGCCACAACATGGCATCTACAAGAATATTTCTTGAATCACTATTAAAAAGTTTTGCCCATTGGAGTTTTCAGGACATGCTTAATTTTATTCACCAAAATAAAATAAAAGTAAATTTGATAAAATAAAACATCTTTTCAAATAAAGTATACACACTGTTGGTTGAATGAGGGACAAACAATATCATTTTGCTAATTACTATCCCAGTTTCAATTAATTACTGGAATTAATAGTCAATTTCACACCTGGTGAAGTTTTTACTCTTCTGAAGTAAGGAATTACTTATCTCATGAACATCCACACTTTCACAGCAATACACCACTTTGTGGACACAATTAAATGTACACTTTAATCATTGTAATCCTGGTGGTTCAATACAAAATCTAAAATGTAGCATGTCCAAGAATAAAATACTGAAAATTATAACATTCATCTAGTTTATGCACCAGCTGGGGGGGGGGGGGGATGAGTGCAGGGCAGAGGGTAAGCTTGCTAGTAGTGGCCAAGCTGGGCCAAGGTAAGCTGCCTGGGGTGGGTTACATAATGCAAGTGAAGGCTGTACTACTAGGTGGGCTAGATGTAAACAACACTTAACATGGTGTATGAAAACATGAATCAAAGCTATTCATTCCAATCAATTTCTTTTGAAATTTCAGATTTTAAAAGATTAAATCCTTATGCAGATATGCTGGGAAAATTAAATCAACAGTGCCAAAGTTGGACAAAATTTAAGGTATTGATTTTTTATTTATGCTAATAACTTGAAAAATTTGCAAAATTCAGATCTTATTTTGGGTAAACAATTGAATCTTGATTAAATAAAGTTATATTCCTGAAAAAAGTCTCTAGGTTCAGCAATTCTCATGTGAGTAAATATATTTCCTGATTTTTTAAAAAATTGCATTATGTTTTGGCCCATAACTTCAAAATAATACCCAATACTGACCTAATTTTTGGTATGTTCATAGAAAATGTATATAAGAATGTTAATACTAAATACGATCAAAATCAGATCAGTGGTTTTGATATTAGGCAGCCTTGAAGTGTAACAGTGGCTTTTTTTTATGGAAAACGGAGTTTTTTTCCTTAATATCTCGAAGGAACAAAGTCCTAATGACCCAATTTTCGGTATGGTAGGAGATTTTGGGGACATCTAAAATTATGTCAACAGCCTGGGGAGATGTGCACTGAATGACCTACAGTCATCAAAGTGGAATGCTTGACAATGTAAGGGAATACAACAAGAGCCTCCCAAAAAATTCAATAACTAGCATAATTTTGCAGCTTTTATTTTCAAATTTCAGATTTTAACAGATTAAATCCTTATGTATACATTGTGTGAAAATTAAATCCACAGTACTTACAGGAAAAAAACGTGCCATGGCCAAAGTTGGGCAAAATTTAAGGTACCAATTTTATATTTTTGCCAATATTTAAAAAAATTTAACAAATTTTGATCTTATTTTTGGTATACAATTAAATTTTGATTAATTAAAGTTGTATTACTGGAATAAAGTCTCTACCTTTAACACTTTTGGTCTTAAGTGACCAAATATCTTCCTGATTTTTTTACAAAGTCCATTATGTTTTGGCCCATAACTTTTTTAAATTATACAATACTGACTTAATATTTGGCATGTACATAGGAAATATATAGAGGAATATTTATGGTAAATATGAAGAAAACCAGATGAGTGGTTTTGATATTAGGCAGTCCTGAAGTGTGAAAATAGATTTCTAATAAAAAATTGAGGTTTTTCCTTAATATCTCAAAGGAACGAAGTCCTATTGACCCAATTTTTGGCTTGGTAGGAGATTATGGGGACATCTAACTGTATGCCGAAATTCAGATTCGTAGGTCCAACAGTGTCGAAACGTGCCAGTCTTACGGACGGCCATCCAGACGGACAGACAGACAGACGGACGGACGGACAGACAGACGGACGGACGACGGACAATGGACCATGACTATAGCTCAGATGACTTATAGTCAGCTGAGCTAAAAATTGGCCGGGGGGGTATCCGCAAATTGCTAGCAATTTGCGACCTGAGCGACAAGGAGGGAGGGGCCTGGCTGTCAAAGTAGCAATTTGCTAGCAATTTTCGGATTTACCAGAAAAAAAAATGGCCAGGGGGTATCCGTAAATTGCTAGCAATCTTCGACCTGGACGCCCAGGAGACAGGGGGCCTGGTTGTCAAAGTAGCAATTTGCTAGCAATTTGCGGATTTAACAGAAAAAAAACAAGGGACCTATGGGTCACGACGCTCAGCTGTTATATATGATAAAAAAATATTATTTAGAAATGAGGCACATGCTGGTTTTGTGTGGTAATAAATATAAGCTGTATTATGAGTTGTTGTTGTTTAGCTTATGTATGATTTTGATAGTACCGTTGGAGACAGGGAAGAGGATTGATTTCATTTATATTATTAACCAATGGAGTACTATTGTCACACAGATTTTGACTTGGCCATATAACTTATAAGCAGAATATATAATATAAGGGTTTAACTATTAATTAAAAAAAAATTACAAATATTGTCCCAAATATAATTTTTATTAAAAATAATAAGAGAATCATGTGATTTTTTAAAATGAAATATAACTTTAATGATTATTAAAATAATATTAAAGAATATATTCATGATAGCATTCATGAATACATTTTGAAAGTATTTGCACTGGTATTCATATACTTTCATTTTACCTGAATTCCCATTCTTTATGCAAGAAATTTTATAATGGAGTACATAATCATATTCATATTTAAATACAATTACAAAGTATTCGCACCATGTCTGGTGTTTATTCAGTTTTTACTAAACAATGATGTTGAGAATCCAGAATATACAAAATTCACACATTTAAATAATGATCATAAGTACCTGGTTTTATGGCTTTTATTTATATTAAAAAATAACTGTAATAAATTCATTTTGGACTAATTTCACATCAATGTACACACTAGACACAGTAGGAATCTAGATTAATATTATCAACTGCATCTTTGTCTATCATTAATTTCCTTCATATGATCCCTAATGATTAGTAATGAATGATATGATTTACTTCTTTATCATTAAAATTGAACTGAAAAATACCATAGGTGACTGCATGGTGTTATTTGGAATACGTGACATTCTATCCATCGATACAAGATTCTTATATCATCAGTAACTGCAAGTTAATTTCCTGTTAATATAAACTAACAAATTCCTTTTCTATTTTTCTTTAATTTTTTATTAAAGACCAATAAAAATTTATTAATTTATTGTTTATTGTTATGTAGTTGGTTAAAACTACTAGATGAGTTGGGTTGGACACCTGGATCAACTGTGGCTGGCCATAAGCTGCCTGGATTCTCGTGTATGCCTCGCCTCAAGCATGCATAATTTGCTGAAAGTTCAACAAGGTCAATATACAGGTGACTCAAGAGGGGCTGGAGAGAGCCAAAGTCTGACAGGGTCTCATAAAAACATTTATAAAAGCTACAATTTTTGGCCAATTTCTTTCAGCTTTCTAAACTTAAAAGCTGAAATCCTTATGTCTGCATGATATGAAAATTATATCAACAGTGCTCACAGGAAACAAACGTGCCATGGTCGAAATTGGGCAAAATTTAAGTTACTAATTTTACATTAATACTTATAACTTATAAAATTTGAAAAATTCATAACTAATTTTGGGTATTCAATTGAATCTTGATTAAATAATGTTACATCCCTGACAAAAAATTTCTAGCTTCAGCAATCCCCTTGTTAAGGGAGTAAATATATTTCTTGATTTTTTACAAAGTGCATTATGTTTGGGCCCATAACTTAAAACAATTACGCAATACTGACATCATTCTGGCATGTGCATAGAGAATGAAAAATATGTATATTATTTATGACTAAAGTCAGATCAGTGGTTTTGATATTAGGCAGTCTTGAAGTGTAACAATGGGTTTTTAATGAAAAATGAAGTTTTTCATTAATATCTTGAAGGTATTAAGTCCTAGTGACCAAATTCTTGGCATGGTAGGGGATTTTGGAGACATCTAACTGTATGCCGAATTTAAGGAACTAAGAGCTGAAGCTGGGGAGCTGAGCTCTTGCAAACTGCATAACACTAGCTTGATGTAAACAATGTTACATGGTGCTTGAAAATTTGAATAAAATCTACAGTATTTTATCAACTGGTTTCAAATTTTTGGTGTTAACAGTTGAAAAGCTAACAAAAACATGCTGTGAAAATTAAATCCACAGTACTTACAGGAAAAAAATGTGCCATGGTAAAAGTTGGCCAAAATTTAAGGTACCAATTGTTTATTTTTATTAATATTTTAAAAAATTTAAAAGATTTTCATCTAATTTTGGGTATACTATTTAATTTTGATTAATTAAATTTATATTACTGGAAAAAAGGTCCATAGCTTTAACATGTTTTGTGTTAAGTGATCAAATATCTTTCCTGATTTTTTACAAAATGCATTATGTTTGGGTCCATAACTTTTTTAAATTATATAATACAGACATAATTTCTTGAATGTACATAGGAACTATATCGAGGAATATTTATGGTAAATATGAGGAAAAACAGATGAGTGGTTTTGATATTAGGCAGTCCTGAAGTGTGATCATAGGTTTTTAATAAAAAATTAAGGTTTTTCCTTAATTTCTCAAAGGAACGAAGTCGTAAAGACCCAGTTTTCGGCTTGGTAGGAGATCTTGGGGACATCTAACATTATGCCGAATTTTGGATTCCTAGGTCTTACGTTTTCAAAACGTGCCATATCTACGGACGGGCGGACGGACGGACGGACAGACGGACGGACGACGGACAATGGACCACGACTATAGCTCAGATGACTTATAGTCAGCTGAGCTAAAAATTGGCCAGGGGGTATCCGCAAATTTCTAGCAATTTGCGACCTGAGCGACCAGGAGAGAGGGGGCCTGGTTGTCAAAGTAGCAATTTGCTAGCAATTTGCGGATTTACCAGAAAAAAAAATGGCCGGGGGTATCCGCAAATTGCTAGCAATTTACGACCTGAGCGACCAGGAGAGAGGGGGCCTGGTTGTCAAAGTAGCAATTTGCTAGCAATTTGCGGATTTACCAGAAAAAAAAATGGCCGAGGGGTATCCGCAAATTGCTAGTAATTTGCGACCTGAGCGACCAGGAGAGAGGGGGCCTGGCTGTCAAAGTAGCAAAATTTGCTAGCAATTTGCGGATTTACCAGAAAAAAAAAAATTGGCCGGGGGGTATCCGCAAATTGCTAGCAATTTACGACCTGAGCGACCAGGAGAGAGGGGGCCTGGTTTTCAAAGTAGCAATTTGCTAGCAATTTGCGGATTTACCAGAAAAAAAAATTGGCCGTGGGGTATCCGCAAATTGCTAGCAATTTGCGACCTGAGTGACCAGGAGAGAGGGGGCCTGGTTGTCAAAGTAGCAATTTGCTAGCAATTTGCGGATTTACCACACTCTAAGAAGAAAAGGGTTCTTGAGGGTTCTTTGAGGGTTCTTTGAAGAACCACAGGTTTGCGTGAAGAACTCTAGGGTGTTAGGAGGCAAAACAGGGTTCTTTAAATGAAGGTGGGTTCTTTGGGATGATTTAGTGTTCTTTTAGAGGCATGAGGGTTCTTTGGAAGTGCTTCTTGTAAAACAGGGTATATTAAGAGGTGATTCTATATCCTGACTAATTAAACGCTTCCGAGAGAGAAGGCGTTCCTTAGAGATAAAAAGGAGTCTAAATTTAAAGGTTGAACTCAAGTATTAAAATAGTTGTATTGATAATTATTAGTGAAGTCCGAATACAGGTCTACGTGATATTATGATTAAGGAAATTTAAGTTATTTTTTTTTCAATTTAATAAGCATGCAGTCACTCTTACTAGAAATTTTGGTCTAGTAAAGTAATTCATAGCTGAATTAGTTTTGACCATTAAAGATTGTATGGTGGTGTATATATATGTATATATGTATATATATATACATATATATATTATATATATATATTATATATTATATATATATATATATATTATATATTATATATATATATATATATATATATATATATATATAAATATATATATATATATATATATGTAAGTGTATACTTTTCAGCAGTGATATACAATCTGAACCAAAATTGGTACTCTTGTTATTTTTTTATTATTAATAATCATTATCAATACATTTAAAATGGAAATATGACAGACTCTAGCCAGGGTTACACAACACGGCAATCACTTGTCTCTCACAATTTTCAGCATTTCTGTGCGATTGGCGTGTAGTGTAAACAGCATTTTTCAGCTGCATTCATGTAAAAACGAGGCGACGACTCTCACTGGCGTTGCTTAATCGTAAATTGATACGCTTTCGCGCCAATCTTACAAGTGCCGGGTATTTAGAAGAGTGTGCTGACCAGTGCTGACCAGTGGAGACAGATCCAGGTTCAGCTGAAGTACTGTACAGATTGCAAGCCAGTAACGTCACAAACAGACAGTGAAGACTATAAGGTAAGTTTATGAATGTGTTATTTTACCCACTGAATATTTGTTTACTCTATCTGGAAAGAAATGCTGTATATCATCTACATGAGTTATAACACTTAATTGAGCTTTAAAGTTGCAAGTTATATTTCGGGATGCAGCGCTGTAAGAAAAATTCGCAGTATATGTTTTTGACGATGCACAATCAGTTTTGATTATTTGTAACACAGATGTTATATTATGTCATTTAAGTGTACAGAGTACTTGTATACAGAGCATGGATAATATACAGGATTTTTATATATATAAGGGGTATATACACAGCTTGTGTCAGCACCATAGTATCGTGGATGTATTACTGTACCCCAGGCAAGTTTCCAACATGGCCCGGGCATAGATTTCCTTTTGACAGTGTAATTATCAAACCTCTCCAATACGTCGTTTGTAGGCCAATGCTTGGGGATATAGAAGTTGGATGTATGTATGTGAAGTGTATATTTACATATATTCGTGTGCGCAATTATGTTAATATGTTTGTGCATATATATATATAAACATATATATATATGTATAATATATATATGTTATAATGTATATAAATACATATGTGTGTGAGTGTGCGTGTATTTGTTCTGTGTATTCAAGAGGTTCTATAACCGATTTTCTATTATACTATTATGGTTAGGGGAAGTACGTTTTAAAATGTGTTCATTTATAAAGGTCAGTTGATATCGATGGTAATACCAGATGTAGGTTGCAATGTGTACACCATGCACATGTGGAATGATAAATGAGTAGCCATTAGGTGGCCATCGGCCCATCAGTGGGAGCTGGTCACAGCATGGGGTATACACGTTAGTCTTACAGTGCCTGAGTGCTAGGCTGTATATAGATACGTTCGATTGTGAAATCACAGAAACAGTCACTGGTCACGCGGTGCCCTGAAAGGCAAAACACTGGGCTTCAGCATGCTCAGTTTTTCACTGTTTGGGGTCTTACTGTATATTAAACACCAAACATGTTATTCTTGTAACTCTAAATTCAGTTGTTATTTTTTCAGGTTTGAAGAATAATGCTGCAATATTAACGATTCCGGGTCTTTCTGGGGAAAATGAAGACCACCTGTTCCTCCATAAACGGTAATTATGTTGTTACTTTGTTTTAAATAAGAAATATAAATATTACTAACTTCATGGGGCAGAGGTTGAGTGAAACATGCCTCTTTACATTTGACATTTAGCTATCAATCAATCTATCTATCTATCTATCTATCTATCTATTGTTTGTGGGGATATTTTCCTCTATTTTGGCACACCAAACTTTCTGCATGCTGAGCTAGAAAAACAGGTTTTGTCCGTCTTTATAATGCAAAAAATAAATACTCAGGGCCGCTAACACTGGGACTGTTTTAACATATACGTTTAATATACAAATAACAAAATTAATGTAAATAGACTTACTTTGTCTGTAACCTATAGACAACTTCAGGGTTACTTCAAAATAAACTGTATATAATGGCTGCTTTTATTTATATTGGAATGTGTATTTTCAGTTACAGGAAGAAACGTCGCAATGCCAATACTATAGTTCACTGTTGGTCAGGATGTACACCATGATGACGAGTTGCACGTGGTGGCAGTAGCTGTAATCTCACCTGTGATGACGGCTCCGTATACTCTACGATATGGATTGCCCTTGTGATGGGGGCTATTGGGCATATGGGTTTCAGTACCCGAAGTCACTGAGAAAGACTTTTTCTTTTTTAGAGGAGTTTGTGTTTGGACTTAAAAGCTCTAGGGCTGTGCCTATATCTGTTGTGAGGCTGAACACAGAGCTAACGCATTAATGGACCTAATACCTATAGTGGTGTGCCGATTAATCGATTAAATCGATGATTGGTCGTTTTCTTTCAAAATCGATTGCATTTTTGCACCAACGATTAAAAATGATTATGTAAGCACATGCAAAGAATATAATCCTGTTAGACATATACAAACACAGGGTAATGAACAGCATTAAAATTGAACCTTACATTTATTGCCAACCATCATCCAGCTTCAAGTTGACCTTAGGTGGATTCTAATGAAAGATCCTTTTTTTTATCCTGACATTTATGGGTTGGATATATACATGGAGTATGACAGAAAAATAATAACTACTAGCCAATATATTAAGCTAAAACTGAAAATAAATCCTTTTTCAAATATAATATATATATATATATAGTATTACACCCAGAGATGCGGCATATATTGCTTTAATATGATCATGATACCACCTAACCTGATGACAGTAATATATAATTCTCCCAGTAAAAGTTTCACCACTTATAGAATATACATATTTGTGTTTTTAAACAATATGTAGACATATGGACCGTCTGTAACTACATCTGAGGCATGTGCCAGAGAACTGATTCCCACAGTTAGGAGAAATGGTAAGGCAAGTTATCGAAGGGAAGACGCAAAGGCTTTTTTTACACTTGTAGCCAGTGCAGGTCTCGGAAATGTTGTTGAAGATCAGAATGGTGTGAGAACTGTAATTAAAATGAAGCGTGTTGATTTTGATTCAATTCCTGAACCAGTGCGTGAACGCCTGCAACTGGAACGTTACTGAGGCATCTGTGGTTCATGGAATGGGGAAATCTGAACTTTTGTGTATTAAGCATACCTGTGTTTGGCCAATGTTGGGCCCTGTTGCATAATGTACTGGAGGTCAGGATGATGAGTTATATTTTGTGCGTGCCAACTTCATGTTTTTTATTTGTGAATATGTTGGATTTGTACTTATATGTCAAATCGTTAATGGAATAGTGTAAAATATTTGTCTTGGTTGTTGGAGAAAAGTTTTTGCATATTATGGTCATTGTGTAGGCATAAAAAAGAACAGATGAATCAGTATGTGTGAAGGTAGTTTAGGCCAATGTTCACAAACAATCAGTTTTGTTAGTGGAAAGCTGAGTAATGAATCAGAAATGATCATGAATAATTACTAATAGGACAGTTGGGAACGAGTTGTATCAAGAAATGCATAGTATTTCATTTGATAATGCCTGAATGGAGTAATTTTACTTTTCATTTAATGACTAGCACTATTGTTGGAAATGCTTTAGTATCCCCCCAATTTGCAGGCAATTTGGTTTTGTTGGTAATATTTAGTTGACTGACCTGTTCATATGAGAAAGAGGCAAGGGAGCCGTAAATGTACTGATCTGTAATAATTAGTTCATGTATAAATTTATATTTTATTCATTGTGCATAATTAAGGTTTCCCTTGATGCTGACAGGTGGCTGTTAGTAGAAAAGCAGTAGAGAAAGTTATACCGAAGCTGCAGCGGGTAAATGTTATTAATATATATTTTAAAAAATCATTCCAGTTAGCAAGCAAGTTAAGAACGAAAATGGACTGTTTGAATTTGACAGAGTAGTGACCAACATTGCATGTTCATATTTCATTTTATGGAGCGCTTATCCATCATGACTAAAAGTTATATGTAATTGACTAAGATGTACCGATGTTTCAAATATGAAAGTGTGGAAAGATGTGACATTTGTTGTGCGTGTTGAAACATGGATGGCCATAATCATTTGTAAAATATCAGCTGCCCCATAATTTCTGATAATTTATAGTGTTATAAATAACAGTGAAAACTGTAACATAACAATTAAGCTGCAGATTGACAAGTACAGGCAATGCTCATTCCTGTTGTATGTACATGTGAGTATAAATACATGTATATAGTGTTTGTGTACATATTTAAGAAAAAAGTTGGATTAGTACATGTTAACAAAGCATGCTAATGGAAGAATAAAAGATCTGTTAATCAAGGTCATTGTTACTTTGTTGAGATGCTGTGGATGGTGCGGTGATGTGTTTGCACCTAGGCACAACCAAAGGCTATTTGGACACTTGAATTTAAAAATGTACATGCACATAGATGAATTAGTCATTTACAATACAACCCTGATGAGAGGAGACGGCTGAGAATGGTGTGAAGCTAAATATTTGTACCCTGACCTGACTAGGCACAATGGAGACTGGAACTGGTAGTTGGCCGGGGCAGTAGTAACGTTTCTAGGTGTGACTGTCAGTGTAGGTGGTATGCTTGCGAGGGACCAGTGGCTGATTGATGCCCCCCCCCCCCCCCAGTGAACTGTTACATGTCTCGTTATTTATATATGTTCCCAGATATTCGTAAGGAATTGTCATTTTTAGATATTTTTTCCCCTAACAAGTAAAGTAATTATCCACAATTGATTCATACATTGTAGATCACAAGTTGATGATATTAATGAACAGCCCTGTGATTACGATAGCTTCTGTATGTTTCTACACTGAGGGAGTGAATGAATCTTAAATCTGCTCTGCTTGGTCAAAACAGCGAGCTCCCCCTCCCTCCCCCCCTATACAAAATGCACCGTTTAAATGCCACTTGATCGAACATGATATTACGGTGAGGAGTACATTTAACTGAAGATATTTTGCAGGTTATAAGCATGGATGGGCATTTTTACCATATACAGATTGAATGTTTAGAATTTCCAGTTAATATCCACATTTTAAAGAAATATTAATGTTATAGCCGTCTACACATGAACACCCACCAGTCTACCCATCACGCATTTTCTCGCAATTTTGCAACTTTCTCACCCTCCCTGTGATGGTCGCCCTCATCACTCAATTCTCTAACAATTTAGCAACTTTGCCATCCTCCTTGTAACGACCGTCGCCATGACGCCTTTTGCTAGCAATTTGCTCATCCTCCCCGAACAACGTTACCGTCTCAATCTCGCAATTTGCTATCAATTTACGTGCAGACCTGGGAGCCGCCGCCGAATTGCGCCAGCCGCCGCCTTTATTTTATAAGCAGGCCGCCGCCGATTGTTTTCTTAAGCCGCCGAATTGCGCCAGCCGCCGCCGATTATTAAACACCGGCTCAGCCGCCGGTGAAATACTGATAAGCTGATGAAAAAAAGGATATTCGCTTGCATACTTCAGCTTGTAAACAGTTACTACAGTAACATGTTAACACGAACCAGTCTCCAGCAGATTTCACCGAGCTGCATTGCTTCGCAATGGTAATGCATGATTAATTTTGTGAAAGTTGTAAGTCATTATGTTAGACAGTTAACAAGGTTCCCTCAATCCCCTTTTTTCAGACCGGATAACTGGCATAGTTCCCGTTTGATCAAGGGCGTTTCTCTTACCCCGGTTGCTCAGAAATGAAGACAAAAAGTGCCAGAACCCAGATCATTCCCAGGTTTATTCAGTCAGATATGGATGCTTAATCGTTTAAATTAATCGAGGTCGATGTGCAATATTTAAAAAAATGATATACTGCTTGGATAACATTCAGGAATAAATGAAAACCACAGGAAAAAGCTGTTATATGTATGGAAAAAATATGCATGTATTTTTGTTATCATTGTTTCCAGCCAATTTAAGCCATTTTAGTATACGTTTACCGTGAAACGATATCGGCAGCAAGCGATCGCTCAGAACTACCTCATATTATAATCATGCTACAAATGCCATTCGTGTAAACACCTATGGATAAATGTCTTTATATAAAATCCTTGAGCGTAAACTAAACTTTTAAGCGAGTTTGATTGGTTTGCAATTTGAAGTTAAACGCGAGACCAAATCAGTGTCAAACAGCTGCAGACACCGGCTGCTTTAACCACTGATAAACATGTTGCCACATGAACATATCAAGGGTCACAGAGGTCACGGAGATGATTGAGGTTGACAACTGCGAAAATCCATGACAAAATTCATATTTCAATTAAGACACGTGACAAATTACGTATACAATAATTGCGACCGGAAAAGTTCTGCGCAGGTAAAAAACATGTCGATCTTAGTCCAAGCCAAATGGAATAAGGGATTTCCTGGTTGTGGCAATGAGTTGGTCTGTTCACATTACATCAAAAAGAATTCACAAAATGTGTTTTAAGTAATCAAATTTTCATGATTATTATAAAAAACTGTTTGGTTGGGGTTCGATTTTGTACGATTATGTCACCTCTCTCCCTCCTCAAATGACATTTTTTCCATTATTAATTATTGCCAAATGTTTTAATTTATTAAGAGACACTCGCGGAAGAAGCATGACTTTCTGAACACTATATATATATATAGGCACAAAGGCCATCCTGGTGGACCGGTGGCGTCACATTATATATAGTCACAAAATTTCCTGCCCTTTCACATAACCCCATGTGATACAGTTAAAAATAGAAGTAAACAGTACGTCCAGCCATGACACTTAAAGTTCGGCAAACGAAAAACGATTATCCGGTTGAAAAAGACTACTGAAAAAACACCTTTTCCAATTGGCATATTATTAGCCGTTATCATCCAATTTGTTTGGATTCTCGTATATTCAGTTTTCTGCGTATCTAATTTTTAGTTATTTTTATTGTATTATCTGTCTCTCAAATTCTTTTTTATCATCTTAATGTATTTTACTGTGTACAGTGCCTTAGAGCTATTGATATCTATAAGTCTCAATGGCTGAATTGAAACCTTCGATTTTCCAAGATGCTTTTAGAATGTAACGTTATATCAGTTGAGATCAAATTATTTATGTGTACCCAGCGTCTGTCAAAAGAAATGAGGAAAATCATAGCAATTTTCATCTGATCAAATAAGCGTTTCAGCTTCACCAAAACACGCTATAGGCCTATTGTCAGATCTGAAAACACAATGGGGTAACCCAATCCTTCACGTAACCACTCACTGCTCTTTTACACGCCTGGCGTGATATTGAATAAAATTAATTTATCCAAAGGGTAATTACCTTGTTAAAATATTCGTTAAATTTGTTTCATATTATTGTACATATAAATATATTTGCATTAGACTGAGACAACATTTAATCATTAAATGATTAAATCATTAAATGAAGTCCATTAAATATTTGCCTCATCTTTACGGCTCATCCGGCTAGCCAGCCACAACGTTGTCCACTCAGCCATCATCATTGTTTTTAGACCTGAGCCGGCTCAGCCGGCTAGCCAGCCATTTTTTCTTCGAGCCAGCCGATTTACAGGTCAACGGCTGGCTCCCAGGTCTGTTTACGTGCAATTTTGCAACTTTGTCCTATTTATTTTATAGGCGAAACCCATCACCTAAATTGCTAGCACTTTAGAAAATTGCCCCCACCCCACAGCCGTTCCATCTTACAATTCGCTAGCATTTTTGCAAATTTGTTAACCCCCCCCCCCCCCCCCCACACACACACACAGCCATCCGCATCTGGCAATTTGCTATCAAATTGCCAGCAATTCAGCAACTCTGTCACCCCCCGCGTCACTTTAAATCCCCCGCGTCAAACGTTTTTATTACCCAAGGGTTACATGGTAATCTGGTGACATACTTGATCCCTACTAACAAAAAACCATGACTCTCGCGTCGGCAAGTTAACCAATGAAAATACTTAAAACATTAAAATTTTTCCCAAAACTTTTTCACCAATGAGACCCCCACAATCATTTATGTTTCACTCGTATATTTCCGTCTATGTGGACTCTTTTCTTTAACGGCCGCTACGTGGCGCCAGTCTTCATAGCTGACGATGCGTCGCTCGGTTTTCCGTAGAAACGTTTAGGCCTATAAATCTTTAAACAATACCAGGAATTGCTCTAATTTCTGTGTGATAGAATTCGAATGTTAAATTTCTTCCCCCCCCCCCCCCCCAAAAAAAAGAAATTATATGCGTATTTCCCCTATTGCCATGCTACGTGACCGTTCGGCCAAATTAAAAACATGGCTGAAACGGGGCCGGTCGGCAAAAATGGATTTTTAATCAAACTCAAGTTGTACTTCTTATGCATTAAAATTGAAATAAGAAATATCAACAAAGATTATATTGGACTTAAAGAAATATCTTGTGTCATTATTTTTTAAACGATCTCGGATCTTGTTCTGGTAACGCATAATCATAATGCATTCCGATGGGGAATTCCCCCCATGTAACGGCAAGCTATCGGCGGGCCCCGCATGTTCCGGCTTCCAGTGCGATATTTTAACCCCCATAAATTATGTTTTGTAATATGCTTTGAATATTGATATTACACGTAAAGATATTAAATGTTACATATTTCAAGCATTCTTCCTCAATTTTGACATTATCTCATATTTTAGCGTTACTTGTCATTTCCATGTCAGTGCCTGAGAAATAATGTATGACGTTTTCAGCTGTATTTCCCGAAAAAAAAAGAAATAAAAAGCGGCATTTTCCAAAACAAAGCGCCAAATATCAGCAAATATAATACAATAAAATGATTGGCTCAATACAATGCATGTATTGTTTATCGAGCACCAGTGAACATGGCTGCATGAGCATCTTAATAATACATTTGCGACGGAACTTACATACATGATCACAGTTATACACAACCTGAGTGCACATAGGACTAGAACATTTCATAAAAAATCAGTATTTGTGCAGCTTGTTACCACTAAAAAATGATGTAAACATTAATAAACATATCCCAGCTGGCCTTCAACTGGTTTGTTGATGCTGATACATTACTATAATAATTATCATGTTACCTGAGGTTCCACAGCTGCCCATACAGAAATTTGAAACCAGGGGCGCGTTAATATATAGGGTTACACTTTCATTAGTATCATGCAGTATATTATACTGTGGATTCAGAAAATATCGTGGTTTTGAAATTTCGTGGTTTTGACCTGAAACACTATTCGTTGAGTTAGAATTTATTGGATTAATAGTTCCTAGTCAGGCAATGTATTCAAAATTAATATACCATGAACAGACGTGAAATTGAGCAAAAGATCAGTGTTTTGCTTATGTTAAAAAAATACGCAGTCCCGGTACAAGCGAAAGGCTCAATGACACAAATGACAAATATATCGGCTGACTTACCTGAAATTTGTTGGGCGAAGAAAAAGAGTGTCTACTCTGAAATCAAGGACAGTCCGACAAGCTGTCTTAGGAATTTTATTGCCCAGTCGTATTGTCCCGGCGGTGATCGGCTTTTGATCTCCGCTTCCTAGACTGGTACCCTGCACTATTATGGCCCTTACCAAGCATGGGGTGCCAGACTACTCAACTTCCCCGTAGAAATTAGGCCCCCCCCCCCCCTCCGGGCAAATTGCCCGGTCCGATTTGGTCTGCGATCGTGAGAACAAATCCTCCGATTAACTGACATACTGGTTGTGATTTTATGAATTATTAGAACAAACGGAAGTCAATATTTATATTCTGCATATTCATTAATTAAAAGAGTTAACACTTCTTGGTATGTCGTTCGTTCAGTTTGAACCCTTAGTTGATTGCAGATCCCGGGAAAGAGACTACAGTTACACTAGGCTCCAGCTCATAACAGTGCTCAACTGACCGTAACTTATCACCAAGCCGGGGCATAATTAGGTTAACTCTGCCGCATGGATGTTCTGCCGCACGGTTATTTTTTTAAAATAATGACATTCTTATAGACGAACAATCAAAAAAGATTAGCTGGGCAAAATGGCCTTTACCTACGACTTTTAGCGAGAAAATATGAGATAAAGAGCAAGTCCACATATACCAGTGTTGGTGCAGACAAATTGCTAGCAAATTGCGTTATGGGGACGGCTGTTACATGGAGGATGGCAAAGTTGCTAAATTGCTAGCAAATTGCGTGATGGGGACGTTCATTACAGGATGAGTGAGAAAGTTGCAAAATTGCGTGGAAATTGCTAGCAAATTGCGTGATGGGGCCGGCCATCACAGGGAGGGCGAGAAAGTTGCAAAATTGCAAGCAAATTGCTAGCAAATTGAGTGATGGGGAGGGCTGTTACATGGAGGATGACAAAGTTGCTAAATTGCTAGCAAATTGCGTGATGGGGACGGCCATCACAGGGAGGGCGAGAAAGTTGCAAAATTGCGAGCAAATTGCTAGCAAATTGCGTGATGGGGATGGCTGTTACAAGAAGGATGGCAAAGTTGCTAAATTGCTAGCAAATTGCGTGATGGGGCCGGCCATCACAGGGAGGGCGAGAAAGTTGCAAAATTGCGAGCAAATTGCTAGCAAATTGCGTTATGGGTAAGGCTGTTACATGGAGGATGGCAAAGTTGCTAAATTGCTAGCAAATTGCGTGATGGGGACGGTCAAAACAGGATGAGTGAGTAAATTGCAAAATTGCGTGCAAATTGCTAGCAAATTGCGTGATGGGGACGGTCAAAACAGGATGAGTGAGTAAGTTGCAAAATTGCTAGCAAATTGCGTGATGGGGACGGTCAAAACAGGATGAGTGAGTAAGTTGCAAAATTGCGTGCAAATTGCTAGCAAATTGCCTGATGGGGCCGGCCATCACAGGTACGGAGAGAAAGTTGCAAATTGCGAGCAAATTACTAGCAAATTGCGTTATGGGTACGGCTGTTACATGGAGGATGGCAAAGTTGCTAAATTGCTAGCAAATTGCTTGATGGGGACGGTCAAAACAAGATGATTGAGAAAGTTGCAAAATTGCTAGCAAATTGCGTTATGGGGACGGCTGTTATATGGAGGATGGCAAAGTTGCTAAATTGAGAGCAAATTGCTAGCAAGTTTGCAATAATTGCGTTTAGCAAGTTTTGCAATGAGGATTCAAACTTTGATGGACACTCGCAAGTTTGCTAGATACTCATGCTTCAACAGGGAAAAACCGACAGTTCCCCGCCTATATGACAAATCGTAACAATTGGACCTTGAATCTTCATTCTTGTCATGCAAGGAGGCCCATGAAAAGTGTCTGTGGAAACCTGAAATTAGGTCTCTGTTTCCCATATCCTTCAATCTATAGGACTCCGAAGTATCCCTCAGAATAATGGACAATTTGACCCAAAAGCTGAAGTATCTGAACAACTAATGCAGAGATCATCATGATTCTTTGCATGTATATTGATTATGGAGTGTTTCAACAGTATCTGCCGTCTGGTGGAGCCACCTATATTTTATTCAATTTTTCGAATTTTTTTCTCTTTTTCTTTGAGACCTTTAAGGATGCTGTCATTTATTAACGCATTTTTTTCTATTATATAAATATTAATATAAATTATATATATATATATATATATATATATTAATACAGACACAATCTTGGCCTGTTGGTTAATCTGTTTGATGCTTCAGTTGCATGGGTATATACTACCAATCAGATGATAAAATTTCCTTTTGCGAATCCCTTCCCAGACAGCTGAGCGTCATGACCCATGAGTCACTTGTTATTCGAATCTACGTGTGTGTGTATGTGTGTCCTTAAGATATCTGAAGAACGGTATCACGGATGTGATTGAGCTTCATAGAGGTTTCGTATTGTCAGGGTTTCTCGTGAAAGAATAAGTATTGGGATTATCATTTGTCATATTGAGAGAAAAAAAAAACAAACACAAAAGACGTATTTGCTGTCACTTATGCATTTAAACGAATTTACTATTGTAAGTCATATCCGCTATGAAAAACGAATAGTTAATGTAATATATCCTTAGATAAAAGGAATCCCCCCCATATATATATATATTAAAACATATTATCACTTTTACTGAATGGTGAATGTACCACATGCTGTTTATATCTTGTCATAATTTTTCAACCAAACAAAAAATGAACAAAAAACACACATTTTCAAAGCTGTTCTAAAATCAACAGTGTATTACTATTGTAAGATTTGAGATAAGAAATGCGTTGAACATGATGCGTGAACTGGGACCAAAACCCGGGGTTATCTGGGTGCATGTTAGCGTTCAGTACAGGTGTACTTTAATTCCAGGGCACTGAAATTTACAACAATCCCGGAGTTAAGATTGTACATTTCAATGTAGGTCGTCTGTAGTAGTTAATTTTATTTCCTTAACATAAAAATTGTCCTGCACAAGTAAATCCAAAAAAAAACTAACATTTAAGTGGCATCATTAACTTTGTATAATGTTTTATTAATGTAAATGTAATAGTTCAGATCTGTGTATTCTGCTGGCACCATATGACCTACATCTTGAGGGCTCAACACATAATACAGTCATGAACTGGGAAAATACTTTACTCCCACAAATGTGCACCATCCCAATACGGTGGAAATATCATCATTTAATTGGGGTAACCTTAAACTCACACAGGAAGATATTAAAAGACTGGAAGTGCAAAAAACAGATCAAAGCCGGTCATTAACTTTGTTTGAGGCCAGGACTCCCCGGTTGACAGCATCAAAACTACACAGAGTCATTGACAGAAAAAACAATTGTTAACAGCATATTAAATGAACCACCTGTTCAAGCATAACAAGTAGTTTATGGTAAAACTAGAATACGGGTAGTCGCTTGTTGACTACGTGTATCCACCAAAATCAGAGTAGGACGGATGAAGTGAGGCATGGATTGAGAGGCAAAGGGAAAAAAGTTAGATGTGTTACATATTAGCATGTATGTCTGTAAAGTGAACATGATTGTAGGTGGCGCCACCTGTAATTTGAGCAACTTTCCAAGATGTATACACATGCAAAATTTCAGGTGGAAAAGTCAAACCACTGCCGAGATATGAGTGATTTTATCCCAAAGCAGAAAAACAGACGGCGCTGTGCAAAAATGGTTGCTGGTGGCGCCACATGATTCCTGTATGATGAAGAGCTAAGTGAGATCCAAACAGACGCAAAACTTCAGGAAAATACGTCAAACCAGTCCGGAGATATTAGCATGGATATCTGCAGCATTAACGTGAATGTAGGTGGCGCCACCTGTCATAAAATCAAGAAAGCTATCCAGGATGTATACACATGCCAAATTTAAGGCGAATAAGTCAAACCACTGCCGAGATATGAGTGATTTTTGCCTAAGTCAAACAAATAGATGGACACTGCTAAAATGGTTGCAAAAATAATTGCAGGTGGCGCCACCAGTGTCTCGTATGATAAAGAGCTATGTGAGATCTTAACACATGCAAATTTTCAGGAGGGTACGTCAAACCAGTCTGGAGATATAAGCATGGATGTCTGCAGCGTGAACGTGAATGAAGGTGGCGCCACCTGTCATAAAATCAAGAAAGCTCTCCAGGATGTATATGCATGCCGAATTTCAGGTGAATTAGTCAAACCACTCCGGAGATATGAGTGATTTTAACCGAAGGCAGACGAACAGATGGACACTGTTCAAACATGGATGCAGGTGGGGTCACCATTTTTAGTGTATGTTATAAAGCTATCGAAGGGCTACATTTGTATATTTTTTTTTCTTGATTGGTCAAACGAGTCCGAAGATATGTTGGTTAATATGTCAAAACAGACGCACAGATGGACGCACTGGAGATAGGAAAGGTCAGAGGTCAACGCAAATTGGTTAGGCACCAGTTTACCTGTGACCAGATAATGGGTGTAAGTTTCGGAAAAATCAGTCCAGTAGTCTCAGAGAAGTTTTCGGGAAAAGAAACGCGGTGGCGGTTGAACCCGGTAAAAAAACATAGTATCTGCAAAACTTTGTTTTGGCGGATACAATAATGAAGCTCTGCGTCAATATGCACTGAAACAAAATGTCCACATTCATAAAGCGGGGTTTGTTGTTAACCTAACCATTCCCATCATTGGTGCAACCCCAGAGAGCAAAGTATGTGACCGGGGTCGACCATGAACCTCTAAGTTTTGCTTGAAAGGAAAAGCGTTGTAAACCTCTCGACCTAAGGGGATTGTAGAACAACAGTTGGCACGGAGGTCACTTAGGGGTATGCTGGTTATTATTATGCTATGAATGGTTGATTGTAATAATAAAGTTGATCTTTTACAATATCATCTGCTTAATATATACCTCCGTCAAGCGTTTGGCTTTTTTAGCGTTTGTGTGTCTTTTAGCAACATTATAAAAAAGTTATTCACGGATTTTGATTAAATTAACACAATTGCTCTACAATAATCAATGGACAATTAATTTTGGGGTTGATCCATATCAACATCTGAATCCAGGAACTGTTGTATAGAAAATATGCAGCATTTCTGACAACAACATATGTTATTTGGAAAGTTATAGGGTATACACAAATAACATGCCATTGAGATGAGCTCATTTTTTTCCAAGAAAGTTTGGTAAGATACATAGATAATGTGCGATTTATTAACACGCATAACATTTTATGATTTCCAGGTTGCAGGGAAAAGGGGATGCACATGACAGTGGTCATTATCACATTGAAAAGCCTCGTGGCTAATCAAGTTGAACAAGCAAGCATCCATGGTATACAAGCTTTTGCACTGCCAAACCAAAGGCTCAATAAAACACAGGAACAAGGTTTGTTTGGAAATAGAGTGTACAGATGAAATCACTATGCAAATATCTGTTTCAACATGTTTTAGAGGGAATCTTATTTAGATGTTATTTCCAAAATACTTTTAAAAATAATTAAGAAAAGTATATTAATCTCTATATCATATAATATTTTTATAATAATATATTATTTAAAAATTGTAATATGTAAAATATACAATTTATTACATATTATATATGATAATATGATTATATATATATATATATATATATATATATATATATATATATATATATATATATACGTGTATACATGTATACGGAGGTGAATACAATTTAAGGGACCTTTATATTACATCTTTGTTATGTTTCAGCCGCTATGGCATTTGGAGATAGGCATAATGCCGTGTGATGTTTTTACAAAAACGCTTTTGTGTTCAGTCAAAATGAACAAAAACGTGAGATCAAAACAATAATGAACATAATATTTCAATTTTCATGAAACTTTGAGTCGGTGAAATGATATAATTTCAGTTTATATGATGAGCATTTCCCCTTTTACAGGGGCTCGGAGTTTTGAACTGCTTATGGAGAAATTGGTTTTCTCCGATCATTGTTCCAGGACAGCCCTGTGTTGTGCTGCACTGCAACAGCTACAAAAGACGTAAAGCATGTCATCATCAAGAGACTTGGTCAGGACGATACTGTCACAGAGACAATAGGTGTAATTCAAGACAGGTGATTTCAAACTTATCATTGTTATTAAAATAAGAGGTTCCAGAACTTGGTCGACCAGTGAACAGTTAACTACACGTAATTTGGGGAATCACACACTAACTCCTACGCTGACTATATATTTGCCTCACTTTGGTAATTAAAAATGGGGGTAAAATAAAACAATAATTTGATATATATAAATTGTGTTGATTATTATCTCGTTAGATTATCTAATAAGCTACGTTTAATCATGCAGACTGGTCATTAATCACTAATGCTGGATATCCCTCTGATATTGAAACTATGCATTCAAGTTCCTTTTTATACACGTTTTGCACATACACATACACAAACACACAAAATCTCACCCTCCCTAAAACATTCTCTCTCACACACACTGACACGCACACACCCTCACAATCACACATCCATCATAATCACGCACACCCCTACTCATCCCCCTTCCCCTCCCCTCACACACACACTGACACGCACACACCCTCACAATCACGCACCAAAACCCGCCCTCATCACAAACCCATCATAATCACGCACACCCCTACTCATCCCCCTTCCCCTCCCCTCACACACACACACACACTCACAATCACGCACACTCTCTCTCTCACACACACAAGCACCCACCCACCATCACACATTCCTGATTCGCTTTATTTCTTCTGTTTAATCTCAGGCACTTCATATACATTCATTTTTATTAAAAAAAATGTTGTCTTTACATACATTATTCTAAAAATAAAAAAATGTTTTTCTTTGAAGACCTAACATCTTAATGGATATAAGAAAGTGTAGCCGTCATTTTGAAGAGGAACTCTAGTTCTTGGTTCAGACCTTAAAAGAAAAGAAATTGGCTACACCGAAAGCAATCCTTTACTGCAGGTATAGTTAGGTTTTCAATATTAGGTTAACACGTGTATGCATTGTATAGGGCATTTGATATGATGTCTTTATCTGCGAATAGATAAAAGATTAGGAGGGCATAGCAAGGTCTGAATGAAGGAAAAACCTATTGTGACAGGACGACTAGATCTGATTTAATCAGATACATTATGCAGAAATGCCCTTTTGGCTTAACAGAGTAAGCGACATGGGACAGTGGGATCACAAGAGCTGATCAACTCCGTGTAAACAATGACATGTGAGAGACTACCCTGTCGTTTGATAACAGCGATCTGATTTACAACGCCGCTGGGTATGTAAAAATGTTTCTTTGTCCCTGGTTGCATGGAGTAAAACATGTTACCCCAAACAACTCCGAACAACTTCAAGAACTCGTGATTAACTTCCATTTTGTGCCATGATGCGTAGTGTGGAGCAGTTCTCGGTGTTTCACATGAGGTGTTATATCCTGGAAGTGGAGGTGGTTCAAAACAGTGGTCATGTACGTTGACATTATGACCTGCTTCAGGACTGCGAATAAAACGGGAGCTACCGAAAAAATGTCCTGTTTTGGTGTAATAGACTGCGAGCGCACGCTTTTCTCTGCTTGACATCACAGACATGTGTGCATTCTGTACAGGTAAATTTCTCATTTCTTCTGTTAAGGCGCGACTGATATAATTCCACAAAAACCATCCCAATCCTGTGTCTGCCGGGATTGAATTAAAAGGCACAGAACACGCAACCCACTTGTCATCTTCCCAGCCGTTGTACACTGTTTAAATCGTACAACTGGATTGGTTTCTTGTAAAACATACCAATCGTTCCCTACATCCTTCCAGAACAATTGGTTTTCCGTGGCGGGAATTGCGAGTTTTTCTCTAGTGACCGTTCACTTGAATTCCCATGTTTTCGAACCTATCCAAATGGGAACTGTCGGAGAAGACCCAGTTTGACTTCCAGTTAACAGCAAACCTTATACCTTCGCCCACACCTTGGTCGTTCAGGTATATGTGTGCGTCTACGGTGTAATCATTGTCGGCATCTTTCGAAAGCTGACTGCTTGCGTTCGAGGTTGCAGTTTGAAGGTTTTCAAAGAATGCTTTCTGATCATATGTACGGGCTGGGAAATCTTGCACGGACGATGGACCCATCACAAACATAATGCGCAACTTGTACGTGTCAGGGTCGATAGCTTCCTGCAAAGTCCCAGGTATAGAGCATACCCCCGTCAAGTTGATCTTAGTACCTTCAACCGGAAAATTGTCCCTACGGTCCAAACTTTCCTGAGAATTATCTCCAAATCCAAAGAAACAACTTAAAAGGTTTTGGGTTTGAACGAAATACACCAAATGATAGTTCCTTGCCCATCCTAATGTATCATCATCGGTCAGGTGGTCGTTCAAAGGAGGTTGATAGTTCATAGAAGGACCATTTGGTTGCTCTCCTCTCTTGTTAACCCGGTTTTGTTCGGTAACAGGCCACTCAGGGACAGTTTGAAGGGGCGTTAAATTAGGTAAAGTGATCATGTTCTGTGAAATCGTCCATTGTGGATTCCCTAGCCCAAATAGTGAAAAGACGTTTTTTGTGAATCTCATGTGCAGGGCCTGTTGCAAGTTGCGCGGATCTCTGTTATCTGTCAACACGACCCTAAACCCTTTGAAGCCATGCCCGTTCACGGTGTTAAAATATTTAAAAAAACTGCACTGAAAAGCGTTTGGTCACCCGCGTTTTTAGAGTTGTATTGGTTACAGAAGTATGTCATCATACCCCTGAAGGTGTTGTCTGTCCACACAGTTTGTCCAGTCTTATTAGGAAAGCGTTTCCATGTGATGTTATCTCCCAATCTGACTTCAGAGTATTCTTGATCCTGTTGGGTGATCTGAATGTAGTTTGGAAGTGGAGGTGTACCTGTAGGCTGCGTGTAGGTGGCGCCCATGGTCTGAGGCGCTACATGCCTGAAATTGTCATTCACGAAAATCCCATAGTTTTGATCCTCGAAATAATCGCTGGCTGTGTCTGAGGATAAGACATAATTGATTTGGAATGTTTCCCCCTGTCCAGAAAAAGTTAACGTAAAGTCCTCGGTTGCCCCTCCGCGTTGGTTGCAATAGAATCCTGCGCTGCCTGGTCAGTTTGGGATAACTTTGCCTGAAAGTCATTCACGTCTGGAAATTTGCTGGGTTCACTCCTGTTGACCTTGAAGCTGTACACGCCTGTGTCACCTGTTGGTGTCTTTAGCATCAACTGACACGTGGTCTCGTTTAAGGAAGAACATGAAGGATAGAAAACGCTGGCTGGCACCACCATATCCACCAGGGCTATTTGATGTTCTCCTTCCGAAGGTAACTTCAAAGGTTCCCCTAGCTGCACCGTGAAATTGTTGCTACTGTTGTTGGGATATAAATCCCTTGAACTGTCGTTCGGGACCACAAAATTCACCTCAGCCATGATGTTTCCGGGTTTTAAAAGAATAAGTCATATGTTTTGAACATCAAACGTTTATTCTTTAACGACATACTGAGATAAATCTTCACATCTAGGTATATAGTATTCTAACTCTTCTTTCTCCTCTTGTTTCTTCTTCTTAAAAGCTTGTTTTTTATATATTTACTATGTCCTTGAAATCTCCCGCTGGAAGATTTCAACAGATTTTTAAAAAAATGTCTCTCTAGGTTTTACTGCTTCCTGTATCCTTTCTTGTGGACAGGTTCTTGTCTCCACAGATGGGAACACACGAAGTATAGGATGTACCGCATGTTGACTCTCTCAAACTGCAAAAGATCTCTGAATAGAATCCTGTCCACTTCATAAAATGTTTCCCTGGAATCTTTTTGAATGAAAAGGTTGTAGAGCACTTCATCGTTAGGTTCCACTCTGTCTTCAACGTTAGTTGATAAGATTTGCTCTTTTTCTCTCACCGACATATGTCTCAGTTCTATGGATATTACCCTTCCACTTACCTTGCATATCATTTCACCTTCAGGTGTGTCCACCAGAGGGCAGCTAGGTACTGTTTGGTCCCTTTCACAGACGTGAACTTGCTTATGTTTTTCGCAAGCTAAAACCATTTCTCCATTACACGGAACCCATTTCATTTTACATTTCATCTTATAACATCTGTAAGGGTTGAACACCCATCATTGATTATCCTCTTCCATTCCCTCAGATGTCTGGGTCTTCGTTTTGATTTTCAGGGAAGTGAGACCAGCCCGGGTGGTTAGCTTTTTGAAGCATGTCAGAAGTCCATTGTCCCTCGATGTCCTCTGCTTGCTCATCCACCAATTTATACATAATCCTAGGTATTCGCAGATATCTCCTAACGATCTGAAAAAATCTCCCTCTGATACCTCTGACATATACCCTTCTTGAAGGTCCCTCGCTGTCTGGTGATCCTGACGTGATCCCCAATCTTATATCTTCTTAAATCCTTGGAGTTATTTATCCTTTCCTCGTGTGTGTGTTCAGGGTATAAACGATGAAACAAAACATTTTCTTTCTCAGGGAATGACTCAGAGGCCAGTCGAGGTGTTGTTTTCAAAGTCGAGTGATAGGTGTTGTTGTAGGAATTAGGTTTTGAAGCTTGTTCACCCACACCTCAGAATCCTGCATTGTGAACAGTCTCTCCATCCTTTCTCGGAATTCTCGGTTGAGTCGTTCCACAATTGAAGCTTTAATCTCAGGCTCCTGGGAAGCAAACTGTTTGTATTTATATTCCTCTGCTAACTTTTCCATGTGAGAGTTGAAGAATTCTTGCCCGTTGTCTGTTTGAAGCTTACGAATCGGATGACGTCTTGATTTTTTTATAAAAAGCCCCTGCAACCTCCTGTCCTTTGTTTTCAGCGGACGTGTGAAAATAAACCTTGAAAACACATCAACACAGTTCAGGATCCAGTTGTATTCATTGTGCTTCCTACCATTTCTCTGCATGTCAATCAGGTCAGCCTGCCATTGTTCATCCACACCTCCAGCAATTGTGCGCATGCGCTTGAAGGTTCCTTTCCCGGCAGGGGCAGAAGCATGAAGGGCGTATGATTCAACCCCTCGCAGGTAACTTTCAGCTTTCTTAAGAATTCCAGCTTTAGTCTTCCCATGGAGCGGTTTCTCAAGCTTGGAGAGAATTCTTTTTTTCCCCTGAGAATGCTGTGTCTGGATGTTTTGTCGTATCATAAAGAATATCTTTCCTTTCTTATTCCTGCGGATCTTCGGAGGCTAAAGCCTTCGCTTTCCTTTTGAAGGTGAGTCAGAACGGCTTCCAGCTTCTTGAATACCTCCGCGGGCACTGTGACCTGAGTCTTATTTCTTCTTGTACTTAGTCTTCTTCTCAGATTTATCCTGTTTCACCTCTTTCATTACAGATTCTTCAGATTTTCATAGTTGTATTCTACTATTAACAAGGTCACAAATTTTAGGCCCCATTTGAGCTATATATTTGACCGCAGTTTTTCGACGGATTGCTTTTTTCACTGTGTCAGAACCCATATTCACTTAATGTTTCTTAACCCTGGCGAAATCTTTCCTTTCTTCCTCGGTGAACTTATACTTATTGTGCAGCATATTACGGGCCTGATTGATAAGAAAATCCGTAAAGTTTGCACCTGCATCTTTCACAATTTTTTTAGCTTTCCTGGGATTATTCCTAGCTTTACATATGCTCAGCATATACCTCCTGTTGGGGAGGAACTCATTCAGATACGCATTCATGATTGAATGTTTGTCTACCCTTCATTTACTTAAAGAAAAAAAAATACTTTAGTAATTTACTAGGTGGAACGCCGAATGTGATATCTCCGTTTGATTTTTGAGTTTTGTCAATCGAAAAAAAGTCATTTGGACCTAACTCTTTTACAGCTCTGTCCACCTCATTTTTTTCCCCACCCTGGACCCTAATTCTTTGTATTGTCGCACATCCACAGGGTTTTTGAACAAGTGGTAGTGATGGGCGTTCAAAAGTGTTTCTACTCTGTCTACCTTGCCCGAAAAGGTTTTGACACAGCATGAACATAGAACAGTTTGAGTGATGACCTGTTCGGAGAAACAGATCTGGGATAAAGTCTGAATTGTTGACCTCGTCTTGAAGGTCATCTAAGATCAACAAAGTTCTTTTCGGATTATGGTTTGAGGTGAATTCACCTAAGTTCAAGGCCTCATTAAATAGGGATCTGTTTTTTTTTTCATTCAATCCTTTCAGTTTAAGATCAATAGGCATTTTGTTATATATCTCTTGATCGTTATTATAAATCAGAATTATCTGTTCCATAGGCTTTTTAAAGAAATTTGTGTCCAGAATTGTTTTAACCATAGTGGTTTTACCGGAGCCAGAGAATCCACAAAACAGATGGTTCCTAGGGTGGTCATATCTATAATCTTTAGATGTACCGTGCTTGTTTATTGAGCACACGCATTCTAACATAACCTTCAGGATTTCAGGGTCTTTTATCAATCTTTTAACCATTCTTTCAACCTCTTTTGTCATTTTGGATTCATCATCATCCTTTTTTTGGACACTTTCATTATCCAAATCCATCTCAGCTTTATCATTCCCGAAAGAGGAGTTGTCAACAAAACGTCTTTTTTCCATTATAAAATGTTTAATTTCCAAACACAAAATCTGTACAGTTCAAAAATACAAAGTGATCGCAAATGTACACTTCAAGTCAACAAATTATATTTACATGCAGAATTGAAATCCTCACAATATAAACAGAACATTTATTGTTAAAAAAATCCATCCCCCTCCCTCAGTCACGTGACCTCTCTCCTCCTCATCGCCAGATGCTTCAATATACCCCAACCCCATCTCCCTCCTGACATCATCTTCTTCTTTGTCATCTCCCATCAGATCCCCATCCTGAATTTCCAATCTTTTTCTAACTATATCTTTACATGTAACTTGCACTGGTTTGACCTTTAGTTTACAAACGTTATGCTGTTTTTTTTACCTTTGTATGTTGTTTTAAACATGGTTTTAATGTAATATTTAAAGGTTTTGTAGGAATACCATCTTAACATACACTTTTTTTCTTATAACAATACGAGAATCCATTCTTTTCTTGTTCGTATGTAACCATCTTGCCGTCATCCATCTGTATACCTTTGTTCACAACAGTTTTAGATTCTGTAGTCTGCAATGTATGCTTCATGTTGTCCCAAGTGTCAGAAACTAAATGTTAGTTCACATCTTTCAGAGCAGATTTCTCCACCCCTTCCCTTACATGCGGACAGTATGATTTAAAAGATAAAGCTATCAACCCTTTACCTACACATTCAAGTTTATAAAGACCTGGCGTCTTCTGATCATATGTGTAAGGTTCTTGCAGCAATGTCAGGGAAAAAATACATAATTAAAATCAGGTTCCCAGTTATCACAACAGTTGTTGAACAAATGAGACTGAAACTCATCCTGCAAGTGAGGCTTCACTTTAGGCAACAGAGAGTGCCATGAAAGAAAAATGTCTTGCCATGTCCCAGGTTTGATCGTGTAAAATTCAGCAGGAGACTCAAACCCCAGAGCAAAATACAGCGAGTCCGTGTCCATTTCCCCCATTTCAAAATTTTCCCTCCCGATGTATTTGTCAATGCAGTCATAGTAAAATTGCAACATTCTAAGATTTGCAGTTTGTAATATAAAGAATCCTAATTGTTTTGGCACATCAAAAGGCAGAGTACTAGGCGATACTTCCACTTCATACAATCTTTCATCCTTTCTCTCCGAATCTGAAATTTAACTGGACTGTCGGAAACGCGCATCGTTATGCTCCTCTTTTACACGTTCATCACCCATCACATATTTCACCTTTCTATGTTTTCTTTTATTCATCAAAGTAGCACCATAGGCACTGTTAATTATTAACTTCTCTTTTTCTGCCTCGCAGGCTTTACTTGGATCGGCAGCTGCCTCTCTACGTGCGTCTGCCACACCATCCACGAAACCTTTTAAGATCTTCCCTGGAACCCATTCAAGCGCCTGATACACACATTCAACCTTTCTAAAGCAACCACCGCAAATACTCGGAAGACAGAAGCGCCTTGTCAACTTTCATACCACCAACCAGTGTCTTGGTTGGGACATTCGGATGATTCACACTTTCCAAATATTGTTGCATATGCTCACCCGCATCTTCATTGCAAACCTCTACAGTTACGAAGAAAGGACACATTTCAGAAAAGTAGTCGTACAAACAATCTGGAACCTGAACCTTAACTTCTAGTGCCAAAATTCTATCCATTTTCATTGATTTTGTGTAATTCTTAGGTTTCCTTTGAAATTTAGAAAACACAGCTGGTAGATTTTTGAAATAATCATAACAACGGTCCATTCTCAGGTTGTCTCTGAAATCACACTTCCATTTCGTCTCCACGTTTAAGCTTGTCATATCTTTAATCATTTCTTTTCTTATACGCGTTCTTTCATACTTAGCCTTAGTGGCTAAGGTACTTCTCTCACTGTTCAATCGACAGTCATGGCCATGAACATAACCATTCACCTCAAGGATTCTCCTGTCCCGTTCATCAATCCCGTCCACGCGGAAGGGGCCAATGGACAACTGTTTCCCTTCATTCATTTGATGTCTCAACTGTTTATTCAAAGGTTTGAAAAAAATGTTTCTGTTCCCACAACATGACATCCCTTTCGAGCCTGGACATATGTGAAAGGGTGTCAGCTAGGAAGAGCTCTCGTTCACTGACGCACACTTCAATGTCATCACTCTCACCCTCTTCCTCCATGAGGTCTAGTTTTTCCTTAACAAACGTCCTAGGCCCCCAATATACAGGAGCTCCGTGAGGAAGGTTGCAGCTCATAGCGTAAGGATACAAGCTGTTGGCGTCCATGCCCAGAACCGACCTACAGACATATCCCCTCTCTCTCAAACGTGTTTCCCCAGCGTTATTGTATCTTGTCAAAATTATGGAAGGACCTCCCACAATGTTACGCTGAACCAGATGTTCTACATTGCTCCAGAGTTTCGAGTTCAAAGAAAAACCCAGAAAATCCGGCTGCGTAGATATACATGCGAATTCTAGCCAGACCGGGCAATGAAACGCATTGTTTCAAGACATCTATGTTGAACCTGTGAGCTGAGGTCAACCAAACAATTACAGCTTCTTTGAAGGGAACATCATCCAGATTGTTATAATACGCCAGGTAATCCCTGAAACATGTCACCCCTTGATCCTTTCTTTTATTGAAGAGTAGAGAAGAATATTTAGTCTTTTCTGTACTTGAAAAAGTGTGATCTCGAAGCAGCACAGATTCGAAATAAAAAACAATAAAATCTTTTAAAAGTTTTCTTTCCTATTCAACCACCACCCCACAGCTCAAAAGTTTATCCCATATGTTATTGTTCAATTTAGTGAAACCTCCCAGGTATTTATGCTTCGGAGCTAGATTTCCATCGTAATGTTCCTCATGTCTTGTCAAATGACAAGCTCTTCTAAACATTCTATTGCATACATTACATTTATACCTGGAAGCATATGAGACAAATTTTGAAATCCAGGAGAGATGTCCTTGAATGACACAGTACTCCGTCAAGTCACCTTCACAAAACAGATCAAGTTTGAGAGATTTTGTGAAGTGGATGATTCCTTTGTAAATATGATTAGCAATCTCGTCTGAACCTTTCTTACGTTTGTTCAGTGTGTCAAGCTCACGTCTGTATACGTCAATGTTCACTTTGAACAGTTGTTCCAAGTTACTCATTTCTGATAAGCACACCCCCTGAAACTCCTCACACATTTTGTCAAGGTCCGTTGTTGTTTCGTCTGGGTGAGGAACTGCACCCCTGCAGGAAAGAATCTCAATATCATTTAAATCACGATCCCCTCTCTTAACCCACCATAAACATAACCTTTTAGCAAGTGTGTTATTCTCACGAGTTTTTGAGAAGTCTACTTTATCATACAATCTAATGTGAATCACAACAAGGGCTATAAAAAGGCATAAATTATCTTTGAAAACTTTCCCCTTCACTTTGCGATTTGTAATAATAGATTTGTTAGACAGGAGACTCTGTGGAAATTCATTTCCCTTCAGGTGACCTAAGGTATAACCCAGATCACTGATGTAATAACGCATATTCATGGGGGTAATTAACTCCTAGGTGGTATTCTCCCTAGCCTTTAACATCTCTGACACATCAGACTTGAACATATCTTTTACCACATCCTCTATATCGCTTTTGTTTGAAATTATGTGGCTGCTCATCATTCGTTTCAGAGGTAGGATGTTCAGCCCTCCTGTATTTGAACTCTCTATTCTTTTTATTCCGTAAAACCCTCCTAATTCCAATCTCTACTTTGAAAGCTTAACCTACGTCTTTGTAGATGTGTAAGAGATGCGCTCGGATTAGATTCGGAGAAATCTCCTGGTCGTAGGACAAACTAAAGTTGTATGTGTGACAAAGTATATCATCTTTGTTAACTTTTTTATCTTTCTTAACAGGGGGGCAATAGCGCTGCGTCTCAGCACGGTCCGGGTCCTGATATCTAGGCCCGAACTCTTGATATATAGCTCTCTTGTGCTGAGACATAAAATTGAAAAACCCTTAAGGAGCATTTTCGAAATGTTCCCTGGTGTGAAGCATACCATCTCGGATATTTGTGAACTGCTTACCGCACGTTTCACACAAAAACCTAGGCGACCTTGCAGGCTGCTCCTGCGGGAAATGATCTTCCATAGTGTTTTGAGCTTTCCTTTTTCTTACACCCGCACCCCACATCTAAAAATATAGGAAAGCTTACTTTTTTTTAATTTATATATGTCAAACATTATAATTGTTTCATGATCCAGCTGCATCCTCATATAATTCCAGTAATTCTCCATTCCTAGAAAGTTAAGTTGAGGATAATACTCCTTTAAAAGCCTAACTTGTGACATATGCATTTTAAATAAGTCTTTTGCTTTTGAATAATTAATCTCTTCGAGTTTTCCTTGCCCTGCGAGTCCTCTCGAACCGGCTGTCCCGAAAACAAATCCTCTTAACCTTTATCTTCGATTTCCATCTCTTCTATGGTCGATGTATTCCCCCACCCACGGTCCTGCTGACAATGCTCCTGGTTGCTATGATCACACCCGTCAGCCTGCGGAATAAACATTCTCATTAGGTAGGATACAAACAAAATATCATAAAAAAAGCAGAAAAGGCGCATAGAAAGTCTTACCCTCACTTCATCCTACCCCTTCTCCGATAGACCTTCCGTCACAGGTTCTTTAATTCCTGCCAAATTCTGCATAACCACTTTACCTTCAGACGTATCGACTGATTTCTTCTCGACATCTGTCCCTGAGTCCTAGTGGTTTTCGCTTGGAACCTCAACCTCTTGACCCACCTCTTCATTTTCTATCAAAATCTGAAGCATAAAGCATTTGGGTCCGGGTTTGATGAAGGGTATGATGTGGAATGTTTAATAATGCCCTCTACAACGGAGAGTGAGATCCACAACTTTGAAAAAAAACACTCACCACTTCTTGTTGTTGTTCTTGCACTGGTATAGGCCTTCTTTCACATTTTTTCATGATTTGCCCCATATCAAACTGAGGAGATATCACAGCAAAAGTGTGTGTATGTATATGTATGCATGTATGTATATATGCGTATGTATAAGTTTGTGTATTTATATATACATATATATATATATATATATATATATATATATATATTTCGCTGTGTATATTGATTCATACAAGATGTCTATTTTCTTCGCATAAATATTTCACTGCATTTTTTAAGGACCGTGAGTCCGCAATAAACACTATCTATCTATAGTCTCTACATTACAATAGTCAACTTACTTGCTGACAGGGAGCAGCAGCGAGGACAGGCACAGGAGCAGCACGTTGAGGGGCGAGTTGTACATCAGTCTGCAAGGTGATCATATGTAGTGATTTCAGTGCCATCTAACGTGATTACTGGTACTAACGCGTAACCCAACTACACATAGGTAAACGTATGTGTATCACAATTATATCTTACATTCTTATTTAAAAATGTAAAAGATATAAGCGGGATTGTACTTTTAATGCTAGTAAAAGCTAACCTCTATAACGGCGTATTCAACTCCCAAATGTGAAAACAATTTTCTCTCACCAATTGTTGTTGTTGTTGCCTTGTAGCTATTGGAGGAGGTCTGATTTTACATTGATCCATGACTTCTCCAATATCAATCTGAGAGGAAATCACAGAAAAATGATGTGTATCAGAGCAATACATCTTACATAATTATTTAAAAATGTAATAGCTATATGTCGGATTATGCTTTTAATGCCAGGAATAGCTACCCTCTATAACGGCGTGTACTAAATTATTACAAACTGTAAAAAAAAAATATTATACTGTCACCATGGTCTCTACATTAATATAGTCTCCCTACTAGCTGACAGGGGGCAGCAGCTTGAGCAGGCACAGAAGCAGTACGCAGAGGGGTCAGTTGTGCATCAGTCTGCAATATCGTATGCAGTGATTTCAGTGCCGTCTTGCGTGAATAATGGTACTAACGCGTAACCCCACTACACATAGGTAAACGTATGTGTATCGCAATTATATCTTACATAATTATTTAAAAATGTAAAAGATATAAGCGGGATCACACTTTTAATGCTAGTGAAAGCTACCCTTTATAACGGCGTGCATAAAATTATAACAAACTGTAAACAAATATAATACGGTCACCATAGTCTCTACATTACTATAGTGTCCTTACTTGCTGACAGGGGGAGCTGCGAGGGAAAGCACAGGAGGGGCACGTTGAGGGGTTGGTTGTGCATCACTCTGCAAGGAGATCATAGGTAAACGTTTAGGTATCACAATTATATGTTACAAAATTATTAAAAAGTGTGATAGATATAAAATGTTAGACGAATAACTACTGTCTCTTTACCTGTTGGTGGGATACTGCAGATGTAGAGGCCACGGGCTGCCTCAAAGATGTTGTAGGTTTGTCCTTGGGCATGTGGTTTTTCTTCTTTAATTTAAGTTTGTCCTTATTCTTCAAATTAAGTTTCCTGTGCCAGAAGGATACATTGTCATGTGCACAAATACGTTTTCTCCTGTATTTGTAAAACCATTGCCCTTTGTAAAGGTGCTGTGACATCTTAAACAAATGGCTCCTTGCTCGCCAATGCGCCCTTTATTCGTTGGTTTGGGTGAACCAAATGGTATGAAGTCCTCGCCCGACATGTTACTTGTATGAGGTGCAGCTTCCGAGTGATACACTCAAGCGATAACGGTTACATTTAAGCACTAATTGTTCCTTCTGTGAGGTCATAGAATGCAAGCTTAAAGCTAATGCGCGTGCGCTATTCACAAAAAGTACTTGAAAAAAACAATTAACATCAAACATCTGCCTACATCTGACCAATGGCGTCCTCGTCATGATTGACTGCGTAGGCTCTGGGAAATTCTACGGCTATACAGGGAACATTACCCAGCTCTTCTGAATAACCAAACAGGTTTTCTTGTATCTGCTCTTCTGGGCTCATAGGCCACCATGGAGGTCTCATCGCGTGGCCACAATTGAGTCCACACACATCTGTTGGACAGTGCCAAACAGTTTAATCCCGAGGCTTTCGCCTTTCCACTCACCTTCAATTAAATCAGCGTATCTAGCCCCGCCGGGTCCAAATTCACCTGTCAGTCTCAGGATGCTGTTTGACAGGTGGTTAATGATACGGTATTTTAGCATCTTTTCCACAAAGTAATAAATTTGACTTTGCAACCAAGACTGATCCTTACACTCTCCATCCTCTTAAAGCTGAAGGTCATGAAATCCCCTACAAATTTAAAAAATCTCCACAGTTCTCCCCCCCCCCCCTTGAACACCACAGCATCAGTTACCGTACGATCACTAACAGGTTCAGACTGAATATACCTGATGTATGAATTCTCACATCCCTCGTATTTGCAAGTCATCCTTAAGAAGTCCCCCTCTTCTGTGTCCTCAGGTACATGACAAAAATCCGCTGGAATCACAAAGATCCAGGCAGTTTCTTCTATGTTTATATCACCACGGTCTACAAGGAAGGATATTTGTTTGGAAATAACTTTCCATTCCTGTAGAACGATTGTACAAACACATTCGAATACGTCCCTTGTCCGCAGGGAGTTACCTACATCCACAACTGTTGTGCACATCGAGAATAACTCAATATATGCTTGAAGGTTTTTACTGTCAAGTCTCCCCAACCTTTACTCATCTCGAGAGTGGAACATTACCATACCGACGGTATCCTTGTCCTTTATCTCTGCATGCTTTCCTATTTGATTCGTGTACTTTGCTAACAGATATTGGATAGGAGGAGCCAGTTCATTCTCCCCACACATTGAAGGGAAGTCTTTCTTGTTCACTAAGACATACCTCCGTTAAGCTTGTTTTTCATTTGCTATTGGGTAGAGAAACAGCGACCTTGATCATAGATCTTCATGGCGTCTTGAATGAAATCACCGAAATCGCAGAAGGGATGAATCCTGAAAGTTTTCATCCAGTTCTTGTTATATTTTTCAAATAGACCCGCCATTGCACTCCTTGACTGATAATTAATTGACCCGATAGCGAACGCTAACTGAAAATATATTGACACAATCGCGTTAGCTAAAGAGGAAACGCGCGATCGACCTAGATATCTAACAACTCGCTCAATGTTATGCTAGCTGACATGACCTTATACGGCATTTCCCGCCCAAACGCTAACGGAACGCTACCGTCTTCTCATTATCACCCTACATTTTTGTAAATACACCACGAGACGATTAATAGAGTTCAGAGAAGAAACTCAAGATGTTTGAGCCTTGTCATGCTAAAGGCAACACTGAAAGAGATTGGAATAACAGGCTTCGGGAAAACATATGTACAAAAAAGAAAAAATAGGCATATACCAACTTTATTCCTTCACAGGATACCCGTGTGTAATGGACCTTGGCTGGTATTCTGTGATGGAGAACTCCAACAGGGAATACGGGGCCCCGAAGCAAGATGTATATTGATGTGTGATGGAGGGCATGCAGGTATGTGTAATCAGAATTTGCATACATTGTAAAAAAAATCTTGAAAAAATGAAATTTTACCTCACCAAGGATAAAAACCCTGAAGGTGAGAGCCACTATAAGCCCAAACATGATATGTATGTTTCAAAGCAATATCCGGAAGGACACCACTCTCTATTCAAACCAGTGTGTGAGAGTGGTGAACAAATATATCACCGAGCATTGCATTTCGCGCGATCGTATAGAGAACGAAGAATGCATAGGTTCATAAATCATCAGACTTGAGGACTTTAAAAGAATGTTCTCAAAGAAAGAGTGCATGCCAAAAGACATATATGAGCAGGTGTTTAGAGTGCCGGACATTTATCATAGGAACGGGAGATTTAGCGAAATGTACCATGATGACAGAAAATCGAAAGAAGTGCAGTGTTTTTATTTAGCTCAGGACTGATTAATTCTTTAAATATTCACATGGACACATACGCACCGAGGGACACTTTCCCCTATAGGTACGCTTTTAATAAATACAAGTGTGATAACAGCAGATTGTGTTTTGCTTTCCGTGAAAGGTATACTTATGTTCCCATCCCCGAGCTACCACCGTGAGTTCACTCACTTGTAAACACGCCCACTCATCCCCGCATTAATCTAATGAATTCTGGCGAGACACCTGTCAGAAACCTGCCTATGCTTACTTCCCATTCCCCGGTTCGTAGCACGGAATCTCTGATCCCTCCCGGGCCAAGGTGACCCTCCCTAGGCACACTGACCGCACGCAGGATACTGACCTAGGCCAATTACCGCTGTAATACCAGTGGTATAAAGCCCCCCATATTCCTACTTGTGTTCGGTGTATGGTTCCCACGTGTCCATACTGTCCACAAACTTTGCTCGCCTTCTGGGTAATTATCTGTCGATCCAAAAACACTTTCTTCAAATTTAAAATAATATATAGCTATAATCAATAAAAGCCCTGTAGCTGGCGTCAACTTAGAAAGGCATTTATTATTATTATTATTTTCATATTTAACCTTTGACATAAGAATAGTCCCTTGAATATTTGACATATGAATAGTCCCAAGTGCAGCTCAGATCCGTTTTGCCTTAAAGAGTTTTTGCCTGGAACTGAAGACGTGTGCAAAAGTCACATAAAAGCTGGTCTCATCCTCGTGTGGAGGTCCTACAAATGAATATTAGCTCAATTCATAAGTGGTACACAGCGGAAGTGGACGAAATAAGAAGAAATGGACAACCAAAGCCCTGCCCGTCAAGGAGAGTATACGCCTTCCAATCAAGCTAAAATTTAGCTTTGCATACGTGTGATGTACATTAAATGTATGCAATTGTTGCTCAGAGAGTTAATCTATGTACTTTATATCGCTGACAGTTTAGTACTTCCGCGAAAGTGCAGAGGATTATGTTATGTTTTAAAAAATCCTAATACATTTTTGGAGCCAAGGTTTTCTGGATCTTAGACCCTGAGGGTGACCTACACTACGTGGCTAATAAACATGCACCCATCAATGCAGTAATATGAATGCTGCAAGTTCTGCATTATATGGTTGTCAATTGATATATATATATATATATATATATATATATATACACACACATATATATATGATTATATACAGAACAGTAAATGAATAGGTTCATGAGGATAAATGATAAAGAAAAGCTACGCTTACGCAGTAAAAAGTATGAGTAATACTTACGAATGCGAAGAGTATGTAAAAATAAACTGATGAATCCTAATATGAATGATGTGAACCTTAGCTTCCCGTAGTCAGTGTTGATGTGTGGACCTGCCGTTGTGTAGGTACACCATTGACATGCCTGTCCTTTGAAGCGGAACCAATGAGGACTCGTGTGTAACCGATCACTGTGACTGAAGCGTGACCGTGACATATTTGGGACGCGTTCTTTGTGTTTGAGGAGGATACCACACTCCGGACAGGTTTATTATATTGAGTACTTATCTCATGCCATGCTACAGTGTCAAATCGAGTAAGGCTAAGTTACCAAATCAAATAATAAGAAAGTTACACTTGCAAGGAATTAAAAAAAAGTGCCTTTTCGTTTAAAAAGGGAATCATCATTAGAATAACAAACAAGTTAATTCCATGTTTTTTATATCATGTGGGTACGCCGCTGAGATCATTTCTCCCCCTGGCCGCAGTCTTAACACTAAATGCGATGCTACCATAAATTTGTCCCCCTCGTTAATTTTTCAGGGTAGCAAATAGCTGCTATTTGCGCGTGCGATTCATAGGGGCCCAACTGGCTGGCCGCTCTCATGTCCACCCTCCTGGCAGCATTCTTAACGCTCAGTGCGAAGCTACCATAATCCTACCCACTCCTGATTTGGTTAGGGTAGAAAATATCTGCTATTTGCGCGTGCGACTCATGGGGACCGCTCTTTCAGGCCGCTGAGTTCCCCACTCTTCCTGTCAGCAGTTTTAAGAGTCAGTGCAATGCTTCCATAATCCTACCCCCTCCCGATTTTTTAGCGTAGCAAATAGCCGCTATTTGCGCGTGCGGCTCATTGGGACCGCTCTTTCAGGCCGCTCCCATTGTCGACAGTTTTAACAGTCAATGTGATGCTACCATTACTCTACCCTATCCCGATTTTTTAGGGTTGCACTTAGCTGCTATTTGCGCGTGCGAGTCATGGGGACCGCTCTTTCAGGCCGTTGAGTTCCCCACTCCTCCTGTCGGCAGTTTTAGGAGTCAGTGCAATGCTTCTATAATCCTACCCTCTCCCGATTTTTTAGGGTTGCACTTAGCTGCTATTTGCGCGTGCGACTCATGGGGACCGCTCTTTCACGCCGCTGAGTTCCCCAATCCTCCTGTCGGCAGTTTTAAGAGTCAGTGCAATGCTTCCATAATCCTACCCCCTCCCGATTTTTTAGCGTAGCAAATAGCCGCTATTTGCTCGTGCGACTCATGGGGACCGCTCTTTCAGGCCGCTCCCATTGTCGGCAGTTTTAACAGTCAATGCGATGCTACCATAATTCTTACCCCCTCCCGATTTCATTATGGTAGCAAATAGCTGCTATTTGCGCGTGCGATTTATAGGGGATCCTCTAGCAGGCCGCTGAGATCTCCACTCTCCCTGGCGGCAGTATGTACACTTTTTGTGGTGGCAAATACCTGCTTTTTTCGCGTGCGATTCATAGGGGCCCCTCTACCCCCCTCCCGCTTACCTACCCCTCATTATTTTATTATTGCTCATCTCGACTCCCCCAGGCGGCACTAACGGGAAACTGCCTGCAAAAATTCGAAAACTCCCATAAGCTTAACTACAGGCCGCTACCAAAACCCGGTAGTTCCCCCGCCTAGGTTTGTATTAAATGTTGAGCATTATTTGTTAAGATGTTGTCTTGCCAGCTAAATAGATTGCTGGTTTGCTAGTTTCCGGCATTTTGTAACATATGACCAGCTTGACAGGATAAAACTGGAAGTCTTGCCAAAGGTGTCACTATATCTCGACAAACGAGAAAAAAAATTCCTTACAGGTATTTCGGCATTTCGTAGCATTGGCCAGCTGGACTTGATAAAACTGCAAGTCTCGCCAAATCTCGCACTTTATCTTGACAAACTAGAAAAAAACGAGATTTCACGGAAATCTTTATCACTCTGCGAATTGTACAGCTACACAGGTCTAGTTTTCGACATTCAACACATCACCAGCTTGACAAGGTAACCCTGCAAGTCTTGCCAAATCTCGTTGCTTATTTATATTTCTGTTTCCACATCCACTGTCTTTCTGTTTGTTTTATTTCCATTTCCAGAAAGTGCGTGACCTCTGGTCATCTTGTTTCTAAAGGGTTCTCGTTTAAGCGTGCTGTTACATCGGACGATGGAACAATCGGACAATGGTGGTTTATTTAATTTTCTTTTTCTTACGAGGTTCAACTTTCTAGCCCCTAGACCTTTTAATCTTTTAGCTGTCTCTTCCTTTTCACGTTTTGATGCATTGGCGTGAATTTATCTTCAAGGCTGGGGGGATGACCTGCAGGCGTTAGGGGTGGTGGGGGGGGGGGGGATGGTGGTAATCAAAATTAGGGACAACTTTTTGTTATAAGGACATCGTCGACATGTATATATATATGTATATATATATAAATATATATATATATATATATATATATATATATATGCCGTTTATTGTCTGTGTGACACATTACTATTATATTTGAATTAGGTTTAAATTTAAAAAAGTAAGGTATGTTTTCGGTATCGGTTGATTCTATGTGAGATCCAGATATATAATATTTCATAGTAAACTTAGAAATGGTACCAAAGATTGTTATTCTAAATCTAAATATTTCTCCTTTTTTAATACATAAATATTACTCCCTGAATAGCAGAGGACGATTACATTGACCATCCTTACTGGCTAAAAAGTATGTGTGTGGGGGGGGGGATATACACCCTTACCCCCCCCCCCGTATTGACGCCCCTGTTACGACGCACCATCATGGTCACATTTACACACAAAATCATTCAACTTTTCCCGTAAATGATCACAAGCTGACGGTACCCGCATGGTCTCTGTTACTGCTCGCTAATAGGAACAGTCAATCCCTTTATTGATAAAAAACGATGCTAAATGGTCACATTATACTTAAGTTACCATATCCTTATAGTCTCCACCCGTAGTTTTAAATCATATTATTATTAAATATTAATTATAAGCTATGATTTATCAATATTCTGTAGGCGTGCTTAAATGTTCTCATGTAATCAATTTTCGTGTATAATTTACAACATATCGCCAGATTCGTTTATGTCACCCATTTTCTGTAATTAAGAAAATGTCCCCAACAACAGATCAAAGATTTAACTGCTTCGATCACCAACAGAGGGCGCTTTAGGCCATGCTTACCAAAACATATCGTATTGAAACGTAGCGGAAAACGACTTCTAAATCATCTGTTTACCACCACCTTTCAGTTCCCGGCAACTCATTGTTCATTGAGCTGTTTGCTACGCATCGGTCTCCTGCCTGTGAAGTCGCGGAATAGAATACACGACAGACTTTTTTGTCAATTATATACGCACGGTAACTCACCATCATGTTCAGGTATACGCTCGCTAGTGTATCCTCCACACGTTGTGTAAAATGGCCGTAAGCTAAGTGTATATTGACTGTCACGACTGCTTTTCTGGTCTAGTGTGCTGATGTTTATATAGTCAGCCATTATGCACAGGTAGCAGCGATACACCAACTACAGGTGATGCGAATAAACCTTGAATATTGGCTTTCTAAATTCCAGTCATCATTCTAGATTTTTATTCTGCCTGTGTAACCTTAAAGGTAAGTGTATCCACTAATTATCCACGTGAGAAATGACTAAGAGTTACCTGTGCCCTTCCATAAGTAATGCAAGGCATATATATATATATATATATATATATATATATATATATATATATATATATATATCATGTTATGACATTGCAGGGTCCCCGCTAAGCAGATGCCCCTTTATCATTAATAAAACATTAAGAATAACAATATTAATTTATGTCTGTCATATCCATTTACAGACAAACTTAAGTCTCTCGATTGTCTCTTGCTAAACGGCTATGTTGTTTGTATATAATCACTTCTGACAAATCACATTTGCAGTTATTTAACATTTCATGAAATAAAATGATTTTTTTTTTATACATTCAATTAACAATCAAGCCGGTTGAGTCTATTTTTTTCATGTAAGGAAACATGTCGGAAAATGAAGCTTTTGAGGGGATTTCGTTGAGCGCTGTGGAATCTGAGCTAGGATACTCATCTTTTGAACCCGTGTCAGTGTGTGACACAAAAGTGATTACCTCCGCTAATCTCACACAAGAATCAACCGAAAAAGAAGATCCTGGGAGTGTAGCAAACGTAAAAAATAATGCGACTGCAGAAAGTGTCAATGCAAGAAATAACATGTACAGTTCAAATTATGAATCCCAAGAGGACGCAAAGAAATTGGCTCACAGGGTCAATAAACCATCAGACGACAGCATAGAAACATCGTTTAGCCACCTTGTTCTTGCCGTATGTTTTGCAACCTTTGCTGTATAGGACGGAGTACTTTTTCTGTATGGATTATGTATCAAGACCTTAAGTCAAGTTTCGACACTGACACTTCCAGTCTGGCCCTGCCGTCTTCCGTACAAATTGGTGTGGCTTATTTCGGAGGCAAGTCACTTTTAACATTTACACAGTGTCACACTGAATAACCATTGTTTTCACCAGGTTTTTATCCGGATTCGCAAGTAAACTATAATACGAAGTATGGAATCATGAAACGCGGCATTTCCCTGGATTTTCTTGTTTTTCTTACTTAATACCTTGTTAGTTCATGTAATGGAGACGTAAGCATCATTCAGCTTATTGTATATTCATTGTTGCAGTCCTGATCACAAGTCCGCTCTTGAAGGTCTTGTCACTTCGAGCTGCTGGAATTACTTGGGGACTTCTGGCCGCTGTAGGTATTTTGATATCATCATTTGCCGAAAGCCTTCCCCTCTTCACTGTTACATATGGCTTGGTATCAGGTATGAATAAATATTTTGTATAAAATTAAAAATGTTAATATTCTTTACAGGCAGGTAATTATTAAAGCCAGATTAGAGATAGATGCTCTCACTTACATTCAATATGCTTACAAACATCAATATCACAACATGCAATCTTTATATATAACAAGCCGCTCAGTTCTCTGATGCAACAGTTCTGATCACAACCAAACCCTCTTCGCAGATAGATTCGCCCCTTGCAAATGTCCATGGGGTATACATGACGTAATTCTCGGCCAGTGATTCATAACTCGAAAACATTATGAAAGCTTAACCGGGACCGCCATTGTTTTTTTCCGAATGGGTTAAAACCAGAATGTGGCAAGCAGGATGCCGTTAAGGTATACAACTAGAATAAATATCACGGACAGTTAACTTTAACCATCATCTTCATTCGCATTTCAGGTTTTGGATATACATTCCTGGTAATCTTGGCCGATATAGGCGTTCCATTGTACTTTGACCGACATCTGGCGGTGGCGACTGGAATATCAAATGCAGGGGCAAGTTTAGGCGTGTTCGCGATGGGTCCTCTGATCAGGTATCTCATCGACAAATACACTTGGCGTGGCTGCATGTTGATCCAAGCCGGTGTTGTTCTTCAGTGTGTGTGGTTGTGGATGCTGGTACGACCTGATTTAGATAAAGAATCAAAGAATCATGGACGCAACAAACGTGCAGACAAGAACACTCAACATTCCTGTGATCAAGACATAAATCAATCAAATATCCAGGAACAGAACACAGAAACGGAGAATAAACTGTTGGCAGCATTAAAATCCGCCGTAGACTTTAGTCTGTTGAAGGAGCTGTCGTTTGTCCTTTATATGATAGCTCTCTTTATGTCTCAACTTTCATATCCGCTGGTGTACGTGTTTGCACCAGATAAAAGTACAGAGATGGGATTTTCTAAATATGAGACCGGATGGTTTGTTTCTTGTCTTGGGATTGGCAGTCTACTCGGAAGAATATTTATTGGTTTGGTTGGTAATGCACCCTTCCTGCAAAGACGACAGGTACGACTTCACAGCTTTTGTCTCGCTCTGGCTGGGGTCAGCTATATTTTGTTACCATCATGTGGAAGTCTTCGGTCCATGTACACTATTATGGTGGTGTGCGGGTTCGCAGGTGGTACGTATTTTTACATTTCCATGTGACATCAAATATCAGCTGTTAATACCTATCACATTTTGATGAATCTACTTTTTCTTCTAATCTGACAAAAAATCTCAATGGCATGTCCAGATATCATGCAATGGTGCTTGATTCCTAATAAGTAGTCTTGTTTAATGGTGTTATGATAAAAATGTGGGTACGAATAGTTCGCAACCGGGCCGAACACAAGGCAAGGATATAAAACGGCAGGCTTGGGAAGATTTTCCACTGGTGAGCGATAATGCAAGAGCTTACCGTCTTGATGTACATACGCACTTTTTTTCCATTTTTCGGCGTTACAACAAACTAATGTTCATTCACTATGTGTTTATCTGCAAATTGACATTTATAATCACATCCATCTTAAATTAGGTCGGTTATTGAAATTAATGTCTTCTTTTCCAGGTGGGCATATCGTAATGGTTCAAGTCGTTATTGTCGGTTAATTCGGAAAAGGGAGACTCGCTCGTTCCTACTGTATTTGTTCTTTTGTATTTGGTGTGGGGTCCCTGATGACTGCCCCACTTTCAGGTTAACATGATTAAACAAAAGCCTGGGTCACATACATCGCACAACAAAAATACGACAGGTCTACGACAGAAAATTGGGGGAGTTCCAAGATAGTCGTGGGTGTTTCGTACGAAACTGAGGAGTTTTGCGAGGGAAAAAACTGTCGCAGACCATTGTCGTAGAATGTTGAACTGTTGTACGTTGCTTTACGAGTGTGTTAAGAAAAACCTCCGACTTTCGTTCGACTGTTTGGTTATCTGAGGCAGTACGAATCGTATGACTTTCCTACGACAGCCCTACGATTGACGCACGTTTTACCTATGACGGTCCGACGAATGTTCTACCGTTTTAAGTCATTCATCCGACCGCCGTGGGTTTGTCTAAATCCACATACATCGCACAACACATATACGACAGCTCTACGCCAGAAAATTTGTGAAATGTTTATTTTGTATTAGGACTATCGTAGGGACTTCGTACGAGTGTCGTAGGAATAGGGTATGGTTAGACTTAGGCAGCTTTGACCAATTTTCCCACGCGAGTCGTACAACATATATTTTTTTTTTATGTGAACGCTCTCAAACCTACGACGGTTCCCTTAGTCGTAGCCCTGCTGAAATCGTACGACAGACAAAAAAGTAGGTTGTTTGTGACTAAAGTCTATGTCGCATACAACGCACAACACATATACGACAAGTCTACGGCAGAAAATTAGGGAAATTCCTAGGACAGTTGTTGGTGTGCGCACGAAATTCATGTGTTCTGCGACGGAAAAAGCTGTCGTAGACCCATTTTGTAGAATTATTAACATGTTCAATTTTTTTCAGCGTCTAAGGTTATTCTTTACATCAGCCCATCTAGTAGGTCTTTTGTAGGATGCTTGACGACTGTGTTACGTTAAATCTATGACTCTCGTACGGATGTTTGGTTATCTGAGGCCCTACGACAGCCAAATGATTGCCGCACGATCCACCCAAGACGGTCCTACGAATGTTCTACCGTTGAAGGTCATTACTGCGACCGCCTTGTGTTTGTCTTAGTACTATGAATCTATAACGACAATCGGGGAGACCTCATACAACTGTCGTAGGAAGTGCGTTCGATTAGACTTAGACAGCCCTGACCAATATTCGCACGGAATTTAAAAAAAAAAATTAAGAATTGTTTGAGTGATTTTTATTATCATGTCGAAAAATAGATTTATATAAACTATAAACATATTTTTTGTATGTTCCAGGGTTTATCTGGGATAATCTGAATTCCTACGATCCTGCCTTTTACCTTGCTGGAGGACAATTTTTCTTAGCAGTAATAATCACATTTTTCGTTCGAACTTCTGATGAGTCATCAAAGGACTACAATGGAACACGAGTTTCAGAGGGTGTATCTCATTAAAATTATCTTTCCTGATGGCTAAATGCTCTCATTAACAGACTCTTATTTCGATATGGATTTAACTGATAATGTATTTTACATATCTTTAAGAACGAGGAGTTTTCTTTTACAATATCCATCACGCATGTATATTACATTTCAGCTGAAGTCTGTGAACGAACAAAACGGAGCATGATTTACTTTAATCCTGTGCTAGTCATGGGCACGAATTCGATTAAGACCGTCTGAACATTATTCAGTTTTGATAAGTTTGCTTTTAAATAAGAGTCTGCGTGATTTAACAAAGTGATTGACACACGTGAGTGACAAACAATAAAACTCTTTTCAGTTCAGAGAGAGTGTGAGCTTTCTTTTTGTATACGCCATATACCCGTCTTAATATTTTTAGAGTCAATTTATTTCCATTTAAAAGCGGTACACACCCATAACACCCTTTTTAAATATAAATCTTATGCACTTAGCAGACAAACCAGCACATCGGTATATTAATTATTACATGTCTTTAACGATAAGCGGTAGTGCTTTTGAATGATTAAATATGTGTAAACTGTTAATGTAATCCTGTGGAAATAAATATGTTTAAACCAAAGCGGTCCGTCCTTAATTTGGAATATTTACAGTTGTTGCTATTTTCTGATTCCAAAATAAGGAATTTTTAGCGACAAATGTTGTAAAAACAAAAAGGCCGAAATCTTCATGAACGAAGCAGACTTAATTTTGAAGTCCTCCTTTCACATATGTTCAGGTTCTTTTCCAGTAGGATGTAATAACTGAGAAATTTATGTTATAATTCTCCTTGATATGCATACCCATGGAATTTAAAAGTAACGTTTATTAAATATCGAAATAAACTCCTGAAGAAAGAACATTGGTCTGTCTTGCAAAATGACCACTCTGTAGACCCCGGTCTCTGAATGAGCTTAGCTGGCACCAAACAGCTGAAAGACATTTGGTGATTGGTCGCCGTGCAAATCACACAGCCTGCCATCTCTAAACCGTCCCCAATCTATTCCGGCTGATTTGACCTTGAAGATGAAGGTCAAGATCATCAATGTTCCATCATGTTCGAGAAGTTCGTTTAAACAACCGGTGTGCGGGGCTTCGACGGTTACCTTATTCATAAATAATCGTAGAAACAATGAGCTATCATTCCGCTGATTTGACCTTGAAGAGCCAGGTCAAGGTCATCAGTTTCAGTCTCGTCAAAGAACTTGAATTAGTGTTTTAAATTTGAGGGGAAAATAAGCAATACCATAAACATAATGAGGTTCACAAAAAATGAATTTAGGCTGTGGGCTTTGATGGAAAAGGTCAAGGTGACCCGGTTTCTAATTCTGAGATATTGATAGAAACAATCTAAATTACAAATTTCATAAAAAAAAATTTGTGGGCAAAAGTTATCGCGTTCACAACAAATGATACAGACGACGCCGACACCGGACGACGAAGAAAGACCAAACACTATATGTCTCCCCACCCCCCCCCCCCCCCCATGGGAGGGCAGACAATGATGGCATTAAATTGCACCTGACGTTAGAAATTCCTTAAATGATCTTACTTGTAGAATAAAACAAACGGGCGATGACTCCTCAGAAAAGGTTAACATATTTAAGTGAATTGCTGTTTTAAAAAAACATGGTGGTAGCGACCTCTTGAAATTACAGAAACGTTTTACATCCTCAGGTAGAAGTCTTATGATAATACATTAAGTAATGTACAGTCTGCCCCGGACGGTAGCAAGTGTACAAAAATAACGGACGGCAGACCTCATACGTTATATAACCATTATCTATTGAGGTTTGACGGTCTTGAGGTCTGACATTCACCCATCGATCTACAGCATTTGTAATTACACACTGTGCAGACTCGGACTCACAAGAGTAAAACTCTGCTGTTTAGGATTTTTAGGCGTCACAGTCTTACCACAACAATGCACCGTGCATTCTACATACACCAGCGGTAAAAGTGCAGTAAAGAGTGTATTGTAGACCGTTAAAATATGTTGTATCCAAATAGTGTCAAGGCAAGATACATAAACATGAATATTTTAACAGTCAGATGATTTTCTAATATCCTATTAACTATTTAATGTTTCTGTTGGTTCAAGAAAAAGACCGTACATAATTTAAAAAGGACTTTTCTTTTATTTTACCTTTTACATTTCTCTTGAGAAATTAGCGGATTAGGATACGGTCGAATATATTTTGATTATTCAAATCCATTGAAATTCAGTTATTTTGGCCACTTCAGTTTTTGTCTATGGACAAAAATGATATGCACCAAAATGCCCTTAGAGCAAAAATAAATAGTCATAGGTGAATGATTTGCATTTTATATTCATTTAGGACCTTGACCTTTTCCCCACCCCAAGGTCGTTCATTTCATAACGATCCCCATTATCCCTCAGATCTGTTCCTGTTTGTGCCTTTTTTCAATATAGCTGGGTTCTCCTACAGTTCTTGGATGACCTACTGCTAGTGAAGTTCCAGGTATTCTCCCCTGGTTTTATCACTTTGTCGTGACACTGGGATTAACAGCATTACAAACATGGATAAGATGAAACATCCTCCTGCCAGGAAAAACACGGGATCATACGTCAAATTTCTATCCCGAACAAAACCTGCAATACACAAAATAACATCTGTACTTCAAGCTATGGCATAAAAACAGATACAGATTGTAATATATAAAAAACGTATTCTATATCGTGCATCATTTTAATAATATTCCTGCAATAGAAATAAACATATTTTCTCAGATACCTTGTGGTCTAGTTTTACCGTATCTGCGAAAATATTTATATGTGCCTGCAGTGCAGGGACCTCACCAGTGTCTCAATATCTAAACACAATTCACTTATAAATCAGCAGAAGGTAAAACATCCAAACAGCCTTTGGTATGATGTGCCTTTTGGACAAACAATGTAAATATATTCTACGAGTAATGTAAATGGTCAGACTAAATAACATTCACAAGGCAAACTTTAGCATATTATAATAACAAATTCATGCCAAATATCAGACCATTACGTTTTGTTAGAATTACTTCCTAGGATTGATTACAAAGACTGAACACAACATGAAGCTATTTGTAAACAAGATGATAAGGAGAAGTAAAATTTAATCAAAATTAAATAATATGATACATGAACAGCCTGAGTTATTACTGCTTAGTTTAATGATAATATTTGTTAAAGAAAATACATACCTCCAGTAAAATCACCTGATATTTGTTCAGTATGACACATGTAATCTGTCTCATATCTTGAAGTTATAAGTTGATCCTAGATCTGCATTACATTATAAATACTGAGCACCTCAGCTCAGCTCCAAATACCCAATATGCTCTGTCGTATGGAATGAACCACTACTGTGGTTGAAATCTTTAAACTTTATTCAGAGCCTGCCTTATACATAGTTCCATGGATCACCAGCCCCGTTTAAAGCCGAGTCCGTTAAATAAAACTTTTGATGAAGTTATTGATTCATATAACCGAAAGTAAAAATAATTCAACCCAAATACATTCATCAAAACATGTTCGCTCCAAACAAGTAACGAATAAATTACCTTTATTTTTTAGGTATGCTTTCTTTCTTGCAATATTTGATACGTACCCATAAGAGGTGTAGTCACCAGGCACGCCACTCCTATTATCACCAAACTCAGGCCGAATGACCGAGTGATGACGTCAGAACCAAACAGGTCGTAGAGCACTAAAAGTGTCATGACAACGTGTCCTCCTGTCAAATATTAGATCAAACACTGGAGTAACAATAACGTAACTCAAAATATTACAACAGATGAGATAAGCAGCGGAACCAGAACGTAGATCCTCTAAAGGTGTCCTCCTGCTTACAGACACCTGACGTGTAAATCCTGAATATATCAGTATTTTCTTTTCAAAATATAAACGATATAAACATCCCCTTAACTCATATATCAACAAAAGGCACCTATCTTCGCTCTGTTATTGTCAGTATAACGTCTCAACGTCTTCTCAATTACCTACTGGCACCGTGATTCCGTACATACTTTATTAGTCTATATAATCGAAATTATTGTGCAAATATTATGTGCCTCCAAAGTCTAAGGCTTTCAGCAACAACATCGAATTTTCAACGGCAAATTTAAAGTCGTTCTTGCGCTGTGATATCATAACATTACCAAAATTGATATTGAGGTTAACCTTAATAACCGACGTCGTATTTTGTCGCAGCTGAAGTTTGATGATCTAGTCGAAAGCCATGCCAGCTTGAAACGCATACAGTCTGTGAATTAAAGTGGATTACATATAATCCTTACGTTAGGATTTGCGAACGTGGGTGTGGAAAACGAGTACTTATTGTGGTAGTTATTCAGGAATCTGTGGTAATAAATGGGTTGAGGTAAGAATGTACTGACAATTTCCGAGCGACGATAGGTTCCCTTTGTTTTTGTATGTAACTCAAAAGATCCTATACATTTAATACATATTCTAATAAATTTGGATAACCACGTGAGGTACCTCTCAGCTGTTAACAAAAAATCTTGTCAGTTAGGATAAAGATATTTACATATTAAATACCCAAGGTATTATTAAGCTATTTGGAAACAAAGCTTATATACGTTTAAATTTGTATAATCCGATGTCAGCAATTGTAATCGAGATACTTTTTGCGAGTTTCTGAATTTTAACGAATTTTAGACACCAACGAGGATCGAACATCGATATCAAACTTCCAAATCAGTGTATTATTTCCTGTCCACTTTGTAAGAAACATTAGGCATATTTTAAATGTATCAGATTAAAATATCTTAACGAAATTACTTTAAAAAAACATGAAAGAAGCTTGCAGGCTTTGTGGTTTAAACCAAGCTCCTTGTAATGGGCAATTACAATGCAAAACATCTGTGATTGTTCGAGGAATGTGCTCTCTCTCTCTCTCTCTCTCTATATATATATATATATATATATATATATAGAGAGAGAGAGAGAGAGAGAGAGGGGTGGGGGAGTACACAGAAAAGAGAGTACACAGAAAAGTGTACAGTGATCCGACTTTTTAAAAAATGTAAATATTTCCACTTGCTTCTTCTATAAAGTTTTATATCTTTATCATTTTTTCCATACAGCGCGCTGATATGCTTTCAATCAAAGAGTATATGACAGGAGTTTCTATTGTTAAAAAAAACTGATTGACAAAATATAAAGCAGATCTAAAGTGCTTACCTGAAGCAAACCCATACATAGTAAGGATTGCATATATGGACCAAAGACTTTCACATACTGGCACAAGAAGAAGACAGGCACCAGTTAAGCCGACAGTTAATATTTGGAGATATAGGCGGCGTCCTATAAATATAGAAAAATTCCCAATCACTCCGAATGTGATTCTTCCAATCAAGCCTCCGATTCCAGTAAACGAGACGAACCATTTTGGGTCGTCATATGAAAATCCCATGTCGGTGCCTTTATCTGGGGTAAATGTGTACGTGACTGGAAAGCCCAGGTGAGCGATAAAGAGAGCTAATAGATAAAATATAAACTGAAGCTTTTTCATCAGCTTGAAGTCAAAAGATTCTTTCAAGGTCGTGATCAGTTTCTCAGATATACAAGGTTTCACGTCTAAAATGTTACAACTAAATGATGACGTAACTTCCGTGCGATGGTCCTTACTGTTAGTTTGATTTTTGGTCTCGTGAATTTGATTTTGTTCCTCATCGATTCGGTTTGTTACTACAGGATGGACCAGTAACCATAACCAGATACTTTGTAGAACAATACCGGCCTCGATCAACATACACCCTCTCCATGAATATGTATTTGAAAGATATCTGACCAGTGGACTCATGGCAAACATACCAAGTGCTGACCCAGAGTAATATACTCCAGTTGCTACGGATCGTCTCTTGTCGAAAAATATTTGTATGGCTACACCACTTGAAACATAGAGAAATCCAAAACCAATACCTATGAATAAGAACACATAATGTAAGTACACATTTCACTTAGCATCTTGGATGTACATTTTAACATCACTGGCAATACAAACTTTGGGACACAACTTGTAGTGCTAAGAACTAGTCATACTTGAACTAAAATAACCTGGGACAGCAACTGGTCTCAGAAAACGGATAGTCGTTCTGACAGACCGCAACAGTTACGATCATCGCAAGGCCATCAGTGACTTTCCACGACTTATTTTGCTTCTTGTTATCTTACGGCTAGCATAATATTATTCATGACAATCTTATGACAATCCTTACGACAAATTTTCCCTTTTATCGTTCGAGACCACCTACACGCGAACACCGGTGAGTTGTTATTGTAATTCTGGCCGGAAAAGCTGAACTATAAGGCAACTATCGAGTAGGTTTATTTTGTTCACCGGCTTGAATTCACACTTCATATGAGGCTTCATCACGTATGAAATGTTAGTTATAATTCATTGATCCAGTATGGACCAAAACCGCACAATCAAGATGGGCACAGAATACAGATTTTGTAATCACATCAAATTCTCGAGTGATCTGGAAGGTTGGGAATAGACATACCTACAGCGACGCCGTATGCCACCGTGAATACCTCAAGACTCGGAGCAAAATATGCGATGACGAAGCCTCCAGCAGACACGAGGCCCCCAATAAATCCAGCAGCACGTAGTCCGAAAACCTTCACGAAAGCACTGGTGAACAATGCTAGAAAAGATTTATTTATACAGATATACAACGCAAGTTATTTTTAAAGGGGAGGTATCACCAAATTTATAGTTCCTCAATCCGCGGTTGCGGGGGACATTGATATGGGTTTGTCTGTCTGTGTGTCCGTCTGTCTGTCTGTTCGTCTGTCTGTCTGTCTGTCTCTCTGTCCGTCCGTCAGGTTTCGTTTCCGTGCGAAAACTTTCCTAAATATTATCCGATTTCCTTCAAATTTGGGTCGGTGATTGCTCTTATACATACCTTGGTTGGGATTAGTTTTGAAGTGTCTGGCTTCTGTCTGACTGTCTGTCTGTATGTCTGCCACTTTGTCTGTCTGTCTGTCAGGTTTTCATTTCCATGCAATAACTTTCCTAAGTATTATCTGATTTCATTCAAATTTTGGTCAGTGATTGCACTCATGCTTACTTTGGTTGGGATTGGTTTTGGAGTGTCTCGCATCTGTCTGTCTGTCTGTCACTCTTTCTTTCAGTCTGTCAGACATTGCTCTCTTGCATACCTTGGTTTGGATTTGTTTTGAAATGTCTGGCTTATGTCCGTCTGTCTGTCTATCACCCTGTCTTTCAGTCTGTCAGATTTTTATTTCCGTGCCATAACTTTCCTAAATATTATCTGATTTCATTTTAATTTTGGTCAGTCATTGCTCTCATGCATACCCTGGTTGGGATTTGCTTTGGAGTGTCTGGCTTCTGTCTGTCTGTCACTATGTCTGTCCGTCCTTAATCTAGCATGAAAAACAACAAGATCCTAAAGCGGGGGACATTAATTCCACGAATTTGTTTTCTTTGAGCTAGATCATTTAAGTACTCTAGAGCGACATGCTGTCTGGTGCCTTCTTATTGGTACCTCGGGGTTACTACAATGAGCGTCAACCACAACAGAACAGTAAGTTGGCAAGCAGCACTAGCATATTACTCGTATATTTTGCACTTGAAGACCAGTTTAGTTTTATATTTAATGTAACAGATGGCCCTGTAAGTTCTGCGACTGGATACTATTAGAGATGTCTTTTTTATTGTGTGACACGGGCGTAACTCGTGTTGTAACGGTCTGGTCTGGCCGGGTTTTGCATTCTCAGTTTAATCCGTACTGGTTGAACTCTTGTTGTCATGCTAGCTTGGGGCTTTCTCGCCTGGCCGAGCCGGGTCGGCTGACGTGTGAACCCTGATATGTAGAAACACGGCATTCCTTTTTCTAGATGGTCCCTGTAACGCGTGTGTACTGTGTATAATGTTAGATTCATTAGACTGTTCGAGAAGTGGAAAGTTCTGGGCTTGAGGTGGAAGTTATAAAAGGGGCGGGGGTGTTTTAGAGCCGGGAGAGAGGTGAGAGAATATTCCAGCGGACACAGAAGTGTGTATGTCAGTTTGTGGGACTTTTCGGGTAAGTGGGCAATTACAGATTTTCTTCTGGATTTGTGACGAATCTTCTTTGGTCTTCAGTTTACTTTCGGGATTGTTACAAGAGCTTTACATTGGACTGTTATTCTCCGAGAGAATTTGTGTGAACTGTCCGTCCGGCTTATACATTTTAAAGAACTTGTCGCTGTGGCAGTGGTGGTATCCAGGTACTGTGCACTTTGTTTATTAGGCTGTGTGATTATATTGATTTTTTTTAATATACTGTTGTTGTACTGTGTAATTGTATTGATTTAGTGTATTGTAATGTTAGGGTTGTTTTAAGAATAAATTATGGTTATTTGTTAACAAAAAAAAAAAACACCACTTTATTCATTCCCCTAGGCATTTCACGCTGCCTGGTGTTACATAATCTTTTTTTTTCTCCGTTGCAAGGTTTATGTTCATCACGCATGCGTGATCTGTTGATATTAGGTTCCGTAACAATACAGATTCGTAGTTGATGACAAATTTAAAACTCTTTCTCGGAAACCATTTGGAAAATATGGAATTGACTCCCTTTTAGCACACATGGCATCATTCCCTATAGTTGATGACCAAAAACGTGAATATCTGAGCTGTGGCCACAAAGGAGTTCAGTGACAAAGATTTAGTGGCAACATCGTCAATTAGAAAATAGATTAGAACGTCAAGATCGTAATGTCAGACAGTCTTCTCCTTATCTCAATTACATTACCGCCATGGGTCGAAATAAATTTTGGCCAGTTTTCAGTATCGTCAAATGTATATCCTCAGGATACAAGTCTGGCATGGATGATTACCTTATTGACGCATATATAAATCTGACTAGAATATAATACCTTTCCTTGTATTTACAAAGTTTCGCCCCGTACTAATAATACCTGAGAGAAACATATGTTGAAGAATTGGCACGGAGCTGAACAAAATACAGGCATGGACAATATTGAGACAAATGATGAGCCCTACTGAAGGTCCCGGATTAAGACATGCTTGACCTGAAGTTTGGTCCAATTTCTGATCCCGGTCCGTGGTCAGTACTGTGAACAACATGTGACTCAATCTCTGAACCTCACTTGTTATGTTGGCATGCTTTAACAGTTAATCCCCTTACTCCCATTTCAGCCAGGAGATCCTGCTTCATGAAGTTTAAATACCCACAATTATATTACTGCACGATCACATTGTATTTACATCATTAAAAATCTGGACAATGTTTTATCGAGAAGCAGCAAGAATGCGTTTGACGATAGATAACTTTTTGTTATATTTGGTATGGTGGTTGTCTATGCATTATCTACCTTTGCTTAATATAATTTACGATCCCAAATCCACAGGTACAAAATAGCTCCATTTCGGAAAAAAGAGGGTGGTAAACATGGCCTTGCAGAGATTTATACTTGACATGGCCTGGACAAATTCGTGGAAAACAGGAGCTAAAGTGCTGCAGTGTCTGAAATGGAAGCGGTCGTTTTCTGGTTCATAAAAGGCTTTCTTTTCGCCTCCAGCTAAGATCTGACACAAATATTTACTCTGTTATTCCATTTTTTTCTATAATTTCAATGGATAAGACTATATCAGGATGTTTTAATTTTTTAAATATCAGACAAATTTCTTTCTATATTATGTAGTGTTCAATATGAAATCACAAAGAGACAGAAATATATGCGTAAACGGATGATTATTTTATTATTAAATATTCATGGGTTCAATGACCGTCGGCGTAACTAAAAGACAGTAAATTAAAAAAAAATATACGTGGATTTACTGGGCATGTTCTGCATCGCCTGAAGAACGGAAGTGATGTAACGTTTACTTTTTGTAGTCATTTCGAGACGATAAGAAAAGATTAATTTCAACTTACCAGCAACGTGCAATATGAAATCCAATATTGCTAAAGGCAATGAAAGTCTAAAGGCATCGGCGGAGAAATAAGATTTCAAGTCCTGGAAAATAACACCATAAGAAGCCTCCAACCCATCAGTCACAAAACAAGAGAAAAAGCTGACGGCCAGTATCACGTAACTGTACCAAGTTTCCTTGTTTCGATTTGGATGTTTTGTTCTGAATTCATGTTGGGTTCTCCTTCACACGGAATCGCTTTTCTTTTGGTTCTGTCCTGTCAGTAGCCGCGGCTTCTTTATGTTCTCTGTCACCGTCTTTGCCTTTTTGTTCTAACTTACTTTGGTCATCAACTTTGTTCCTAAGTGCTTTAACATTATTTGTGGTAGAGATGCTTAATGAATGAGGAATAATTTACAAATCCTAGGCGTTTTTGTCAGATGCCGACTTCTTCTGGATTTGCGAGAATACTGACGATTCTTCACTGGTCGCAATATTGGTGTTCTTGCAACCTTGATTCTGCCGTGCCCTCAGCGAAAGTCAGATTCCTAGGTAATTTTGTGAAACAAGCATTTCTTCTGTTCATTTTCGATAACAATTTCGTGCCCCGGAAATATGATATCAAAATAGCCTCAACCAGGATGCACACGGTCTACAACTGTATGGCAACAGCTGGACCAATATTATTCTAGGAAATATAAATATGTGAAAGCAATCAAATTTATATAAATTGCAGTATACGTGCGTCTGCTCTTTTCGTGTTAACAACAACGAGGAAGAAAACATACTTGTCGTGCTTTGAATGAAAACGATGGATATAATGCAATATTGTTAATGAAACATTATCTGCTTGTATAGTATGCGCTCTCATGTGCTACACTTCTGAATGAGTGAAGCGTTTTGTTCAGAGTTTAATTAATTGGCGTCACAATCCCAATCAGGCCAAATGAGCAGTTACCAACATTCTGTGCAACTAAATAGCATATGACCACCGAGCAGCAGCAGAATAAAACCACTTCATGAGCCGACCTGTGGCAAACTTATCAGTTGTAACAATATTTGTTTGCTTGTGCGCGGTGACCAAGAATAAGCGGCAAAACCATATGAGAAACCTATATAACGAAAGGTGTGGTTGAGCAAATATATTTTATTGCGAGTTTAAAGTTCAATTTTCACCAGTCGGTTTAATATTGCTTCAATGTTATACTAGTTTGTAAATAAAGAGCTTATGTTTCCATGTTTTTTTTATTTGTTTGTATGTTGGTAGGATTACTAGAAAGCTTAATTTGGGTTTGTAATTCGCATAAAATGTCCAGGATATGAAATTGTAAGATCTTATCCTTAGCCCCTCTGAGAAATGTCAATAACAATTGAGTAAGATCTATAGGACTAGCAGTGGAGATAGAGTGGTGGAATTTGTACAAGCGATCACATTTTTAATCGACTGAGTGCATCGGGAATGAACCTCAGTTTGAAGTGAAATATTAGGAGGAATTTTCGATTCACAAACATTTTCCAAAATGGTCCCCTAATTGAGAATGGTCTCAAATTTGAGGTGGATCCTTTCGTGAAATGTTCAATTAACTCAGGCCAATGGAAGAGGACCCTAATGTGACGTGTAATTATACGTGAAGGTTCCTTTTAAAGTGAAAGGCTGCGTTGAATTTTCATTTAACTCAAACAAAATGGCAAAAGCAAAATTAAGCTATGTTATAGTGCCAAAAGAACACTATTGTCTGAAATAAAGATGTGTCTTAAATAAGAAATATATTAATTGACCTGGATACTTTAAGTGGTAGGCATTTTAGTAACCATAATTTATATAAATTTAGTGAGAATTTATCAAATCAAGACAGTTCTCATATTAAATTATTTCAGTCCATTTTCATGTTTTTTATTCCTGTTTCTGATGAAGACATCAAAATGTAAGAAAGTATTTATTGAACAATAACCAAATTAATCTGATCACCTCCTTTTGTTTTCAAAGAGATCCCCGAGAGTTTTTTCAGTTTGGATCAATGCTGATAAGCCAGGAAAGAGCTTAAACTGTGTAGAATTAAATAAATGACGGAAGGTATACTAAATATACATAATATTGAAGAGGCTGTGGATAATGTGTCAGGCTGAAAAAAAAATGACTGGAGCCGTTGCCACCAAACTAAACTGCCTTGCATGGAGAAAACTGTACCTGCTCTTACTGCACCGCTACTTTAGAAGTTTAAGGACTAGATCTTGTTGCAATTCAGGTGCTGACAATTCCTAACCACAGCCCCGTTCCCTCATCCTGGGTGTCTCATCAAGTTTATTGAGACCAAGGGGAATTTCCCTAGAAGATGATGATAGGTATTGATGGACCCCGTTTTAAAAGATGTTTTCAACTATATCTTCTTGAAGCTCATTGTAAATCCTGGTGATAATGAGATTTCTATCCAGTGTGTCGGTTCAGGCATCAGATTCAGACAGAGCATAGGGTGGCACGAATAGGTGTGGTTTTATCGTGCGCCGTCTCTCCCAGGGTGTTTTACCGTTAAAAAAACATGAGCCAAAGCAGAAACAAATGTTTTGTCGGAAAAAAAGTGAGTCAGAGATTTCCTGTGTATTAATTTTGAACGTGTATAAAACGTCTATTATAAAACGAATGAACCTCTATGTTAATATAACTAGCTTGCTTTTCAGTTTTTGCTCTGTATCGGAACTACAAGTTATGACTCAACATACGTTTTGGAAACATGTTTTTTATAAGCAGTTGTACATTTAGGATATTTATGTATTATGATTGGGAGACGTGCTCGGTTTCAAAAAGACTCTGGGATCGGTTTGAACTCAACCAGGGTCATATATCCTATAGATGGTAATGTCACTGTTGCTGCCTTAGTAATTTGAGATAGGGCAAAAGAAGTGTCATCTATGATGTGACTATTCAGAATAGCATACACTACCTCTGTAAGGCATAGTGGTGTCCTGGTGTGATGGGTTTCGGGTGTTATTAGATGGTATAAAACCCATGGATGAGACTAGCGCTTGGGGTAGCCTAGGCACAAATTAAGCATCGATGTTCCTTTCTAGAACGGTAAAGTATAGAAAAACCATATCCAGGCTATATCGGTTATCCATCTCTGACTAATGGCATCAAGGTAAGCTCTATTCAATATGTAGGTCAGATGACTGTTCAACAACAAATTGTTACCATACAAATCTTGAATCCATATACATCTTTGAACTTCGAGCAAATTGCCCACATTACAAACAGAGACATTCTAGTAAGTGTGCGGGACGGTTAAGTTCTGACAGAGTCAACGTTAGACTGGCAAAAGTAATAAGATGCCCACATCCACCGACTTCCTGGTAAAAACTGTTAAGAATGTATTAATTGGGTTAAAGCTTCTGAGTTGCCACTTAAACACTCTACCTAGATTCTCGAGAGAGTTGCCTGCATTATTTTTTTTTAAGTTAGGGAGAGTCAGATTGGCCGAACGGCATATTCTTGAATTCATAGAACCCGAGAGGTCGTACGGTGTCCGATACGGCCACTTCAGTTTGCCAAAATCCTGGTTTTAAGCATAGAGAACTTAAATATAAAGCACCGGCAAGTGAATCTAGTGTCTTGTCTAAACGAGGAATTGGTTGAGAATATTTGATAGTGTGAATATAGTTTTCTAGAGTCCACACAAAAGCGCATAATCCCGTACGTTTTGCAAACCAATACGCCTCTGAGGCAAAAAAGTATTCACACTTTCACGAAATGTAGACATGTAATATGTCCTAAATACGTGACATGTAATATGTCCTGAATACCTGACATGTATTATGTCCTGAATACGTGACATGTAATATGTCCTGAATACGTGACATGTAATATGTCCTAAATACGTGACATGTAATATATCCTTAATACGTGACATGTAATATGTCCTGAATACGTGACATGTCATATGCCCTAAATACGTGACATGTAATATGTCCTAAATACGTGACATGTCATATGTCCCGAATACGTGACATGTAATATGTCCTAAAAACGTGATATGTAATATGTCCTAAATACGTGACATGTAATATGTCCTAAATACGTAACATGCCATATGTCCTGAATACGTGACATGTAATATGTCCTAAATACGTAACATGTCATATGCCCTAAATACGTGACATGTAATATGTCCTAAATACGTGACATGTAATATGTCCTGATTGTGATTACGGACTTCATCATACAGACGGTTAGGAATCATCCTATGACGCTCTTTTCATGAGTAGGATCATTAGGGTAAATCTCATGCTCAATTTTATCAGTTCTATCAATGAGACGCTGGAGGCGTTCAGAATTCTTTGAAACCTGGTCCCTATAAGGTCGTACTAGCATCCACAACCAGCAACACTGAAGAAAAACATCGGCTTGGATCAACATGCAGCCACGCCTTGTTTATTTGTTTAGGATATACCTTGTCAGAGGACCCTTCACAAACACGCCTAAACTTGCCCCTGCGTTTGAGATTCCAGTCGCCACCGCTAGGTGCCGGTCAAAATACTTTGGAACCCCAAATCCGGACAATAGTGTATAAGGAACGCAGATACAAAACCTGAAATGCCAATGATGATGGTTTAAATTCAACTACCCGTATTATTGGTGGCGGTATATCATTCCGTTATTCAAACTCCGCCATCTGGTTTTAGTTCGCACAAAACAAGCAATAACGGCCACGGAAAATCATTTGAAAAGCATCGTAGGAATGAATTTCTCAGTATTTGATAAGGGCAGAATATCTACAAGAAGATACTTCATGGACAGTACCAAGACTTTAATCTGCGGAGATGGTAACGCTGCGATCAGATCCACAGAATTTGTCGCATCAGATATTGTTATTTATGATGGGTACGAGAATAAATGCGGCCTTCACATATCCCTGTAATAATTTAATGTTTGAGTCCATAGACTATTAGGATGTTTGTTTTATCAGGTATTACAGTCATACCTGATACGAAGCCGTAAGTCATAGTGAAGACTGGCAGGCTGATGGCAGATGATGATATCAGGAATGCTACAGCGGCCAGTAGTCCCCCAATAATACCAGCAGTACGAAGAGAGATGGTTTTCAAGAGCGGTCTGAAAATCAAGGCTGAATAATGAATATTTAATTAATAAACTTTGCAATTCCAGGTACAGAAAAAAGAAGTGAAGGAAAATTGAACTAAATGAAATATGAAATTCAAAGAAATAATCTACTGTATATATACACAATATATAGAAAGGGGTATTAATAACAAAATGACATATTTTCACCATTGATGTAAAATGAAAGTAAAAACTAACGTGTCAGATGAAAATAAAGAACACATATATTACGGAATATGCGAGTTAGGCCACATGTACATGAATGATACATTAAACATACTGAAACTTAGAGTACATATATATGACATTTAATAGATGTGTAAAGAAGTGTTAAAAAAAATATTTCATGCGTGCACAAGCTTATCAGATACTTCAGTTTTCATAAGAAGTGTCTTTTGTTACGTTTCAAAATTGCGTGTTTCGCAGATAGAACAATATTTTATTGATGATTCGAGATGTAATTTAATAATATCTTTACCTCTGATATATTTTGAATTAGAATTTTCAGTGTGGCGTTTCTTTTCGTGTTAAAAGTGACTTTCCTCCACACAATGACATGCCAATTTGTGTTCAAGACGGCAGGGACAGACTTTAGGTGTTAGCGACGAAACTTGACTTCAGGTCTTGATAGACGATTCCGTAAAGCATCAGTACTCCGTACGTTGAGGCATGTGTGGCAAAGCATACGGCGAGAACAATATAGCTAAACTATGTGTCTTTGCTTTCATCATCTGCTTGTTTAAAGCACCTTCCAGTCAATGTCTCTGCATCTTCGCGCATGGCTTTAGAATTTGAGCTGTTAATCCTCGCCTTCACACTTTCTGTATTTTTATCATTTTGACAACACCTTATTAAAAAACATTTATTAAACCATAAAATATTTGAATCATCCTACCAATAAAATGTGTCATGAAATCCAGTGTTGCTAACGGGAGTGAGAGTATGGAGACGTCGGCGGAGTAATACGACTTCAAGTCTTGGTAGACTACGCCATAGGAAGACTGTAATCCATCAATAATAAAGCAAGAGAAAAAGCCGACGGCAAGAACCACGTAACTGTACCAGGTCTCAATGCTCTCGGTTTCATCATTAGGTTCCGTGTTGCCACAACAACAGCATTATATATGTCAGACAAAATGCAACGATGACAAAATATAAAAAAATGAGGGGGGGGGGAAATAATAAGGCCAAAAATAAAAAAAATAATAAAAAAATCATCACAAAAAGCACATCAAGGGAAAAAATTAAAAAATAAAAGGATGCATATTCCTATATATATGGATACACACATATATTCTACATATACACATAAATAGTATATGCTTAGATATCCAAATATAAACCGAATTAGAATTTAAAGATGCCCCATGCTCACGGTATCAGGTGTTGCGACTCAGGAAGAATTAAGAATAATACATGATCGGTCGATCCACGGTTGGCGCAAACCCCATCGGCCAATGGGCCAGGTCGACCGATAGCGAGGGACACACATACACACACACACACATACAAAAATCATGACAAAGTGATTAATAAATATATATGATACATCATATCTTACTTCTACAAGAAATATTTCAATGCATATGTGGTGCTATTTATAAATCCTACAATTTTATAGAATAAAGTAAAATATTAATTTATTTTCATATATAAGGTACGCGTTAATACCAAATTATTTCGCCATATGATTTTAAAACATGATTTAAATAAAGTAAATAAATGCAAGTGTGTATTTTCATTATTTTTACTACTGATAATATGTAACACTAACTGATAGACCCGGTATACCGGGCTTATTACCGGGGTTGGGGAGATATATTAACTGAGATGTGAAATGTTGGCTCATTTTTTTCTATTCTAAAAGTTTACAGAAAATATAGGTTTTCAGTGGGAAACTGTCTCCATAAGATATGTAGAAACATTTTGGCACGATTGCAGAATAACTCACGCACCTCTCAGAGGCGTAACACTTCTGTGAACAGAAAACGTTTCTAGGTACATCTGCTTGTATCTTAGTTTTGCCACTTACTTTTAAATTACATGAATCCTTAACATCATACCGTCCGTCCGTATAAACTCATAACCTAGTGGAGACAGTGCGTGAGTGATCCTGCAGTCGCTCCAAATTTTTTGTCCTCATAGCCCGGTATGTTTACCTTGATGACCTGGCCAGTGATGGTGTTAACATTGCGAACCGGAATGAGACGCGGGGGCATTCAGGTTTTCGATGATATTTGACTGGATTCTATCGGTGGACGTACAAAGATTATAGGTTGATGTGAGGAACACATGAAAGACTTATTAAATGTACGTTGCAAGGAAACTGTTCCTGAAGAAAGAAAAAGAAAGATGCATACCTGGTAAGTAGCAGAAGCGGACCCAACGGGCTCCATGCAGAGGGTCCGTATTCATTTTCAACCGCCGAAATTTTTTTTCATCCTATCAGACAAATTTTGAGGCCTGAAACCCCCGACACCACCCCAGCCCTGTTTCTGAAATTGGGACCTTGAATTAGGTTTTGTCATTAATCCTCCTGGGTTGAACTCTCCATTTCATAAAGCAAGAAACATGTGTTTTTCTCTTTTACTGACCACGCACGTGGGTCAAATCCCTCATTGAAAGCAAGCGTTATTCATATGAACAATAGACCTCAGTGTTAGAGGTTAAGTGACCACGATGCACGCATTCCGCTGATTGCCGAAGGCAGTTCGGCTGTGCTCGGTAAAAAAACGGAAAAATCAATCAAAATAATATGTATATTAAAAATTATTTATTTTCATATCGCCTATGTCACTGCGGGGATAATAACCTTTAAAATGATTTATGGTACAATATTGTACACAGCGCGGTTATAGAGAACACTTCGAACAAACGTGAACCGAATTCCTTTTACAAGTATTAGATGTCCTCCATGCAGATGTTCCATTCAGCGAGGACACGCTTCTCGTAGAACTGAAAATATCACTCCTGCATGCATGTGTATGTGCTATTTTGTAAGATTATTGTCCTGATATAGTTGTAGTTGTAATTGTTTTAATTATATAGATAAATATAGATAAACTTGTCATGATATGAAAACTTTCCACTTAATTTTTTTTCAGCTATTCAATAACAGACGATGCACTCGTCTAATAACCGGGATCAAGTTTTTTCCTACAACACTGAATGCAGTGAAATGAACGTGGTCCACTGACATCAATAAAAAAAATATAATATTAGTATTTCATTAATACATATTTATTATTATTATATGCACGTTTCCATTGAAATAATATATATTTTTACAATAATTGTGTTAATTTCTCATTCGTATATTTAAATTCATTATTTCCGTTTACGTGCATTTCTTAATTTAAAAAAAAATGACATTCCTCATTTGTATTAGTAAAATAAATATATTTCAATTATGAAAGATATGCCTTAGCGTCCAAAATTTATATATATATATATATATATATATATATATATATATATATTTATTGATAAAACACAGGAAAAAGTTACCATAAATGTGCGCTCAAAACTGTGGGTGTAAAATTTAAGTGCGTTATTTAATAATTGGACATATATATATAATTATTAATGTTATTATTATTATTATTATTATTAATATTATTATTATTATTATTGTTATTATTATTATAGTTAGACACCACTGCCTGCAGATACTGTACGTTACATGATGGCGGTGACGAGGACTGGCTGGGCTGTGACACTTGTGATGCGTGGTATCACAAAACATGCCTAGATAGGTGTCAACTTATACTTATCAAGGTGTGTTTCCATGTCCGCGTATATTCGTGAAATGGCAGGCTAATATATTTGTAAAGTATATCAAGCAGGCCTCCAAGAAGAATATGGCTAAGTGACGTCATTTTACCCTAAATCCCTGAGTTCATGCAGACCCTATGCGTGAAAATCGCTCCCGTGGCTAATAAACGCAGATACACACACACACACACACACATATTCTGACGCACACATGAAAACACCCCAGTTACAAATTCATATATTAACGATATTCAAGCATATAGAGGCACATCCAAAAATCCCTTTATCTGTAATCGCCATCGTACTGTTTTATAATGTCCTTTTACACAAAACACCATCTATAAACAATGTAGCACACTTGTGCAGTAGTACATGAGTGTTGTACATTATTGTATTTACACAAACTCGTATTCACATATAAAAAAGGGTTAACTTAGTATAACTATATGCTAACTAAATGTATAACTAAATATGCTAAACATATAGCATGAAGATAAATACATGAATAGTACGCGTATACCTACATGGAAGTCTAAGACAATTGTACACTCTAGGATATTAAGTAAAACATATACAACAATATGCAAACGAGAATATGACAATGAAAACATAGAGTAAGTATATATAAATTATAAAATGTTCTGCTACATTAAACTCTGTATAAGGGCCTAAAAAAAGTTTTTGTAAAAGTCAGTAATCCAACTAAGTGGCAATTGATCCCTAAGATAAGGGCAAGCATAATATGTGACAGATATATGTATAAGTATACATCTAATTAAAAAAATGTTAGGTGGCGTCGATAAAGTGTTCTCTCTCCGAGGCTGACTTGAAAATAAGCTGATACAAGACGGATAGGAATAATAAAAACTAGACATTAACACTTAAACGAAAGTACAAATCATGATAATGGTGAACTCATTGGCTATAAACTAAGATCAATTAGCAGTTGCTCTTATTGATTAACACGGAACACTGATCATTCACATGCATTCTGTTCTATATTCACTGTTACTGTGTCAAAACAAAATATAAAGGTTTGACATAGACCTAAGGTTTACCTGTTCAAAGCTTTTGAGACTGGTCGGTCTCAGGAAAAAATTGTAGAACAGTGCGGCATATATCTTAATAAGCAAAAATAGGATTGTATGACTGTATGTACACCCCCAACACACACACACACACACACACACACACACACACACATATATATATATATATATATATATATATATACTGTGGTTGGCTTTATATTCGCGATTTCTTCGTTTTGAACGTTTCACGAGGGTTTCATTTTCGCGATTGCACAAGAACCTGTAAAATCTTAGTACAGCAGTATCTGTACTGATGTAAAATTAAGAAAAAAAACCTTCTAAACGTTACTAATTACTGGTTCAGTGATTAAATTATGACTTGTATCACAGTCGAAATGTAGGGCCTAAAACAGCGTGTGAGAACGGCTAATGCATGTGAATGATCAGCTTCGAAATGCAGCACAGATAAGGTTGCTGATAAGATTGTTTTTCAGAGGTTGATGGGGTATCTTATTCCCGAGGGTTTCATATTCTCGATAAGTTCACATTCGCGAATATCGCGAAATGAAAACTCGCGAAAGAAAGGCAACCACAGTATACAATACCTTACTACCGTAGTATACGTCCCTGCTAATGGGAAGCGTTAAATACACGGGTCGAGAAACATAAAGTTTTAATGTTTTTGTTCTTTATGAGAGAATATATTTGAGCTTATATCTCAATCAATATTGAAAAGTTTGTGTATTCTATTATAAAGTAAACCTATAACATCACGCTCACTCAGCGATCATGTTCTTTTTATTGACTGAAATGTGAATGGGGGTTACGGGGGGGGGGGGAGGGGGGCAGTGCATTATCTCTCACGTATATTCATATACAATGTTCAGTTCCATGTCTAGAATGCGTCCTGTATACATCAGTTAAGGACAGCAAAGGAGCTACGACTAGATCCTTCTACAGGTTCGGATTCGGGTGTCCCTGTTGAGCTGGGGAAAACAATAAGGAAACATGCGAGGCGGTGGTTCATCCATCATCGACCTGCTTTGCAACAGCTGCATATACAGGTCCCATATTTGAGCCTCCAACAACACCTAACATTACATGGTGAAGCATGCCACCCCCCACCCCCATCATAATATAAAATGTGCTCACGTTTTTTTTTACTTTTGGCGATTTCTTCTTCTAATAGTTTTATTCATTTCATGTCATCTGAATATTCACCTTCCAACCTTTCCATTAAAATTTTGTTCTTCCGCTTCCTTGCTACTGACGTAACTCTCCGTGTCGATCCTTGTGGTCTCAAAGACAAGGCATTAAATGCTGTAAATATTCATATGGTTATCCGTCAACGGCGACGAAAACTATGCAATATTTAATATGATGCAATAATATGAAATGAATAATCTGATGCGAAATTAAACGAGTTGTTCATCACGATAGACCTCTTAGGAGATCATATCTCTCTTAATATGGCCTTTGACTTAAGTGACCGTGCCAACAGGATGAAGGAATAAAGGGTTTTATATTTTGCGTACATTTGATTAGTCAAAGATGACAAACAGAAAGTAACATATATAGATACAAAGACCTACATTTTGGCTGATTTATGTAATAATTCTACAGCTTACATTTTTAATTAAGTTAACTCAGGTATATGAAGTTATTTATGTAAAATAAATTTTGAAGTTTCTGTTATGAATTTTATAAAAGCACACATTTTCTTATCAAAGAGCCCAGGTTTTGTGCTAAACGTTGTAATCAATTATGAAAGTTGCAAGACCGATGATCGATTATCGGTTATAATTGTTCAGTAGTCCATCAATGTGTGCGTGTCTGTCGGGGTTGGGGGGGGGGGATAATAGATTTTAAAGTAAGAAAGTGATCTTGAGTTTAATAGAAATTTGATACCATAGTTCAGCCCTGGTTCTGGTTCAAATAATGGTATGAAACTTATGTTTTAATCTCTTGTATAGAGACAAGCACGGTAATTCAACTCTTTGCACAGTGATCGAAACAGCATAATGATATCATATATACACTTCCAGACATGGCTGCTATTTGCCAGGGTAACTCTCTGTTTCAGCAATATATCGTGGGCTCTGGTGAGCCCTGTTTCTTATGATCATGATTTCTATAGGCTCAGAGAATGTGTTGGATCTTACAAGTTATCTTTATTTCAGATTCTTAGCAACAGGAAGGAGCTATGTTTCTCTGGCCACCCAGTACAGAGTCGGTATCACGACTTGATTCATCAACTTGATCTTCCAATTATTATCTTTTGTTTATGATAGCTTGTTGTTCCTTTTTTCTCTTTTCTCTTCTGTGAGCAGAATGCAGAGAGAGCTCTGGATGCAGATGCAAGCAACTCATTAGTTACAGCTACATTCGACAAATCCATCGGTTCATTTTTAACCCTCGCTCCATTTATGGCTGTCCATGTGACAGGAACAACAATTTACGTCCCAACTCACAGAGCTTCTAAAACCTGGACTTGTTCTGACCAATGGTCTCATACAACATATTTTTCACCCTATTAACAATTTGGAACTCCTCAAATCTAGATTTTGCTGGTTCCAACACTATTCATCTTAAGAATTCACTGAAACTATCATTCAGCCCATCAACTTTTTCAACAACAACACGCTGCAGCATGACCAAACGGCTAACAACAAGGCCGTACCTCATTCACAGAAAAATGCAATTTATGGGTTTCCTCAGTGTTATGATACAGTAGATTATTATAACGAAAAGACTCCCTCTCTCAGAAATTCTGTCTGAATGGTCTAAATTGCACAGCTGTTCATTTATAACCTAAACTTATGATGTTACGGAACCTAATATCAACAAACCACGTATGCGTGATGAACATAAATTTTGTCAAGGGGATAAAAAAATCATATTCTGTAACACTAGGCAGCGTGAAATGTAAAGGGGAATGAATAAAGAAGTTAGTGGTGTTTTGTTAACAAATAACTAAAATTTATTCTTAAAACAACCCTTACACCACAATTCGCCAAATCTATACAATTACTCAGTATAACAGCGGTATAACAACAAATCAATACAATCACACAATAAAATAAACACAGTGCACAGTACCTGGATACCACCACTGTCACAACGATAAGTCCTTTTAAATGTATCCACACAAATCCTCTCGGAGAATAACAGTCCGATGTAAATCTCTTGTAACAATCCAGAAAGTAAACTTGAGGCAGGCAGCATTGTATAGAGTTAGTAATGGTAGAATCCCTGAAATTACTGGATAATCAGACAGGTCCCACAAACTGACATAAGCACGTCTGTGTCCGCTGGAATATTCTCTCCTCTCTCTCTGTTTAAAACACAGCCCCCTATTTATAACTTCTCACCCCAAGCCTAGAATTTTCCACTTCACGAGCAGTCTAAAGAATCCAACACAACACACAGTAAACACACGTTATAGGAATCATCTAGAAAAACATCGCTGTGTCTCAACATATTAGGGTTTACACGTGAGCTCGCCCCGCCTCGGCCAGGCGAGAAAGCGTTTTTTTAGGTGAGGATGAAATACTATATAAAATCTTAAAACCTGAATTTGGCAAATCTTACAATCCAGATGATTTGGCAGGTGAACATGTTATTAAAGCTTAAACTGCTTTAATAAAACCGCTAGGCTCTTTGTTTACAGCCCTTCTTGTTCATGGGTCATGCGAGAAGTAATTATACGTAGTATCTTGGTACCTGTTGTGAAAGATAAAAAAAAGTATTAATGACAAGGGAAACTTCACACCTATTGCTCTATCTACAATTTTATCTAAATTATTTGAATTCGTAATGTTTAGTAGACTCATACTGAACCAATTTGGTTACAGAAGAGGCCTCGGAACTGAATTTTGCGTATGCTAGTGAAAAAGTAGTTTTAAGGGTTTTATCGAGAATCCGGATGACACATGTTTGTTTGCCTTTTGCAGATGCTTCGTCAGCATTTTTCAGAATCTGTTAAACAACGTTGTTTCGTAAACTACTCAAAAAGAGGATCCCCTTATATTATATTTCTGGTATCTTAACCAAAGAATATCTGTCAGATGTCACCACTCTCTTCCCGATGTCTTGGAAATAAAGCTGAGGTTCTCTTGTTGAAATTCTTATAGAATCGGGCGACTGAGTCTCTAGGAAACGTACCTTGCACTATTAACGTTGAATATTCATCCTGCAGATATTCCATCTGTCCTTGTAAGATAGTGTGCAAAGACTCCAAATGAGTTTCTGAAACATCGGCCGCAGAAAGAGTTCCTATGAGTTTAAGCGCGGTCTCCGTAAAAGTGGCGCTTTTGGAAATAATTACGGCTGTATTTCTGATCCCGTTTCCGTATGCCAGAGTGACCTCGAGAATCGTTTAGCTTCAGTTCGGGCGGCAACACTACCGTACGGAGAGAATCTGAAAGGGCTTTAACCCTGCCTTGTAAGTCAGGCGTATCCGCCGGTGTTGTTGATTCATTAACAACGTTGCCGGGGGCACTTACTTGGTGCAACCCTGGTCTTTCGTCTGGTCCGGTAGGGTCCGACGGATCAGGTGTATATTTTTCAGTAATTAGAGCCTCTAAGCGGTCAAAACGGGCTTTTAAAACGTCAAAATCGTCCTTTGTGACACTCATGATCAGTGGCCAGACGTCCGTACAGTGGCATGCACTTGACTAGACTGAAACTGCCTCGTTGTGTGTCGCGACACACAACTCGGTCGTAAGACATCACGTGTTCCTCAGACGTTACACGTGATGACACACAACTCGGTCGTAAGACCTCACGTGTTCCTCTACTGTTACTATCTGTGTGTTTATCATTTAAATCACCGCCATCAACCTGTGTGGCATTTATGTGCTTTCTGGAGACATGAGTTTGGAATGCAAGAGGCGGATAGGGGGGGGGGGGTGTGGAGCTGTCATTCCACCTGGACGACTTCGGATTCCGAATGGACGACACTTTAATTTGAAACGTAAGAAGGAGTTCAAGGAGGGTAATTGAGGGATTACTACTGTAGTTAGGGCTAGGTTAGGTTTTTGTAAGGGTTTAAGGTTAGGCTTTTAGTTTTGGGTTAGGTGAGGGTTATAGGGTTCGGTTAGGTTTTTTGGTTAAGTTAGATAAGTTGGTTTTACGTTAGGGTTAGGTTATGGTTTTTAGGGTAAGGATGAGGGTACGAAGACAAATTGCTAAGGGGAAAAAATACTTGGCCGTTCCGGGATTCGAACCCATGTGGGTGGCGCACAAGTCCGGCGTACCAATCGCTTCGCTAGCAAAGCAAGCTTCAATAGCGAGACAGTTCGGTCCGCGCTTCACTAACGAGACAGTTCGGTCCGCTTTCATCTCACCCCGTAACACATCCCCTCTTAAGAGCATTCTGCTATTAGATCAAGACTTATTATCCCAGGACTCAAAATTTGGTTAGCTTATTCCCGTCACGTTCGACGAGCCCCCATTTGTTACGGAGACAAATTACTCAGGGGAAAACATTAGGCCGATCCGGGATTCGAACCCATGTCCGTGGCGCACAAGTCCGGCGTTCACCTGCTTCGCTAGAAAAGCAAGGTTCACTAGCGAGACAGTTCGGTCCGCTTTTATGTCACTCCTTAACTGTTATGTATAACTTAAACACTGTATCAAATACATCCACAAATACTACTTATGACGCATAAAGTTATATTGTTGTCCATTCAGAATATCATCCATTCGGAATATCGTCCATCCGGAAGTCATCTAGCTGGAATGTATGGGGGTAGGGGTCTAGGGATCCGACCCCGGGATCCACTTGTGGCATTCCAAACTCAACCTTTTTTAAAGGGTTTTACCTAAGTTTTGCCTTGACCCCATCTTTTCCTTACAAGGAGACCTTTTTTAGGCTTTGTCATTAGTCCTCCTGGTTTGGACCCGAATTTTCCTAAATCCTGGATCCGCCCCTTAATACATTCCAGCTTTTAGTAGAATACTGACATGTTCCTACAGAGCATAAAACTAGGAAGTTCCGGTCATTTTTGTGATATCTACTTTGTAACTCTACTTTCTAAAGCTAGCTGTGTGAAAAAAAAAATACACAGAGCAATGCAAGACCCTGTCCATATAATTTTCCTGAGTTATGACCATTTATGTAGAAAATATAATTGGCTACAATCGGAACAAAGGTATCGCTTCTTTATGTGTGTACTTGTATATAAATGTTTGTCTGAAGACGTAACTGTATTTAAAAAAATGTTCTTAATTATCAAGAGATTCTATACAAAACAAGATCTTCTGCTAACCCCAATTTAACCTTTCCTATGCCAAGAAGTGAATGTTAGTCCAGTTCTTGTTACGCTGGTCCCTGTCTTTGGAATCACCTGCCATTTAGTTTAAAGACCGCCTCAGATAGCTATTATTTTAAGTACTTGTACAAAAAATTCGATACAGAACATTTTATAATTATATGTATTCTTACCTGATATTCGCCATTTTATTAGATCTCTCGTAATTTACATATGTGCTGTATTATTTTAGTTTATAGCCAATGAGTTTACCATTATCATGATTTGTACTTTCGTTTATGTGTTAATGTCTAGTTTTTATTATTCCTATCCGTCTTGTATCAGCTTATTTTCAAGTCAGCCTCGGAGAGTGAACACTTTATCGACGCCACCTAACATTTTTTAATTAGATGTATACTTATACATATATCTGTCACATATTATGCTTGCCCTTGTCTTAGGGATCAATTGCCACTCAGTTGGATTACTGACTTTTACAAAAACTTTTTAGGCCCTTATACAGAGTTTAATGTAGCAGAACATTTTATAATTTATATATACTTACTTTATGTTTTTCATTGTCATATTCTCGTTTGCATATTGTTGTATATGTTTTACTTAATATCCTAGAGTGTACAATTGTCTTAGACTTCCATGTAGGTATACGCGTACTATTCATGTATTTATCTTCATGCTATATGTTTAGCATATTTAGTTATACATTTAGTTAGCATATAGTTATACTAAGTTAACCCTTTTTTATATGTGAATACGAGTTTGTGTAAATACAATAATGTACAACACTCATGTACTACTGCACAAGTGTGCTACATTGTTTATAGATGGTGTTTTGTGTAAAAGGACATAATAAAACAGAACGATGGCGATTACAGATAAAGGGATTTTTGCATGTGCCTCTATATGCTTGAATATCGTTAATATATGAATTTGTAACTGGGGTGTTTTCATGTGTGCGTCAGAATATGTGTGTGTGTGTGTATCTGCGTTTATTAGCCACGGGAGCGATTTTCACGCATAGGGTCTGCATGAACTCAGGGATTTAGGGTAAAATGACGTCACTTAGCCATATTCTTCTTGGAGGCCTGCTTGATTTACTTTACAGATATATTAGCCTGCCATTTCACGAATATACGCGGACATGGAAACACACCTTGATAAGTATAATTTGACACCTATCTAGGCATGTTTTGTGATACCACGCATCACAAGTGTCACAGCCCAGCCAGTCCTCGTCACCGCCATCATGTAACGTACAGTATCTGCAGGCAGTGGTGTCTAACCATGATAATAATAACAATAATAATAATAATAATATTAATAATAATAATAATAACATTAATAATTATATATATATATGTCCAATTATTAAATAACGCACTTAAATTATACACCCACAGTTTTTGAGCGCACATGTATGGTAACTTTTTCCTGTGTTTTATCAATAAATATATATATATATATATATATATATATATATATATATATATATATATATATATATAAATTTTGGACGCTAAGGCATATCTTTCATAATTGAAATATATTTATGTTACTAATACAAATGTGGAATGTCATTTTTTTTTAATTAAGAAATGCACGTAAACGGAAATAATGAATATAAATATACGAATGAGAAATTTACACAATTAATGTAAAAATATATATTATTTCAATGGAAACGTGCATATAATAATAATAAATATGTATTAATGAAATACTAATATTATATATTTTTTATTGATGTCAGTGGACCACGTTCATTTCACTGCATTCAGTGTTGTAGGAAAAAACTTGATCCCGGTTATTAGGCGAGTGCATCGTCTGTTATTGAATAGCTGAAAAAAAAATTAAGTGGAAAGTTTTCATATCATGACAAGTTTATCTATATTTATCTATATAATTAAAACAATTACAACTACAACTATATCAGGACAATAATCTTACAAAATAGCACATACACATGCATGCAGGAGTGATATTTTATATTTTTACCGTGTGGCCGCTTTCCTCGGCAATCGTATCTATGATGTACCGCTTCGGCTGGTTGCTCTTCGCCAACTCTTTCAGTTCTACGAGAAGCGTGTCCTCGCTGAATGGAACATCTGCATGGAGGACATCTAATACTTGTAAAAGGAATTCGGTTCACGTTTGTTCGCAGTGTTCTCTATAACCGCGCTGTGTACAATATTGTGCCATACATCATATTAAAGGTTATTATCCCCGCATTGACATAGGCTATATGAAAATAAATAATTTTTAATATACATATAATTTTGATTGATTTTTCCGTTTTTTTACCGAGCACAGCCGAACTGCCTTCGGCAATCAGCGGAATGAGTGCATCGTGGTCACTTAACCTCTAACACTGAGGTCTATTGTTCATATGAATAACGCTTGCTTTTGATGAGGGATTTGACCCACGTGCGTGGTCAGTAAAAGAGAAAAACACATGTTTCTTGCTTTATGAAATGGATAGTTCAACCCAGGAAGATTAATGACAAAACCTAATTCAAGGTCCCAATTTCAGGAACAGGGCTGAGGTGGTGTCGGGGGTTTCAGGCCTCAAAATTTGTCTGATACGATGAAAAAAATTTCGGCGGTTGAAAATGAATACGGACCCTCTGCATGGAGCCCGTTGGGTCCGCTTCTGCTACTTGCGAGGTATGCATATTTCTGTTTCTTTCTTCAGGAACAGTTTCCTTGCAACGTACATTTAATAAGTCTTTCATGTGTTCCTCACATCAACCTATAATCTTTGTTCGTCCACCGATAGAATCCAGTCAAATATCATCGAAAACCTGAATGCCCCCGCGTCTCATTCCGGTTCGCAATGTAAACACCATCACTGGCCAGGTCATCAAGGTAAACATACCGGGCTATAAATATCTTGCCATGAGGACAGAACCACAAAATAAATGTTAAAAATTTTGGAGCGACTGCAGGATCACTCACGCACTGTCTCCACCAGGTTATGAGTTTATACGGACGGACGGTATGATGTTAAGGATTCATGTAATTCATGATTTTTTATGCCCCCGACACAAAGTGGCCGGGGCATATAGTTTTACCCATGTCCGTCATTCCGTCCTTCCGTCCTTCCGTCATACCGAAATCAAACAGTTGTACGGACTTTTTTTTCGCAATGCCTGCAGATATTGGCCTGATTTTTGGTGTGTGGGCAGATATAGACCAGTTACAGATCGAGTTCGCGTTTCGTCCCGGTTGACCTACTTTTGACCGTTTTACGGCTCCTAAACTTAGAAAATTTCATGAAAAATAGAAATAATCATGACAGATACACATGTACGGACTTTTTTTTCGCAATGCCTGCAGATATTAGCCTGATTGTTGGTGTGTGAGCAGATATAGACCAGATACAGATCGAGTTCGCGTTTCGTCCCGGTTGACCTACTTTTGACCGTTTTACGGCTCCTAAACTTAGAAAATTTCATGAAAAATAGAAATTTTCATGACAAATACAAATGTACGGACTTTTATTCGCAATGCCTGCAGATATTGGCCTAAATTTTTGGTGTGTGGGCAGATAATGACGAGTTACAGATCGAGTTCGCGTTTCGTCCCGGTTGATCTACTTTTGAGCGTTTTACGGCTCCTAAACTTAGAAAATTTCATGAAAAATAGAAATTTTCATGACAAATACACATGTACGGACTTTTTTTCGCAATGCCTGCAGATATTGGCCTGATTTTTGGTGTGTGGGCAGATAATGACCAGTTACAGATCAAGTTCGTGTTTCGTCCCGGTTGACCTACTTTTGACCGTTTTACGGCTCCTAAACTTAGAAAAATTCATGAAAATTAGAAATTTTCATGACAAATACACATGTACAGCCGTTTTTAGCCCTCAGCTCATAGGCTGATGGGCTATTTTCGTCACCCAAGCTGTCCATCTGTCCATCTGTCTGTCCGGTGTCTGTCCGTCCATCCGTCCGTTCCGGTTGACCTACTTTTGACCGTTTTACGGCTCCTAAACTTAGAAAATTTCATGAAAAATAGAAATTTTCATGACAAATACACATGTACGGACTTTTTTTCGCAATGCCTGCAGATATTGGCCTAATTTTTGGTGTGTGGGCAGATAATGACGAGTTACAGATCGAGTTCGCGTTTCGTCCCGGTAGACCTACTTTTGAGCGTTTTACGGCTCCTAAACTTAGAAAATTTCATGAAAAATAGAAATTTTCATGACAAATACACATGTACGGACTTTTTTTCGCAATGCCTGCAGATATTGGCCTGATTTTTTGGTGTGTGGGCAGATAATGACCAGTTACAGATCAAGTTCGTGTTTCGTCCCGGTTGACCTACTTTTGACCGTTTTACGGCTCCTAAACTTAGAAAAATTCATAAAAAATAGAAATTTTCATGACAAATACACATGTACAGCCGTTTTTAGCCCTCAGCTCATAGACTGATGGGCTATTTTCGTCACCCAAGCTGTCCATCTGTTTATCTGTCTGTCCGGTGTCTGTCCGTCCATCCGTCCGTCCGCGTCTGTTAACTTTTACCTTGTGAGCGGGATATCTCTAAAAGGATTCACCGTTGGAATTTTATTTCAGCAGTGAAGATGTATATTGATAAAATCTCGGTCAAGTTCGAAGATGGGTGATCTTGACCCATTTTTCTACATTTTAGAGCTGATTATAGAAAAACACTCAGAAGTTTATATCTCAGGAACCATTGTGTGGATTTTCACAAAACTTACTATGATCATTGGGACTGATGGTCTGTATGTGCTGCACAATTTTGGTGGCGCCACCTGCAATTTCTGATTTTTAATGAAATTTTATCGGATTTTTTCAATTTTGGCCTTTTGTGCAGGATATCTCCAAAGGTATTCAACACAGGAACTTCATTTCTTCAGTCCTATTGCATTATATTTACAAAATCTTGGTCAAGTTCAAAGATGGGTGATCTTGACCTACTTTTCAAGGTCACAAAGCTTAGTATAGAAAAAAACTTAGGAGCTTATTTCTCTGGAAGCATTTGGTGGATTGTTATGAAGCATGGTATATACCTCTCCAATTTAAATTTATAAATGATTATCAACTTTTGCTAATATTCTAGTTTCGCAATGCAATGCTTACAAGGTACTGGCCTAATGTTTGGTCTGTGGGCGCATAATGACCACTTACAGATCGAGTTCGCGTTTCGTCCCAGTTAACCTATTTTTCACCATATGACAGATCCTGAACATAGAAAATTTCATGAAAGACAGAAATTTTCATGAAAAATGCACATATATGGACTTTTTTTCACAATGCTTGCAGATACTGGCCTGATTTTTGGTGTGTTGCTTGATAATGACCCTTTACAGATCGAGTTTGCATTTTGCCCTTGTTGACCTACTTTTGACCATACAACACTTCCTGAACTTAAAAAAAATTACAAAATTTAACAAATGTTTCTAATTTGCCCCAGGCGGGGGCATTCGTGTCGTTCCGACACATCTAGTTTTCTCTATTTTTGAGACCTTTAAAAATGTGGACATCTGTTAACAGGGCACAAATCATAAAGATTGGACCTAGATTCTTCATTCTTAATATTCTGAGAGACCTATGAAAAGTCTTCACGGAAACCAGAAATTAGGTCTCTGTTACCCATATCCTTTGAGCTATGGGGCCCCAAAGTACACCCCAGAATAGTGAAAAATTTCATACAAAAACTTCAATATCTCATTAACTACATCACTGTTGGTCATGATTTTTGACATACATATTGATCATGAGATGTTTCATCAGTTTCTGCAGACTGGTGGCGCCACCTGTATTTTTCGATTTTTTAAGAACTGTTTTCTCTATTTTTGAGACCTTTAAAAATGTGCACATCTGTTAACAGGGCACAAATCGTAAAGACTGGACCTAGAATCTTCTTTCTTTATATTCTGAGAAAACTATGAAAAGTCAATAAGGAAACCAGAAATTAGGTCTCTGTTACCCATATCCTTTGAGTTATGGGGCCCCAAAGTACCCCCCAGAATAGTGAAAAATTTCATTAAAAAAACTTCAATATCTCATTAACTACATCACTGATGGTCATGATTTTTGGCATACATATTGATCATGAGATATTTCATCAGTCTCTGCAGACTGGTGGCCCCACCTTTTTTTTTCTTATTTTTACAATTTTTTTTTCTATTTTTGAGACCTTTAAGGATGTAGTTATCTGTCAACAGGGTTCAAATTGTAACGACTGGACCTAGAATCTTCATTCTTTACACACAGGGAAACCCATAAAAAGTCTCCATGGAAACCTGGAATTAGGTCTCTGTTACCCATATCCTTTGAGCTATGGCACTCCAAAGCTCAGAATAATCGAAAATTTGATACAAAAGCTGAGGTATCTGAACAACTAATGCAGAGATCACCATAATTGTTTGCGTGGATATTGATCATGGAGTGTTTTATCAGATTCTGCAGCCTGGGTGCGCCACCTCTATTTTTTTTTCGATTTTTTACGATTTTTTTCTCTATTTTTGAGACCTTTAAAAATGTGGACATCTGTTAACAGGGCACAAATCGTAAAGACTGGACATAGAATCTCCATTCTTTCACACAGGGAGACCCATGGAAAATGTCCATGGAAACCTGAAATTAGGTCTCTGTTATTCATATCCATTAAGCTGTATGGCTCCAAAATACCCCCCCCCCCCCCCCGATTAATAAAAAATTTGATACAAAAACTCCAGTACCTCAATAACTAAACACTGATGCTCTTGATTTTTGGCATACATATTGATCATGACGTGTTCCATCAGTTTCAGCAGACTGGGTGCGCCACCTCTATTTTTTTTCAAATTTTTACACATTTTTTTTCTCTATTTTTGAGACCTTTAAGGATGTAGTTATCTGTCAACAGGGTACAAATTGTAACAATTGGACCTAGAATCTTCATTCTTGTCATGCAAGGAGGCCCATGAAAAGTGTCTTTGGAAACCTTAAATTAGGTCTCTGTTACCCATATCCTCCAATCTATAGGACTCCAAAGTATCCCTCAGAGTAATGGAAAATTTGATACAAAAGCTAAATTATCTGAACAACTAATCCAGAGACCACCATGCTTCTTTGCATGGATATTGATCATTTAGTGTTTTTATTAGTTTCTGCAGACTGGTGGAGCCACCTGTATTTTTTTAAAGTTTACGCATTTTTTCTCTATTTTTTTAGATATATTAATACAGACACAATCTCAGCCTGTTGGTTAATCTGTTTGATGCTTCAGTTCACTGGGTATATACTACCATTCAGATGATAAAATTTCCTTTTGCAAATCTCTTCCCAGTCAGCTGAGCGTCATGACCAATGGGTCACTTGTTTAATATTTGACAAACAAGTGTCCCCTATTAGTCAGTCCTTTAACTAAATGAATCTTGAATGAAGAAAAACACTGGTTGTTTTTCCTTAAGCTTCCATTCACAAAATGCTGACACAAATTCTCAGTCTGACAGTGAATTTGGAATCTCTAACTTGATAAGAGCAAGAGTATAAAGCCTCTCTGCACATAGACGGTTCCTCAGGGGGGTAGTCTTTATGTCATTTTGGATTCAAAATCCTCTTTAAACATCAGGTGTGTGCAAGGGCAGTGTCAAATAAACTGAGGCCAACTTCAAGAGCATTGGAAAGTCATTCCAATTGTAAAGAAAGATCAATTAGGAACGATCTGTAGTGCTATCCCGTGGAAACTGCTGCTGATGAACTAACTCCTTTAGTAATTTCCACTCATTTAGTTTATCATCTATACCCAGCTCATAATATTCACACAGTGCTTTTGAACTCATCTCCCCATGTTGCCATATCCTGTGGAGGTAACACTGACAACCTCCCATGTATCGGTATGTAGTCTTGTTTACTTGAGGGGCGATAGACCAGACGCCTAGCGGTAACTAGGGACCCATCGGTCTCGACGCTCAGCTGAATTTGGTTGTAAGGATATTTATGAGCTTTTTCAAAATGTGGTTCCGGTGACCTAACCAATAACCTTGTGACTACAATTTGAGAAGATACTATCCTTGAACATACATCATTTACTTTAACATTAACAGCCTTTGGAAAATGTGATGTTGACCGCGGACCAGGAAACCTAAGAATCTACTGATTTCTTCCACATTGGGCAGGTAAGCGATGTGTGAAAGATTGAAAGTTTGGGATGAAAAGTTTGAGCAATATGCGCAAGATTGGAGGTTAGGGATGAAAAGCTTGACTTAAAATGTAGCCATAATCTTATTAAATAAGAAGGTCATGTGACTTTGACCTTTGACCTTATGACTCGAAAATCGTGAAATTTCCTTCGTGATGGCACATGCATAAGTCAAGTTGGAAATCCATATTTCAATCCAACCTGAATTTATTATCAGGAAACAAATAATTTGTGTATGGAGGGATGGACAGCCAGGCAAACAGACGGAAGGACAGGGTGACTGAGCATGCAGTTCTAATTAATGAATTATTACATGATTATAGTCATTTCACAAAGTCTCAGAGAGGGTGAGATTTTTCCTGGTTTATAAGCAAATGGATAAGTAGCTTAAATACTGGCAGGGGTGCACACAACACAAAAATGTCTGATAATATAAATCTTATCTGCACCCAAATCAATTTGCATGATACATCACCTTTCCTTTTCATATCATTGTTGACGGTACGATGAACAACGGACGAAGGACGATGCCACACCATCATATAAGCTCACATGTTACCTAAAAATATGTAATGCCACCAATCTTCAGGAACTGAAGAAACTTATTATGATCAATAAATGCATCACTTGATAATATAACATCTAAATACTGAAATTTCTGTGATTTGATGGGAGAAAAATGACAGGTGGCACCACCAGTCTGAAGGAACTAGTCATGTTCATGAAACATACTTGGTGAAACCACAGCTGAGAAACTAGCATGATTGCTGACATTTGACGGTCTCAGAAATAGCAAAAATATCGTTTAAAAAATAATGCAGGTGGCGCCACCATGTTTCCGGAACTGACAAAATAAGTCATGACCAATATTAAAGGCGATATTTTTGGCAACCCATGCATTAATTATCAAGATACTGGAGGTTTTGTATCAAATTTTTAATTATGCGGGGGGGGGGGGGGGGTACTTACAAACCCCATAGCTGCGAGAAAAAAGGTCGCACTGACTTTATTTTAAGTTTCCAAGGAGATTTTTAATATCCCTGAATATTCACTAAGAAGTTCACGATTTGTGCCCTGCTAACGGACGCCAGGACGATATTTAAATTATTTATTTCATTCACTTTTTAAGTGACAACCAGTGTGTCATATCTCTAAGCTTGCAAAATATGGGTTACATCTACATTAAGAATTTTATTTTGGGATTTTATTATTTAGTCAAATAATGAATAGATACAAAATCATTTTCCCATGAGGCAACGTTACTAATCAGCGCAGAGATGACGCCAACAATTGCAGGTTTGTAAAATCAATAGTTTTCCAACCTCTTTTTTGATAAAATAAAGCTAAGATTCCTTACGTACGGCATGCTGAATGCGTTTAAAATCGCTATATATACAAAAAAGGTTCCTTATGTACGGATCCGGCATGAGGAATGCAGATCTGGCAAAATTAAAAACTATATGTAGCGATTTCTGAGGGTTCCGGACCGGGGATTCCGGAAACTGACGTCAGTCCCTGGGTATTACCCAGTCAGAGTCTGGCGCAAACATATTGCTAGGCGTTGTCTAGGAGCAATCTTGATTGTGATCTCGAACGTTTAACCAAATCCTGCTCGAAAAGGGCCAACACTTCGTTTTATTGCTGTCTTTGCAATAATCAGTGTTCCTCTTCAAGGAGAAGAAATTATGTTACCTGATCGATTGTTTAAGCAAAAGCGCGAGAAAAGAAAATATTCAGTATGTATGCTACATAAAATTTCTCAACAGTTCACGCATTCTACATGCCGTACATATAAGGAATCTTAGCTTTAAACTGCATGTTTTCATAAGACCTCATAATTATGCTTATAAGGCAAAAAATGATGATATAATAATTGTTTTTTTACAGCTGGGATTTTGCAAAAAAATAATTTATACAATTTTATAAGCAGGGTCATTAATAGGAACTTACATTGGCCTGCTTTACATGCGTCATGACTTTTTTACTTATAATTCCCATGATTCATTCGTCTGCATTACTAGTCCTTCAAAATAAAATTAAAAAAAAACAAGTTCCCTCGCATTTAAATCACTCAAATGTACTTCTTTTATTACCAGTTAACCCTCTTAAGACTTAAAATGCTTATACTCCAAACACCAGTTTGCTCATTTCATTACCTTTGCTAAGAGTTTGCATTCAAAGTTAACTTGATTCTCCTTTCAGATGAAGCAGATTAATTTGCCCAGCAAAATCATCCACAGGAGTATTTGCATGGGGACACTGATGTAACAAAAACATGAAAGGTCAAGGGAATCGATACAGACCTCCATAATGCCGTGTTAATGTCCAAACATTCGTTATCATATAACAAAATAGAATTTCTTATCTTACTCAGTTTTTAACCACCTTACACTTATTCTAAGGATCACAATGTCTTTTTTCCCCTCTTTCTTTAAATACTTCTGTAGTTGAACAGTTTAGACCCATTCTTTCACAAGTAGAGTAAAATATAATCCTGATACTTTTTTTGGCAAAATTCAGTTTAATATGTACTTTAGTATCTTAGCTTGTAGCATGTTTCATAAATCACACAAGAATATGTCTTGCATGTAAAGGTACAAGTAGACCATATCTTTAAAAATATTTCCTTAAATAAAAAAATGCAGCAAATAAACCATATTGTAATACATTTAATTTACACATCTTTTGTTCTTGTTCTGCCCCATCTTTAAAACCTGTTTTCCTTTGTGTTCCTTAGTACCTAGCAATTGTGATATGTGGAAAATGAAATTAGTTTACATGTTTTAAATCAGATCAGTTTATGGTAGAAAGTCTGATTTGACCCCATTTTGCTTAGTGCAGTGGATAATAATGAATTCTTCAGTTGTTGTATACATGTATGAAATATTATTTTTGTGAGGAGGGGAAAAGTGGTACTTCCTCTTGAGGAATATGTGTCTAAATCATTGTCAGGATCAAGCTAGTCATAGTCTTGGAATTCCAGTTCATCTTCATAGCCAGACTGGTCTTGAATTATGAAATTAAAGTCTTCTTCGCTTTTTTCAGCCTGAACTCAAGTTGCCCAGTGCATCATCATCATAATTGCTTTCTCCTACAACTGGAGTAGCATCAGATGTTGAAGCACAATTGACACAGTTTGTGCAAGCACAGCCAGCACCATAGTTGTTATCCACTTTCACAGATGTGCAGTGGTGGTTTTTGCACCAAGTTTTGCATTTACATCCCCTCAATAACCGTTCTCTGTTTTTAATAACAGTTGGCATGTGTTCTGGGTTATCCCACATTACAGAAAACTGATTGGCCTTCTACAATATAACCAAGATTTGGAAAATCATCTGGGTTGACTTAAATTTTACTTCAGTAAGCTTGAGCCAAAAGACCAGCCACATACTTTGCACGTTTCCAGTGATATTCTAGTGAAATGAGTCTGTCTGAGGCTTCCTCATCATCTTTGATTCGAAGCTTGGTAGTACCACAATAAATGGATTTTTAACAAACTTACGTCACAATGACTTTGAAATTTTTATTGTCAAGCCTCAGCCTCTTAGATACACACGATCCACAAAGCTTATCATTTACCTAGTCTGAACCAACATATATCCCTGTGAAATTACAAATTACAATTACAAATAAAAACCTTGCACGTAACTAAGATACCACGCTCGCTGAAAACGTCCGGTGCGAGCGTGGCCTCTGACCTCTAAAAATTTCCAGTCACATGACTACAGTTTTAACAAACCTACGTCACAATGACTTTGAAATTTTTATTGTCAAGCCTTAATGAGGAGAATGAATAACATCTGCACCCGTGGAATAACTAAAGGTCACATACAATTTGGTAATACAAAAGTATAAATATAAGGTACACTGGATTATCACCGTAGCAATTATAAGCGAACAGAAACATTATAAAGGACCAGAAGGAAACAAGCCCATAAATAAGCTACGTAAAGCGGTAATAAAAATTAGACTCCACCCAGAAGTCCATCCGTGTATGACGCTGGTGCACGAGGATAAACATAATGTGCCTGGAAAACTGCCTGCGTTTTCCAGCGACCAATTTGCATGGCAGCCTCCGGTGAAACGTTCTGGGCTACAGCAGCCGTTGCGACGGAAGGCCTGAAGTTTTTGGCTTTAAACACCTTGGTGTCTAAACCGGCGAGCGCTATGGCTTGCCCTAAAGTTTTACTTATGATACAACTCGACACCGCCTGATAAGGCTGTCCGAGCGTGAGAAAAAGTGGACTGTCCGGAATAGCCCCTCTGATGGAGGCTGTACGATTGATATATTCTCGCACGCATTGCACCGGGTCTGTCTGAGGGTCATCTGTTGGAGGAATCACCACCTCAAAACCAGACCGCGAAGTGTCATTCTTTATACCAAAAAACCGAACCACAAGAGAACCGTCGTCTTCAAAAACCATGTTGTTAGTTGAAAGCACATGAGCCCTGTGTCAAGGTCAGTTTCCAATCTGACCCTGCCCAGACTCGTTCGGCATAGATAATTATCATAGATAATTCTGTGACACCCTGCAAGTCATTGTAGATGGATCAAACCTCTGTCCCCGCGGGGCCAGATCAGAGGGTCTGGCCATGAACACTCGCCAACAGAGTAACAGCTTTCAGGCGTAATCTATCCGTACTAAGGTCTTTGTTATCCGGCCATGCTTTAAACAGTCTTGAGAACGGCTCTAGTGGCATCACTTTAGTGCGCGCTGCCGGTGCAAGTGTACCTGATTTGACCAAGGCAGAATACATTTTTTGAACAATCGGATTATCGGTCGGCGAAGACATACTCGAAGCATCAAAGTAACATTTGATGGCGGCCATTGCCAATTTTAGTTGAGATTCAGGGCGCGCAGACCCATCTGTAATATCGCAAAGTAGGCGCAATCAGGTAACCACATTACCTGGTGTGGCACAACTCGGATCACCGCCTTGACAATACAGACTTAGCCTGCTAACAAACCGATTATATGTAGACAGTGTAGAGGTAGCCCATGCTAACGGCAGCTGTTTAGCTGCTCTGTCTGATAGTCCAAACTGTAACGCCTTGGCTTCCCAGAGACTGGCCAGGCAAACAGTCGCCATCTCCTGTTTCTTAGTGGTTCTGCGGTGGAGCTTGGGGCCCTGGTGGCAAAGCGATTGTTTGGGATTCGGAGCGGCGGCGCGATGCACATGTTCTCAGTTCTCTGCACCAACTTTGAGCTGGCCAAAAAGGCGCAATCACTGTAGCGTCGGCCTGTTGCGTTTTGATGATTCTTACAACCCTGGACAGAAGACTGAACGGAGCGTTGACAAAATTGTTGTATTCGTGCCAATCGTTTTGCGCCAGCGCATCTACAGCCATAGTATGTGGGTCTTTGTAAAGGCTGTTGTAGTTTGGCAGCAGTGCTGTAGCAAACGAAGCAAATCTGTCTACATGGTGAGGGCCGAACATCTTGTCGATCACAATAAATATCTGCGGATGAAGGCTCCATTCGTGTTTGTTCGACAAGCGGGACAGACCATCGGCTACTGAATTGTCCCTTCCCGCTATATATTTGGTCTCTACTGTTATATTCCTGTCTGCACACTCGGCCCATATGGCTTTGGCTAGTTGGGTGAGCTTGTGTTGCGGACCACCCAGATTGTTCATGTATGCCACGGTAGTGATGTTGTCCGAGAGCAGTTGAATATGTTTGTTGGCTAGTTCTTGGGTTAATGACAGAATGGCCATCATTACTGCCATTAGCTCGCGATAGTTTGAATGTTCCTGTGACATTCGGTGATTCCAATAGCCTGCTGCTTGGCTGTCTTGAAAATGAGCGCCCCATCCAGAGCTGGAAGCGTCGGTAACTAACTGACCCTGGATCTGTTTGTGTACTATGGCCCTTCCGTTCCATGACGACATTGCGTTGAACCACCATTGTAAATCTTTCATAGTCCCTGTGTCTATCACCAGTTTGTCCTGCCATGTTGAACGCGACTTGAGTAATCGATATAAGTTCCTTAATAACAACTTTCCAGGAAGAACAACACGACACATGGAGATACACTGGCCTGCGACACGAGCTAGCGCCCTGGCAGTGGCTGTTCCTGAGCGCAAGATACGACTTATATCGTGTTTCAAAATATGTATCCTTCGTTTTGGGACATATATCCACACATGACCATCACCCTTATTTGTGTCAATCACAAAACCAATAAACTCCTTTGAAGTACTCGGATCTAACGATGACTTGGCCCAATTGACACGAAATCCAAGTGAAGAAATGACATTTAAGAAACACTCAGTGTCGGAATGCACATGTGCTGGATCACACATTAACAAAAAATCATCAACAAAAGCTACAACTCGGAGACCTTTCTCCCGAAGTGTTTTTACAACACAACGAATTATCTTATGAAAATAATATGGGCTACCATTATAGCCGAAAGGAAGACATCTCCACTGATAAAACTTTCCACGCCACTTAAAACCTAAAAATTTCTGGTATTTCTTGGCAATTGGTACATGTTGAAAACCTGATTTAATGTCTAAAGTAATCAGCAAATCATTTGGGCGTATCTGGTTAATAACCTCTCTGATATCTTCATTGCAGAATGTCGGTGGTACGCTGTAGGCATTAAGAAATCTGAGATCAGTTATAAGCCTATATTTACCTTGTCTTTTTGGAACAGTGCCTATAGGCGACACATTATGTGGAATAGCCCCGACCTTTTGTATAACACCTTCCTTAACGAGATCTTGTACCTCACTGTCCACGAATTTACTTTCCGCAAGATTAAACTTTTTATTACTTAATATTTGAGGAGGTGGAATCGAGTTGTCAAAACACAGGGGCACACCCTCTCTAATCCAATTAACAAGCGTTGGAGAAGCTATTCTTTCCCATTCTGCAATGTGGTTAACTAACTGTTCTGATAAACCCATACCAAAGTAGGCCGACAATATTAATAATCATGAGTAGTATATAGCGAAGTATTATAAATGTCTCCCTTTATTAGGGTGAACTTTGCCCTTTTTGTGGGTGAACTTCGCCCTTTGAGTGGACCAGAGGGTAGAAGTTCTCCCCAGAATGGGTCACAGTGCCCTCACCTGGGGGCGAAGTTAACGCCTGGCGGGGGGGGGGGGGGTGAAGTTTTCATGGGGCAGAACTTGTCGGGCTTTTTTGTGGGTGAACTTCGCCCTTTGAGTGGACCTGAGGGTAGAAGTTCTCCCCAGAATGGGTCACAGTGCCCTCACCTGGGGGCGAAGTTAACCCCTGGCGGGGGGGGGGTGAAGTTTTCATGGGGCAGAACTTGTCTGGGGGTAGAAGTTTAGCTAGGTTCACCGTATTTGTGGGGCAGAAGTGATGTGGGCTAGAAGTTCTCCCCACAGTGGATCACAATACCGTCACATGGAGGTGAAGTTAAGTCCTGGCGAGAGGGTGAAGTTAAATGAGGTAGAACTTTTCTGGGGGTATAAATATATATATATATATATATATATATATATATATATATATATATATATATATATATAAAGCTGGGCAAATGGAATCGTGTGACCAAAACAGGTGAGATTGTCGAGTATGGCACATGTTAAGCGATTGAGCGGTAAGAGACGTATATGTCCAGAGAGTGCTCCAAGTTGGGATGTGACAATGCAGATGATATATAAAAAATGCCCCTCATTTGTGAATTATGAAAATTTTGGGTTGAATATATACGAACGACAACCGGATATAACTGTTGGGCATATGGTATGTCGGATGTTGATACAATTGGATAAAATAGACAAAAACAGCGCGAGAATAGAAAATGAATATTACTCATGCGATAGAGCGGGTCCCTATGTGAAGTGTTTAGACCATGATGTTTTGGAAGCAAAAACCTTGTTTGAATCTTTAGAGTTGGTGTTCAACCGTGTTGAAATGGGAGATATCCGTAAAGAGATATACGAATGGTCAGGGGCATGTTTGAATGAAGTGAGTCAGTATTACCTGAAACTGTATGAGCGTTGTAGAGAGAAATGCGCAAAGGTTGAGATGAAAATGTTCACGCGGGAAATACTGAGGGAAGTCAGTCATAAGTTGTTTGAACTGTCTGAGAACTTAGGTAATTTTGTGATAGATTTGAAGTTGCGAGGTATAAAATTAGCGTGAAGGTCGTGAGCGGTATCATTCTGTCGTGTACAAGATGGAAGTGTTTGAAACTAGGGAAGCTGCGATAATGGAGAACGATTTGCGTACTATAGAAGAGGGGATGTTGTACGCGGGACAAGTATTGTAAATATGCGCACCCTCAAGCACAAAGACACCCAATGAAAACAGCCGTAGATCACATGCGTGGGATTGACTGGGGTTCCACAGGGTTGTGTGAAGGGGGTTGATTCGTATGTTAGGTAGGGTTTTCTACCTATACAATCGATTTGAGAAATGTAAAAACCAGTTTCAATTCGCGAATTGGCAATCTTTCATTGTTGATGCAACATCGTTGTACGTGGTTTAAAGGTTGTAAGAGCTGTGTGAGGTTTTGTGTGAACGTATTGATTATGAAAAATGTTACCGTTTGGAGAAAAAACGCTCCGGACCATATATTAAAAGGAGCTCTCTGTACATTTGGTGACATTCAGAAAGATATAGCTGAATTGTTTGTGAGAGAGTTTGAAGAGTGTAGAAAAAATGACCCTCACAGTTCCGGGGTTGAATATTTTGATATATTGCGTGATTATATGGCCCAGAAAGATTACCAGGTTACAGCAGAGCGTGTTAAAAATGAAGGAGACTGTAAGCACTGACATGTTGATGTGTAGGAAGCTGTTGAGCATGAATCTGGCCACAGATATGAATGTGTTACCGCGTTCGAATGAGGTTTTGCTAACCTACATAAGAAAACACATGTACCGTGGGTACCAATATTTCCTTTTTGCGGGTGTAACGAGTGTAGATTTGTCTTTTTTAAAAGAAAAAGGAGCGTGGGTGGAGTGGCTGAAAGAGATACAAGCTTTCGGAGAAGAGATGATAAATGTGGATATTCCTGTGAAGGGGTATGTAGGATACAAAGTAAAAAGCCAGTTGTACAAAATGGGAGAGTTGTTTTGGTTCCATTTGGTGACATAGATAAGGCAATGTGTGAAATTAACAGCTTCTGAGAAGCCGCTGTGGCCTTTCCCTGAATTAGCTTAAAGGAGAAGTAATAAGTGAGGGTGAAGTACAATACAGCTATAAAGGGGCTAAAGTGACAGCACAGGGCATTTGGTTACTGATATTGTATGAGGATGGATCAGGAACACAAAGTCATGGAAGGCTTAGTCCGGCGATCAGTGGCCATCGGTCATCACGCTTTGGCAACGGTGACTGAGTTAGCTGATTACATTTCAATGAAACAGAACTCCATTGAAACGCCAGGAGAAAAATGGAAAATAAACACACACAGCGGTTTGTGCGAAGTGTACAGGTACAACCCTAAACTAGGAAAGCACGAATGGGTCGTGTTGTATGAAGAGGACCCTTTCTGTTGTGTAAAAAAGATAAAATTCCTTCCCGAAAGAGATGAAAAAGAAGAAGAATTAGAGGACCCGCCAGTAAACAGTCAAGACTCTGATGCTACTGAATTGCTGGAACCGGGAGCCGATGTGAGTGAGAGTCAACTGAGTGGAATGTTAGATAATGTGATTGATAAACTGGATAAATCTGTGCAAAAGTTGAAGCGGTCCAGAAGAGTTGAGAAATTCCTGGATGACGTACTGGAAGAAATCGATGGGGATGATGAAGGTGGGAAGGATGAAGTGGACAAACAATGACTAAAGTGAAACATTATCAATCCCTGAGTGATGTGGTATCATTTATAAAAATGTGGTCAACATTTTTACGTTTGCTTAGTGTAGTATCGCACTGCTTGGTAGAGACATTAACAGTAGGTCCAGTTAGAAGAAAAGTGTGCAGAACGGGAGCCGTACTCATAAGTCGCTTGACGCAGAAGTTGAAATGGGGAAAAGAAAGTGTCAGAGGCGAGTTTTCAGACACAGAAGGAGAGGATGCGGTTTGATCAGCAAATTGAAACGAGTCGTTGACAAAGTACGTGGGCGCAAAAAAGCTAAACCAAAAATCAACAAAGCTCACAGGGACTTGATGGCGCGTTACCGTCGCCAAGGGTAGATATCGTGAAACGTATAAAGCCCGAAGCAGTTCAGTGTTTGCGTCTATTTGCAAACATGGAGAGTTACAATAACGAAGCGACTGTGGCGAGTTTGGAGCTGCTAGGATTAGAACACGACAGGTTTTGCGGTTGTGGTAGGGGGTTGAAATGTGAATTAGTTTGCCCTCGTGTTGAAAGGCGCAGTACATTTAATATCACCTACGAAATGTGCGGTCGTGTATTTTGGTGTGACATGTGTTTAGCCGCTTGCCGTGGTACAATAACTTTTATGGTAAAATTGATGTTGAAAGGCTTGCTGGCAGGAATAAAACAGAAGATCGCTGAACAGGGTGAGTGTATGGTGTATGTGGTGGACAAATTGGTTGAGCAAGCAGAAAGTCCCTTCTTGTCTGTACATACCACAGACTTGACCCCGACACGCCGTTATCGTTACCAGGAATGTATGCGAGCAGATCATTCCTTGCCCCCCGCTTACGTGGTGGAATGCAAAATGTTAGCAGCTATGAGCGAGGTGTACAATACCAAGGGCGGGATCCCAGGTTCCCTCGCTAAGGCACACGTAGCCGTTGATCTTATGAAGTTCAAAAGTCAGGTAAAACAAATGGTGAACGCGGAATTGTTCGAGCAGGGGACAGATTTAGAGGCTGAGGTTATTCTCCCCTGTTACGGTGTTCACGTTCCTGTCGGTTTAGACCTCGTTGACGTGATCGGTTACAGATACCGTGAAGGGTCCAGGTATTGTGAGAAGTTTGTGGCTATGTACATAAAGCTCAGCCTTCACAAACATGGTGAAAACTACACAAAAGAGGATGAACTCTCACCGGTACCAAAATCTGACTTTTGTGGGGCAGGTGGAAGTGCAATGCCTGAGACGGAAATGGACACCCAGCACGAAACAGATTGTAAAGAAAAAACTAGCTGACGTTATTCGAGAGTTCCTAATGAACAGTTATTTTTATGATGATGAAGGTACATTCCACGTCGTGCCCAGTTTACAACGCCTGCAGGTGGACACAGTGAAACGTCAGTTTCACAGGCTAATCCACTTAAAGGGTCCTGTGAAAACAAAGAAAAGAAACAGTACAGTGCTAGACGTAGAGCAAAATCAAATGTTGTGCTTTTTGTGTGAAACAGAACCTGCTAGTTTAATGTTTTATCCCTGTTATCACGTAGGTATATGTCTGACGTGCGCTGACAAGCGAAGTCACGGTGAAGGGAATTTGTGTTGTGCTATCTGTGGTAGTATATGTGAAGCTTATGTGAACCTGGCGGAAAGGTTAAGCTATAAAGCCTGAGACGAGTAATATAACGTTGTCATTTAGTACCCGTATTCGCGATGGAATTGACGGAAATTTGTTCGCTGTGCGCTTGTCCAATGTACATTGACTGTAATCATTTTTATGTGAAAAAAGGAGGGCTGGGAGATTTAGTTGAGAAAGATTTGGCTCCAGTGCAACACATGAAACAAGTGAAACTGAAAGGTTATGATTTCTGTTATCAGTATATCGCCGTGGGTCAAGGAGAGCATTGTTGTACTTGCGCTAAATCATTTGAAGTGACAGGTCACGGTGAGGAGCCGTTGCGTGAATTGAAAGGGATGTTCCGTGATATATGTATATATTTTCATAACAATCGTCAATCCTGGTTGAAAATGAAACCCAAACAGACAACAAACAGTGAGGGGTTCACAGATTTTTTTAAGTGGGTGTGTGAAGATTTCTTTGCGAGATGGAGGTACGTGGAAATAGTGGTGCAACGGGTACGACCGGAAATATTGGGGAAGTTAACCGTAGAAGTGGTGAGAGGGTACCCCAGGCAGGTGATGGAAAGCGTCCGAAAGGATTGGGACACCGCAGTTTATCTATAAAAGAGAGGCTCTCCAATGCGAAGAGTTCAGTTTGTAAATGTTTCTGCACGTGTGCGAGCCCTTGCGGTGCTAAAGCGCAGTTAAATGTGGCAACCCCTTTATCTGAAAACTTGGGAGCAGATGTACTTACGGCTTTGACTGTACTATAAATCAAGAATGGCATAAAAAGATGTGTCCCCGGTTGAAAGGACGAAGAAACATTTGGCCAGCAGGACGATTTCAGCCGAGAGAGAATGGCGGTTCATGCGTGAAACATACGGAAAGTTTGATATGAACTTGAAAAGTAGTCACAAAGTTTCGATGAAAGAAGGTATCTCTGTGGACCGTGATACAGCCAGCGCAGTGTTTCGGTTGGACGGTATGTGGTACAAAGGTTTAGAACCGCATATGAAAATGTTTGAAAACAATGAGGACAAGCCAGACCCTGTTGCTTTCCAGCACGTGTTGGAACAGTTCGCCCTCAGCTTCAGAGCCAGTTTGTTCACCGTGAAATACAACCAGAAACCTCCCCCGTCAGAAAATTGTTTCGATGTGAATCCACTTACACGTAGTGAAAGGGCGAGCATTTTGGTCCGCGCCGCTTTGGAATGTTTAGAGTGTTTCAACAAAGATTTCACCGTGTGGAACAGTAGTTGTGCTATTCGCAAATGGAATGTACATATCCCCGAAGACTGGGATGTGCTGCTGAGGTGTTTGATTCGCAGTTTGTGTGAGCTGGTTTGTCAAGTGTTGTACATGACGGACGATGAATCTCGCAATACAGCCGTGTGCTCGCACAACTCGTTCCTGGATCTGATTTCATTGGTGCCCCACCTGCACGTGCACGTTCTCAACCTTTACAACGTACACGACTTTCATACAGTTGGGCGTATATTTGCTGAAAACCCGCCTTCTTTCACAGCACACGCTTCACTTTTTGTACAGTTCTACATGAAACATTTCCAGTACCGTTTTAGTCGTGAGCTTGAAAGAATGGCGCTTGATAGGTATAATTTAGATGAAAGATGCTTGCAGGCGGACACGGTTAAGAAAATGCTTGGTGAATGTGAAGAATATGTAAAGGGTACGCTGAGCATCCCGCATGAGCAGAAACAGAAACTGACCAACCGTTTGCAAAATATGAAGGTTGTCTTGTGTCCCGAGATCATTGGGGTGTTGGGTGAAAATAAAAAAGAGCGCCATGTGTTGATGGGAACGCTAATTGTAAAACAGGGTGGGGGTAATGATGTTTAATGCAATATATGATGAAAAGTAATCAGAAATGTAGTATGCATAGATATATAAAACATAAAGCTTGTATTGGAGAATAAAAAGTTTATTGTACATAAAATATACAACCGTTGATAGTCTCTTCAACATCTCGTGGTGATAAGAGGGTATGTAATCCAAATGAAATTGAGAATGTCTGTAAATGTTTGGAGTGTGAGAGTGACAGAATACTCCCAATCAAACACTTCCCTCACGTTGCCCAAACCCAGCACCTGTGAGAATGACAGTTTGGTTTCGTTGGTGTGTTTGTCTGTCCTGATGTGTAACGCCACCGTAGGTTTTCCCATGCAATGGAAGTTCAGTAAACATTCCGGTATGTGTAAGTAGGTACCCAATAAAGTAGGCACTTCTGCAAAATTACCCACCCCCCATAAAAGCGCATCTATGTTCACCGAGCATCCCGTTCTTCTGTCTTCCAACAAACTGTTACCTCTGCTCCAGGGTGTCCATGTAAAGCCCACGCCTTGTTCTCCCTTTTCTAAGTCCACACCCACTGGCAAGCTTTGAGGTTTCTTGTACGCTTCAATTTCTTTACGGTTACAGATTTCACACATATCGATATAAGCCATGAAACCCATACAATCGGTCGAATTTCTCTTTTCGTTCAGGTAAGCCGACCTTGAATCGTCACACTTTGGACAACCCCGTGTTATGAACCATCTTTCTCTGTTAAGGTTTCTTTCTATTTGGTATACCTTCCACACTTTAACCTGTGCGTTGTCCATCTTGTGCGGTTGTTGCCCCAGGAATGATGCTGTGTGTTCACTCATAAGCACATTTATAAACTGTCCTGAGGTGAGCTTTTACCTGTGTCGGTCTTTTTTTACATACACGTTTTCTGAATGTTGCTTTACGTATTGTATTTCCTTTCATAGTCCAGGCTGGGATCCTGTTGGATCCTGTCTTCTTCTTGGAATGTTTAACCTTTTCCTTTTTACCTTTTTCTTTACTTTTCAGTTGTTTTATCTTACGCGTTCTTTTTTCCCATTTCCTTTCAAAGTGTTCAAATTGTTGACCGTGTCGGGCTTGATTTGCTAGTAGGAAAGCCCTTATGTTTTCTGCGGGTGGGATGTGAGATGCCACAGGGGAGGTGTGGCCTAACAGCTGAGCGGGTAGAGGTGCTGCTGGTGTAGAGAGAATTTGACCTGAAAGGGTGGTCAGAGGGACGAGTCCTATGGATTGTTGCATGTTTAAAACCTGCGCTTGGTTCTCTTCGTTCTACGTGTCGTTTTCGTCCCTTTTCGTGCCCTGCGACCTGTGCGCATGGGTTTCCTTTCGTGGGTAACATAGGGTAACCCTTCCACAAGGTACAGGTTCCTTACCACCTGTCTAGGAGGGAACGTATCTGGAGGGACTTCCCTCACCATTTGGCGGTCATGCATGGTGGTGGCTTTGTACAGGCGAGGGGGGACGGGTACAGGGGCTGCCATATGCAGGTCCTGACCTCGTAGGAAAGCTATTTGAGCCATCTTTCCCTTGGGGTGGGTATATAAACAGTTGTCAAGGTGTGGGGTGTCATTTTCAACTGAAAATGTCCAAGAGGAAAGCACAATTCCATATCATGGAGGCTGAAGAAGAATGGCAGGAGTTTACGAACTGGCAGAATACACACCAAACTTCAAAAAGAGCTGAAGAACCCCGCTATATGACGCGCGATATCAACTACATGCGCGTACCAAACTCGGAGGCGAGTAATTTCGTCTCGAACCTCCCTGAACATGTCAAATACGAACTCAGGGAGCGATGGGAGGCCATCCGGGACTTGTTGGATATGAACAAAAATGTCACTTTGGAAACCACGTTGAATTTAGGGTGTGTTTACAACGTGTACAGTCCCGGGTACAAGCTGAAACTGAAAGAAGACCGTCAAGAAATTGTGAACAAATACATGGATGGTGTTTTTTGTCCCATGCTGGAAGGTAAGCCGGAATGCTTCTGGGAGGAGCTATACACCTCCACTGTGTCTTCTAAAGCCTACTCTCCCTATGTCAACAATTTTTTCCCGAACACCCCTGGAGGGGTGAAACCAACCCTGGAGAACCTAAGGGCTTATTTAGAGGAGAAAACCCGGCACCGCATGAGTGTGATTTCGCCCGACCGTGAGTGTATAAGACACGTGTGCGAGCTGCGTCAGGGTCAGTTGCGCTTCTACATCTTCAAGACGCGGGACGTGGGTTTCGATCCGCAGCAAAGGATTAACACTTGGGAAAATTTGCTATTACGCGAAGCTGTTCTCAAAGGTGAGAAGTTGCGCCAGCTAACTGCTTACCTACCTCTGTTGGAAAATATCCCCGCCGACAGGAAAACCGTCGTTCAACATGTCGTTTGATAAGAACGCGACACAGACTCTTATCAGAGAATATTCTGAAAACCCTCAGAACTTTTTCCATTTGGGAACCTTTGAAATCAGCCGTTAAGGGACAAGCTTTCGTGAAAAGTCGTTACTGTCTGGCTATGACTCCGGACTTTGTGCATGTGTACAAAAACCCCACACAGTTCCAACCTCACATGGAAAAGATATTGAGCTTCACGCATGAAGAAATGGAAAGTGTTTTAGGTCAGGTGGTCGATTGGGAAAGCGGCACCCTACCCATTGAAATTGAAATCGGTGGAGGGGTTAAAATTTCCCTGATGAAAACAAAAGGGAACACCGGTGACGCCCGTTACGATTTGGTGCGTTCCATTTCTGTCGGGGGTACGGAGTACGATAAGAAATGGTACCTGACAGAACAAGAACAGAGAGTGTTTTCATGCTCTTTCATGCCTGTGTGGACGGCTTTCTGTCGAACATTGAAAGCCAGTGTGAAAAACGTACCGACGAAAAGGAAGGCTCCCATGAATATGGATGTATTGGCAGATTTCGATGAAGAAAGCAGCCAGGCAGTTGACGAGGAAGCTCTGATGATGACAGACGGTATAAAACAGGCAGACTGGATGTCAACCAGGCGACCACGTCACACTTGATTCATTCAGACTCGATTCGCATGTGCATTCATTAACTAACAACAAATGTATTTTTTTCTTTTTTTATTTGTAAAAATAGAATAAACAATGTAACCTTTACATAATGTCTTGTTGCATCGTTTGCAGTTGGAGTGCGAGGGAAGGTTTCCCTGTTGTCTGTAGTTCGGCGGGTGTGGGTGGGTCAGCTTTCATTTCTTCTGTCTTCATTTCATTGCTTTCAGCATTTTTGTTGTGTTCGTGGAATGTTTTCTCGCAGAACCATTTGTTCCTGGCGAAATCAGGAGGGTCCACGACATAATAATCTCGTATGACCTGTTTCATTGGAATCAGCGGCCAATCATTCATCAAACTTAATACGGTGACACAATGTTCACCGCAAACATCACTCTCAGGGTTGTATATGTCTTGCACGGGATACGGGTTTACGTCCACAGCGCTCAGTCCGAAATCATCTTGCATTCTGGCGAGGAATTCGTTGACACCTCCCAGTACAGGTGGTAGTCCGTAGGAATAAAAAAATTCAATGCAACAATGATTAACATATATAGCTTGCCAGTGTTGACCTGGTTGAGAACGGGGGGCTACGTTACAAATCAGGCTGTAAGGGGGGTTTGGCGGTGCATGACTGAACACATATTCTACGTTCAGTTCGTCTGATGCGTACACGCCTAAATATTGGGAAGGGTTTGTTTGGTAAACGTGCAGCATTGCACGGTTCAACGCCATGTCACTGAGTCCCCTGCCTCCCTTCACCTTTTCAACATAAGCCTGTTGGCGCAAGTGATTGACAGGTATAGGTTTCAAGCATTTACTTCCAACTAACAGAGACAATGCGGTCGGAGTTTATCATTAACTTGTCTTCGAATTGGGCGAACATCAAACACTGAATGGTTTCGGGGGTGATGGTTTTAAAATGCACGTCGACTTTGACATTTCCGGACTGTTTGACGTGCTGTACGTTTTCTTTTTCGGCTTCAGTTGAATCACCCACCATGTTGAAGGGGAACACGGTCTTTCCTCCAATGTATTCATCATAGCCTACCTGGGAACTGAAATTGGAATCCCACAAGCTCGAAGTTCTCAAGTATTCCGAGAACAGATGTGTGTAGACTTGGTTTTCCGAGAAATCAGGTTCGAACGGTTGTTCTGGGTAACGCTGGAAGTTGCGCTGAGCGTATATGCGGTTCACGTTGTAATGTCGAAAGTTATACGGGTTCAGGGTCCAATTGGATGAGTAGGCTCTGTTCGGGATAAAACAAGTGAATAGTTTCTTTGGTAACAGTGTTTGGGAGAACACACTGGAGATGGACTTGAAAGACAGCCCTTGTGCAATTTCTTCCGTTAACACTCTGAAGCGGGTTAAGGGTAAAATTCTGTTTGCACCCGACACCAAAGCATCGTTTTCAATTTGTGTGAAGAAGACGCTGTTCAGCTCGGCGTAGTTAACATGCATCCACGCCCTGTGTATTTTCAATTTCACACCTCCCTTGAGTGCAGGTACAGTTTCCGGGTCCACGATACACATAGCGTAAAAGGACGGGCGCGATCGAATCATGGTGACTTTCATGTTGTAGCCGAACGGGATGGATTTGTCCATTTGAAAGACACCTACACGAGGGTTGTCCACCATCACATATTTACGTACACCTTGCGGGTTTTTGGTGTTGTCAGGTGTTTTGTCTGTCTTGTGACCACCTGTTGGGGTCCCGGGGTTTTTGTAAAACTTTCTCAGTCTCAGCTGGTGCTGAGCACAGTAGGTGTTGGGGTCCTGACCCGGTGTGATAGGTCCCACTTTATCCAGGGCGTTGGGGCTTGCGACTTTACCGTCTTCCTTGATATCTCTGTCTTGCACGTAGTTATACAAGGGCCCGTCATTGTTTTCGATTGCGTTACGGTCAGGGAGCAGCTGTTTCTGTAGAAGTGCTGAAAAAGGGTAAGTCTTGTCTGTGGTAGTGACAAGTTCGTTGTTAATTTCCACTTCCACGTCTTCAAACATGGAATGGAGGGTGTTGTTCACAAGACCGAACGTGTGGGCTTTCTTTTTAGCAGCCAGCTGGACTGGGGTGTCGGTACCTTCAACGTCATCTTCCCAGTCCAGGGGTGATTCATCCCTCACGTGGACAGGTTCCGCTTCCACAAACAAAAGCGTTTTACTGGGTACCATGTGAGAACCGTCGTTCTGGTTGGGAACAAGGAACTGGAGTTTGGTGGAGTAATCTGTTCCGTACGAGAGAATTTCTAACATTTTTTTCGTTCACCACCTCCGCCTCCACTGTTTCTTCCTGCAGGCGCAGTTCAGGGTTCAAAACCCTTTCGACGGCTGTGTCTGCCGTGGGAGTGTCCGGGATTGATTCCCCTGGGGGACCCGGTTTTGTCATAGGGATAGGCATTGTCTTAAGTATAAATGATATACAGTTTATCAGTGATTCTTGATTACATTCTTTTGAGCTCTTTTGGTCTGCTTTTTTTCATATGGTTTTCTTTAGGGCACCCTGCTTCTCTTTTTTCTGTAACCCCTTAAAGGGACCGTAACCCATTTTACCGGCAGCTATTTTCCCAAACACAAACCCTCCTAAACTACCGAGTAATGACCCAAGGAAACCCCCCCCCCCTTTGCCTCGCGTGATAACCTGTTACGAAGCGAGCCCCTACTCCACCACCTTTAGTTATTTTCGTCTTCCTTTGATTGCCCCTGCCCCCGTTAACAGACCTCCTATGCCTGCCAAGATAGGTAACAGTGGTAGAATCCCTCCTCTCCTTCTTCTTCTTCTTTTTCTTCTCCCTCCCCATGGTTTCACAGAACTCCTTCTCTTTCTGCACATGTCTGTATCATGTCTTGTTTTTATGACCATTGCAGTTTTGGGCTGGTTTTGTCTTCCGATTACATGATGTTGCCTAACAGCGTCAGAGGGTTGACAGGTCCGAAAGCAAAAGGGAGAAACCATCCCCTCCTTCTCGTCCTCTTTCTTCTGCGAGTGGTGCTCAACAGTGTTTGTACCAGACCAGAACCTTACCCCATGCCTATCTTTGGGATGTAAATTCCTCCCCTTTAGCCTTTCATTTAGGGACTTTAACTTTATCCCATGCTCTTTTTGCACCTTTTTTGTGCCCTTTGGATTTTACGGGTGAGCTTTTTTTTTTGTTTTTCCCAATGGTATCTGCTGTAACAGCAAACAGCGTACTCAAAAGGGCAGAGGTCAAAAAACCTTTTCCTCTTCTCCTCATCCTTCTATTTTTAACACGTCTTTTTCTTTTACGTACTGACCACATGACAAAACAAGTAATATAGATTCAAATCATTTATTCCATAAGATATGAAAAGTACATATTCAGTGCAATAAGATTTCGTTGCCTTTCAAAATAACTATACAGGGTTTATTTGAAAAGTCCTCTCAACAACCCTCCTAATACATTGTCAATCATACCACCCACTTTCCCTAGAAACATGCCCCCCCCTCCTTCTACCGCGTGTCCACCCCCTACCCCTGACCACATTTCCACCTCTGCGGCGACGGCGGCGGCGGAGAGCACATGTGGTACGCCTTCTTCCTGCCATGTTGTTTAATTGGATGATGGCATTGTAAAAAAAGACACTTTTTGTATAAGCAGGTTAATCATATATAGTCTTTTGTTTTCTCGGTTTTCTTTTCTTTAATTTTTTACGTATAGGTATATGGTCCATGGTAGGCTGTACCACCCCGGTTTGGCTAGGGTTTTTGGTGGCGGGTTGTCTTTTATCCATAACTTTCTCCGTGGTTCTCCTCCCACCTGAAGACTTGTTAAATGTGCGGGACGTACGCGCGTGAGCGTCTATCACTTTACGCGTCACAGTAGTGTTTGTTAATTTGCCACCGGCTGCTTCCGCTTGAGCCACATTGCTCTCCTGTTGGTATTTCACGTTGTCTTTTGCGACAGCGAGGTTCATGTTTTGTACCATCGCCACGGTACCGGGGTACCTTGTGGGGAAACTGCTTTTCCCCACCCCCTTTGAATAATAATGACTCCTCGGGAAACCGAAAGGCATTATGTAAGTATATTTATCCCCTCATGTCAGATCCTACAGATGGTTTATGGTCAATCTTTGTCCTGCTGTCCTCCTCCATTTATGGTATCAATGTCTTGGCAAGCCTGCTTGTCTTCCTCCGTGTCTTCTTCCGTGTCATCCGCTGAAGAATACAATTCCTTCATACGGGCTTCCAGTTCTTCTCCGTCACACAGCACGACGCGGAAAAAGGCGTCCTGTTCGTTCAGCAACTCGTCACGCAATTTCTTCAGATCTTCCACTCCCTTGTACACCTGTTTGCTGATTTTTCGCATTTTACTCTGCAGTTCCATCACGCGACACTTGGCAAATTCTGTCGCAAACAACTGGTTCAGTTCTGGGCGCAATGTCAGTACGGACATCATGTCGGATACAGTTTCCATGTTTTTAATTTCGTCAGCTAATTTTTCCACCATGCCGGAGGATTTGTGCAACAGCTGTGGCAATTTGTCGGCGTACGGGGCCCTGGTAGTCATCAGGAGACATTCTTCTTTTGTACCTTTCCTGATACGTTTGCCTCGCCCCCTCTTCCCTCCGGGAAGAGCTGGGCCGGAGCGCTTGCTAGGTCGTTGCTGACATTTCGTGATATATTCCATTATATATATTTTTGTCAATACTTTGGTGAATACTGGTTTCATGTGGCTGTGTTCTGGTTATGTTTGGTTCTCAAAAAGGTGTGAGTCTCACTACCAGCATGGTGGCTGGGGAACCTGCTGTTGTGGGGATTAGGAAACCGTCCTTGTCCACGAGTTCGAAGTGGAGTTGTGTTAAACGTGTGGGTGCTAATTTTTTGGCCACAGGTTGTACGATTTCAATGTTGTACATTGGCTCATCGGTTTCACGGGGCAGGCACACGTAATTCAACACATCCCGCATGGTTACGGACGGTTGTGGGTTATCTCCCATCTCAGGAACTCGTACGTACACCACGTTTTGTGTACCTTCCAGCCACGTGATACGTCCTGCTACATATTGTAAAAGTTCCAGTTCCCAATGGTTTGGAGCTTCTACAGGTATAGGAAATTTAAAACGGAAACTATTAAGGGCGTCGTCAGCCTCTACCGAACTGTACACAGTAACGACTGAGGCCATGCTTTCATCCCTTGAGTTGAAATATTAAAGAGGCGGTCGATTTCAATGCGGAAAGAGGTGGGAACACCAGCAAACGTCCCAACGCGTCACGGATTTGCAAATTAAGGCTGGTCAGTTTGTCAATCGAAATGATTGGAACAAACGTCACATTTGGTACTTGGAAATACAACCATACCGTACCGACCTGTTGTGCGCTGGAAGGAACCACTGCCTTTAAAAGACGACTGAACGTGTTGCCTACCATCTGTTCCTTTAGAATGCTTTGCTCGTACACGAACAAAGTTTCAAAACCTCTCAATGTGTTTACGATTTCCTGAGAGGTGTAATCCCTCTCGCTTGTGGTCACAAAGAATTGTGGGAACCCTAACACTTGGGACAGTTCTTCGTTAAACCTGAGCTGACGCGTGTTGGATTTCGTGAACCGCAGTTCCAAACGACCACTGGCATTTAGTTCCGCTTTGCAACCGTTGTTGCCTACAGTGCTTGTTTTCAGCCATTTGTTCAAATAGGAGACACAGGATACGTTGCTGTACCGCACCTCAGGAAAATTTAAGGTTTCGATGAGGACGGGGTTTTCCTGTTGGGTGTCCCACACAGAAACCTTCATTTCATCTGTGAGAAAGTTATAAAAATTGTCGGGCAAGGTCAACGTGTTCAAACCCACTTCCCACTGGTCAATGAACTCAAACGTTTTAGGTTTAGACAGTTTCGTTTCTTCCTGCACCAAGCAGTTCAAAACAAAATAATCTTCCCTCTGTCTTTTTCTGGGGCGTATGTGGGTTTGAATTAAGGTGCGGGATCCGTCGTGAAAAGGGTACGGGTCCCCCGACAAAGTTTCCACCTTAAATGTCATATTAAGCATATCGTGTTCAGGGCGCAAGGGTTTGTATTCTTAGTTTAAAAAATTCATGTTTACCACGTTGTCCCTGGAATCCGCACCTACCGCTCGGAGCACAGAGGGGGAAGCAAACAACCGCAAGGTGTCTTCGCTTTCTTCGCCACCTAAACCTCTGTGCAATTTTACCCTCATCCACCTGTGATCGAAATTTCTGCTTTCGATGTAGCGTACGTCAAACACTTGGCTGTGTACGATTTCAGAGGAATCTTGAACGTCGTAACCTTCTGGCACATGGAAATCCGGGCGCAAAATATCCACAAAATAATAGCCTTGCTTATTAGGTCCATGAATCCTGTTCCCGAACTGGTTCAGGTTCATCACGCGTGCAGAGTCTAAACTTTGTTCCACCAACTGTCCCGACTGGGTGGTAGCGTTCACCTGGTGCCGCAAAAACATGTCGTCCCACACTTTCTGAGAAGTCCACACACCGTCACCCTGTCTGATGCGCAGGACACTGGGTGCGTGTATCTTGAGGGGCCATTCTACAGCACCTCGATCTTCGTACAACTGAAACGGTCGAAAAGGTGTCACCAGACCCAAAAGGTTTATCATGTTTTCGTCCGCATTTATCACCATATAGGAAGCGTGGTGAGTCAGGTGTTGTCAGGGGAGGTATTAAACCCTGGCACGGGGGATATATGAGTGGCGTAATCGTACTCGGAGATATTGTGCCCGCCAGGTGTCATGCTCAGACGAAACCGTATTCTACCGATTTTACAACACATACCGCCAGGTAAACCTCTACCCAATGTAAGGAAAGAATGTTTGGGTGTTTGCTCCCAAAGACCTGCACTAAACGCCCAACTCATATATTGGACTAACAACCATTTGAACCCACTGTCAGGTGTTTCTTTGAAAGGTATTCGAATACGCACAGGGTCTGAAGCATAACAGGTATAGATTTCCATGTTGGAAGCAGGGTACTGTAATACGTGCCACCCTTCCCCCACGTCCACCCATGAAAAAAGTGCCCCTTCCTGCACGTCCAATTTGTTTTTTAATTCTGTGTTGACCTGGATACCCATGTTATGGAACCTTTCTACCCACTGTCTCACTTCGGATCGTGTGGTATCATTTTCAAAACGCTGAGCACAACGCCAGGAAGTATCGAACCGTATACCCTCCCCTTCTCCAGCCGACGTGCGGTGTACGTGTACTTTCACGTTATACTCACACGTGGAAGAGGCAGGTAACTGTTCCACAGCCCTTTCCACGGCTTGCTCTAAATTGTTAAAAAAATTCACATCCTCAGTGGGTTCAGCAGAAAAACTTTGCACGGGACTGTAACCTTGTACAAAACATATACGCAGCTGGTATTGTGTGGGGAGTATCACTTCTTGTGTCAGGGTGAGCTCGGTGGAACGGCTTATGTTCACCAGCGCTTGCGCATGGAAAGGGGCGTCACGTTGCGTGGAGGCTTTACTTTTGTCCCCGAATCCGAAGAAACACCGCATCTCCGTTTGACTGGACATGAAAGTCCAATGGTAATGCGACCCCCACCCCAAACATTCATCTTTTGTGGTAGGGTCTGCCAAAGGAGGGTTGTATTCAGTTCCACGTGCAGGTGTTTCCCCAACTTCCTGGACGCGGTTATCGTCTTCACCAGCGGGCACAAGGTTATCATCTGGGATAGGTGTAACGTTAGGTAATGTCCATAGGGTCGCCTCAGGCTCCCATGCGGGGTTAGAGAATTGCATTTTCTGTACAGCACCCCGTGTACACCTCATATGAAAAGCTTGCCTGAGATCTCTTTGAAACTGAAAGGTGTTGTCGTGCAAATGTAATCTGAACCCGAGGAAAACGTTTCCATCATTGTTGGACTGCCACATATATGTCATGGGAAATAAGCCGGTGTCAAAGTGCGTGTGATGGTTCTGGTGTTCCTGGTTGTATTCTTCACAGAAAGTCCGTAACAGAGGATGAAAAGTACTGGCCTTCCAGCTCGTGTTGCCGGGTTTAAATTCAAACCTTTTCCATACGGTAGCATCTGTTAATCGTATTTCCATGTACTCCGTTTCATCTTCAGGCACGGTAAAAGTCAGCAGGTTTGGAAAACCATCTGGATGTCCTACAGGTACAGAGAAACTAGCACTGGATAAAGCACCTACTACCATCCTAAAATTGTCATCCGTATACAGGCCCCATGGACTTTCACCAGAGGTTGTTTCACTGTAATCTGCGGGTAGGTAGGAATTTAGCATCTGGGTTATAGTAAAAGGGAAGGGGGTGAAAGAGTACCGCCAGGTCCTGATTTCTGTGGCTCGGTTTTCAGGTTGAGAATCTTGAGCTGCTTCCAATGCCGTTGTAAAACCCTCTTGGAAACTGTCAGGGTCCAACGTGTTCTCAGGTTTCTTACGTGTAACGGTAAAGCTGTACGGTTGGGTGGTAATGTGCATGGTTTTCAGTCGGAAAGCACACCTTACGTCAGCGTAAGGGTCTCGGCTTTCCACGAAAACACTCGCAGGCACGACCATATCCACCAAAGCGATCTCATGCTGTCCTTGCTGAGGTAACCTTAAAGGTTCTGGCAGCTGTACAATGAAATCATTGCTAGCATTGGCGGGGTATAGATCAGTGGAGACGTCACTGGCACACAACAAGTTAACTTCTGTCATTTTTTTTCTCGGTTTCACAGCACGCACTCTCACTCTAACACATCACAAAAGAATGTACATGTTTCGCACATATTTTATTCAGCACTTACAACATAGGGTGACAAATCCTCACACAAAGCTATATAATATTCTAATTCTGTGACTTCTTTCATTTTTTCTGTCGTAACAGTTCTCTCTTATACGGACTGTGACCTTGAGAAAGACCGCATATACATTTCATCATTTTTAAAAAATGGTTTTGTGAATTGAAGAGTTTGCGGTACCCTTTGTTTGCGTAAGGTTCACAAGGGTTCAACAAATCATACACAGCACGACAGATGGCTGTGTATATATTTTGTTTTCTCTCTTTTTTAAACATTGTGAATTTGTCTTTCCCATCTTCTTCATGTTCCCTTTTATGGGTTTCCCACAACTTACAACTCATATAATATAACATGAAGCGTTCATTGGTAAGTTCCAATGGAACTATATCGCGGAACAAAATCCTATCCACCTCATAAAATCGGGTGACATTCCACTTTTGTATAAACAAATTATACAACACAACATCTGTGGGAACAACCCGGTCTTCCACATTGATACATGTGACCGGCTCTTCCTGTAGCATGTAAGGTTTTTTGTAATCTACACCCACGACCCTTCCACTGATTTTACACACCATCTCACCTTCAGGGTTTTCACTCACAGGGCATGAGGGTACGCACTGGACAGGTTCACACACATGAACTTGACAGTGTTTATGACACACCAACACCCATTCCCCAGACCAACTCACCTCATGTAATTGACACTTTTTACCGGAATAACATAACCTGTAGAAAGGGTTTTGTTCGGTCCAGTTATCAAATTTCTCCATATCTATTCTTCCTGTTCTTCGCCCATCCAACTCCAACCGGGATCAGGAGCCTTCTGAAGTAAATCACTTGTCCATTGGCCTTCCAATTCGTCCCCGTTTTCATCCAGCAACAAAAACACAACCCTGGGTGTACGTATTTTACGCGCATAAATCTGGAATATTTCTTCCTGGAACTTTTTGCGTGTGCCTTTTTCAAATGTCCCGCGCCATCTGGCCACACGGACGTGGTCCCCGATCTTATATTTACTGAGGTCTTTGGTGTTACGGCGCGTCTGAGGACGAGTATGGGAAGGGAAGAGCAAATGAAAAAGTTCATTCTCTTCCTCAGGGGTGGCTTCGGAAGCGAGGTTAGGTGTAGTTTTAATGCTGTTGTGGTACGTGTTATTAATAGCACTAGTCAAATCGGGTAACAGGTTTACCCATGTTTCTTTACCCTGCATTGTCCACAGTCTTTCCAACCTTTCACGTATTTCACGATTTGAACGTTCCACTAGGGAAGCTTTAATTTCAGGTTCGCGTGAAGCGAAATGTTGAAATTTATATTCTTTCTCCAAAGCTTTCATATAACGGTTAAAATATTCTTTGCCGTGATCGGTTTGCAATTTAAATTTCGGGTGTCTTGCTGACTGCATAAATATGTCTCGCAACGCTCCCACTACCTCTTGACCCCCCTTTGTTTTTAAAGGGCGTGTAAAAATCATCCTAGAAAACACGTCTATACAATTTAAAATGAATGTGTAACCTTTGTTGTTTCTAGTGTGCTGTCTCATATCTATCAGATCTGATTGCCATTGCTCGTCGACTCCACCCACCACTGTGCGCATGCGCTCAAATTTACCTTTACCCGCAGGGGCTGGCGCGTGTAACATGAAAGATTTTTGTTGAATGAGATAATTTTCCGCATGTTTCAACCTCTCTTTTTTACTTTTCCCGGAGTATGTGGCCTGTAATTTCTCTAGGATTCTTTTCTTGTTGCCGGTGAAAGCCGTATCAGGATGTTTAGCCACATCGTACAGAATATCATACCTTTTCTGTTCTTCCGGCGATTTTTTCCTTTTCTTAGATTGGGGTTGGGCAGGAATGACCCTTTTCTTCTCTAAACGCCTTTTCATGGTTCATAGGGGTGTACCGGCACTAGAGGCCAACACTTCACCTAACCTATCGTGTAACCCGTTGATCACATTTTGTAGCGATCTCCTGTCACGCCTGTTTATCAAGTCCACGAAACTGTCCGTCAAATCACCGTCCGACAGAGAACGGCCTATGCCAGAAGTTTCTCGTTGCCTTCTTCTCCTTCTCCTTCTCCTGCTATCCCTACTACTGCGGGGTGTCTGAAACTCGTCTTGATCTTCCGTGTACATAATGGGTGGGGCATAAACATCCGTATCTTCAGGAGACCTGGGGGAAATTCTTCTGCGCGGTGTAGGCAAATAAGGACTAGCCCCAGTAGTGTTCGGTATGCGCAAACCACTGCGAGTCAGTGCTGGTGAAGGGCTAGTGCTGACTCCAGAAGCTGCGTACGGGTTCATACTACCGTGATGCTGTCTGTATAGTTTAGCGTTGTCTTGCATAAGTTGCATGAGTTGAATACGACTGGTAATGGCTTTCGGGTTTTTAGTTTTCTCTATCAATTTCGTCATTTTCTGTTTGTTCTGATTGTACTGCTGCGTCACCGGGTCCGGAATCGGAGCTTGCTCCGACAGGCGAGTCAACACCTCCTCCAGCTTCTTCATCACTGTAGCTGGGATAGTCGTCTGCGTCATCTTGCTCCTCGTCCGTGATCTCTTCCTCACTCTCAGGTGTTACGGGCTCTTTTTTCTTAAGGGTTTTCTCCCTAGATTTCTTAGAAGCGGCGTTGGTTTTAGGAGTAAAAAATGGAACGTCCACTAAGGGTACTTTACTGTCCACAAACTTCAATATTTTTGGTCCCATTTCGGCTATGTATTTCTTCGCCGTTACACGGCGTTTGGCTTTACTAGCTCCTCTCGATCCCATATTTACCAAATGTTTTTTTTTACACGGGTGAATTTTCGGGATATTCTTCATACAATATTTTTTCGGCTTCCCGGGTTAAAAAATCGAGAAAATCCGTACCAGCCCCAGCCGCTACTTTACGTATCTTTCTTTTGTTCACATTACCCTTTTCGTCCACCCCTTGTAATATACGAGAGGCGTACGAACTGTAAGGCATGTATTCTTTCACGTACGTTTCTACGAAGGACATGGTTGCTAAAAAGGTTTTTACTCAATCTCAGATGTTTACTCGATGTAAGCCACAGCATTTAGTACTACTTTAGTACCTTTGTGGGGGTATACCGAACGTGATATGACCATTAGAATTTTGAGTGGTATTGACAGTGAAAAAATCATTGGGGCCCAACTCGGATATAGCTTTATCAAACTTATCTTTCATATTCATTTGGGCTCCGAACATCTTATACTGACGCGTGTCTACAGGATTTTTGAATAAATGATAATAATGAGCATTCAAACGTATGCTCCTTCCTTGTTTCCCATGTCCATATAAATTTTGTGTCAACATAAAAACAGTACAATAAGAATGATGTCCCGTACGTAGAAATAAATCAGACATAAAAGGGGAAGAATTCACCTCGTTCATTAAATCATCGACTATGATCAAAGTCCTTTTAGGGTTAACACCGTCACTGAATTCTGTACGGTTAAGAAGTTTTTCAACAACTCTTCGTTTTGTAAAGTCAGACCTTTCAATTTCTCATCAATTTTCATCTGATCATATATGGGTTGTTCATTATTATACAAAAGGATGACTTGCTCCATAGGCTCTTTAAACCAACCAATATCCAAAACATTTTTCACTAAAGTGGTCTTACCAGCACCAGACGGACCTACGATCATGTGGTTGCAGGGGTGGTTAAACCTATAATCGTTTTCAGACCCATAGGTTTGAACGGATTTCACACATTCCAACAACTCTTTCCTCAGCCCAGCATCATTCATTATCCTTTCAACCATTCGTTTAATCTCCTCTGTTTCATATTCTTCCTCATCACGCTTCATCACATTCACCATATTTTCTATTGGTTCAACCATGTTGAGGAGAAAACACGAACTCTTGTTTACAGTTGAACTAGACGATTACGTTTAATAAGGTCTGCTTAACAGTACAGTATGGAAAATATGCACAGTTTAAGTGTACAAAATAAAAGAACATGTACCATTCATTTGACTGTAACACTTGTTTTTTGTGTGTGTATATATATTTATATATATATATATATATATATATATATATATATATATAAACTCTTGTTTACAGTTGAAATTTACTGCCTAACAGTACAATATGGAAAATATGCACAGTTTGATGTACAAAATAAAACAAAAACATCCTGTCTATTTGACTGTTACACTCATATAGTTACAATATATATCGATCATCGTTATGATAATCATCATCATCGTCTTCATACCCATCCCTATCCCCTTTATGCATTTCATCATCCCCTAATAATCCCATTTCCCTCCTAATATCATCTGATTCTTCTTGTGTAAACCCACCAAAATGAGAAATTTCTAACCTCTTTCTAAGTATATCTTTACTTTGTACTGTGACTGTTTTTACTTTTTGTTTTACCACTTGACCTCTAGGTTGTATCAAAGTATAATTCTTGAGAGCTGGTTTCAAAGTTATATTTAAAGGTTCGGTGTGAATGCCGTCTTCACACACGACCCGCTTTTTATACAGATAAGAAAACCCTTTTTTCTCTTGTTCATATGTCACCATTCTACCGTTTACCATTTTAATACCTTTGTTCTTGACAATTTTACCCACTCCAGTTTGTAATGTTTCTTTCATGGTGTCCCATGCAGATTTTACTAAATGTTTATTCACCCCTTTCAGTGCACTTTTCTGTAGCCCACCCGTCACATACAAACAATAAGACTTAGAACACAGAGCAATTAAGCGGTCTCCAACACATTCCAATTTAAACAGGCTTGGTGTTTTCTGATCATATTCGTAATGCTTCTGACAACACTGACTTGTAAAAATACAACATTGAAATCAGGTTCCCAATCATCAAAACAATGCTGAAATAAATGAGATTTAAATTCACATTGTAATTCAGGTTTAACCTGTGACAAAAGAGGGTGCCAACTGCTAAATATGTCCTGCCACGTGTTGGGTCGACACTTATCAAAATCGGGATGTAAATCAAAACCCACAGAAAAGTACAATGAATCAGTGTCCATTTCCCCCAGTTCAAACTTGTCCCGACCCAAATATTTATCAACACAATCATAATAAAATTGAAGCATACGCAATTTGGCTGTTTGCAAAATGAAAAATCCCAACTGTTTAGGTACATCAAAAGGTAAAGAACGGGGAGCCATTTCGACTTCATACATCCTTTCACGCTCGACCTGTCCCGTCAACGGGTCTTTTTTCTCATCTGCCACGACACACGACTGGCGGAAACGTGCGTCGTTGTGCATCTCATTCACACTTGCATCCCCCTGGACATATTTGATATTGAGGTGTTTGCGCTTGTTCATAAGGGTGGCCCCGTACGCTGCGTTTATGATCAGCTTTTGAGTGTTGGCTTCACACTGCTTGTCCGGGTCGGCGGCTGCCTCTCGTCTAGCCGACGCTACACTGTCTACAAATGTTTTAAGTATTTTGTCACCCACCCATTCTAAGGCCTGATACACACACTCCACCATCACACCCTTTCCCATCAACCACCTCAGATAATCAGAAGATAGCAAGACTTTGTCCACTTTCATACCGCCCACCAACGAACGAGTTTTAGTGTTGGTGGGATAATTGTTCTTTTCCATGTAACGGAACATGTGTTCTCCCACATGTTTCGCTTCTATGTCTACCGTCACAAGAAAGGGACACATCTCACCGAAGTAGTGCTCCAAATGTTCGGGGACGCGAGCTTGGATATCAAGAGCTCCGAAAAACTTTCCCTCTTTCACACGATGTAACAGTGTTTGAGTAGTCAAAGGTTCACGTTTTACTTTTGAAGTTCTTTGCCACTTTTTAAAAGTTTGCGGTAAATTGTTAAAATACTGGTAATTCCTGTTACCTTTACGGAACTCGCATTCCCACCAGGTGACAACTTTCAACCCAGTCATATCTTCAATCATTTCCTTTCGCACGCGTGTTCTTTTCAATTTCTGTTTAGATTCGTCGGTACCCCTGTCCTTGTTAAATTCACAGTCGTGTCCGTGCACAAAACATCCGTTCACCTCGTATATACAACGTCCCCTCTCGTCCACCCCGTCCACTCTGAAAGGTCCCACATTCATTTGTTTTCCCATGTTTATCTGGTGTTTCAACATTCGCCCTTGAGGTAGAAAATTGTATTTACTCTCCCACAACATAACCTCTCTTTCTAACCGAGATACTTTCGACAAAGTGTCTCTCGGCACAAACACCCTTTCACTCACATCCACAGGTATACCATGGTCCTCGTCAGATTCGTCTGCGAGTGTGAAGCCTTCCTCCACAAACGAAGGAGGACCCCAAAACACTGGCGCACCGTTTGGCAGATCACGGCTCATGGCAAACGGGTAGAGGCTGTTGGCATCAAAACCCAATACCGCTTTACAAAGCTCACCCTCTTTCCCCCTGAGTAAAGTTTCCCCGGCACTGTTGTACCTTGTAAAAATTATGGAAGGACCACCCACAATATTACGTTCAATGAGAGGTTCCACGTTGGCCCAATTTTCAGAATTTAAAGAAAAACCCAAGAAACCAGGATGCTCGGCAGCCGAACGAAACATTCGTATGCGAGACAACCCGGGTAAACTGACATATTCTTTTAACACATCAACCCCGTGTTTGTGAGTCAACTCCAACCAATGATGCACTGCGTCTTTAAAAGATCTTACATCTAAATCATTATAATATCGTAAATAATCTTTGAAAGTGGACATATTATTTTCTTGCCACACAGACAAACAATGTTGATAATTCACATAAATTTCTTTTTCATCCCCACCCAATGTGTTGGATTCCCTCACGGTAGAATAAAAAGCTTCAGCCGGAGGCAGCTGGGTCTCATCTAATTTATCAACATGTGAAAACCACTCATAGGGAAAAAAACCGTTTTCCTCTTTGACCCCATGGGCCTTCATGAATTTAGCTAAACTAGTACCCGTTGATTGGAATTTATACATATCTAAGAAACGGAAAAGACCTGGAACTGTAACTTTTGTATAGGCACTACCCTGCTTGATAGTTTCTAAATCCCGATCAATTTCACCTTCTTCCTGCAATAATTTATGTAAACCAGGCAACAAATAGTCTTTGGTAAGGTTAAAATCATATTTTGAGGAATTATAACCTAAAACAGGTATCTCAGATTTATAATTCCTGAAAGAACCAAACGTTTTCCATACGTGTTTATTCCACTGCTCCCCCCGCTTAGCATACAAATTCATATCCCCCTTCAATCTACCTCCTTGTTCTTCCCTCAATTTATTACATTCCTGAACTTTAACCGTAGCATTTTCAGCTCTGGTTTTCATGGCTGCTGTATCATAATAAAATTTATGTTCAATGCGTTTTTTAACCCCTTCCGTATATTCATTAAGGTCTGAATGAACTTTGCAATTAAACGTTCTGGGTCCGTGTCACAAACGCACTACCTCATCGTCCAGTGTAGAGGTCACACTGAAAGAAACTGGGCGGTGTACGGATGTGTATCGCGTCTTGTCCGTGTCGGTCATGTCGTGGTCTGTTTCCAATATAGATTCAAAGTCATAAACAATAAAATCTTTGTACATTTTCTTGCCAGATTCCACACCCACCCCACAGGTTAAAAGTTTGTCCCATATAGTATCATATAACTTATTGAACCCTCCCACAAACTTATACTTGGGACATAGATCCCCGTCACAGTGAGACTCATGACGTGATAAATTACCAGGTTGGCTGAAATGTCTGCCGCATACGCGACATTTATATGAACCTACGTAACCATCAAATTTACAAATCCAAGACAAATGACACTGAATTACACAATCCTCTGTCAATTGTTCATCTTTACAGTATAAATCTAACTTTAAACTATTAGGATAAGAAGTGAGACCTTTATATACATGCACGGCTTGCAAAGTGTGCTTTGTACGACGTGTTTTATTGGTATTGGGGTCCAAAATTTCACGTCGGTAAACATCAATATTAATTTGAAATATTTCTTCTAACAAAGGAAAATCTGACAACTGAATCCCCGGAAATACATCTACCAAAACATTCACGGGTATAGCCGAGTGTGCTGGATGAGACACAGTTTCCCTACACCCTAAAATATTTACACCCTCCAATTTTCTGTCTTCCCTTTTCTCCCACCACACAAATAATTTTTTGGCGACTTTTTCAATTTCAAAAGATTTATTCCCCAATGCACCTTTCGTATGTTTTCGGATGTGACGAGCGGCCAGTGCACGGAAAAAACAGAGGTTATCAGTAACTGTTTTCCGTTTGACTTTAGAATTTGTGAATATTGAACGGGACTGTAAAAGTTCGGCGGGTAATTGATCTGTATTCAAATGACCTAAATTATATCCTAAATCAAACGTGTAATATCGAACGTTAACCGGGGCTATCAATTCCCATGCGGTATCATCGCGTGTCATCAACATATCGGGAATGTCATTGGCGAACATACTCTCAACGACACTCTCGATATGTTGACGGTTTGAGATGCGATGAGGCATTTCATCTTTATTTTCATCGTCTTTTAAAATTTTTTCTGACACAGGGTGCTCCGCGCGAAAATACTTAAAGTCTTTATTCAATTTAAATTGGAGTACCCTCCCAATTCCAATTTGGACTTTGAAAGCTGTGCCCATATCCCTGTAAATATGCGACAAATGTTCACGAATTAAATCGGGGGAAATTTCCTGATCAAATGCCAAAGAGAAATTATAAGTGTGGCAGGATGAATCCTGACTGCGCCCTTTTTTCACAGGAGGACAGTAACTTTTTTGTGCGGCCAAGTCAGGGTCACTGTACCGAGGACCAAATTCCTGGTAAATAGCTTTCTTATGGGCTTTCATAAAACTCTGAAAACCGTCTGGAGCATTTGGTAAATGACTCCAACTGTGTAACATTCCGTCAGGTATGGTACTAAATGCCTCACCGCACGTTTCACACACAAACCTGGGAGTAGGAGGAGAAGCTACACTATTATCACTGTCTGAGTCTAAACGACGCTTTTTCCTTACACCAGCACCCCACATCTGAAAACATACATCCGTGTTCAGTTTTTTTCCTTTTTAAACTTATACACATCAATATACAAATCTGTATTCTCATCCAACACAATTTGTTGTTGCGTGACAGTATCGCAACCTGGCATAGCACATAAGATGGATGGTACAATTTTAACATTTTTATTTGAGCCATGTATTTATAATATAATTCTGGTATTGTTGCCCTATTCATAGCCTGTAACTGGTCTTGACTTACAAACTGCGTATTCTCAATTTGTGAATCTTTGACCGTGTCCTCTTCACCCGCTGTCAGTCTGTCAAAAGGGTCAGGCTGAATAGCTGCTTGAGCACATACCAATACATCCTCATGGCCACATACCCCTCTCTTACAAGCGGTTTTCTGAAAAACACGCAATGCATATACATGTATATCACCATCACTTGTGTAAACAATATAAAATATAACACATAGAAAGAATTTAACTGTACCTGTGAAACAAAATGGCTCTCATCTTCTTCTTGCTCAGAGGAAAAGGTAGGGGACTTTTGCTGAGAAGGGGACCTATGCTCCACAACGTCCTGTGGAAACTGACCGCTGGGGACAGACTCATCTTGATCCTCAGATAGAGCGTTGTGAGCTGGTACTTCCATCTCCTGCGCCACCTGCTGGTCCGACTCAATCTGACACATGTTCATTATATCTTTCAGACTGATCTGAAAGTACATATAAAACATATCTTTAATAGTCGAGTTTTATTATCACAGATTATCAATATATCACAGTCTTAATTATATCACAGTCTAACAAGATGTGCAACATATTTACTTACCAGACCAGCGACAGCTTCCGCAGCAGCTTGTGATACATCGGACATGGAACAAGGAGGCTGCACTGTGGATGGTGTCTTCTCAACAACAGGAGTGGTACTGCTAGCAGTAGATGAAGATGGTTTCTTTAATTTTAATTTATTTCTTTTGTTATTGTTCAAATGTTTAATATTGTTCAAATGCTCCTCCAAATCTGCCTTCCTTTTAGCTACTTTTTTTGGAGTCCAGTACTTTAAACGGTCATGCGCACACACTCGATTTTTATGGTGCTTGTGGTAACCGTTATGATTATAAAATAACTTCCAACATCTGGTGCATTTATATGTTCCGTCCGGTAAAATATCTCTCGTGACACGCGGCTTTGGAGAGCCCTCAGGAATTTGGCTGCTGTCCATGATGTTTGCACCCCGACCTACTGCACACCACTGACTTTACTCCTCTCTCTTCCCTCTTTTTAAACAGTAAACGTGCATCAACGTACCTTTAATAAAAGGAAATAATAGGGTTACAGTTCTACCTTTTCATGAATGGGTTACAGTTCTCCCTTTTAAATGTGTAACAAAGTTCTCCCTTTCTTAAGGGTGAAGTCCTGTTTCGTACCTATAATAAAAAAAGAAATAATATCAGTCACAGTTCTCCCTTTTCATGATAGGGTTACAGTTCTACCTTTTCATGATTGGGTTTCAGTTCTCCTTTTTAAACGTGTAACACGGCGGGGTGGGGTGCTGTCGGCCACGGGAATATACCGCGCACGAGTCCAATGGGATGCATACGTAAACACAGAATGTTCACCGCGTCATTAAGCTCGTGAAAAGACTTAACACACTCTTCTGATGATACCTCGCCTGTTGTGGGATTACACCTAAAGTACATGGGGGCCACAAACACGTCAAGGTCCCCCCTGTCCCCCTCTAACAAATCACGCACCGATGTGTACAGGCACAAACGCGGTCTGAAGGCTTCGCGTAACCCTTTCAGTTGTGACGTGTGCATCTCTCTTTCATGTTTTATACGAAACATGTTTTCAGGGTGATTCCAAAAAGCCTTTTCCATTTCCCGAACCATGTTACAGACCAAAAATATCTTTTGGAAACACGTCATATTCCCAGAGTTCAACGCTGTCTCAACTGCATGTAAGACCAGCATAATAAAGTCCCACATACGGATACGTGACGACATTTCTTTGGCATCAGGGCGCGGTTCAGGGAACATTTCATTCATACAGGAAGAATCAATCACCATTGTGGTTTTCCCCGCGCTCTTGTAACACAGGTACTTCCACTCGTATTGTGTTTCGACTTCGACCAATTGATTGTACGGCGCCTCATATCCCTGCATTTCTTTAATGCGTTCATAATCACACTTTCTGACAAAAAACAGTACTTCCACTGTATGTAAGTTGTATTCGCACCACAAATGTAATACACGCATAAAGAGGGCGTACACGTCTGGGATCAAATTCCCCCTGGACATAACACTCATTATGTCCGCGCAAGTTAATCTCACCCTATACGGGACGGGTTCAGCGACATCATTGGGCAATTCTACTTTGTGCGTGCAACACACAATCATAGCATACATGTCGATGTATGCAATGATGGCGCGACGAAAACGAGACTGGGGGTCATATCTTATTGATTTACGCGACCAGTCTTTCGTGATAGCTAAAAAACCCTTCAGGGTTAACTGCATTACACGCTGAGCAGCATACCCCCGGATTTCTTTGTACCGGCTCGTCACACGTCCGTCAGCAGTACTGATGCCTTCGTCACGCACAACCAACCTAGATTCGACTACGTCATACAATAAGCGTGAACACTTACCGGTTTCCTAAAGCCACGGTCACACTGAATCGTACGACTGTTTAATCGTGCGATTGACCCACGATCAGGTAGTCGCACGACCAGTCTCCACAGATTTGTCCTGATTCTGAAATGGTCGTGAGTACTTGATACTGGTGGTAGGTAATCGTATGACTGGTGGCACGCTCGGTTGCACGATCAACCAGAACTAGTGACGATCGGTCGCAAGGTCAGTCGTGCGACAAGTCGTTGCGATTAATATTGATCGTACGACAAGTCTTAGTGACCAGCGACTAATCGTACGACTTGTCGTAATGACCTGCGACTAGTCGTTCAACTGGTCGTGCCACCGATCGTATGGATATAAATTCCTGGGCCTGATATCAGCCCTAGTCATTCGTTCGCTAGATCTCGTAAAGAAAGTACAGTGATATGCCTCCACGAAAAGGAAAAGGACGTGGCAAGGGCCGAAAACAGCTTGTTTCAGACACCGCGGTGCTAGCAGAAATCTACACGGTACCCATGGCAGAAGATGATCCGCAGCCTGAATCTGTGCAGGAAACAGATGCCTCTGAGAGTACTTACGTTTTCTTCTTTGTCTTCGCTGGCTTCTTCGGTGCAGAAGTGCAGCTGCGGCAATAGCGCCAAGCTGTTGTTGTTGCTCCAGCTGTAGCCGAACCAGCGTAAACTCGAGTCTACAGGGAGGCATCAGCTGATCCATACTTACAATAGAGGTAAATACGGCTGAATGAGCTTAGCTCTAGATCCCGACACTTTTATAACGTTTGCCGAGCTGATAGCACGACCAGTCGTATGGTCGTGCCACAAGTCGGGGGAGATCTTGGCAAGTCGCAATTCTGATCACAAGGTCGTACGACCAGTGGTGCCACCAATCGCGAGGTGGCACGAGCAGTGGCACGACCAATCGTGCAACAAGTTGTCGCACGATGATGCACGACTGGTCGTGCGATGACCAAAGACTGGTGGTACAACCTTCTTGCGAGCTCCTACGACCTCAAAATTGACAAATCAGTCGCAACTGGATTTTGAACATGTTCAAAAACCACCTGCGACCGATTTTTCACCCAGTGATCAGCCACGACCACCGCGATCGGTCGCACGTTCTTGTCACGATTGTCCGGCGATTCCTCAAATTTTCAGTCGTGGACAGGTCGTAACCTGGTCGTATCTCCAGTGTGACCGTGGCTTTACAGTCACAACATATTGTCTTGCCATAAACCACGGGAGAAGCGGACGCAAACGGTTGTGTCTTGGCGAGTTTCTTACCGGCCATTCGGAAATGGTTCCTCCTATCCCCACCGCAAGCTTGCCTGTGAAGATGTATCGTTGGTCCAAAATTGTCCACCCCAATAAATGCTTTAACCAGCCCCATCACGAAGCAAGCATATCGACATAACGGGTACACGCGTGCATAACATGTACGCAGCCGATATTCCCTGGCGGTATTTTACACATCAAGAACGAGCGAAAACTCCTGGTTATCCATGTCTAGATGTAGATTATTCAACAGTTAAAGATATGTATACAGACACTATAAAGAAAACAGAAAAAAAATCTGACTGTCCTGACGAACTCGGAGCGCTGTGACACACTGAGCCTCTCTCAGAGATTTATACCTTGCGCTGATCAGTCAACCGACATGTCACGCGATCACGATAACCTATCCATTATACCTGACTCTGCTTTGTTACCGCCTTGTCCACTAAAGGGAGCGAGGAAACTGCACTTGAAAACATCACCCTCAAATACGGTGAACTATTACCCGTACAATTTTCATCCTTAACCTGGGTAAACTTCGCCCTATATAAATTTCTCGCACTGTGTAAATAAGCGGCGAGGAACCAGGTCGCATTAATTACCCTATCCCGACTACATAATAACAAGGCTGGTACATAATAACAACATCTCCGGCATAATTACGCACACACTGTGACGCTGTTACAACCATCAAGAGACAATTTAGTATGTAACAACACACCCCGCGTCTGGTATGAATAGGTCATTCTAAACAAGAACTTTTTGGATGGATCCATAGAAACGCTCTGGTTCAATGGTCTCATTCAAGATTTGTTTTCTTATTCCGCGGCGGAGCTGAATGCAGCTGTCAAACAGATGTTCTCCAGACAACTACCCGTGAAAACTTCACCCTACAACTGGGGTTAACTACGCCCCTATATAATTTTCTACCCGAGGAAAACGTGTGCACCCTAATACGGTGAACTTCTACTCTATGCAAAAGTTCATCCCAAACAGACTTCTACCCTATATTAAATTTATACCCTATCCAAAACTTCTACCTCCCAGAACACTCATATATATATATATATATATATATATATATATATATATATATATTTATTACATATATATATATATATATATATTTATATATATATATTTATATATATATAAATATACACATATATATATTTATACATATATATATATACATAAAATATACACACATATATATAGGTTTGGGTGGGGGCCGCCGCCCCAAACCCATTCACCCCCGCTTCACACTTCACTATACTAAACTTCTACCCCCAGACAAGTTCTGCCCCATGAAAACTTCACTCCCCCGCCCGGGGTTAACTTCGCCCCCAGGTGAGGGCACTGTGACCCATTCTGGGGAGAACTTCTACCCTCTGGTCCACTCAAAGGGCGAAGTTCACCCACAAAAAGCCAGACAAGTTCTGCCCCATGAAAACTTCACCCCCCCGCCAGGCGTTAACTTCGCCCCCAGGTGAGGGCACTGTGACCCATTCTGGGGAGAACTTCTACCCTCTGGTCCACTCAAAGGGCGAAGTTCACCCACAAAAAGGGCAAAGTTCACCCTAATAAAGGGAGACATTTATAATACTTCGCTATATACTACTATCATGACGAACTTGTCCGCACTGGTGAAAACACTTTTAAAGAAGGAAAAATATACCTACTAATGGTAAAAGTTCGATGTACATGCAAATTATTGACATATAATATCTTTCATGTTATGCGTAATACCATAAACAACATCAAGTCATAAAATGCACACCGAATGAAAACTGTTCCCAATTATGAGTCACTAGTATACACATTTAAGACTCCTCAGGGGAGGGGGCTGGGCGCGTTTGAGGGATATTCCGATTAGTAAGTTGATGAAATCTATCTGGAATGTAGCCCCTTCCACGTGACTGTCCTCTTCGGCCTGTTTGACCTCTGCTGCGTCCCCGCTGTATTTGTCCGCGCAGACTACAAAACTCGACAGCGGTCTTTAAATGTTCCAAATGTTGACTATTCAGCGCTGTTGTGTTGTATTGCAGGCTTCTGAAAAATTTTGCGACACCTTCATCAAAATTACTTTGAACCTGCAGGGCTGCTGATTCCGCTTGAATATATCTTAAATGGGCAAGCAAAATTGTATGCAGCTGAATCAGCGATTCCTGGCCAAGCGAACTACTGGTAGCATGTACCGCTACCCACTTCAGTGCAGTCTCAATATATCTTCCAGATCTACTGAGCGTATTAAAAACTTGTTGGTCGTCTCTTCGTATACCGATGCGGGAATCATGCAACTTGTGATCAGACGGGAGTTTAACACCTTGTAACGAGTCTTTAATAGCATTATATTCTTCCTGCAATGATTCCCAGGGGGCTGTGGAATGAGAGTTTTCACCTCCAGGACCCCCGTCCGGCTCTAGGCCTGGTGTGGCAAAGCCTGAATTTGATACATTTCTGCCTGGCTCGACACAGGCGTCTGAACCACCCGTGATCTGTACACGTGACGCAGCGCTTTCGACTGACTCGAGTTTCTCACTTACTTTTAAATCCAGTCTTTATGGTTTTCTTTGACGAGAGCATGCTCTGAATTGATTCTCTGTTCAATCGTTATCACTTTAGCGTCCAAATTATCAAGTTTCTGAATCAGAAAGTCAAGTTTACCTTCAATATCTCCCATAATATCTTTCCTGCTGTGAGCAGCGATCTCGCCCGTGGATTGCACGTAACTAAGATACCACGCTCGATGAAAAACGTCCGGTGCGAGCGTGGCCCGGTGGCATTGACCTTTGAACTTGTGGCCCTAAATCAATAGGTTTCTTCCCCTTTTGCTAAGTCACTCAGTGTGCTAGTAAGAATACTTTGGAATATAGGTTTGGTTTAAAATGCATCCACAATCTTCTGAAATAAGTGAGTCCTGTTACCTTGACCTTTTGGAACACTAGATGGAACCTAAGCTCAGAAACTTGCATGATTGCTCTCATTTGACTTTTTTTTCAAAAATAGGAAGGAAATCATACAAATTAGAAAAAAACAGGGTAAAAAAAATTAAAAAGGGATGGTTCTCAGGCACTTTTTTCAGAAATCACTGGGGCGGGCGGTATTTTATTTTTGACTTTTTTTGTATGTTTCTATAAAATGTCATATGATCAGGAAAAAGCATAAAAAGGCACTGCATATCAAAGGAAATCGTCCTCCAGAGTAAACGCAGAGTCCCAGCTGAGATCATCTAAGTTCGGTATGGCGGTTACGATGGAAGCAATTGAGAGATAGTCGGCCATGGCCATTTCAGGGTTTTTCCCCGCCTTGTGGATCTCGCGGATGGTAAAATCCTGAAGATATTCTATCAAACATGCTCGATGATCTTCTTTATCATTTATTACAAGGCTATTAAGCCAGGTGAGTGCACGGTGATCTGTTATCAAGTCAAAAGGTTTACTCAAATATATCCTGAAGGTTCTTACAGTCAAAATTACGGCTGGCAGTTTTTTGTCGGTTATGGTATACCGTCGCTTTTCAGGTTGTAGAGTGTGATGAAAGAAGCAATTGGCGGTAATGTCGGGGACCCGTCATCCGAAACGATACTATTGGCAAACATTGCCTCAATATTAGCCACACGTAACCAGACCTCACCTGTTGCCAGATTACTGAACTGGCTCGGCGGATCGTCGCCTCGAGCTCTCGGAGAGGCTACACTAAATAATCCCTATTGGTTTTGATTCCTTCAACTCTGCACTAGACAAATTGTTCTGTATAACATGGAATATATACCACTGCCCTCACTGTTGTTAGTCCTTTTGTGCACTATGTGTAGGATCGAACAACGAACCTAGGGAACTGTTGCAGCTATATGCAAAAACCTTGCTTGCAGTTCAAAGTTACTGGTCCTAATAATTTGATAAAGTCAGTCCCTAATTTCATTATTACCACAAATCCACGAACATCAAGACAACGATGCATTTTCACTCGTGACTTCGCAAAATAAACATCCTGTATAAGTTCTACTATAACAGCCACAGATTCGCCACTACTGCCTTTACATGATATAGGGACTTATGATGAGCGTATTTTCTATCTATATCAGACAAGGGTTCTTCCGCTACTTAACTAAAGTCTGCTCCAGTGTCTATTATGCATCTTGCACCACTTTTGACGACCTTACCTGTAAGAAAGAATTAGCAAAACTAATCAAGCATCAGGATTAGTTCAAAGGACCGTCACTTGATGGTAGCAGCTCAACATCAGAACCACAGCTAATAAAGCATGCAGGAAATAGTTACACTAATGGCTGGCAGATGGCAGCACAGGACGGAGTGATAAACTGAATACAGAATAGGCTAAGTAATAGTTGCATAAAACGCAGCGAGTTGGCAGCACGTCGCGGACAGCCACAAGAAGGAACAAAGGCGAAATATCCCATGAAAATCGGCACAAAATGTCCCTCAATGAAAGAAATGATCACCAATAATACTGAACCCTAGCCAAAATAATCTGTTAAAACATGCAAACTGACGAACAACCTCGCAAAATAAAACAAGACACGAGGTGGGCCAAAGTGGAAATAGGCGAGTTGAACAAAATATGAAAGAAGCTCAATACCCTAAAAACTACCGGGAAAATACAATTGTACAGCTCCAAAATGGGAATTAGTGAGCAAATATGAGAAACTAAGCGGGGTAAGTAATCCAAACAGCAAATAATAAACTATGAGGCGTTCAATAAGCGAACAAGAGACCGACCGGGGCCGAGATACTGACAAAACGCAGGTGCAGCTAGACGGCCGTTGGGCGAAGTTGACAGCAAAGTTTTAGAAATAACAGAAAATCGCTAATCGACAAGGAAAATGCCCTCACCAACTAGCTTCGTTGTAGCAGATGGTCAGGTACTCACCGTAATCTCTGTTCAAGGCAGGTTGTCTTCTTGTCGACCGTGTTCTCGTGGTGGAGTCTCTTGTTCTCTGTATATATGTCATCTCTCGTCTCGTCTCGCCTGTGGTTTCGCGATACACCGAAAAGACAGAGGTGTTCCTGGCACTTCCCAGAGACTAACGGACGAGCATTTCGTCCACAATATGCATAAGTTTCCTTGCATTGAACTGTGTCTGCAAATGCAAAAGAATTATACTTGATGTTTGTGATAAGTATTCGAATTTATATTCATGTAGAGCACTCTGTATTGGAATACATGACGGTTTTTGAGTATTATGAATTTTTATGTGATACAGCTTCCACTCTAAAAATAATGAGTCCGCCAAGGTTCACTTTTATATCTGTTAGATGATCAGTTGATTGGTGAGGTAGGAAACCATGCAGGGAACACCAATTCCTCTGATATTTTGAGACATCCTGTGTACATATTGAAACTACAAATCATTAGGATTTGGAGAGTACAATAAATGCTAAATTACCATTTTTATTCCAGTTTGATGATCCTTTGATTTGAATAAAGACACTATGTATAAATCATTTAGTGTACAGAAGATGAACAGGTTCTGCATTTCCACTAATTGCTCAGGTGAGGGGGTTGAGGACCTCTTTCTTAACTGAGAGGCAGGTCTGTCGGAACCAGCCTGGGCATGTTTTATTCTTGTTTTTTAAAGCTTTCCAAATTATGGCTTCTCATCAATTTCTGATCATATCAATGACTGTTGGTTCTTTGCCACAACATATAGATGTAACAGATGATATGACAAAGAGTCCACAGTCACTCCCTCCTTCTGCTTCTGAAATTCTTGATGTGTATTTTTATCAACTTTACATTTGTATTCACCAAGGTTGCTGCCTGCATTTTCGTCTTAGGTATTACTGTGTCACAAAGGCTGTCATACAAAGATTTGTATTATATTCTGTATTTTACGATATTCTTCTTTTGTTGTGTCCTGACCTGCATTACCTGCATATTGTTTTTGAATGACAGAGGTATTCTCTTTTGTCATTTAATGACACGGATGTACGTATTGAATTTGCTGCAATAACCTCTTCATAGATCCCATCGAAAGCGGTATTCACCGACATGTTTCCCTGAATAAAAAGATCAATGCAAAGCCTTTATCATTGTCTATCTAATACAAAGGAAAACATTTCAAACATATAATGGTAAAGAAATCATGTTGAACTTGTCGCCCTCATTCCTTTAGGAGTGATACCTTGATGTGGTTGAATGTTTTTATGTGGACGTGGTAAAAACAAACATTAGATAAATCATGAAACGATAATGTTGAGCAAATATTGCTTTCGTTTATCGTAAATATATATTTCTGGTATATGGAAAGTGAAAACTATTTTTGCTGTTCTTGGAGGAGGAGGAGGACTTTGCTGTTATACCGTAGATTGCATGTACTGCCATGTGTGTGTACAGGTTATTAACTTTATGCAAAGGGATGTAACAATGAAAAAGTTTTTTTTAATAATCTACCATGCAGAATCATGCCCAGTCCAACATTAACAAGCTTTACTAAATGTGCATCCATGGACAATACAATAGCAGAGGCAGACCGTTTGTTTCGCTTGGATTATCACGGGGTTCCCCCCAGGAAAAAAATAATAAATGCCCGTCTGATGAAAAGTTAGGGGAGAATGTGGCAGGGGGAATTCCCCCCTTCCATAGTGTGGAAAATTTTGAAAGGAAAATGATGTATTTTTATGCTATCTGAACAACCGTACTGGGTCTCTAAATTTTTTATTATACCTAGCCGGCACCTGACGTTCTGATACGAATATGTAAACGCGATGGCACGCCGTCACTATAATAAAACCATAGCTTGAAGCGCGGGAACCCTGTAATAATAAAATAAATTGCGGAAAGAAAGGCAATTAAAAGGAATCACTACAAAAGAGAGGTTAACGCGATTGCTTTAGTTTTTTGCGTATTAACATCAGTCGTGGCCGGCATAGACGATTTGTTAGGAACCGGTCTGCTACTAATACCCTGTCATGATCGTAACAGAGATTTAACCGCCTCTCTTTTTTTTTTAATGCTAACTTAACTACGCATATGTTCATCTGCAGAATTTCATTCCGGTTTCGGACTTGGTGACAGGGCAGTATAACACACGCTTCCTCTCATTTTATATCCTGGCGTCAACCAGGCCCGGTGACTACTGCACCTGCGGGCCCTGGGTGCGTTATCGTCCCCATAGCCGGGGCATACCACCGAGGAACCCCCGAAAGGCGCACTCGTTTGTGAGTTTAACACGGCCATTGGGTACGGCCTTTCAATTGAGCCTGCAGAGCGCTTACCCTGGCTGGGGGCCGTCCGTGAAAAATCTCGCCTCGGCTGAGATTCGAACTCACGATCTCCCGGCTTTGAGTCCTGTCTCTACCCCTGAGCCACAGAAGCCGGTGACCCACAGAAGCCGGTCACGCAATTCTTGCAATAACAAAAATCTGATTTCCGGAGATCGTGCATTATTAGACAACGTCAGTTGAAGATTCAATTATATTGTCCTGCGTCCTTTGTTTATATACGCTAGGTGCCACCAAAAGATCTTCATAACCACCGAAAGCGACGCGATGTCAGTGAACATTCTCCCGCCAAAGTTATCATGAAGGAACTCACATGGGGTGGATTTTACTACGAATCTCTTATTGGATATCTATCGATGACACGTCATCGATCCGCCAATCACAAGACCCTTTGCACGACGCAAGGGTTTATGCAAATCAAATGTCAAACAATGTGTTATGTGACATGGTTTCTATGCCAACATCGGCCGCTTGACAGTATGAATGTCCAGCATTATAATGCGACAGCATGAGCTTGCGCTTTATTTGTAATAAAACGAGAACGATTTCTAATTGCTCAGTGGATTTTTCCTGCGATTCGCCTCTTTTTCATAAATGTTAGTGCCTATTAATATGTCAGATTTCATTGATCATCGGTTGATGCCCACAGGCTATTTTGCACGAGTGACAAAATTTGGGAGCGGTTTACCTGCATTTTTTTTTCTCTCACGTACAAAAGTGTTCCCCACCATTCCACGAATTAAAGCACGACCAGACTAGTTTCAAAGGCTCAAATCGAACCATCGGCTCGTCTGGTAATACCTTACATTATGGAAATTAAGGACATCTTCAACATGGAGACCAAGGGAGTTTAATAATGTAACAGAGAACCATTATTCCAGCACATGAAGGCAGATTTTTTTCTGGGCCCAACCGAGCTCGCACCTTCACATTTCACGGACCCGAGCGGCCGAGCCAAAACTTGGGGCAGTTGGCCATGTCACGGAGGAGGGGCACTGGTCTCGACTCAAGTGATAAATTTGGGCCCTGTGATATCTACACGGAGAGTCCTATAACGGTTTAATGGGTAAATTATCTGATAACGTTTCTTTGAAGCTGGACACGCTAAACAGTCACTTCCTTTTATGCACTATCCACGGGGTAAAAATACCTTAGATTGCCTCGGGGAAAATGTCCGTTCACCGTAAAAAAAACAGGGTCGCGGCTGTAGAACTATCTAATTTAATAATGGTAGGTTCCATATGCCCGAAAATGAGTCAATTCAACAGGCCCTAGTATTAAAACATCCCTTGCAACTGAATCTAATCCTGGAAGTCATAGGAAAACAGGTACTATTATATTAACAGAACCACTTAAATACCATGCGAATAAAATAGACTAGCTATTCATTAACATCGATGTAGTGAAAACTTCAAAATTGTCATCTTTGTTGATGAAGTCGAATCGCGAGGTGAATTACGGCTGAATAACTAGCTAATTATATATTGGGAGGTTCCACACACACCCGCAAATAAGTCAAATCATCTAGACCAAGTATTAAAACATTGCTCTCAACGGAATCTAAATATCCTTAACCTTGAATCTTGGGAAGTTGGGAACTTGATGATGCGTATTAAACAAAACAATATATTATAAGTTACTACACCAATACATGGATTGTAGGGTATTGTCTCCTAGAGAATTCATTACTGGTATAATCGTATACGTAATTGCAACCATTTTCAAGCGACTGCCCCCCCGCACCCCAATCTCTATATAAGCGCGCCCGAACGGTGGCAATTAATAGCAGATGAGACACGGCCACTTTCGCGCATTCATCTTTTTGTATGACGATTTCGATGTATATTGCATTATGAAGGTTGTTGGTACGAACGGTCAAAACAGTCACACGAAAAAGCAAGAGGTGGTGAAAAGCATTTATTTAGGATTATTTTCGGGATTGTAATGCACTGAACTGCTGGTTCGTATACATTAAATCGTCTCCACGACCGTTCCCGCAGTATTGAAAATCTTAATATTAGTTTACGATAAGTTAACTGTAAATGTGGACTCTTTGATGTGGCAGCTAACGTTCACAGACTTAGGAATTAAATCATGTATATTATCACACCTGTGACGGCTGGCGCGGTATTATCTTTTTCTTATCTTATTTGTTACTTATTTGCTCTGTCAGCGTCTTCACTCATCTTTTGTAGAGTCCCCGTATGAGATATACGGGGAACAATCTTTTATATTTTAAAGGCTCTCTGGATTACCAGTAATAGATTTCTCTATCAAGGCTGTTTACTTTGGTGCCTATGTTCCAGAACTTTTTCATGAACACACAAGTCATGGTCTCTGGCTACTTTTGTTTTTTTTTTAGAGAAAGACCTAACAAACAATTTTAGCTGTCCGGCTTAGATTTAATATGTATGGCAACTTGTCCATGTCCGTCTTTATTTATAAGATATTTCAGTCAGTGTAATTCCACTCCAATATCTTTAATGAATATGGTTCAGGCGTTGTAAATGTAACACATTGCCATCAACATCACTTTAAATATTTTTACGGCCATTAATATGTCACGTTTAAAACTAATAAATGATTCAAACTGGAGTCTACTTCCGGGAAAAAATGTGGACAGATTTCCCCTGTGACCTTGTGACCCTTTTGTCATTTAACCCCAAAATCAATTATTGCCTTCTCCTATTAGTAGGGGCAACGTGTGGGATGACAAGTTCCGCTTAATATGTCTCCAAATTCTTTATAAAGAATAAAGAAGTGAGTCCTGTAAATCTGACTTTGACCTGAGGGCCCAAAAATCAATAGTGTTCTTCTAGTAGTGGGCCATATAAAAGTCAAGTTTAAAATCCATATGTCAATCTGAACTGGAATTAGCTTGCGGAATAGAATTTTTGTGGACGGACAGTTGGACAATCTGAGACACAGACAGATAGATTGATTACTATTGGGCACCCGCGTATCCATATATAAATGATATATAAATGTCAAATTTGTAACATCGCTTGCTCAAACTAATACAAAAATGCCCTTCTCTAAACAGTAAATAAGGAGATACGCTTGGATGATGTATTAAGCGCCTACACGATCTGCTGCACTCTGGTGTCAGCTAGGACTTCACTGCTGGACTCGTGCACCCTCAGTCCTCGGTCAGCCGTATCTCGATCTTTTTCGTCCCTGGCAAGGCCACTCTCTCCCTCTGGCCACACTTGAGCACCCTTTCTCGATCTCCTTGACGAACAGGTCATTACAACGGCCTCGACAGCATGTAAAACCCAACTTAACCAGTTCCCGCGGGTGGCGAAGCAAAATAAAGGCGGGACGGGGTTGGGTTCTGATGTCTCTTTTAAGCCGTATTTCTACACATGCAGCACTATCCTTGATTTAAGATAATGTGTAAACGGCAAAGTTCTGTGGTCCTTTAACTGACATTCCTTCGGAAAATTAAATTCACAGGTTAATGAAGGCGAACTTAAATGCATTACGTGTAATCGTAGATGGTCAGGTTTGAGGGTACCGGGTAAAGCGTGATCATGTCACGTCCTGTCCTCTTGTTGTCTCAGTTGTATTGTAATGTCAGTGATGGGAACCATTATCATTAATATTACTGACCATACTAGCTTACACTTGAGAGCAATGGCCATTGTAAGACCACTTAAGACGGATAACGTCATCACTTCTGTCGGAAGTTTATTTTCAGGATTCTCACATTCAATGTTATTTCACATACAATATATTAAATTTGTATGAGGTATTGATGGAGGTAAAGTCAATTAACATAACACAGATCGTGTTTTTACATGGTTTACCATCTAATGTGAGCAAATGTAAAATTATTGAGCAGTTTTCACAAAAAGAAACTCCCAACACACGTTTCGCTCGTTAAAGAGGATCACCCTGGCCTGTATGTAGTTTTGCAGACCTTGCAAAACAGACCATAGATAAGCGCAGGTAGCCCCTTAACGATAGATTCAAGTATCACAATCTCTGTTGAAAAAGGATGTGCTTCTTCTATAACTCAGGTTACACAATGGAATCACAATGGAATCCTTTTAGATTCCCAAAGGTAGATATAAGTCAGAGATATTAACAACTGTCTTGTGAAACGAGGCAAATACGGGAGAATTCTAAAAAAGTTACCCATGACCAATTGTAGGTGGCCACTGTTTTAGAGAACAACATACCAGCAAGAAAAAACATGTACCGAGAATGTTCCTCTTGAAGTTGGCACACAGATTTTTTATATGATTGCAGATGAGATAAACTGTCCGGGCCTATTAGTTACAGGTTCCAAAGTCTTTACCCTTGCGGAATGGTTTCATGAGAGAAAAGAGCCCATCCGATTTAGTCCCTGTGGAGATGTTGAACCTCCGTTCAATATACAGCCATCCGGCACAGTATTGTTGTATCGTTGCAGTGTACAGAAAAACGTTCTACTCAAAACCTTTCTATACCAGAGTTTGTTATGAAAAATACGAATCTGTTCTAAAAAGAAAATGTATATCCCTGATGTGGCACGTTGCCTTTACAGTATCGTTAAATAGGCTTATACATATTGTTCACTGAAGATCTACGAATTCTAAAAAAAGATTGTTGACATGATAGCAGATGACATAAACTGTCCGGGCCTTTTAGTTACAGGTTCCTTAGTCTTAACCATTGCGGAATGGTTTCATGATAGAAGGAAAACAGCCCATCCGATTTAGTCTCTGTGAATATCCGTTCAACAGACAGCCATCCGGCACAGTATTGTTGTATCGTAGCAGTTTACAGAAAAAGCGTTCTTCTCAAAACCTTTCTTTATCAGAGATTGTTATGAAAAATACGAATCTTACCCTTATGTAGGGTATGACGAACACGATCTCGGCAGCGGGTATTTTTAAACATTCAGATTAATCCAAGAATACCACTTCCAGTCACCATATTTCGCCACAGCAAGATCAGCCCAGGTCAGCCGAAAAATGTAATAGTTCCAACCGTCTCGGAGATTTCAGTCATCGGAGTTACAAGCATATGAAAACTCTTGAAGCTCGCATTACTGCATTCGGGTTTTGTCACGGAAGGATTTTCCATTAGCGGAGTTCAGATGGATCTAGTCCACTTACGTCTTTTACTTTAGAAAGCACCTCGAAGTAATATACATTCCTCAGAATTTATTGAAAAATATGTATAGTATAACTCACTTATATAAAGGTAAAGGTGGGGGTTTATAGTCTGATATCACTAACGATGTCAATAACAAGCCCTAGAAGGTTATTCGATCTACATTTGCGTGCCACCCATGACCAGTACTCATTCACACCTGGGTCGTGAGAGCGAACCCTTGCTGTAAAGACTTTGGCTGGGATTCTTAGCACAGACGGTGGTCAGAACGGGGCGCGAACCCACAACCTTGCGGTCACAAATAAAGCTCCCTTACCATAACGCCCCCATGCTCCTTGTGATATATATAGGTGGTATTGTACCAAATATTTAATGACCAAAAGGGGAATTAACCATGTCGCGTGAAAAAAGTTTAGTGCCACAACCTTTAATAATAACATATATTTACCATATCAGTAATTCCAGGGCACTAGCGTGCAGTTATCACACTCATAGTATTTATCAACATCATCTATTAATATGCTGCTCAGACTACACTCTGCTTGTTTGGGCTGTTACTCTACAATAAGGAGGCACAGAGGCTAATTCATTCAGTCTGATAAATTTCAAAAGCAAGTACAAATAATCCGCTCTTTGCTTTTCAATCCATTGGATTAGTAGTGGACAAACCTGCTTTGTAATTAAAGAAACATTGGTAAATAAAGAACATATTTAAAGAAAACACATCAGGTAAAGCAACCACTAGTGTTATGGGGGCAGTCACATTCAACACAATAATGGAGGCCCGACTACAGCGCTGCAGGTGGCTGATAAGGAACTACAGTAAATATGGCTGCCACTTAAGGGATCTATCCGACTCAGATGCAGTTTGTTAGAGGTCTGAATGGTCAAGTTGCTTATAATGGTAAATATATATAGGCTCCCTTCGCCTTATCTAATACAAAGACGTGTATTGTAATATGGAAATGTTTAAATGAGATGAAGAACATGTTTCATTATGATTTCTTTATCCCCCGAACATTACAGGTATTTACCAATTGCAAATATAGTATGTTTTTCAATGGCTGCATCGCCTCATACTCAAATGTATTTCGAGGCCCGCTTATATCATGGGGTCCTGCGTAACAGGATGTGACGTTTTTAGACTGAAATCCAAGATAAAAATCTTTAATCAAATTGGCAACTCTTATTCAGTTATGATATGTGTGGAATCTAAGATTTACTAGTAATTTCATTCATTACTTTTTCCTGACACATAAAAAAAGATGCCGGTAAGAGATGTCTAGAATGTGTTGTGAATTAAAGAATATATTGGTGATATGAACATAATTTTTATGTAAGAATTATTTTCATATTTTGAAAATTAAGTTGATAAATAAGAGGAAACATCATGTATGTTTAATGCAGTGTCAGAGATGGAGAAGGCCTCCGGTCAAGCATGTGGCATGTTTCTCACGAAACCGTAAAGACCCTCAAAATCAGTATCCTTTGAGAAAATATGTTGTATTATATTACAAGTATCTCTTTTATTGTGCGCTGTTGACATTCTGTTTCGTGTTAGGATCAAGCCCTGGGCGTCAATTGCTATGGCGTGTAGAGACACAGCGCTCGGTTTAATCCACACTGGGTGAACCCTGGCGTGTAAAGACTCAGTGCTCATGCTATTCGCGCTTTATGAGCGCGTGTCTTGTATTGTTCTTTGGACGCTTGTGTATTATGTCTTGTTGCGTTCTTTGGATTGTTCGCGAAATAGAAGTTTCTCTGCTTTGGGGTGAGAACTTATAAATAAGGGGCTGTGTTAAGAGCCGAGAGAGGAGAGAGAAAAATTCCATCGGACACACTTTTGGACCTATCCGAAAATTTCAGTAGTGTCAGGGATTCTACTAACTCTATGCAGGTTTAGTGAGACTGTCTACAGGTTGCGTTCTGGATTATTACAAGAGCAAAAAGGCCGAAATCTTCATGAACGAAGCAGACTTAATTTTGAAGTCCTCCTTTCACATATGTTCAGGTTTTTTTCCAGTAGGATGTAATAACTGAGAAATTTATGTTATAATTCTCCTTGATATGCATACCCATGGAATTTAAAAGTAACGTTTATTAAGTATCGAAATGAACTCCTGAAGAAAGAACATTGGTCTGTCTTTCAAAAATGACCACTCTGTAGACCCCGGTCTCTGAATGAGCTTAGCTGGCACCAAACAGCTGAAAGACATTTGGTGATTGGTCGCCGTGCAAATCACACAGCCTGCCATCTCTAAACCGTCCCCAATCTATTCCGGCTGATTTGACCTTGAAGATGAAGGTCAAGATCATCAATGTTCCATCATGTTCGAGAAGTTCGTTTAAACAACCGGTGTGCAGTGCTTCGACGGTTACCTTATTCATAAGTAATCGTAGAAACAATGAGCTATCATTCCGCTCATTTGACCTTGAAGAGCCAGGTCAAGGTCATCAGTTTCAGTCTCGTCAAAGAACTTGAATTAGTGTTTTAAATTTGAGGGGAAAATAAGCAATACCATAAACATTATGAGGTTCACAAAAAATGAATTTAGGCTGTTGGCCTTGATGGAAAAGGTCAAGGTGACCCGGTTTCTAATTCTGAGATACTGATAGAAACAATCTAAATTACAAATTTCATAAAACAAATTTGTTTGTCAAAAGTTATCGCGTTCACAACAAATGATACAGACGACGCCGACACCGGACGACGAAGAAAGACCAAACACTATATGTCTCCCCCCCCCCCCCCCCCCCATGGGAGGGCAGACAATTATGGCATTAAATTGCACCTGACGTTAGAAATTCCTGAAATGATCTTACTTGTAGAATAAAAAAAAACGGGTGATAACTCCTCAGAAAAGGTTAACATATTTAAGTGAATTGCTGTTTTAAAAATACATGTTGGTAGCGACCTCTTGAAATTACAGAAACGTTTTACATCCTCGGGTAGAAGTCTTATGATAATACATTAAGTAATGTACAGTCTGCCCCGGACGGTAGCAAATGTACAAAAATAACGGACGGCAGACCGCATACGTTATATAACCATTATCTATTGAGGTTTGACGGTCTTGAGGTCTGACATTCACCCATCGATCTACAGCATTTGTAATTACACACTGTGCAGACTCGGACTCACAAGAGTAAAACTCTGCTGTTTAGGATTTTTAGGCGTCACAATCTTACCACAACAATGCACCGTGCATTCTACATACACCAGCGGTAAAAGTGCAGTAACGAGTGTATTGTAGACCGTTAAAATATGTTTTATCCAAATAGTGTCAAGGCAAGATACATAAACATGAACATTTTAACAGTCGGATGATTTTCTAATATCCTATGAACTATTCAATGTTTCTGTTGGTACAAGAAAAAGACCGTACATAATTTAAGATAGGACTTTTCTTTTATTTTACCTTTGTCATTTCTCTTGAGAAATTAGCGGATTAGGATACGGTCGAATATATTTTGATTTTTCAAATCCATTGAAATTCAGTTATTTTGGCCACTTCAGTTTTTGTCTATGGACAAAAATGATACGCACCAAAATACCCTTAGAGCAAAAATAAATAGTTATAGGTGAATGATTTGCATTTTGTATTCATTTAGGTCCTTGACCTTTTTCCCCACCCCAAGGTCGTTCATTTCATAACGATCCCCATTATCCCTCAGATGTGTTCCTGTTTGTGCCTTTTTTCAATATAGCTGGGTTCTCCTACAGTTCTTGGATGACCTACTGCTAGTGAAGTTCCAGGTATTTTCCCCTGGTTTTATCACCTTGTCGTGACACTGGGATTAACAGCATTACAAACATGGATAAGATGAAACATCCTCCTGCCAGGAAGAACACGGGATCATACGTCAAATTTCTATCCCGAACAAAACCTGCAATACACAAAATAGCATTTGTACTTCAAGCTATGGCATAAAAACAGATACAGACTGTAATATATAAAAAACGTATTCTATATCGTGCATCATTTTAATAATATTCCTGTAATAGAAATAAACATATTTTCTCAGATACCTTGTGGTCTAGTTTTACCGTATCTGCGAAAATATTGATATGTGCCTGCAGTGCAGGGACCTCACCAGTGTCTCAATATCTAAACACAATTCACTTATAAATCAGCAGAAGGTAAAACATCCAAACAGCCTTTGGTATGATGTGCCTTTTGGACAAACAATGTAAATATATTCTACGAGTAATGTAAATGGTCAGACTAAATAACATTCACAAGGCAAACTTTAGCATATTATAATAACAAATTCATGCCAAATATCAGACCATTACGTTTTGTTAGAATTACTTCCTAGGATTGATTGCAAATATTGAACACAACATGAAGCTATTTGTAAAAAAGATGATAAGGAGAAGTAAAATTTAATCAAAATTAAATAATATGATACATGAACAGCCTGAGTTATTACTGCTTAGTTTAATGATAATATTTGTTAAAGAAAATACATACCTCCAGTAAAATCACCTGATATTTGTTCAGTATGACACATGTAATCTGTCTCATATCTTGAAGTTATAAGTTGATCCTAGATCTGCATTACATTATAAATACTGAGCACCTCAGCTCAGCTCCAAATACCCAATATGCTCTGTCGTATGGAATGAACCACTACTGTGGTTAAATCTTTAAACTTTATTCAGAGCCTGCCTTATACATAGTTCCATGGATCACCAGCCCCGTTTAAAGCCGAGTCCGTTAAATAAAACTTTTGATGAAGTTATTGATTCATATAACCGAAAGTAAAAATAATTCAACCCAAATACATTCATCAAAACATGTTCGCTCAAAACAAGTAACGAATAAATTACCTTTATTTTTTAGGTATGCTTTCTTTCTTGCAATATTTGATACGTACCCATAAGAGGTGTAGTCACCAGGCACGCAACTCCTATTATCACCAAACTCAGGCCGAATGACCGAGTGATGACGTCAGAACCAAACAGGTCGTAGAGCACTAAAAGTGTCATGACAACGTGTCCTCCTGTCAAATATTAGATCAAACACTGGAGTAACAATAACGTAACTCAAAATATTACAACAGATGAGATAAGCAGCGGAACCAGAACGTAGATCCTCTAAAGGTGTCCTCCTGCTTACAGACACCTGACGTGTAAATCCTGAATATATCAGTATTTTCTTTTCAAAATATAAACGATATAAACATCCCCTTAACTCATATATTAACAAAAGGCACCTATCTTCGCTCTGTTATTGTCAGTATAACGTCTCAACGTCTTCTCAATTACCTACTGGCACCGTGATTCCGTACATACTTTATTAGTCTATATAATCGAAATTATTGTGCAAATATTATGTGCCTCCAAAGTCTAAGGCTTTCAGCAACAACATCGAATTTTCAACGGCAAATTTAAAGTCGTTCTTGCGCTGTGATATCATAACATTACCAAAATTGATATTGAGGTTAACCTTAATAACCGACGTCGTATTTTGTCGCAGCTGAAGTTTGATGATCTAGTCGAAAGCCATGCCAGCTTGAAACGCATACAGTCTGTGAATTAAAGTGGACATATAATCCTTACGTTAGGATTTGCGAACGTGGGTGTGGAAAACGAGTACTTATTGTGGTAGTTATTCAGGAATCTGTGGTAATAAATGGGTTGAGGTAAGAATGTACTGACAATTTCCGAGCGACGATAGGTTCCCTTTGTTTTTGTATGTAACTCAAAAGATCCTATACATTTAATACATATTCTAATAAATTTGGATAACCACGTGAGGTACCTCTCAGCTGTTAACAAAAAATCTTGTCAGTTAGGATAAAGATATTTACATATTAAATACCCAAGGTATTATTAAGCTATTTGGAAACAAAGCTTATATACGTTTAAATTTGTATAATCCGATGTCAGCAATTGTAATCGAGATACTTTTTGCGAGTTTCTGAATTTTAACGAATTTTAGACACCAACGAGGATCGAACATCGATATCAAACTTCCAAATCAGTGTATTATTTCCTGTCCACTTTGTAAGAAACATTAGGCATATTTTAAATGTATCAGATTAAAATATCTTAACGAAATTACTTTAAAAAAACATGAAAGAAGCTTGCAGGCTTTGTGGTTTAAACCAAGCTCCTTGTAATGGGCAATTACAATGCAAAACATCTGTGATTGTTCGAGGAATGTGCTCTCTCTCTCTCTCTCTCTCTCTCTCTCTCTATATATATATATATATATATATATATATAGAGAGAGAGAGAGAGAGAGAGAGAGGGGTGGGGGAGTACACAGAAAAGAGAGTACACAGAAAAGTGTACAGTGATCCGACTTTTTAAAAAATGTAAATATTTCCACTTGCTTCTTCTATAAAGTTTTATATCTTTATCATTTTTTCCATACAGCGCGCTGATATGCTTTCAATCAAAGAGTATATGACAGGAGTTTCTATTGTTAAAAAAAACTGATTGACAAAATATAAAGCAGATCTAAAGAGCTTACCTGAAGCAAACCCATACATAGTAAGGATTGCATATATGGACCAAAGACTTTCACATACTGGCACAAGAAGAAGACAGGCACCAGTTAAGCCGACAGTTAATATTTGGAGATATAGGCGGCGTCCTATAAATATAGAAAAATTCCCAATCACTCCGAATGTGATTCTTCCAATCAAGCCTCCGATTCCAGTAAACGAGACGAACCATTTTGTGTCGTCATATGAAAATCCCATGTCGGTGCCTTTATCTGGGGTAAATGTGTACGTGACTGGAAAGCCCAGGTGAGCGATAAAGAGAGCTAATAGATAAAATATAAACTGAAGCTTTTTCATCAGCTTGAAGTCAAAAGATTCTTTCAAGGTCGTGATCAGTTTCTCAGATATACAAGGTTTCACGTCTAAAATGTTACAACTAAATGATGACGTAACTTCCGTGCGATGGTCCTTACTGTTAGTTTGATTTTTGGTCTCGTGAATTTGATTTTGTTCCTCATCGATTCGGTTTGTTACTACAGGATGGACCAGTAACCATAACCAGATACTTTGTAGAACAATACCGGCCTCGATCAACATACACCCTCTCCATGAATATGTATTTGAAAGATATCTGACCAGTGGACTCATGGCAAACATACCAAGTGCTGACCCAGAGTAATATACTCCAGTTGCTACGGATCGTCTCTTGTCGAAAAATATTTGTATGGCTACACCACTTGAAACATAGAGAAATCCAAAACCAATACCTATGAATAAGAACACATAATGTAAGTACACATTTCACTTAGCATCTTGGATGTACATTTTAACATCACTGGCAATACAAACTTTGGGACACAACTTGTAGTGCTAAGAACTAGTCATACTTGAACTAAAATAACCTGGGACAGCAACTGGTCTCAGAAAACGGATAGTCGTTCTGACAGACCGCAACAGTTACGATCATCGCAAGGCCATCAGTGACTTTCCACGACTTATTTTGCTTCTTGTTATCTTACGGCTAGCATAATATTATTCATGACAATCTTATGACAATCCTTACGACAAATTTTCCCTTTTATCGTTCGAGACCACCTACACGCGAACACCGGTGAGTTGTTATTGTAATTCTGGCCGGAAAAGCTGAACTATAAGGCAACTATCGAGTAGGTTTATTTTGTTCACCGGCTTGAATTCACACTTCATATGAGGCTTCATCACGTATGAAATGTTAGTTATAATTCATTGATCCAGTATGGACCAAAACCGCACAATCAAGATGGGCACAGAATACAGATTTTGTAATCACATCAAATTCTCGAGTGATTTGGAAGGTTGGGAATAGACATACCTACAGCGACGCCGTATGCCACCGTGAATACCTCAAGACTCGGAGCAAAATATGCGATGACGAAGCCTCCAGCAGACACGAGGCCCCCAATAAATCCAGCAGCACGTAGTCCGAAAACCTTCACGAAAGCACTGGTGAACAATGCTAGAAAAGATTTATTTATACAGATATACAACGCAAGTTATTTTTAAAGGGGAGGTATCACCAAATTTATAGTTCCTCAATCCGCGGTTGCGGGGGACATTGATATGGGTTTGTCTGTCTGTGTGTCCGTCTGTCTGTCTGTTCGTCTGTCTGTCTGTCTGTCTCTCTGTCCGTCCGTCAGGTTTCGTTTCCGTGCGAAAACTTTCCTAAATATTATCCGATTTCCTTCAACTTTGGGTCGGTGATTGCTCTAATACATACCTTGGTTGGGATTAGTTTTGAAGTGTCTGGCTTCTGTCTGACTGTCTGTCTGTATGTCTGCCACTTTGTCTGTCTGTCTGTCAGGTTTTCATTTCCATGCAATAACTTTCCTAAGTATTATCTGATTTCATTCAAATTTTGGTCAGTGATTGCACTCATGCTTACTTTGGTTGGGATTGGTTTTGGAGTGTCTCGCATCTGTCTGTCTGACTGTCTGTCACTCTTTCTTTCAGTCTGTCAGACATTGCTCTCTTGCATACCTTGGTTTGGATTTGTTTTGAAATGTCTGGCTTATGTCCGTCTGTCTGTCTATCACCCTGTCTTTCAGTCTGTCAGATTTTTATTTCCGTGCCATAACTTTCCTAAATATTATCTGATTTCATTTTAATTTTGGTCAGTCATTGCTCTCATGCATACCCTGGTTGGGATTTGCTTTGGAGTGTCTGGCTTCTGTCTGTCTGTCACTCTGTCTGTCCGTCCTTAATCTAGCATGAAAAACAACAAGATCCTAAAGCGGGGGACATTAATTCCACGAATTTGTTTTCTTTGAGCTAGATCATTTAAGTACTCTAGAGCGACATGCTGTCTGGTGCCTTCTTATTGGTACCTCGGGGTTACTACAATGAGCGTCAACCACAACAGAACAGTAAGTTGGCAAGCAGCACTAGCATATTACTCGTATATTTTGCACTTGAAGACCAGTTTAGTTTTATATTTAATGTAACAGATGGCCCTGTAAGTTCTGCGACTGGATACTATTACAGATGTCTTTTTTATTGTGTGACACGGGCGTAACTCGTGTTGTAACGGTCTGGTCTGGCCGGGTTTTGCATTCTCAGTTTAATCCGTACTGGTTGAACTCTTGTTGTCATGCTAGCTTGGGGCTTTCTCGCCTGGCCGAGCCGGGTCGGCTGACGTGTGAACCCTGATATGTAGAAACACGGCATTCCTTTTTCTAGATGGTCCCTGTAACGCGTGTGTACTGTGTATAATGTTAGATTCATTAGACTGTTCGAGAAGTGGAAAGTTCTGGGCTTGAGGTGGAAGTTATAAAAGGGGGCGGGGGTGTTTTAGAGCCGGGAGAGAGGTGAGAGAATATTCCAGCGGACACAGAAGTGTGTATGTCAGTTTGTGGGACTTTTCGGGTAAGTGGGCAATTACAGATTTTCTTCTGGATTTGTGACGAATCTTCTTTGGTCTTCAGTTTACTTTCGGGATTGTTACAAGAGCTTTACATTGGACTGTTATTCTCCGAGAGAATTTGTGTGAACTGTTCGTCCGGCTTATACATTTTAAAGAACTTGTCGCTGTGGCAGTGGTGGTATCCAGGTACTGTGCACTTTGTTTATTAGGCTGTGTGATTATATTGATTTTTTTTAATATACTGTTGTTGTACTGTGTAATTGTATTGATTTAGTGTATTGTAATGTTAGGGTTGTTTTAAGAATAAATTATGGTTATTTGTTAACAAAAAAAAAAAACACCACTTTATTCATTCCCCTAGGCATTTCACGCTGCCTGGTGTTACATAATCTTTTTTTTTTCTCCGTTGCAAGGTTTATGTTCATCACGCATGCGTGATCTGTTGATATTAGGTTCCGTAACAATACAGATTCGTAGTTGATGACAAATTTAAAACTCTTTCTCGGAAACCATTTGGAAAATATGGAATTGACTCCCTTTTAGCACACATGGCATCATTCCCTATAGTTGATGACCAAAAACGTGAATATCTGAGCTGTGGCCACAAAGGAGTTCAGTGACAAAGATTTAGTGGCAACATCGTCAATTAGAAAATAGATTAGAACGTCAAGATCGTAATGTCAGACAGTCTTCTCCTTATCTCAATTACATTACCGCCATGGGTCGAAATAAATTTTGGCCAGTTTTCAGTATCGTCAAATTGTATATCCTCAGGATACAAGTCTGGCATGGATGATTACCTTATTGACGCATATATAAATCTGACTAGAATATAATACCTTTCCTTGTATTTACAAAGTTTCGCCCCGTACTAATAATACCTGAGAGAAACATATGTTGAAGAATTGGCACGGAGCTGAACAAAATACAGGCATGGACAATATTGAGACAAATGATGAGCCCTACTGAAGGTCCCGGATTAAGACATGCTTGACCTGAAGTTTGGTCCAATTTCTGATCCCGGTCCGTGGTCAGTACTGTGAACAACATGTGACTCAATCTCTGAACCTCACTTGTTATGTTGGCATGCTTTAACAGTTAATCCCCTTACTCCCATTTCAGCCAGGAGATCCTGCTTCATGAAGTTTAAATACCCACAATTATATTACTGCACGATCACATTGTATTTACATCATTAAAAATCTGGACAATGTTTTATCGAGAAGCAGCAAGAATGCGTTTGACGATAGATAACTTTTTGTTATATTTGGTATGGTTGTTGTCTATGCATTATCTACCTTTGCTTAATATAATTTACGATCCCAAATCCACAGGTACAAAATAGCTCCATTTCGGAAAAAAGAGGGTGGTAAACATGGCCTTGCAGAGATTTATACTTGACATGGCCTGGACAAATTCGTGGAAAACAGGAGCTAAAGTGCTGCAGTGTCTGAAATGGAAGCGGTCGTTTTCTGGTTCATAAAAGGCTTTCCTTTCGCCTCCAGCTAAGATCTGACACAAATATTTACTCTGTTATTCCATTTTTTTCTATAATTTCAATGGATAAGACTATATCAGGATGTTTAAATTTTTTAAATATCAGACAAATTTCTTTCTATATTATGTAGTGTTCAATATGAAATCACAAAGAGACAGAAATATATGCGTAAACGGATGATTATTTTATTATTAAATATTCATGGGTTCAATGACCGTCGGCGTAACTAAAAGACAGTAAATTAAAAAAAAATATACGTGGATTTACTGGGCATGTTCTGCATCGCCTGAAGAACGGCAGTGATGTAACGTTTACTTTTTGTAGTCATTTCGAGACGATAAGAAAAGATTAATTTCAACTTACCAGCAACGTGCAATATGAAATCCAATATTGCTAAAGGCAATGAAAGTCTAAAGGCATCGGCGGAGAAATAAGATTTCAAGTCCTGGAAAATAACACCATAAGAAGCCTCCAACCCATCAGTCACAAAACAAGAGAAAAAGCTGACGGCCAGTATCACGTAACTGTACCAAGTTTCCTTGCTTTCGATTTGGATGTTTTGTTCTGAATTCATGTTGGGTTCTCCTTCACACGGAATCGCTTTTCTTTTGGTTCTGTCCTGTCAGTAGCCGCGGCTTCTTTATGTTCTCTGTCACCGTCTTTGCCTTTTTGTTCTAACTTACTTTGGTCATCAACTTTGTTCCTAAGTGCTTTAACATTATTTGTGGTAGAGATGCTTAATGAATGAGGAATAATTTACAAATCCTAGGCGTTTTTGTCAGATGCCGACTTCTTCTGGATTTGCGAGAATACTGACGATTCTTCACTGGTCGCAATATTGGTGTTCTTGCAACCTTGATTCTGCCGTGCCCTCAGCGAAAGTCAGATTCCTAGGTAATTTTGTGAAACAAGCATTTCTTCTGTTCATTTTCGATAACAATTTCGTGCCCCGGAAATATGATATCAAAATAGCCTCAACCAGGATGCACACGGTCTACAACTGTATGGCAACAGCTGGACCAATATTATTCTAGGAAATATAAATATGTGAAAGCAATCAAATTTATATAAATTGCAGTATACGTGCGTCTGCTCTTTTCATGTTTACAACAACGAGGAAGAAAACATACTTGTCGTGCTTTGAATGAAAACGATGGATATAATGCAATATTGTTAATGAAACATTATCTGCTTGTATAGTATGCGCTCTCATGTGCTACACTTCTGAATGAGTGAAGCGTTTTGTTCAGAGTTTAATTAATTGGCGTCACAATCCCAATCAGGCCAAATGAGCAGTTACCAACATTCTGTGCAACTAAATAGCATATGACCACCGAGCAGCAGCAGAATAAAACCACTTCATGAGCCGACCTGTGGCAAACTTATCAGTTGTAACAATATTTGTTTGCTTGTGCGCGGTGACCAAGAATAAGCGGCAAAACCATATGAGAAACCTATATAACGAAAGGTGTGGTTGAGCAAATATATTTTATTGCGAGTTTAAAGTTCAATTTTCACCAGTCGGTTTAATATTGCTTCAATGTTATACTAGTTTGTAAATAAAGAGCTTATGTTTCCATGTTTTTTTTATTTGTTTGTATGTTGGTAGGATTACTAGAAAGCTTAATTTGGGTTTGTAATTCGCATAAAATGTCCAGGATATGAAATTGTAAGATCTTATCCTTAGCCCCTCTGAGAAATGTCAATAACAATTGAGTAAGATCTATAGGACTAGCAGTGGAGATAGAGTGGTGGAATTTGTACAAGCGATCACATTTTTAATCGACTGAGTGCATCGGGAATGAACCTCAGTTTGAAGTGAAATATTAGGAGGAATTTTCGATTCACAAACATTTTCCAAAATGGTCCCCTAATTGAGAATGGTCTCAAATTTGAGGTGGATCCTTTCGTGAAATGTTCAATTAACTCAGGCCAATGGAAGAGGACCCTAATGTGACGTGTAATTATACGTGAAGGTTCCTTTTAAAGTGAAAGGCTGCGTTGAATTTTCATTTAACTCAAACAAAATGGCAGTCAACTAACCAAGCAAAATTAAGCTATGTTATAGTGCCAAAAGAACACTATTGTCTGAAATAAAGATGTGTCTTAAATAAGAAATATATTAATTGACCTGGATACTTTAAGTGGTAGGCATTTTAGTAACCATAATTTATATAAATTTAGTGAGAATTTATCAAATCAAGACAGTTCTCATATTAAATTATTTCAGTCCATTTTCATGTTTTTTATTCCTGTTTCTGATGAAGACATCAAAATGTAAGAAAGTATTTATTGAACAATAACCAAATTAATCTGATCACCTCCTTTTGTTTTCAAAGAGATCCCCGAGAGTTTTTTCAGTTTGGATCAATGCTGATAAGCCAGGAAAGAGCTTAAACTGTGTAGAATTAAATAAATGACGGAAGGTATACTAAATATACATAATATTGAAGAGGCTGTGGATAATGTGTCAGGCTGAAAAAAAAATGACTGGAGCCCTTGCCACCAAACTAAACTGCCTTGCATGGAGAAAACTGTACCTGCTCTTACTGCACCGCTACTTTAGAAGTTTAAGGACTAGATCTTGTTGCAATTCAGGTGCTGACAATTCCTAACCACAGCCCCGTTCCCTCATCCTGGGTGTCTCATCAAGTTTATTGAGACCAAGGGGAATTTCCCTAGAAGATGATGATAGGTATTGATGGACCCCGTTTTAAAAGATGTTTTCAACTATATCTTCTTGAAGCTCATTGTAAATCCTGGTGATAATGAGATTTCTATCCAGTGTGTCGGTTCAGGCATCAGATTCAGACAGAGCATAGGGTGGCACGAATAGGTGTGGTTTTATCGTGCGCCGTCTCTCTCAGGGTGTTTTACCGTTAAAAAAACATGAGCCAAAGCAGAAACAAATGTTTTGTCGGAAAAAAGTGAGTCAGAGATTTCCTGTGTATTAATTTTGAACGTGTATAAAACGTCTATTATAAAACGAATGAACCTCTATGTTAATATAACTAGCTTGCTTTTCAGTTTTTGCTCTGTATCGGAACTACAAGTTATGACTCAACATACGTTTTGGAAACATGTTTTTTATAAGCAGTTGTACATTTAGGATATTTATGTATTATGATTGGGAGACGTGCTCGGTTTCAAAAAGACTCTGGGATCGGTTTGAACTCAACCAGGGTCATATATCCTATAGATGGTAATGTCACTGTTGCTGCCTTAGTAATTTGAGATAGGGCAAAAGAAGTGTCATCTATGATGTGACTATTCAGAATAGCATACACTACCTCTGTAAGGCATAGTGGTGTCCTGGTGTGATGGGTTTCGGGTGTTATTAGATGGTATAAAACCCATGGATGAGACTAGCGCTTGGGGTAGCCTAGGCACAAATTAAGCATCGATGTTCCTTTCTAGAACGGTAAAGTATAGAAAAACCATATCCAGGCTATATCGGTTATCCATCTCTGACTAATGGCATCAAGGTAAGCTCTATTCAATATGTAGGTCAGATGACTGTTCAACAACAAATTGTTACCATACAAATCTTGAATCCATATACATCTTTGAACTTCGAGCAAATTGCCCACATTACAAACAGAGACATTCTAGTAAGTGTGCGGGACGGTTAAGTTCTGACAGAGTCAACGTTAGACTGGCAAAAGTAATAAGATGCCCACATCCACCGACTTCCTGGTAAAAACTGTTAAGAATGTATTAATTGGGTTAAAGCTTCTGAGTTGCCACTTAAACACTCTACCTAGATTCTCGAGAGAGTTGCCTGCATTATTTTTTTTTAAGTTAGGGAGAGTCAGATTGGCCGAACGGCATATTCTTGAATTCATAGAACCCGAGAGGTCCTACGGTGTCCGATACGGCCACTTCAGTTTGCCAAAATCCTGGTTTTAAGCATAGAGAACTTAAATATAAAGCACCGGCAAGTGAATCTAGTGTCTTGTCTAAACGAGGAATTGGTTGAGAATATTTGATAGTGTGAATATAGTTTTCTAGAGTCCACACAAAAGCGCATAATCCCGTACGTTTTGCAAACCAATACGCCTCTGAGGCAAAAAAGTATTCACACTTTCACGAAATGTAGACATGTAATATGTCCTAAATACGTGACATGTAATATGTCCTGAATACCTGACATGTATTATGTCCTGAATACGTGACATGTAATATGTCCTGAATACGTGACATGTAATATGTCCTAAATACGTGACATGTAATATATCCTTAATACGTGACATGTAATATGTCCTGAATACGTGACATGTAATATGTCCTAAAAGCGTGACATGTAATATGTCCTGAATACGTGACATGTAATATGTCCTAAGTACGTGACATGTCATATGCCCTAAATACGTGACATGTAATATGTCCTAAATACGTGACATGTCATATGTCCCGAATACGTGACATGTAATATGTCCTAAAAACGTGATATGTAATATGTCCTAAATACGTGACATGTAATATGTCCTAAATACGTAACATGCCATATGTCCTGAATACGTGACATGTAATATGTCCTAAATACGTAACATGTCATATGCCCTAAATACGTGACATGTAATATGTCCTAAATACGTGACATGTAATATGTCCTGATTGTGATTACGGACTTCATCATACAGACGGTTAGGAATCATCCTATGACGCTCTTTTCATGAGTAGGATCATTAGGGTAAATCTCATGCTCAATTTTATCAGTTCTATCAATGAGACGCTGGAGGCGTTCAGAATTCTTTGAAACCTGGTCCCTATAAGGTCGTACTAGCATCCACAACCAGCAACACTGAAGAAAAACATCGGCTTGGATCAACATGCAGCCACGCCTTGTTTATTTGTTTAGGATATACCTTGTCAGAGGACCCTTCACAAACACGCCTAAACTTGCCCCTGCGTTTGAGATTCCAGTCGCCACCGCTAGGTGCCGGTCAAAATACTTTGGAACCCCAAATCCGGACAATAGTGTATAAGGAACGCAGATACAAAACCTGAAATGCCAATGATGATGGTTTAAATTCAACTACCCGTATTATTGGTGGCGGTATATCATTCCGTTATTCAAACTCCGCCATCTGGTTTTAGTTCGCACAAAACAAGCAATAACGGCCACGGAAAATCATTTGAAAAGCATCGTAGGAATGAATTTCTCAGTATTTGATAAGGGCAGAATATCTACAAGAAGATACTTCATGGACAGTACCAAGACTTTAATCTGCGGAGATGGTAACGCTGCGATCAGATCCACAGAATTTGTCGCATCAGATATTGTTATTTATGATGGGTACGAGAATAAATGCGGCCTTCACATATCCCTGTAATAATTTAATGTTTGAGTCCATAGACTATTAGGATGTTTGTTTTATCAGGTATTACAGTCATACCTGATACGAAGCCGTAAGTCATAGTGAAGACTGGCAGGCTGATGGCAGATGATGATATCAGGAATGCTACAGCGGCCAGTAGTCCCCCAATAATACCAGCAGTACGAAGAGAGATGGTTTTCAAGAGCGGTCTGAAAATCAAGGCTGAATAATGAATATTTAATTAATAAACTTTGCAATTCCAGGTACAGAAAAAAGAAGTGAAGGAAAATTGAACTAAATGAAATATGAAATTCAAAGAAATAATCTACTGTATATATACACAATATATAGAAAGGGGTATTAATAACAAAATGACATATTTTCACCATTGATGTAAAATGAAAGTAAAAACTAACGTGTCAGATGAAAATAAAGAACACATATATTACGGAATATGCGAGTTAGGCCACATGTACATGAATGATACATTAAACATACTGAAACTTAGAGTACATATATATGACATTTAATAGATGTGTAAAGAAGTGTTAAAAAAAATATTTTATGCGTGCACAAGCTTATCAGATACTTCAGTTTTCATAAGAAGTGTCTTTTGTTACGTTTCAAAATTGCGTGTTTCGCAGATAGAACAATATTTTATTGATGATTCGAGATGTAATTTAATAATATCTTTACCTCTGATATATTTTGAATTAGAATTTTCAGTGTGGCGTTTCTTTTCGTGTTAAAAGTGACTTTCCTCCACACAATGACATGCCAATTTGTGTTCAAGACGGCAGGGACAGACTTTAGGTGTTAGCGACGAAACTTGACTTCAGGTCTTGATAGACGATTCCGTAAAGCATCAGTACTCCGTACGTTGAGGCATGTGTGGCAAAGCATACGGCGAGAACAATATAGCTAAACCATGTGTCTTTGCTTTCATCATCTGCTTGTTTAAAGCACCTTCCAGTCAATGTCTCTGCATCTTCGCGCATGGCTTTAGAATTTGAGCTGTTAATCCTCGCCTTCACACTTTCTGTATTTTTATCATTTTGACAACACCTTATTAAAAAACATTTATTAAACCATAAAATATTTGAATCATCCTACCAATAAAATGTGTCATGAAATCCAGTGTTGCTAACGGGAGTGAGAGTATGGAGACGTCGGCGGAGTAATACGACTTCAAGTCTTGGTAGACTACGCCATAGGAAGACTGTAATCCATCAATAATAAAGCAAGAGAAAAAGCCGACGGCAAGAACCACGTAACTGTACCAGGTCTCAATGCTCTCGGTTTCATCATTAGGTTCCGTGTTGCCACAACAACAGCATTATATATGTCAGACAAAATGCAACGATGACAAAATATAAAAAATGAGGGGGGGGGGGGGAAATAATAAGGCCAAAAATAAAAAAAATAATAAAAAAAATCATCACAAAAAGCACATAAAGGGAAAAAATTAAAAAATAAAAGGATGCATATTCCTATATATATGGATACACACATATATTCTACATATACACATAAATAGTATATGCTTAGATATCCAAATATAAACCGAATTAGAATTTAAAGATGCCCCATGCTCACGGTATCAGGTGTTGCGACTCAGGAAGAATGAAGAATAATACATGATCGGTCGATCCACGGTTGGCGCAAACCCCATCGGCCAATGGGCCAGGTCGACCGATAGCGAGGGACACACATACACACACACACACACACACATACAAAAATCATGACAAAGTGATTAATAAATATATATGATACATCATATCTTACTTCTACAAGAAATATTTCAATGCATATGTGGTGCTATTTATGAATCCTACAATTTTATAGAATAAAGTAAAATATTAATTTATTTTCATATATAAGGTACGCGTTAATACCAAATTATTTCGCCATATGATTTTAAAACATGATTTAAATAAAGTAAATAAATGCAAGTGTGTATTTTCATTATTTTTACTACTGATAATATGTAACACTAACTGATAGACCCGGTATACCGGGCTTATTACCGGGGTTGGGGAGATATATTAACTGAGATGTGAAATGTTGGCTCATTTTTTTCTATTCTAAAAGTTTACAGAAAATATAGGTTTTCAGTGGGAAACTGTCTCCATAAGATATGTAGAAACATTTTGGCACGATTGCAGAATAACTCACGCACCTCTCAGAGGCGTAACACTTCTGTGAACAGAAAACGTTTCTAGGTACATCTGCTTGTATCTTAGTTTTGCCACTTACTTTTAAATTACATGAATCCTTAACATCATACCGTCCGTCCGTATAAACTCATAACCTAGTGGAGACAGTGCGTGAGTGATCCTGCAGTCGCTCCAAATTTTTTGTCCTCATGGCAAGATATTTATAGCCCGGTATGTTTACCTTGATGACCTGGCCAGTGATGGTGTTAACATTGCGAACCGGAATGAGACGCGGGGGCATTCAGGTTTTCGATGATATTTGACTGGATTCTATCGGTGGACGTGCAAAGATTATAGGTTGATGTGAGGAACACATGAAAGACTTATTAAATGTACGTTGCAAGGAAACTGTTCCTGAAGAAAGAAAAAGAAATATGCATACCTGGTAAGTAGCAGAAGCGGACCCAACGGGCTCCATGCAGAGGGTCCGTATTCATTTTCAACCGCCGAAATTTTTTTTCATCGTATCAGACAAATTTTGAGGCCTGAAACCCCCGACACCACCCCAGCCCTGTTTCTGAAATTGGGACCTTGAATTAGGTTTTGTCATTAATCCTCCTGGGTTGAACTCTCCATTTCATAAAGCAAGAAACATGTGTTTTTCTCTTTTACTGACCACGCACGTGGGTCAAATCCCTCATTGAAAGCAAGCGTTATTCATATGAACAATAGACCTCAGTGTTAGAGGTTAAGTGACCACGATGCACGCATTCCGCTGATTGCCGAAGGCAGTTCGGCTGTGCTCGGTAAAAAAACGGAAAAATCAATCAAAATTATATGTATATTAAAAATTATTTATTTTCATATCGCCTATGTCACTGCGGGGATAATAACCTTTAAAATGATTTATGGCACAATATTGTACACAGCGCGGTTATAGAGAACACTTCGAACAAACGTGAACCGAATTCCTTTTACAAGTATTAGATGTCCTCCATGCAGATGTTCCATTCAGCGAGGACACGCTTCTCGTAGAACTGAAAATATCACTCCTGCATGCATGTGTATGTGCTATTTTGTAAGATTATTGTCCTGATATAGTTGTAGTTGTAATTGTTTTAATTATATAGATAAATATAGATAAACTTGTCATGATATGAAAACTTTCCACTTAATTTTTTTTCAGCTATTCAATAACAGACGATGCACTCGCCTAATAACCGGGATCAAGTTTTTTCCTACAACACTGAATGCAGTGAAATGAACGTGGTCCACTGACATCAATAAAAAAAATATAATATTAGTATTTCATTAATACATATTTATTATTATTATATGCACGTTTCCATTGAAATAATATATATTTTTACAATAATTGTGTTAATTTCTCATTCGTATATTTAAATTCATTATTTCCGTTTACGTGCATTTCTTAATTTAAAAAAAAATGACATTCCACATTTGTATTAGTAAAATAAATATATTTCAATTATGAAAGATATGCCTTAGCGTCCAAAATTTATATATATATATATATATATATATATATATATATATATATATATATATATATATATTTATTGATAAAACACAGGAAAAAGTTACCATACATGTGCGCTCAAAACTGTGGGTGTAAAATTTAAGTGCGTTATTTAATAATTGGACATATATATATAATTATTAATGTTATTATTATTATTATTATTAATATTATTATTATTATTATTGTTATTATTATTATAGTTAGACACCACTGCCTGCAGATACTGTACGTTACATGATGGCGGTGACGAGGACTGGCTGGGCTGTGACACTTGTGATGCGTGGTATCACAAAACATGCCTAGATAGGTGTCAACTTATACTTATCAAGGTGTGTTTCCATGTCCGCGTATATTCGTGAAATGGCAGGCTAATATATTTGTAAAGTATATCAAGCAGGCCTCCAAGAAGAATATGGCTAAGTGACGTCATTTTACCCTAAATCCCTGAGTTCATGCAGACCCTATGCGTGAAAATCGCTCCCGTGGCTAATAAACGCAGATACACACACACACACACACACACACACACACACACATATTCTGACGCACACATGAAAACACCCCAGTTACAAATTCATATATTAACGATATTCAAGCATATAGAGGCACATGCAAAAATCCCTTTATCTGTAATCGCCATCGTACTGTTTTATAATGTCCTTTTACACAAAACACCATCTATAAACAATGTAGCACACTTGTGCAGTAGTACATGAGTGTTGTACATTATTGTATTTACACAAACTCGTATTCACATATAAAAAAGGGTTAACTTAGTATAACTATATGCTAACTAAATGTATAACTAAATATGCTAAACATATAGCATGAAGATAAATACATGAATAGTACGCGTATACCTACATGGAAGTCTAAGACAATTGTACACTCTAGGATATTAAGTAAAACATATACAACAATATGCAAACGAGAATATGACAATGAAAACATAGAGTAAGTATATATAAATTATAAAATGTTCTGCTACATTAAACTCTGTATAAGGGCCTAAAAAAAGTTTTTGTAAAAGTCAGTAATCCAACTAAGTGGCAATTGATCCCTAAGATAAGGGCAAGCATAATATGTGACAGATATATGTATAAGTATACATCTAATTAAAAAAATGTTAGGTGGCGTCGATAAAGTGTTCTCTCTCCGAGGCTGACTTGAAAATAAGCTGATACAAGACGGATAGGAATAATAAAACTAGACATTAACACTTAAACGAAAGTACAAATCATGATAATGGTGAACTCATTGGCTATAAACTAAGATCAATTAGCAGTTGCTCTTACTGATTAACACGGAACACTGATCATTCACATGCATTCTGTTCTATATTCACTGTTACTGTGTCAAAACAAAATATAAAGGTTTGACATAGACCTAAGGTTTACCTGTTCAAAGCTTTTGCCCCACAGGTGGTTTCTGGGCGGAGCCTGATGCCTGTCGAGTATTTGTTGACTTGCATTTGGTTGGCTGCTCGTCACATCAGCAGTTTTTTCAGCAGACAAGCCCATGTGCACCACCTGGTGTTTAAGTGCATCATAAAGGGTCAAAGCAGACAGCGCTTCTTTAGAAGCGCAAGATTTCCACTGCCTCGGAAGCGTAATCTCATAGGGCATTCACACACAATCATTCCAGACTCGCACACTCGGTTTATGTTTTACAATGCCTCACATAAATGCATCTATATGTCCCAGAAACAATATGTAAATGTGGAAGCATATGGGCAATGTATCTCTTGGTATGGAAATTTTAAAACGGATAAAAATACACTCTTTGAGCACAACCTTAATCTCTTCAACATCAACGAAAATATGACCTCATCGGGAATTCGCCCACCCATTATGCGACATTCACACACTCATCATAGGATATTTACACCCACGCTGAGTATATTATATTTTGATATTCAACTATAAGCGAATCGCAAGGATGCTTACTAATGCGTACCTCGCATGTATTCGGTATACTTCGTTTCGAATGCCTATGATGTTCGTAGCAGAAGCTCGGTGGTTCCTTGTAATCCGTAGTAACCAGTGGCTCCTATGACACAAACTGCAGAGTTATTGTGATGAACTCGTAATAGCTAGGTAATGCTACGTGTCTGATTCAACTTATGCATTATCATGTAATCAGGGCCGAATCGCGTGGAATTTCGTAATCTGTTCGTAACGCATCGGGAGATCAACTCGTTGAAGTGGGAATGCCCTGTTACTCTCATTCCGAGTCATTCAAGATTTCCATACATTACCCTATAATATGAACAGCTATTGACGGAGGTATTTCTTCGAAACCATTCATATGAACTGTTTGGATCTTGTCAGTATTTATCATCAAGCCTGGATGAATTTGTTGTTTATAAAACTTTTCACTCGCAATGCTTTCAACTACATTTTGTTTCCTCTTTCAATGAAATATTAGACATGGAACAAAAATAGGCCATTAGTGGAGGAGACGAAGGGTCCATACCATCTCCGCAGTTTGAGTCCACTCTGTCCCCATAGAACTGACCGACTCCCAGGGGATAACGGACCCACTTAATAAAATTCTGAATGTCCTGAGACCGTTCTTTGTCTGTCGTTTAGTGATTATAATATGCCTGCAGGGGTCGTTGGATAATCACAGTAGTTCTATCAGTGCTTCTTAATATATCACTATGTGCGATTAACGCCGACAGTGACGCCCTGCCAGCTGACCAGTATTAAGGGTTACAACATCGGGGGCCATCTGTCAAACTTAAGCCTAAAACAGACTAACGCGCGCGTCACGCGCGCGGCTCCGACATATTCAAAACACACCGATGCGGCTACGACGCGCACGACACGCGTCAGATTGGATGGTATTAACCAAGCACCTATTGTATTTTTGTAAAAATAATCATTGTAAAAATAATAATTTTGATAATCAGCATTGAATTAATTGTATACAAATATGTATCTGTTTGTGATAAAACAAGTTCTTAATATGACAGAACTCAGTTACTATTCTTAACGATATTTATATATTTGTGTTGCTTTGTTGCACGTTTTCTATCCAGATACAAACCAATAATTATAGTTCAATGAATGATAACAAACATTTCGTCCGCAGTTCAATATAGAATGCGAGTGCTGGGGAGGGAAACGTTAGTGTGTTTCGGGCTTTAGCGAGCACACGTCACTACTGCGTCAAACGGAAACGATGTATATATAAACTACCTCATCACTGGACACAAAATCGTGAGAGTGATCTGAAGAAATCCGAACCACCGTGAATCCGACTGCAATAATATATATATATATATATATATATATATATATATATATATATATATATTGTCCACAGGATAATTTGCAACCCCCCCCCCCCCCCCCCCCCGCACCAGGAGGGTTGGAATCACTTTGCCCGGGGTAGCAGGTCTGGCACTTTCCCTGTCAGTGCGAGAATTTTGTGAAACGGACAAAATCAAATCAGTGTGGTCAGTGTGAAAAAATACATCCACACACATCATGTCCAGCAATTTGCCAACGGCGCAATTTCTGTAATAAACTTTAAAATTTTTCGTCTGTGTGTTTCTGGCCAAACCATTACATAATTAATTACTAAATAACACTGGTTGATGCCCTGTAGATTTTGTGGTACTGCATTTCTGTGAATTTTGTTCGTAATGTTGCTCATATTATCTTGAATGTTTCTTTATGAATAATTGTTTGTTTGGAGAGAGTGTTAATGGATATAAGATAATGTTGATGTCCTAGTATATTCAATCATCTTGTTCCTCAACTAAGTAATTTAAATCTGTGTATTAAGATATCTGCTTTATATAATTATTTGTTAGGCAAAAAACGTTATATTTCTCATTTTTTCATGAATGAGTGGACCTGTCGAATTTTCTGCACCTTTTTATTTTCAGATAATCGGGGGACATCATGATAATAACATAATTTGTTTGATAAAGTCAGGAAAAGACAAAACAGCAAAGGGAAATTTTCATGAAATGTTTATTATTTTACTTCCTTGAATGTCCTATTCCTGGGGCTCAATATGAGTAAAATTCAAGTGAAAATCAACATCAAAATGTTTGAAGCGTGAGTCTACACTGACGCATAATACCTTAGAAACCAACCTGTTTGGCCTATCAAGATTCCTTTACAAACGATATTTATATAGTTTAATTGAGGATCCTATATAGTCTGTATATGTAAAATTATATCTGGAACTAGAGTAGTAGATTGAGCTTCGATGGATACTCCGCCGGGATTCTGATACCTATATAGTCGCAGACGTAAACGTGGCAAAATTGTTAATATAGGGAGTACATGACTGAATACCCATTATTATATGGGAAACAAAATAACAAAACAAAAAAAAAACAAGAAAAATAGTGGTCTGTTTTAAATGGAAAGACTTCATTAAGAAATTTGAAGAATATGGACCATTAATCATTAAAATCATTATAAAACGTGTAAACATACACTCAGCGTCGTTGTCGTAACAAGCGAATACCATGGAGATGAGAAGACACAAGGTTATTACCCGCCTGCCATCCATGACGATTGTCGTAATATGTCGTCTGTTTCAATGATACTGTGTTGTCATAAAATGTCGTCTGCTCATAGCCAACCCATCTGAATAAAAGCAGAATAAAACATATATATATATATATATATATATATATATATATATATATACATACATATATGAATGATATAGTGTATTTATTGTCATTAAATAAATAATTTTGTATGAAAATTGTACAAGGAGAGATGAAAAAATTATCAGGCGACCTTACACAAATTCCATGTCAATATCAGGGAATATGAATACTTTTGCATGTCAGTGTGAGTAAGCTGAAAACATGTATCCTTATATCACTAGTTTTATAGTCTTACATATGGAGGCAGCGCACGTTGTTAACGTATATATATATATATATATATATATATATATATATATTTAAATATATATATATTTTTTTTTTTTTTTTTTTTCAGCGGGATTCTTTAATTATTTTCCGGGAGGGGGCGCCCCAAACGCCATTTTCTCAGCAAACAAGGCCCATAATGAATTTACTAATTAATCATCTGCTCCTTATCATTTATTTCTGCAGCTCGTCTGACAATATTGTTTAAATGTTAAGGTTGTTTATATAATGCTTATGTTTTCTTAAATACCAGTACACACAAGCTTAATGTACACCGCGGCAACATTTGCTGTCTATGGAAGGATTAATATCATAACATTTACACGTAACAAATATCCCACAGCAACTTATCATATATCATAAAAACATATAAACTGCTCACTTGGCATCCTAAATTTAAGATTTATACGGGAAAGAATATGTAACATGTTCGTTGTTGACTGACACATACTGTTATGTGGTTCTGTAGAGACGTTGATGACGTCGGGGGTCCTACAGGTTACCGGTTGCTATGACACCATGGACAATCGAACAGAGTGCGTGGAAGCGTAACACCACAGAACACAAAAGACAACAGTGGTCTATTTTCATTTACTGGAACTTGATCTTTTGTGAACGGTACGACGTCACGTCGCGTACGACTATAAAAACATCACATGCCCGATCCCGTATATGGGCTGTGTTACATGTATCTGTTTATTATGCGCCTGGCATTCTCATTCGTGTTAGACGCAAACCCTGTGCTTTGCTATTGGAACCGAACTTGTTGCAGAGCGCGTTCGTTGTGTTCTAAAAGTTCGGTGTAGTCTAGAAGGTTCCGAAATGGAAGTTTCTGGACCTAGGGTGAAAAAGCTATATATAGAAGCTGTGTTTGGAGCCGGAACACAGGAAAATTATCAGCGGGCACTGAGAGTGTGACTTTCTCGTCAGTTTTTGGGACCTATTCCGATAATTGCAGAATTTACAGATAAGAATCTGTATTTTATTTTTAAAATAAATAATAAGGTATTTAATAAGGGTATTTCAAAATACCTTTAAAAGGGTATTCGTATATGGACACTTAAAAAACACTTTTCATACCTATTAAAATACCCTTTTTTTCAAACAGTGTGCAAGCACTGGAACCTACTGAGGAGGATACATATATATATATATATATATATATATATATATATATATATATATATATATATTGTTACAGTTGTCTCCTTATTTGTGCGCTGTTGACATTCTGATTCGTGTTAGGCAGGCCCAGGTTTATTGTGCACAGGAGTGTTACATTCTGATTCGTGTAGCGCAAGCATAGTTCGTGGGATGGGAGACGTGCGAGTTGGCCCGGCCCACGCGTGGGGTCTGAAGTGTAGAAACACAGTTTTCTTTGTTCTAGATGTTTCAAGTCTGTTTCTTTAACGTGTGTATTGTTCTATGGAGTTTACCATTTCTAGAATTTTCGGATGAAAAAGTTATAAATAAGGGCTGTGTTTAGAGCAAGTAGAGAAAAGAGAGCAAAATTCCAGCGGACACGGATGAGTGTGAGTCAGTTTGTAGACCTCTCCGATAATTGCAGCACTTATATATATTCTTCAAACTTTGTAACAGATTTTATTCAGTCTTCAGTTTGCCTTTGGGACTATTACCAGAACTTTACTTTTGGATTACAACAGATTGATTTCGGGATTGAATTGGACTATTATTCTCTGAGAAGATTAATGTGAACTGTTCATTTGGATTATATGTTTTAATGGACTTGTTGAGCTGTGACAGTGGTGGTATCCAGAAAAGCCTAGCATCTGGACACTATGGTACTGTACACTTTATTTGTTATACTGTGTAATTGTATTGATTTACTGTTATACTGTCGTTATACTGTAAATTGTATTGATTTAGTGTATTGTAAGGTTAGGATTGTTTTAAGAAATAATTATAATATAATATAATAATATTATATATATAAGAACGATGGTCGTGTTTGCTGTTTTAGGTGAATGATTTATACTATATATGATCTATACTGTGTGGCCTTGCATTTAATAATACAGAGCAGGTGGGGGGGGGGGGTAGTTGATGTGCATTACAACCTGTAAAAAGAAGAGGCAAGAACACTTGTCATAAAAAATAATACAACAACCATTTTGTTTTCTTACTTTAAACAAAAGGAATGACATCATTCGTCCGCTTCATTCGGATTATATATTTTTACAATAAGGCTTCTCTTTTGGGCGTTAGTTGCTATAAACGAGTCATTTAAAGTTTACATGAAATGAAGTAATAGATCATTTACCTCCTATATAATAATCTTATAAGCGAACCTGTGAGCTTATGCGATGGCGCAGCGTCCGCCGTCGTCCGTACGTTAACCCATGCTATCTCAGAAACCGTAAGAACTAGCAGCTCCAAATTGCATGTAAGAATCAGTTATATGTCAAATTTCATCAGTTTGAGCTTATTTTTGGATATCTGCATTTACTTCGATTTCATAGGGGAAAAGCTTAAAAACCTTTAAAAATCTTCTTCTCCGAAACTGTCCGCCAAATTGTCCAATATTTCACAGAAATGATCCCTGGAACAATCTCTCTCAAGTTTGTTCGAATGGTTTCAGTTTGGAGATTTTTGGCCGAGTTACAGGAGGTTGAACTTAGTCATCTGTCCAAAAAAGCACACTAAAATTAAAATCTCAGAAGCGGCCTGAGCTATCATCACCAAATTTTATGCCAATGTTTGTCACATAAGTACGTCATACCTGTGAAATAGAAGTTTCTAGAATTTTCGGATGAAAAGTTATAAATAGGGGCTGTGTTTTAGAGCCGGAGGAGACAGAAATATTCCAGTGTGGGTCAGTTTTGGACCTTTCCGATAATTGCGGTAGTGTCAGGGATTCTACGAACTATATGCAGATTTAGTGCGGCCTGTCTCAAGTTTGCTTTCGGGATTATTACAAGAACTTCACTTTTGGATTACAAAAGATTGATTTTGGGATTGAATTGGACTATTATTCTCTGAGAAGAATTATCTGAACTGTTCATCAGGATTGTACATTTTAAAGGACTTGTTGACGCTGTGACAGTGCTGGTATCCAGGTACTGTGCACTTTGTTTATTATGCTGTGTGATTATATTGATTTGCTTTTATACTTTTTTGTACTGTGTATTGTATTGATTTAGTGTATTGTAACGTTAGGATTGTTTTAAGAAAAAATTATAATTATTTGTTAACAAAAAACCACTGACTTCCTTATTCATTCCCCTAGACATTTCACGCTGCTTAGTGTTACAGAATCTGATTTTTTTTATCTCCATGACAAAGTTTATGTTCGTCACGCATACATGATCTGTTGATATTAGGTTCCGTAACAAAACACGAGCTTAATTCGAAGCACACAGGCTTCTTCGTCAGGTGGTTATTAAGTGGGAACGTGTAAAGAGATGTTTATATATGCCATAGATCCCAGTACACAAATGACTCACGTCCATCGTTAATTCGGCAGAGCTATCAATGCTGGTTAAAAAAAATATCCAACCATGAACTTAAATCATGAAAAATTCAAACAAATAAAGGTATGAACGATGGTCATGATTGGGCCGTGTCAGCACCTCATGTATACGGAATACTTAAATGCTGACACTTGAATACACGGTGTGGTGAAACATTTTGCTTGCTACGCATCACATATTATTCCGTCGGGATTAAATATGCAAAATGTGTGTGTTTCGGATTCCTAGGTCATGCAATATCCATAGAATTTAGTGTACAGTCAAAATACAAGGGTGCATACACTGCACAGACCGAGAGTAATTTCCAATACTTAAAAAATTGCTCATTTTAAGTGCATACTGAGTTCCTGCGAGCATATAATTAAACATACACAGTTCATAGTAATAAAGTGAATATAACATGTCTCAAAATACTACATAGTTGATACATACTGATGAAAAGTAAAACAGTTAATATGTAACCCCTGCCTATATTCTTAAGAAAATACTGCAAAACTTAAGACACTAATTTTTAAGACATGATAATTATTATATAAACCTGGGCAGCTTTTGACAAAAACATTAATTAGGGTCAAGCGTTCTTCCTTTTAAGGGCAACGGCGTCATGATGGAGCTTGGCGATGTTCTGATTATAAGGGGGGGGGGGGGGTCGGAAAATATCTCAGAGGGATAAACGGTAAGTGACAGCTACTTAGAGGGATCAACGATCAAGGGCATCTACTCAGAGGGATCGACGGTAATTGGCAGCTACTCAGAGGGATCAGTGGGAAAAGGCAGCTACTCAGAGGGACCAAGGGCATGGCAACTACTCAGAGGTATCGACGGTAAATGGAAGCTACTCAGAAAAATAACGCAATCGCTCTACCACGACTTACCTGCAAGGATGGAACTACGACACGTGCCTCTCTACACGTCAACAGTGTTCACTCTGTGTGCTTTGTGCATAAAGTTATTTTTATCCTATGAGCCACTTTGATCAAGGATTAGTCTGAGCTGGTATAAATACCAGACAACTACCCATGCCTTTTGTGATGAACGCAGTATAATTGCTGGTTGCGGTGTATGGTCTGTACTGGAGCGTTTCGGTTACCGCCTCAAGGATGCACGTCAGGTAGACGACATAAAAAATAAACAGTTCTTTAATGATGTGTACATAAAAAGAGAGATGCTGAAGGTACAGTTATTGTACATCGTGTATTGTTGTTTCTTATTTCAAAGACTATGAATGACAGCATTTTTTTCCAGATACAGTTTTTCCCTCATCATATTTGGATGTTAGCTTCTGTAGAAAAAGTCGATATATGCATTATAAATATATTTATATAATTCCCAAACTGAAATAATATGAGCTTTTTATTTTTATATTTAACATTTTATAACATGCTGGAGGCTACACATATACTTACATTACGTTTAATACGCTTCGTTTTATATCTTGGTGTGAACCAGGCCCGGAATCACCACTATTGATGGCTCAAACAGATAAATTCCCTAAAGGAGCTTTTTTTTTTGTCTGCGCGAAACTCGGCGTAAGAGTATTGGAAATAAGTCTTAAGGCCGGCTTTCAATAAACGCTGGCATTTCATCGCGCTTAAAAACAGAGGGCAGAATTACGTTTCGAGCAGCTTTTTAATGGACACACCCCTGGGCGTTTTATAATCACTGAAACTAAACCAAACAATAATTAATAAATCTAATAATTTAGTTCCTTATCAAGTTTATCCATACTCTTCAAATAATCGTGTCTGATTCTATGGGGCGTACATTTTGAATTTTCATAAGGTACAAAACCGTTCATACCAAGAACTTAACGCTACATTTTAATTATGTTCATCATATCACCCCTTCAGTGAATTTACAATTCTATTCTCGGCTGTCAAGTAAATAGTACAAACAGCCAAGGCAACTCAAATATTAATGTTAATATTAAGGAGGACTTTGAACACAACTCAATTAATTTAGGACTTGCGTTAACATCATTTTAACAAGAAAACGACACAAGGTGGCGCCACCTGTCTTTTGCAAAAGACAAAGCTATCCAAGATCTTCGGTCAATTTGATTTTTGGATCATTCCATGTATCCCTAAGTGAGATATTAAAGTTAACATCATTTCAGCGTTGTCGCCTCTGTGATCTTGAAAAATGCATTAAGGTCATCCATATTTGAACTTGGCCTAGCCCTTGATACGATGCATCTAAAATGTAAGCTTGGTGACTGTACCACAATTTCTTTTTGAGTCGTTGCCCTAATATCATTTTAGCATAATCGCTGCTGTGACCTTGAAAAAATGCATCAAAGTCAAACTTGTTCGAACTTGTCCTAGCCGTTGATAAGATGCATCAAACCTGTGGGTTTGGTGACTGTACCTCAAATTCTTACAAAGTTATTGCGTTAACATTATTTTAACAAGAAAACGACACAAGGTGGCGCCACCTGTCTTCTGCAAAAGACAAAGCTATCCAAGATCCTCGGTTAATTTGATTATTGGATCATTCAATGTATTCCTTACTGAGATATTAAAGATTTTGTGTGAATTTCACCAAATATGGGAATATTTTTAGGGGTATTAAAAGACACGAAAACAAGTAAAGAATAATAGGTGGCGCAACCAGTTTCTGGAACATGACAACCCTATCCATGATCTTCGATCAACTCAATTTTGGGATCAATCCATGGAAGATTTCTTGAGATATTTAAGAATTTGTGTGATTTTCCCCAAAATTGGATTTATTCAAGGTCAAGGACACTCTCCTAGTGAAGGCCATGACCTCATTTTAAATAGGCGACGTCCTCTCACCCATATCTATACATATACCAAGTTTGGTAAAGATCCGTGAAATATTTTTTGAGTTATCGCGCCAACAAGATTTATATGCGGCTGCGGGACCGGCATGAAAACATTGTATCCCCCGACTTTGTCTGGGGGTACAATTAATAACCCTAGGCAAAGCGAGGGCTATGGTTTTTAGCTCAGCTGACTGTAAGTCATCTGAGCTATAGCGATCACTCTTTGTCCGTCGTCCGTCTGTCCGTTAACCAGGCACAAATCGTAACCGCTGGACCTAGAATCTTGTCACTTTAAATTCTGAGAGGTCCATAAAAAATCTCTTTGGAAACCAGAAATTAGGTCTCTGTTATCCATATTCTTTGAGCTATGGGGCCCCAGAGTACCCCCTAGAATAGTCCAAAATTTCATACAAAAACTTCAATATATCATTAACTACATCACTGATGGTCATGATTTTTGGCATACATATTGATCATGAGATGTTCCATTAGTTCCTGCAGACTGGTGGCGCGACCTGTATTTTTCGATTTTTTACGAATTTTTTTCTCTATTTTTGAGACCTTTAAAAATGTGAACACCTGTTAACCGGGCACAAATCGTAAAGACTTGACCTAGTAGCTTCATTCTTCACACACTGAGAGACCTATGACAAGTCTCCAGAGAAACCAGAAATTAGGTTTCTGTTACCCATATCCTTTGAGCTATGGGGCCCCAAAGTACCCCCTAGAATAGTAAAAAATTTCATTCAAAAACTTCAATATCTCATCAACTACATCACTGCAGGTCATGATTTTTGGCATACCTATTGATCATGAGATGTTTCATCAGTTTCTGCAGACTGGATGCGCCACCTGTATTCTTCGATTATTTACGAATTGTTTTCTCTATTTTTGAGACCTTTAAAAATTTGAACATCTGTTAACAGGGCACATATTGTAAAGACTGGACCTAGAATCTTGTAACTTGACACATTGAGAGACCTATGGAAAGTCTCCATGGAAACCAGAAATTAGGTCTCTGTTACCCATATTCTTTGAGCTATGGAGCCCCAAAGTACCCCCTAGAATAGTCCAAAATTTCATACAAAAACTTCAATATATTATTAACTACATCATTGCAGGTCATGATTTTGGCATACCTATTGATCATGAGGTGTTCCATCAGTTTCTGCAGACTGGATGCGCCACCTCTATTTTTTTCAGATTTTTACGAATTTTTTTTCTATGTTTTTGAGACCTTTAAAGATGTGGTTATCTGTCAACAGGGTACAAATCGTAACAATTGGACCTTAAATCTTCATTCTTGTCATGCAAGGAGGCCCATGAAAAGTGTCTGTGGAAACCTGAAATTAGGTCTCTGTTTCCCATATCCTTCAACCTATAGGACTCCGAAGTATCCCTCAGAATAATGGACAATTTGATCCAAAAGCTGAAGTATCTGAACAACTAATGCAGAGATCATCATGATTCTTTGCATGGATATTGTTTATGGAGTGTTTCAACAGTTTCTGCAGTCTGGTGGAGCCACCTATATTTTATTCAATTTTTCGAATTTTTTTCTCTTTTTCTTTGAGACCCTTAAGGATGCTGTCATTTGTTAACGTGGCACAAATTGTAACAACTCGACCTTAAATCTTCATTCTTGTCATGCAAGGAGACCCATGAAAAGTGTCTGTGGAAACCTGAAATTAGGTCTCTGTTACCCAAATCCTTCAAGTTATAGGACTCCGAAGTAATCCTCACAATAATGGAAAATTTGATACAAAAGCTGAAGTATCTGAACAACTAATGCAGATATCACCATGATTCTTTACATGAATATTGACCCTGGCTGTCCATAGGTATTGGCCACACGATTATGAATTATGTGGTGAACAAGTCTTGCGTTCAGATAACCATTTATTCATAAAATTAAAAGACACATACCTATATATAAACATTCTGGTAAAGAAGGCCTGTATGAACAGTATGTAAATATATAACTGCTAATAAATGGGAAATTTGGTAGACTGCAATAACTTTCATGTTGGCCTATTCGCACATGTACCTGTACAACAACCTCAATATTGTTCAGCTATGCCATTATAAAGAAGTATTATTCCGAATATATTTTTAGAATTTCTATGAAATAAGAATAATCGTTTATGATATATATATATATATATATATATATATATATATATATTTATATATATATATAATTATATATATATATATATATATATATATATATATATATATATATATATATATATATATATATACAATCAGGAACCGCTATATTTGCTAGGTAATAAAAAAAATGTAATGCTTCCGTTATTCAGCATGAGACCTCATCTTTTTTTGCGCGGCTCTTTCTTTGACCAGGTTTGCCTCAACATATGCCATATTTTTGTGTGACAGAGGTTGAATCAGTTTTTAATTATGTATATTTGCTCTGATATTTCATTTTTTGAACCCACTATGTGAAGTACAAAGTAAATTGATCTCATCTTTACAAATGTCTGTGTCCAGAAAAAGACATCGTATCAACATACTTGTTCAAGACTAATTGGAGGGATCAGTTTTGACTTCACTGCATCCAGACCAAAACTGTTTGAACAGATTTACACTTTGATTAAGTATATCTGGATTTAGTTATTATTTCTGTTTAAATAATCCAAAAACCCATTTTTTAGCTCAGCTGACTTTCAGTCATGCTGGGCTATAGCGATGGGTCTTTGTCCGTCGTCCTTCCGTCTGTCCGTCCGGCCGGCCGCCCGTCCGTTAGCAGGGCACAAATCGTAACCGTAGGGGCTAGGGCCATGAACTCTTAGCAGTCTTAGAGGTTCTAAAAAGATCTCCTTGCAAACCTGAAATTAGGTCACTGCGATCTTTATTCTCGAAGTTATGGGGTGTGTTTGCACCCCCCAGAAATAATTCTTCTAGCCAAAATTTTCAACCCAAACCTTCCATCTTTCACATACAGCTCACCTACCAACAGGGGAAGAACCATAATTATTTTGAGGTCACAAGGTCAAAGGTCAAGGTCCCAGAACCAACTTCTTTGAAAAGCCTGTGGATGCATTTTAAGCCAAACCTTTCATCCCAATTCTTTGATCTTTCACATATAGCTCACCTACTAAGTGGGAGAAGAATCCTATAGATGTTGAGGTCACAAGGTCAAAGGTCAGGGTCACAGGATCCACTTCTTGGAAAAGGTTGTGGACACATTTCAAGCTAGACCTTTCATTCCAAACCTTTCAGCACTGATATTGCTTCTCTGCCAACAGGGGAAAAGACCTGTTGATTTTTAAGTCAAAGGTCAAGTTCACAGCACCCTCTTGTTGCGTGGAGTCATTTTCAGGCAAACTTTTCAATCTATACTTTCCATATGTCATATATGGCTTACCTACCAATAGGGGAAGAAGCCTATTGATGTTGAGTTCAAAAGGTCAAAGGTCAAGGTCACAATATTGTTCTTAATGCTTGTGAACATATTTCAAGTGAAACTGTTCAACCCAAGCCTTCAGTCTTTCACATATGCCACATCTATGCATCACTGAATGTGATTCAAACTTCATATTTATGGGTCTTTTTGCATGAAGAAATAACTAATTGATTTTGAGGTCAGCTGGTCAGGAGGTTAAAGGTTGCAGGTCTAAGTTATTCACTCATTGGTTGCCAAGTAATTACACCCGGCCAGATGTAAGTGGTTAGTAGTTACCGATCATTTAGAAAGAATCCAGTTGATATTTGGGCAAAAGGCCAAGGTCATAGGTCAGGGATGTTCACAATAACTTATTTTGTGGACCATCTCTATTTTTCTTGTACATATAACCATCAGTTATGGTACATCTCTCTGTGTGGCTGTAATTGTGAGTGATGCTGGTGACATATGACTCTCTTTTGTATCAGCCTGTTAAGTGATAAGGCTGAGTGATAAATACCTCGTTACTGCATAACAAAAACACTGTTGCCGGAATGCTTCAGCCAGGCATTAAGACTGTGAGAGTATAGTATTAAGGTTTAGCTACTGAGTTATAAGATGATGGTAACATTTTGCAGTTTATTTTATGGAATCATAGCAATAAACCTAGTTTCCTAGATATCTGAATATTTTTATATAAATCACCAGATATAAAAGCAAATGTTTGTTCTCATAATATGTGGATGTGTACCTGGATTTTGGATGGCTTTTTTTTATTACAAGACCTTTAGTCATGCTTTCTGCATTTTTTTTCTTTCAGGTTTTGCAGTTTACTTACCCTGCTGATCCCATTGAAAAGCAGAGTGATAATAAAAAAAATTGGACTTACACGTTTTACATTTGCATATCTATAAATCTAATATGAGGGCCTGAAAATGCCTTTTGAATTGTTTTGGACATTCATTACTGTAACATCCTTTGGAGAATTTGCTACAAGTTTGGTCTCTTTTTGGAGGATGTGTGATATCAAATGTCAGACTTGTCAGAAATCCATTATGTCTGCCAGTTAGCCACCTTAGAAATCCTTTTGCCAGTGCAGTTTCAGTGATTTTTAGCTCAGCTGAATTTTAGTCATGCTGTGCTATAGCGATGGGTCTTTGTCCGTCGTCCTTCCATCTGTCCGTCCGGCCAGCCGTCCGTCCGTTAGCAGGGCACAAATTGTTATTGTAAGGGCTAGATACATGAACCCTATGCAGTCCTAGAGGTTCTACAAAGATCTCCTTGCAGATCTGAAATTAGGTCACTGTGACCTATATTCTCTGAGTTACGGGGTGTGTTTGCACCTCCCAGAATTAATTTTTATAGCCAAAATAATCATCCCAAACCTTACATGTCAATAGAGGAACAAACCTTTTGATATTTAGGTCTTAGGGTGAAAGGTCAATGTCACAGGACCAGCTTCTTGAAAAAAGTTGTGGATGCATTTCAAGTCAGACTTTTCATCCCAAACCTTACACATCTTCCAAGTATGGTCAGATACCATATGGTATACCATCAGGCTTTAAATACAGGTCATGCTTGTCAGCTGAGCGTCATGACCCATGGGTCACTTGTTTTATATATTTATTTGTCAGCGCATTTTCATATTATCATGTTTCCAGCAATATATGGTTAGTGTTGGCCCCTGGTGATAAACCAGTGTACTACAACACTTGAATGACCATGTGTTTTGATAAAGGGATCTACCATCGCCCCTTGGAAAATATCGTTAAATGGTTCAGGAATTTGGTGAACACATGGAAAATGATACACATGGAAATAAGGACACAATTGGCATCATGCCTGAAAGTGCAAGACCGAAACGTGTATATCCGAGGCGTAGCCACGGAGAAGATCCGTGACAGAAGTGGTATGCGACCACCGTCAGTTATGATATAGATTTTGAACTAAACCGTTCAAATGAAGTGTATTTTAAATCTGCCCTGAGAACTGGAAATGGTGAATTCTTTATTTATGGCCCTATCATTACTGAATCAATTTAAGAGAAAAAAAAGTCAGGAATATCCCTCATCAGAGACCTTATACACATTAAGCGCACCTTCCGAGGAAATCATTTATCAGTTTTATGGTAAAAATTAAAAATAAAATAAAAAGTTATAACGCGAAATCCAGTGAAGCAGACAATGTGGCAGACAATTAAACTAACTTTTATAAAAAAAAAAAAGCGAATATATTACATCTTAATAATTCAAATTTTAAAATCTACATTTAATTTGAAATTACAGTGGGGTGATCAATGATAGTGAATAAGCATACCAACATTATTAGCAGTTTATGACCTCCTCCGTTTAACAGAAAATGCCAAGGAAGATTAGAATATCCACATATTTAAGATTTAAAATAAATGTTATTATATTAAAAATAATTAAGTTGACGATTCAGGTGCAATAACAACACTAAAAATGCGTCTCAAAATACCAGGGATATGTACATATTATGTTAAATGGCTTTTCATTATCATGAAAATATTTTTTAATTTTTAAAATTCAAAATGAAAAAGAAAATCCTAAAGATTTTCCCAAAGGATGCCAAAGTTGCATCAGTCTTATTATTACAAAATAGATCCTGGACTACCATTTTGTGTAAAAGATAAATTGTGATCATACGCAATGTCCCACCTAAGGTCAGATGGGGGTCTGTCTCCCTGACTATATGAACACGAACATGTTCACGACAAGAAAACATGCCCCCGAAGAAAGCGTGGCAAATGTAGCAAATCAAATATTTTTGGGTATGTTAAAAATGTAGACAAGTCATGCAGTGGTATATCGTAGCCAGTTAAATAACATCCTACGTGTTGTGGTCTCAGAGAAACAGGTGTAGTTTGAGCGAATAATTAAGTGAAGTGAAATTAACAGAGGTGCGCTTGCACTAAATGACCTGACTGATCAAAGCCAGCTGTGACAATGAAACCAACAAGGTAGGTAAGATTTGTTAATTTCAGGTCCCGTGACGCGCCTGTATGCACTCAGTGAACAGGGCTATGGTCATTACTGTGTGGTTTGTACCGTGACCTCTTCGGATTGAGGCGTCTGTTTATCTGTTTTCTTGAATGAATTTGTTTCAGCATTGTTATCTCGATTATAGGTATTTTGTTATCCAACTGTTGCATCTGTTACGACCCATAATGTAATAACCGGCCCATAATGTAATAACGGCCCATAATGTATAGAAAACGACCCATATAGGAATAATCATACCCTACCCATATTGCAATAAAAAACGGGGATTGGGAAAAACGGTCCATATTGAATAACACATGTTTTAGCTCAAGAATGAATACCGAATCTAACAGGCGGTATGGCGTTTGAGAATGCCTTCTTAAATGACAGCCATTTTGGTTCCTCATTGGTATAAGAGATGCAGTCATAATGGAAATCCAGTGAAACCGTCAACGTTCATGTTTCTACGTAATTTGACATGAATTTAATCATAATCTTCTAAACTTCATTTTTTACAATATTGGCATTTTTGCCCCTTTTAGCCCAACCGTGCTGATTACAGTGAAGATGAGGTAAAGTTATTACAATGTTACTCATTTATTATTACGTTATTTGCCATTATTATAAAATTGGCCGTTTTACAACAAAATAGACCATTTCCAATGGGATAGGATGAGGCATATTGTTCAGATTAATTTCGTAAATGGCGACATTTCTTTATTCCTTTGAGGCCACGGCATTTACATAATGTTATGAAAAGTAATTAGCAAAATTAGTGAATAGTATGACTGGCAAAGTAACTGGGGAGCAAACTTTACTCCTTCCCTTTTCCCACGCATTTACTATTATCGACCATTTAAGGGTAACGGGGAAGGGGGGTGTTAGGCCGTTAGGGGGGGGGGGAGCGGTTAGGGTGGAGAAGGCTGAGGGAGGCTAACCTTGCCATCGCTCCTAGATTTCAAACATCTGGTTTTACATGGATTGTACATATAGTTGTAATAATTACTGGGAGGCACTCCATGGCTCAGATGGTGGCGTTCGGTAGCCTTTATAGGTCTTTATAGTTGTTCGTTGATCCCTAAGGTAGGCAAAATAACTGTTAGTCCTGTGCAGTGCTCCAGTAAAACAAATCAAGATAGGTCTGGCAAAAGTTGAACTGTTTTTTTTTCATACTTCTGAGTTAAACTTTATCTGTAGAATGGTTCCGAGTTTGAAGGAATAACGTATATATTTTTTATGGATGTTACCGCTTCTTTAACTAATCTTAACCTCTTTGTACATCTGCATAAATCTATTTCGGTTTGGAATACGTGACAAGGGGATGGCAAACCAAATAACTTAGTATATTCAATAGTCTTTTATTGGGTTTTTACAGACGCAAATATACTACAATCGTGTATATATATATATATATATATATATATATATATATATATATATATATTGTTTCGGGGTGACATAAAAGCGGACCGAACTGTCTTGCATATGAGTTAACCTATGTGGCAAGGGTCCAGTAAAATGAATATTTCTGTTGATTTCCTGTTAAAGTGAAGTAGGGCTTGACTTGTTTGTCAACATCAAGCCGTGCACCCAAGGACATGCGCATGCCCATGAGGGATGGCCTTCCATGGTAATACAATGCACCAGCATCCTGTTACTATAAGTGCAACAGCAACTGTTTCTGCTTCTCAGAAGTGGGTCCTCGTGTAATATTCAAGGCCGCCGGAGCCTTCCGCGCACCCTTCAGTCCAGTTGGCATGAAGACAAGGGCTTCTTACCCATCGACTTCAGGGCCAACTCCCAAATCCAGATATCCGATAGTTGTTTTACTATGGTGATCCTACTGGAGCTGTCCCTTACTGTGTATAAATGTCTTGCTGCTCAAACCTCTTTTTCAATTTTGTTTATACAAATTTGCCATTTCATATGTTCATGAGTTTTCTCTCTCTGTCTCATGCTCCCTCCCTACTAAGGTTCAATCGAGACTTTTTATTGAATTAAGAAATTACCGCCAGACAAATTGAACACCTATAACCTATAAAGGGTAAATAAATAATGGAACATTAGAAAAACTTTGTATACATGATTTATATGGCATATTGTAAGACCAAATCATTGCATGTATTTACACTTATATGTTGTTCTAAGCCTGAAAAGAAATAATCAGAGTTTAATGGTCAGGTAAATGGTCATGCCTGGTGTCAGCCATTTCGTTCTTCTTCCTGTCTCCACCATATCTCCATGGAGACACTATAGGAACAGGGGATCTGCATGAATCGTATGCTAGTTGATGATATGCTGGGAAATGGATCTCCATTTGGCAAGCACCACTGCTCCATCCCGACTTGGCGTTCATGCACCACACCAGTATATATGGTTCACTACAGACTTTCTCCACCATTTCAGTATGTAGCATTCTTTGTAGCACTTCTTTGTCAGTTTTCTAGCCCAAGCTTGAAAGAAGGAACACAGCAGCATTTGTGAAACTAAGTATTCAATATGTTCATGTTATGAACTGATTTCAGTCATGCCGAGCTATACCAGTGTATAATCAGTTGCTAAAGACTGGTGGTCTATTTTTACCTCAGATTTTGAGACTAGCTGACAAATGACGAATCAAATGACACTGCCATCAACCATGGATCATTTGTTTTAAGCCTCGCCTAAGGGGGAGAGGCTTATAAGGGTGGAGAACTTTGTCTCCGTGCCATTGCAGAAGGGATCATTGGCATGGGACATAGAAATGGTGACCCTCCTTCCATCTGACCATCTTAGATAGGATGTTTGCACAATAACCTTAAAACAAATAGACATAAAGTCACTATACTTGAACCATTGATGAAGCATATGATGAGTTTGGTAACTTTTTTTATGGATGACCTTGACACATTTTCAAGGTCATATGATTTTGCAGAAATGATTTTAGCACAGTAACTTGAAAAGAATTGGAGCCACACTAATCATACTCACATCATTAATGCACTACATGGAGGGCACTGTCAGTTTTGAATATTTATAGCAAAATTACATTTTCAAGGTGCGGAGGGATTTTTGCAAAAATTATGCGAGTGCAATAAATCAAAAAGAATTAGACAATCCATATCTGTTCCACGTTTCTTGTTTCTAATGCAATATTTGGGTCATAATTTGGTGTGACTCCTCTGGTTGCAAACACTATCATTTAATTTTCTTTCCTTTTTTTTTCTTTCTCTCTCTCTTTCTTTTGACTATGTCAGGACTAGATCTCAAGTATTTCCGTCCAAAAAATAACTGACCTCTGTGTCCAGGTAATAGTATGAATATTCATAAGTGGGAGATTTACACCTCATATTTATTTCTGTCCTAAACCTAATTTTAAAGGTGCAAAATCCTATCTGGGATATGATATCAAACAAATAGCAAAGTAGTTAAATTAGTATGGAGCCTAATGTACCTTTAGCTATACACCATTGGTTTCCGTGTTTTTTAAAAGATGCAATAAAATCAACAAACGGTCCTAAAATCTGACTCTAAAATAGAAATGTCACTTTTAATTCTTTATTCTTTATTCTCGTGGAGGGGGGGGGGGGGGTATTTAGATAATAAAATATCCGCGTAACTGATGGTACATTACTAAATATTGATTATATACTTGGCAGTATATTTCTACTGCCTATACTTCAAGATAATGATTATACGTTTGGTGATCACTGGGTCACGTTTGTTGTATTATTAGTTAGGATTTACTCGTAGCCTATACTGATTGTTTGATTGACGGTTATTTTATTTTCATGCACTTTTTGGGAGGTTATCAATAGGTCATTGAGCCTTTCAGTTAACCGCGTGTTATTTTGGTGACTTCTCCTGTTCCTCTATCCTTATTTCCTTCTTTTTTCATTTTTTTTTTACTGCTGCCAAACCAAGGGTTGAAATAGTTTTGTCTTAATTGGCTGTTTCTCTTATTCCGTCTAACATGAAATGCAGGTATCACGTAATACCTTCAATGATCAAGTTACCGCAGCAAGTTTGGAGCTTTTATATAATATTTTTGATAACACACACAAAGATATATATATATATATATATATATATATATAGAGAGAGAGAGAGAGAGAGAGAGAGAGAGAGAGAAGATGAAGAAGAAGAAGAAAGAGAGAGGGGGGGGGGGGTAAATATGAAACAATTAAGGAGTCCATTATATTTTCTTGAGTGCGTGTAAGTTCATTAATTTTTCTTGAGTGCGTAAAGGAGATACCACCTCCATAAACCCTTTATATTCAACATCCAAGTAAACCTGGAAAGCAGGATGGAGTAAACAAGACCAGCTGTGACACTGAAATGTACAAGACGGGTCAGGTGAGTGTTGTTAATTTCAATGCCCTGGAGGGAAAGTACACCCGTACTGGTGTGTGATCGTTCCAATAAACCACGCGACACTAAATATACACCACACTTGAGCATATCAGTGACGACCTAAGATGACTTGCTTAAACTAAATCAACTTGACGGTTAGTCAGTTTGTAGTGATGACGTCACACTGGTATTCGTAAAAAGTATGGTACTCCGGCACCGCATGCGTCAATTTTTACACCCCCCCCCCCCCCGCCCATCAATATTTTTTTTTTCAATAGAAACTTACCAATTTTGAGGTCCAGCCGCTCGGACATTTGGTTCAAGAAGATAAAATAATACTATTTTGATAAGATTTCCTTCGTTATGTAGTGCCTTTACATATTTAGCAAAACAGTTCATTCTGTTATTTTATGCTTTTCCCTGATCATATGACATTTTTAGCGAACCACACAAAAACAACTTAAAAAAAATCGCCCTCGCGCCCGGAATTTTTAATTTTCTCTTCTCTATGGCGATAGTAGAGTTGACCTGTTCGCGCCACATAATATTTAAAGAGCCTGCGTAGGTTTGCTTTTTCATTTTTTGATATCCCACGGGTATATTTATTGTTAACAACATAATCAAAGATATTATCAGCGATTTCAGGTTTGTCTGGTGAAGCTGCACTTGAACTGCTTTGTATCAAGTTATTGTCTCTCACAAGAATCCAAGTTAATCTCATATTATACTAATTGATTATATTTAATATACTTATTACTACTTTATTTTTATGACTTCAATATTATAATTGTTAACATTACTGAATTATAATGATGCGCGAGTGGACAGATGCTCTCTTCTTATGGTTCCTCTTTTCCTCGACAGAGGGCGCTCTGGATCCGTCAGTTGACGAAACTGTCGGTCTGGTAGCAAACGCTATCTCAGCCTACCTGGGTGTTTTAAAGCTTGATAAAGCCATGGGATAATGGAATGACGACCATACATAACACTTTTTGTCGTATAATCCTGTAAATAAACATTAAAACAGTATTTGAACCATCACCCTCAGGTGAACGTGTTTTAGAGAGATTTTCATGCGATTATTGTGTGTCGTAACACGTACGCGTACAGCCCTGCCGGATTCCCCATAGGTAGTGAGTAGATGACTAAGCTACGCGAAAGCTTTTAGGTGACTGTACCGAGACGTGTGTGACACCGGCATCGTGATGCGGATAAAGGTAACTTACAACCGAGTTTAATTAGTCAGTGATTTATACCAACTATCTACACCTGCGGTATTTACGTCGCCTGCCATCTTCACCTGTGATGTGTTTAATCTTGCACTGATGCAATGATATCACGCACGTGCGTCATTCAAATTAACATATAAAATAATTTACATTACTACCTGTAGATGACAGCAGTAGTTCATCTATAACAAGCGTACCGTGTGCAAACATTCATTATGGCGGCTTTGCCCTAAAAAACGTCAACTCATTGGATATAAGCGATACCTTTGTAAGTTTTATGAACATACATATTTTTCTTTAGAGATTACAGTTGGTTATAATTAGATTAGGTATTTTATGTATATTAAACTTAACATTTGACAAAATGTTATGATGTGATACGTTAATGGCAGAGTTAGCATATTGGATATACCCAAGCGAACCGGCATTGTACTTTTTGAAAACAAGTTTATCTCGCATATCGGTAACCTCAATGATCCGCACAAAGTTTGTCCCCAAAACTATTCGGATATTCGAGGTTCATACATAACAATATATAAATATATATATTCCTCTGCCGTATGAGGGAGGATCAACATGATCCACATATCTCAGTGCCCCAACCAGCCTTTATGTTACCACGTATCTCAGATAGAAAGTAATGAGAGATCACATGCTTATACCAAAATTATCAATCACCAGACAAGGGTCCTGGTCAACGTTGGTGCGTGATAAGAATAAGCCAATGAAATAAATGAATCCAAACCCAGAGGAATATGCACCCTGGATCACAAACTTGATTGTTTCGTCACTTGTAGGCAGGTAACTGATCCCTTTTACGAATGGACTACTCTCAGCCTAGGCCTCAGTTAATCGTCCTTTCTCACTCTGGTATACTATATACAAGGCTTAACTATTAGGGTGACCCATATTACTTCATAATGTTTATGGTTGCTTGGTTGTATTAACTTAACCATACACAAAATGCCATCAGCATCAGTACACACACTGTAAAACCTGGTAGTTCTTTAAACTAGAAAATAACAAGTCATTCTGAATAGAGTTGGTATAAGAATTAGTATTACTTCATAATATTAAGTTGTGTTAACTTCGTATTTTACCAAGTAGTCACAACTCGTTAAAATTAAGTTGAAGTAACAGGGTTGACTATATTTTCTGCTACACTCCTGCGAGATCTCGCGAGATCTCGCTCGGCCATTTTGCAGCGGGAAAAAGCAGACGATCCTCGTGCAGACCTCCGCCCAGTGTTTCAAACCAAGTATACTAGTAGGTGAGTGATAATAGTATATAATGGTAACGGTACCTCCGTAACAGTCCCAGGACAGGAGTGTGATACGTGTGATTTAAATGATAGACATGGTTGCCAATTTGATTCAGCATTTGGCCATCCCAGGCAACAGGCGCATGATGTAGCGAGGCTATGCCTATACTATAGTCTAGTATAGGCTATACTATACTATAGCTATACCGTTACGGCGTTACTGGCGTTAGCCTAGGCTATAGTAATTAGTATTGATACTATTATACTATAGCCTGGGCACATGCTCCTGTTAGTACTATCACTATTATATTTTTAATTTTTTTTTCATAACTTGCCTTGGCTTAGAATTTCTGCACAAATAGTGTTGTGTCTCATTTAATTATTTGTGTTAAATTGTGTTAGTATAATTTCTGCATTATTATTTCTAGACCACTAATATTTTGTTTCCATTAACAGTGATCTTCACACTGATTTCTTTCAGTGTCACATTTAATAGTGAATATGACGAAAATTGTATTGAATTGGTAGATATATTCATTTATGATAATTATATTATAAATATATACATCATCCACATGGTGTATCATGTATATATATTTTTTTAATGTTATCATTAAATTTTATTTAGGACCTATTTTTGTAAATGTTCTTCAAATAACTATGTCGTTATGATTCCATGTGATTTATGCTCAACTGACTATAAATCATCTGAGCTATAGTCATGGTCCTTTGCCCGTTGTCCGTCCAGTCGTTTGTTAAAAGGGCAGTTTTGAAATTGTTGGATCTACACCTCCCAAATTTGGCATACAGTAAGAGGTCCACTAAATCTCCTAGAATACGAAAACCTTCAGCAGACTAGCAAGACCCATGGATCACTTGTTTATATTTAGTGATACATGTTCTCATTGTGCTTTATTAAACCAATGTGAATTCTAAAAGTTATGTTACTTTGTAAACTAATGTTCAGAACATTTAGGTGTGTATAGCTATGTTGACACAACCAGTTCATTTTTTACCTTTGTTTGCATCTGAACATCTTGATTGCGTGAAGAAATACTTATGTTTTTTTCATGTTTTTTTTACAGAAGCAAAATATGAGTGGTGTAGATTCAAGCACCATAGACAGAACCTTTGGTTTGCGAAGCCTTCCACACTTCTTTGGAGAAAACGCAGAATCTTTCTTCCTTGATTTGGATGTAAGTTCATTTCATCCAGGTTTAGTCATGGTTATGAATGTTTTATATATATTGTGATTTGGGCATCTTTTAATGGTCCTATGTCAGAAACATTTACATCAAAATTGTCCTTGCATCTGACTTTTTTTTGGTCAAACAAAATATTTTTTTTTCATTATGAAGCGATGCTACAAATTGAAATTATGTTTTTACTTGTATTTTCATATGTGCATGTGGGTATTTCAGAAGGATTGTTCTGTCTTTTAATGTAACAGGGCACATGTAGCAGCCTAATGGATGATGGCTTTTAAAGCTCACATAAGGTCACTTCTGTCTCTTTGATGTGTGAGTTATGGGGGTGAAAAAATGCATTTCAGCACTCCAGAAGTTAAGCCTCGTCAGTAAAAACACATTCTTCAGGACGTATCATCAAGGTCTTCATGTTACAAACAGTAAAGTTCTCCTATCAAACCCCAAACAGGGCCAATGCAACTTTTTCCTTTGATTAGTCAAGGGAAAACCTCAAAGTTTCTTTACATAGGACCCATGTTTAATCAAGCTTTAATCGTTTACCAGAAATTAGATCAGAATTTTGTTATTAGGATAAATTTTTAACCAGTGCCTTAAATTTTGTCCAACATTGATCAAGGCACTATTTTTCATGTATGCACTATCTTCCCACCATGCATTCACAAGGATTTAATCTTTTAAGTCTGAAATTTAAAAAATAAAAGCTTAAAAAGTTGGCTAGTTATTGGATTTCTATTCATTGGAAAAGAGGGGATGTTTATTATTGTATTCACTTGCCTTGTAAGGCATTACCCCCCCCCCCCCCCACACACACACACACCACGTGTTATGCAAATATTGTTTTTGTTTTAAATGTATATCCTTACTCACTCCATTATTAAAAAAAAGAGTCTGATATGGGGACGCAAACCCTGCTTGGAAGAGTGTTCAAAGTTGGTCCCTTGGAATGTCAATTACCCCCCCCCCCCCCACTGTTTATGGGCTTGAATTATATATTTGGCTTATAAAATATCAGTCACATGATGACATTTGTGTTTATATAAGCTTTAACAGGAAAAGTTCAGGCATATTATTAAATAGTTTCATGCTTATCAGATTTCCTGTATGCCCATTTGAAAATGAACATTACAGCATTTTATTTCGGTCAATGAATTAAAATTGTATTATAATCCTTCAGTTGATCTCCACTTCTTCCTTATTCCACAATTGACAGGTGTTCATACATTCCCATGGTTATTTTATGCACACATTACTGTCACTTAGTTGAAATAATGATACTTCTAGAAATATCTGATCATAAGAGACTTCTGAACCATTAATATAGTCCATAAATATGCATAGTATCAGTTCAGCAAATATGTATTTAATATTTGATTATCACCAGTTAGCAGGGCTATTTCTTTTTTTTTCAAAGTATATTTCGCATTTGCTAAAATTTTCCAAAATCCAGCTGAGCTTGTTTTTCCTTTTTTCTGATTTTTTCTCTATTTTGAGAGCTTCAAAGAAGCTGTCACCTGTTAACAGGGCAATAATCACAACTGCTTGACCTGGAATATTCTAACTTGACATCAAGGTAGGTTCATGAAGGGTCTCTGTGGATTCATGAAATTATGTCTCTGTTACTCTTATCCTCCAAGCTAGTACCCTTCAGAATAATTAAAATTTTGTTTTCTAATTTGATTAAGATCCATGGGGGTTCCTGTAAAAAATTTTGGAAACCTGAAATGTCACTGTGACCTATATTTTGCAATCTGTGTGAAAGAACATAGTTTTAACACTCGATTAGTCACATAGGCACAAATGGTAGCAGCAGGATGTAAAATAAGGTCATGGTAACTAATATCTAAGGTCTATTAGTAAAATGCATGATTTTGAGCATTCTGTGTGTTATGTTGCCAATTGTTCAAGGTACCCTGAAATCAGCTGAGTGTCATGACCCATGGGCCACTTGTTCAATGATAAATGTAACTTCATCTTTCGACCTGCATTTTACATTTTAATATTGACAGATGCGTTTGGAACAGAAACATGAATTTCATGTGATTTGAATATTGGATCAGTGTTTCTTACTTATTATGAAAAAAAATTTCTCTCCTATATTAACCTATATGCCTTTTAATTGTTTCCGCCAAAACAGAGTTTTTGCGGGTACTATGTTTTCAGCCCATCGCCTCCAACGCGTAGGCGTCCGGAGAACTGCCTCCGTAACCACCGGGCGGAATTTTTAAATTTGGAATTTAATCGGGTCACATGTGAACTGCTGCGCCCTCATTTTGGGTTGACCTCTGACCTTTCCTTGCTGCAGTGCATCCATCTGTGCATCTGTGTTCACACATAAAGCCTCATATCTTTGGACTCGTTTGACTGATCTGGCCTAAATTTTGCACGTGTATACATCTTGGATAGGTTTTTAGCTCAGCTGACTATAAGTCATCTGAGCTATAGTCGTGGTCCATTGTCCGTCGTCTGTCCGTCCGTCCGTCCGTCCGTCCATCCGTCCGTCCGTCCGTAGATGTGGCACGTTTTGAAACCGTAAGACCTAGGAATCCAAAATTCAGCATAATGTTAGATGTCCCCAAGATCTCCTACCAAGCCAAAAACTGGGTCTTTGCGACTTCGTTCCTTTGAGAAATTAAGGAAAAACCTCAATTTTTTATTAAAATCCTATTTTCACACTTCAGGACTGTCTAATATCAAAACCACTCATCTGTTTTTCCTCATATTTACCATTATTATTCTTCTATATAGTTCCTATGTACATGCCAGAAATTAAGTCTGTTAAGTATAAATTCTTTAAGTTATGGGCCCAAACATAATGGACTTTGTAAAAAATCAGGAAAAATATTTACTCACTTAACATGAAAAATTTTGAAACTAGAGTCTATTTTCCCAAGTATATAACTATGTTAAATTAAGATTCAGTTGTTTACCCAAAATTAGATCTGAATTTTGTAAATTTTTTAAGTAATTAACATAAAAATAAAATCAGTACCTTAAATTTTGCCCAACTTTGACCATGACACGTTTTTTTCCTGTAAGTACCATTGATTTAATTTTCACAGCATGTAAACATAAATATTTAATTTGTTTAAATCTGAAATTTGGAAATAAAAGCTTGAAAATTAAGCTAGTTATTGATTTTTTTCTTGAGGCTCTATTGTAGTCATTTGCTTTGATTACAGATTACAGATGCAGGGTCCCACTCCAGGTCACTGGAAGTCAGCTATGCCAGGGTTTCTGATTTGTTACAGTCACTGGGGGAGATCCCCTGCTGTGACAGGTGTACAGTTATTCTCATATCACCACCCGAATCACCCCCCCCCCCCCAAAAAAAAAAACCCAACCCACCAAGTGTTATGCAGTATTGTTATTGTTTTCACTGTATCTCCTTAATTGTAATGCTGTTTCCACTCTGATATGCAAAAACTTTCCTTGAAAAAGTAATTCAAGGTGTAATCCAGAAGATGCAATGTTGTGTAATGTAGCATTTTTAGCTCAGCTGACTATAAGTCACCCGAGCTATAGTCGTGGTCCATTGTCCGTCGTCCGTCTGTCCGTCCGTCTGTCCGTCCGTCCGTCCGTAGATGTGGCACGTTTTGAAACCGTAAGACCTAGGAATCCAAAATTCAGCATAATGTTAGATGTCCCCAAGATCTCCTACCAAGCCGAAAACTGGGTCTTTGCGACTTCGTTCCTTTGAGAAATTAAGGAAAAACCTCAATTTTTTATTAAAATCCTATTTTCACACTTCAGGACTGCCTAATATCAAAACCACTCATCTGTTTTTCCTCATATTTACCATAAATATTCTTCTATATAGTTCCTATGTACATGCCAGAAATTAAGTCTGTTAAGTATAAATTCTTTAAGTTATTGGCCCAAACATAATGGACTTTGTAAAAAATCAGGAAAAATATTAACTCACTTAAAATGAAAAATTTTGAAACTAGAGTCTATTTTCCCAAGTATATAACTATGTTTAATTAAGATTCAATTGTTTACCCAAAATTAGATCTGAATTTTGTAAATTTTTTAAGTAATTAGCATAAAAATAAAATCAGTACCTTAAATTTTGCCAAACTTTGATCATGGCACGTTTTTTTCCTGTAAGTACCATTGATTTAATTTTCACAGCATGTAAACATAAATATTTAATTTGTTTAAATCTGAAATTTGGAAGTATAAGCTTGAAAATTAAGCTAGTTATTGACTTTTTTCTTGAGGCTCTATTGTAGTCATTTGCTTTGATTACAGATTACAGATGCAGGGTCCCACTCCAGGTCACTGGAAGTCAGCTATGCCAGGGTTTCTGATTTGTTACAGTCACTGGGGGAGATCCCCTGCTGTGACAGGTGTACAGTTATTCTCATATCACCACCCAAATCACCCCCCCCCCCCTCCCCCCCGCGCAAACCCAACCCACCAAGTGTTATGCAGTATTGTTATTGTTTTCACTGTATCTCCTTAATTGTTATGCTGTTTCCACTCTGATATGCAAAAACTTTCCTTGAAAAAGTAATTCAAGGTGTAATCCAGAAGATGCAATGTTGTGTAATGTAGCATTTTTAAAGAAATCATTTTTCTTTTAAATGATTTTACCAATCATAATGGAACCCATCAGTATGCTTAAATTATGATAAAATATGAAGCACATTATGGATAAATAAAGACACATCAAAAATTGTGAAATCTAAATCAAGTATTTTTTTTAGATATTTATTGTTTTGCAGATTTAAAAGATATATTTTTGTGGTAAAAAATAAATAAACATTTGTATGCATGATGTGGTGTTATCTGACAAGATTGAGATTTATGATGATGCAATTGAGAATCATGAATCAACTTTTATATTCAGATATATATGTTATATTGAAAATGTATAGAAATATAAACTTAAATAAAAAAAAATTGATGTGATAAAAAAATGAGGATTTATTACAAACATTTGTTCATTATTTTCCTGCATCAGCAGAATTTGAGATCAGGCTTTGTTTGCCATGTTTTATGTTGTTAATTAGTTATATTTCAACTATACATTTCATAAAAAAACATATTTAATAATATATATTATTCAAAAAAAAGATTCGATTGAACAAATGTGTAAACTACTGAAATGTCAACAGTTAATCGAAAAGCCAACTAATGATCATGGTAATTGTACAGATCATTTGTTCACAAACTGCTCACATGCTTCAGTTTCAACATTAGGAAACACATGGTCAGGTCACAAAATATTATTTGCAACAATTTCGTGCTCATCAATACAAACCAATCATATAAACCAACCATGGCCTTTATTACCTCTTCCTCTTACACTTTATCTCCATTTGATATTATTTTAGATTTTTACCTTCAAGGTTAACGTCAGCTGAGCACAGTGACCCATAGGTCCCTTGTTCGTTTATGTGATAGGTGGTGCCACCTTCATTACCATTTACACTGCAGACACCCATGCAAATACCTCAGGACTGGTTTGACATATCAGCCTGAAATTTGCCAGTTTATAGGTCTAACATAGCTCTTTATCATACCAAAAACTTGTGGCACTCCCTGCAACTGTTTTCGCACAGCGTCCATCTGTTTGTCTGCCTTGGGATAAAATCATGCACATCTCTGCAGACTTATACAACTAAAATTTTGCACGTTTTTACATCTTAATTGGATAGATTTTTCATTTATATGACAGGTGGCGCCACCTACATATACGTTTACACTGCAGACATCCATGATGATATCTCTGATCAGGACTCGTTTGATATATCAGCCTGAAATTTTGCATGTGTATAGACCTACCATAGCTCTTTTTCAAACCCAAAACTAGTGGCGCCACCTGCAACCCTATTTGCACAGTGTCCATCTGTCTGCCACATCTCACTCTCCCCTTACCACCCAATCCATGCATCCCTTTGACCGTACCGCTCTGATTTCCGCAGATACACATAGTCGCTTGTTGAGTATCCGTATTCTAGTTTTTAGGGCAGCTGGCTGTGAGTCAACTGAGATTTAGTGATTGGTCAGGGTCTGTCCATCTGTCTGTCTGTCTGACTGGCATGTTTTGACACTAATAAATCTATATGAATCTGATGTTTGCCATTTAGTTATTATAGCATTTTATTTCAGATAATAAATTAGATTTGTATTATAGTACTTCAGCTCATGTCCACATTTACAATTTGCAGTGTTTTTTCTTAAATTCCAGGTGGATATTTTACTTGAATATTTTACAGGGATATTTTAACATGATCATTTCACTTAGTTAAAAAACTGAAACTCCTACAAATATGTCATCATAAGGCCTCGAGGCTCCTGCATCTCAAATTGTCCATAAAAGTGCACAGTCAACAGAACCTCTAGGATTTTCTATAAATTTTCTCAGAATTAATTTCACTTGAGTGTAGTTACCTGGAAGTCCCTTGTTAATAATCATTTTCCATCATCAGTTCTGTTGTTTCTTTACACAGGAGGGAGCTGACACCACGGACATGCCTTCTGACCCTACACCTGTGGTCATTTGCCTGGGGGATCCATACATGTCGACAGAATTTTTAATTGTTGTTGATGGACAGCCAATAATTGAAGACATCAAGGACTTTCCTACAGGAGTCCTCTTGCTTTTTGCACTACATTATTGTTTAAACCTAGATTATAACATCAAATTCACATATGAGTTTCTTCAGAAGCACATCATGAAACTTGAACCAGAGAAACTAAGCCTTAAAGTAAGAAGCCTCCTCAGTAAATTCAGGAAGTGAAGACCTATCTTTCCTCTGACAAGGAAACCTCAGATTTATGCATTTATTTTTGTATTAATGCATTTTAAGTATTCCCATTTAAAGTTTTTACTTCTCCATTAACTTTTAGCAAACCTGTAAGCTTCTGCAATGGCAAGCATGGACTGTGCACTGTCTGCCAGTGTTAACCTATGCTATATAAAAAACCGTTAGATCTGGTAGCGCAAAGGTTTGTGAAAGAATCACATAAATATATCAGTTGAACTTATTTCTTTGATATGTGCATTGACTCAGATTTTATCAAGAAAGGCTAAAAAAAAATTAAATCTTCTCCTCATAAACTGTCCAGCCAAGGTTTTCAATATTTCACAGATATTGTCTCTGAAACAATCTTGTTCAAGTTTGTTCAAACGTTTCCTGTATGGTAAATTTTGGTGTAGTTACTAAAACCTGAACTGAGTCATATGGCTAAAAAGGATCATGAACAAATTTTATGCAAATGTTGGTCACATGACTCGTATTTGAAATTGCATATTTTTGGTGCATCGATCTGTGTTATATGGTAAGCACCTAATAATTTTAGCCTCTTTCAGCTTAAAACGTTTTATGATGAAACTGTCAAGCTGAATTATTTTTTTTACAAGAATTATCCTAGGGTAGGGTTCAGTTGTATAAGAATTAATTTGGTGTGTTGCTTTTTGGTAGCCAAGCTGAAGTTGGACTTGTGAGAGCTGCAATGGTCCTATTCTACAAATTGTTCTTTCAACTTCTGTAAAATTGCACAAAAATGATTCTTAGGCCATAAAAAAAATAAAAGATTGGGTTCTCGGGTATTAATTTTAAACCCCAACCCCCCACCTCAGTAGAAACTTACTGATAATGTTAAGCCCCAGCAGCTCGAACATTTATATCAAGAACATAAAATAATACAATTTTGATAAGATATTTCCTTTGTTATGTAGTGCTTTTAGCTGTTTAGCCAAAACATTTGTTATTACCATGCTTTTCCCTGATCATATGACATTTTTATAGAAACATACAAAAATTGTTTTAAAAAAATTGCTTGCACACACTGATTTCTAAAAAAGTGCACGAGAACCAAACTTTTTTTTTTTTGCCTTAGGCCTTTGTTTAAACATTTACTCAATCCTGTTGTACAGGTTTGCATGAGTCCTGGGGGCTTGTTTGCATATGTATTAATAAGAGACTTGTTGAAGTACGATGAACCTGCATGTACTTATCTTGTATAAATGTTTATCATGTGTAATAAGATTTTTAAGCACATTTTCTCTTATATAAGGCAGTATTTTCAGCTCAGGTGACTAAATGTCAACTGAGCCATAGCAATTGTCCTTTGTCTGTTGGCTGCCTGTCAGGCCATCCATTCGTTCGTTACACTGGCATTTTTTTGCAACCATTGAAACTATGAATCTGAAAGTCGACATACTGTTAGATGTCCCCAAGATATTGTAAATTTTTAGCTCAGTTGACTATTAGTCATCTGAGCTAAAGTCGTGGTCCATTGTCCGTCGTCCGTCCGGTCGTTCGTTAACAGGGCACGTTTTGAAACCATTAGACCTAGGAATAAAAAAATTGGCATACAGTTAGATGTACCCAAGATCTCCTACCAAGCCGGAAACCGAGTCTCTGCGACTTTGTTCCTTTAAGAAATTAAGAAATACCTCAATATTTTATTAAAAACCTATTTTCACACTTCAGGACTACCTAATATCAAAACCACTCATCTGTTTTTCTTCATATTTACCATAAATATTCCTCTATATAATTCCTATGTACATGCCAGAAATCAGGTCAGTATTATATATTTTAAAAAAGTTGTTGACCCAAACATAATGCACTTTGTAAAAAATCAGGAAAGATATTTGATCACTTAACACAAAAAATGTTAAATCTAGGGACTTTTTTTATTAAGATAACTTTATTTAATCAAAATTAAATTTTATATAAAAAATTAGATTAAAATTTAAAATTTTTAAAAAAATATTAGCAGAAATTTAAAATTGGTACCTTAAATTTTGCCAAACTTTGACCATGGCACGTTTTTTTCTTGTAAGTACATTTGATTAAATTTTCACAGCCTGCATACATATGGATTTAATCTGATGAATTCTGAAATTTGAAAGTAAAAGCTTACATGCTTCACTTTTAACATAAGGATCAGATCACTTTTAACAAAATATAATTTGGAACAATATCTTCAGTCATATCAACCATCCACAGCCATCCACCTTCATCTCTCAGACCTTATCTCCATTTGGTATACCCCCCCCCCCCCCTGTATTTAGATTTTTAACTTCGAGGTCAACTTAATTTTCTAAATGAAGTATAAAAAAAGTAATAATGAAAACATAACACACAGCTTGCTGTGTATGTTGTAGCATTTCATTCACATATCTTATTGTCTTCAGGGCCTTGTTTGGCATAAATCTGGTACACTCAATCATAAATATTGGACAAACTCTCTGTGAATTTAGGTGTTAGCCCATTTAGCCAACATTTAAATTGTTTTTAGATTTATTTTTACATTTACACTTTTTATCTATCAATTATATTCCTTCATACAAGTCTGAAGCCAATCACTAATTCCCTTTATGCATCATCAATTGTTTTAGGACACAATTTTCATATATTTCATATATTATTTCTTCTAACTTGTAGTCCATAAAAGTGCACAGTATTTGTCTTGCAATCATATATTTAATTATATTTATGTAATGAAATACATACACTCATTTATTTATTATCACCAAAATAGCAGGGCAATGTCCTTTAAGCTTTTCAAATACTGGTATATAAAAAGTAGAAATAAGTACATTTTGCATTTGCAAAAAGTTCAGCTGAGCCATGACCCATGGGTCCTTTCTTTGTATATGTCAGTCTCACAAACTTGACCTTTGTTTTTTAATTGATAACTTGTTTAAATATATATATATATGTATGCATTCCTCATAATTGTATGCATGTATTCAATGTACATTAAGACTGAAAATATATTTCTTTTGTAATAAGACCGTATTTTTGTGTTTGCTCTCTTTGTGACTCACAAAACGTGTTGTATTGACTTGGAATTATATATTGCACCTCATTTGTGAGAAATGATTGTGTAAACTAATTGTTTAAGTCAGCTTAACTTAAAACATAGCCATATCAGCTTGAATCACTTGTTACTGGTAGTGACTTCAAAAAAGATAAATACTGATCTAACATTTACAACTTATCTCTATACCTTAAAAAAATCGAGGCTGCATAATATTGCCACATTAGCTTTCATCACTTTTATATGCAAGTTGTAGTAACTTGAAAAAGATAAGTAATGACCTAATATTTGTAAGTTATCTCAACTTGAACAAACTCGCATCACTTGTTATATGCAAGTTGTAGTAACTTGAAAAATATAAGTACTGACCCATTATTTGTAAGTTATCTCAACTTGAACAAACTCACATCACTTGTTATATGCAAGTTGCAGTAACTTGAAAAATGTAAGTACTGACCTAATATTTGTAAGTTGTCATAACTTGAACAAACTCGCATCACTTGTTATATGCAAGTTGTAGTAACTTGAAAAAGATAAGTACCTACCAAATATTTGTAAGTTATCTCAACTTGAAAAAATCAAGGCAGCATTGCTGCCTTGATTTTTTCAAGTTAAGACAACTTATCAGGTTTTACAGTGCAACTTCGTGAGTAAAAATGCTTACAGACAAACAAACCAATCAACTGACCAACTAACGGCATAAAACATAAATACTTCCTCTTAATTTCATGCACAAAATACATAAAACTGTATGATGGGTAAAATATGAGGCTCTCAAACTTTATATGTAACTATGCTCATGGTCTGTGTAGGGCAGGTCATTTCATAAATTGGTAATTTTTACCACTGCGTAGCGCATATAACCCCGGAGTATTCCTACCGATATCTCAATATATTAATATATATCCGACTGATAAAATGCAGCGACCTACGACTTAAACCGACACTATTTTTTCCTTATTTTTATTACCGAACCAAATTTTATCATAACAGATTATGCAGAATAATTCTCCTTAATATTATATGCCTAATGTAATTAAAAATGGGCACCACCCAGGCGGGCTTCATCGCAATGTACCAAGGGAGTTAACGTGAAACTGTATAGGTCGTGACCAAGCAGAAGGCGTGCGACATTATATGGAATCTAATTTTTATATTATATATAAACAATTAGTTAATTAACACACGTTACAATGTTGATGACAATTGTAATTGTGTGTAGCGTTCACGATAAGGAAACAGACGGACCCCGGGAGGCAAGCGGTTGTAGGCCTGCGGCAATCGAGTGACAACTCGAAATGATGACGTCACTTACACATCATAGTCGACAGTTCCATCAAACCATGGTATTCAGCTTGAATCAAAATACGCTTTAAGGATCATCTATTTACCTGAAAGGGCTGGTGATTATTGGCTTTATATTAGTCTTCTGGGAGGGTGTCAAAATTTATCTGATTTTGAGCCCTGGAACTGTATAACCCAAACGTCACAGAAGCGAATATTTGCAACATATGAAAGTGAGATTTCATTAGAAATGGGCTATTGCGAACGCTCTGATAAGCGTTGTGTTGTTAAGTGTATATGCACGATATATATATATATATATATATATATATATATATATATACACACACATATATATATATATATATATATATATATGTATAGAACCTATACAGATACCAGGTATGTTAAATATACACGATTTATGTTTTCTTTTAAAATTAATATTATGGTTTTTGTAAATATATTTTTTTCTAAAACCGCTTGTTTACTCCTGGACACAAGTACAATTAAGGTTTCACCGGACGCGATCAAACATAAACATAGCCACCTCGCGTCCCGTGCAACAAAAATCAAGACTTTTTGTTCAGTTGACTGAAAGTCATCTGAGATATAGCTGTCACCCTTTGTCCAGCGTCCCTCCGTCTATCTGCCGTTAACAAGGCACAAATCGTAACCGATGGACCTGGAATCTATTAACTAGGCATCCAAAGAGGTCCATAAAAAATCTACTTAGAAACCTGAAATTAGGTCTCAGTTACCCATATCTCCCGAGCTATGGGGCTCAGAAGTACCCCCCCAAGAATAATTAAAAATTTGATACAAAAGCTCCAGTATATGAACAACTAATGCATTGATCCCCAGGATTCTTTGCATGCATATTCATCATGGACTTTTTCAACAGTTCCTGCAGACTGGTGGTACCACCTGGATTTATTCGATTTTTTGCGCATTTTTATTCTTTATTTTTGAGACATTCAAAGATGCAGTCGTCCGTTGACAGGGTTCAAATCGTTATTATTCAGCCTAGAGTATTCTAATATAACATCCAGGGAGGTCCATGGAAAATCTTGGAAACCTTAAATTAGGTCCCTGTGACCTATATCCTTCGAGATATAGGGCTTGTAAATACCCCTCAGTATAATTAAAAAATTGATACAAAACCTGTTTCAAAACAACTGCCTTTATCACCATGATTCGTTCCATGCATATTGGTCTTGGTGTGTTTCATTGGTTCCTGCAGACTGGTGACACTACCTGGTTTTTTTTCTACAAATTTTACGCATTTTCTTAATATTTTTATTTTTGAGACATTCAAAGATGCGGTCGTCCGTTAACAGGGCACAAACTATTGCACCTAGAATATTCTTACTTGACATCCGGGAAGGTCTATGAAAAATCTCCTTGGAAACCTGAACTTAGATCTCTGTTATATATATCCTTAGAGCTATATTTCAGTTGAATAGGGACACCTCCTCAATAATTTGGCATTCAGATAATAGAATTCCTTTTGTGAATGGCTTTCTAGACAGCTGAGCGTAATGACTCCTGTGTCACTTGTTTAAGCTTCTGACAAGTGTTATTTCTTTTGGAGTTGTCACCATGAGCAAGATCGGACCTATGATCATGCTGTCTTGTTATGGTAAACACATATACGTGGACTGTTTACTCTCACATGGAACCATGACAACCAACAGGTGAACTGGAGTTTTGAACTGTAATGGCATGAGACATCCACATATTATTACAAATATTTAATTACCTATAATTCAAAATAGTCGCAAGCTAATCATTCACCTACAAGCAATTGTAAATTTTGCTACCTTCCAGATGTTAATATAGTCAGGCAATTTACACAGCTTGTAAGGTGTATATCCACTTCAGTCATGTGACTACAACTACCTGGAAAGAGTTGTTTTCGATTTGTGTTACTGGTGTTTCTTCTTTCCGGGTAAGTGTCTAAAAGGAACATTCATTTCAGAATTCGCTTAATAATCCTTGTACAAATTCTTTGTTAAATACTCCTCATATATATACATACATACATACATACATATATATATATATTTATATATTATTGAAGAAAAAGGATGGATATAAATTAGTTATATTAAGTTTAAATTTATCATATTGACAATTTACAAGCCGAATTTTAACTAGATTTCTGGTTGAGTCAGATACCAGCCCGCTAAGGCGGGTTACCTCTTGACCAGTTTCCTGAGGTTTATTGTTCTCTTTCATCATTAATTGAACATTTAAATTAACATTTGTATTTGTCACGTCAGAAAAACTGAAGTCTCTCCATGACTGTTCACACTTTTATTATATTACACCAGTTCTTATTTTACATGGAAATGATGTTGTTTCTTTCAGTTTGATGTTTAATATTTTGCATCATGTCAGTTAATGAAGCTTTTGACGGAATGTTCCTAAGCAATTATGCTAGGGCTGGGTACGCGGCTTGTGAGGCCATATCACCTTGTGACAAAAGGATGATAACCAGTCTTTCCAAGAAATTACCCGAAATATACGGTCCGGGGTGTGTAGCAAACCAGAAAAATGATGAAAAATCAGAAAGTGTGAATTCAAGAAATAACAGCCCAGATACTAAATCAATGCACCAAGATGCAGACACAATGACAGACAGGTGTTCTAATCAGGCAGATGATCACAGCATAGAAACATGGTTTAGCTACCTTGTTCTTGCCGTATGTTTTGCCACACATGCTTTATCGGACGGAATACTGTTGCTTTATGGAATAATGTATCAAGACCTGAAGTCAAGTTTCATCGCCGACAACTCCAGCCTGTCCTTGCCGTCTTCAGTACAAAATGCCATGTCTTGTGTCGGAGGCACGTCACTTTTAACACGAAATACAATGCCACACTGAAAATTCTCAAATGATTCAGATCGGATGTAAAGATATTGTTAAACTAGACTAAGATTCATCAATATAATATTATTCTAGCTCCAAAATATACAGTTTTGAAACGTAAAGTGAGACACTACTTACTGAAATATCTGATTAGCTTGTACAAGCATAAGGTATTTTAGTTTTTCTACAATGTTTTACATGTATAAAATGTCTGATTTATGTACTTTAGGTTTCAGTATATAACATTCATGTCCAAGTGGCCTAACACGTGCCCTTTTACTTTCATTTTACATCAATGGTGGAATATATCATTTTGCTTTTATAGTATCTTTTTATATATTGGGTATATATAATAGCACATTTCTATGATATTTAATATTTTATTTATATCAATTAGCAAAAGGAATAGCAAAGTTAGTTCAGCCGTTAAAATATTCATGATTAAATATTCATTATTCAGCCTTGATTGTCAGACCGCTCTTAAAAATCATCTCTCTTCGTACCGCTGGTATTATTGGGGGACTACTGGCGGCTGTAGGTTTACTGATGTCATCATCTGCCAACAGCCTGCCATTCTTCACTATGACGTTCGGCTTTGTTACAGGTATGACAGTAATACCTGATAAAACAAACATCCTTTTAGTCTATGTACACAAACATTTAATTATTATAGGAATATGTAAAGGGCGCCGCTTTCATTCTCGTACCCATTATAAATTACCACCTTTCCTGATGGGACAAATTATACGGGTCTGATCGCAGCGATACAATCTCCGCAGATGCGAGTCTTGGTACGCTCATAAAGTATCCTCTTGTGGATTCCCTGCCCTCATCTAACCTTGAGTAATTCATTCCTAGGAAGCATTTTAAAAGCTTTTCCGTAGCCGTAATAACTTGTTCGTGCAGACTTAAACCAGATTCCGTAAGTCGAATAACGAAAGGATATATCCCACCGTCAATAAAACGGGACGTAGAATCTGAACAATAATCATTCGCATTTCAGGTTTTGGATATGCGTTTCTATTATTCTTGGCCGGATTAGGGGTTCCAAAGTATTTTGATCGGCACCTAGCAGTAGCGACTGGAATCTCAAAGTCCGGGACATGTTTCGGCGCGTTTGCAATGGCTCCTCTGACAAGGTATCTTCTGGACAAATACACATGGCGTGGCTGCATGTTGCTTCAAGCCGGTGTTGTTCTTCAGTGTTGGTGGTTGTGGATGCTAGTACGACCTGATTTAGTTCAAGAATCAAAGACTTATGGACGCCTCAAGCGTGGAAACATTACTTCCAAACAACTGTGTGACAGAGACAGCAATCAATCAAATGCAAAAGGGCAGGGCACAGAAGCGAAGATTAAACTGTTGGCAGCATTAAAAGCCGCTGTAGACCTCAGTCTGTTGAAGGAGCTATCCTTTGCCCTCTTTATGATAGCACTCTTTATAACTCAGCTTGCATATCCGCTGGTTTACGTATTTACGCCTGATAAAGGTACTAAAATGGGGTTTTCTAAAAATGAGACCGGATGGTTTGTTTCCTGTCTTGGCATTGGCAGTTTACTTGGAAGAATTTTAATTGGTTTGATTGGTAATGCAGCCTTCCTACAAGGACGACACTTGAAACTTCATAGCTTTTGTCTCGTCCTGGCTGGTGTAAGCCATATTTTAGTTACATCTTGTCGGAGCCTTTGGTCAATGTATATTATCATGTCGGTATGCGGGTTTGCAGGTGGTAAGTGATAAAATACTTCCATGTGACCATAAATATCAGCCGCCCCATCTCTGCAGATAATTGGACACTATCTAACTCTTTTATTTTAGACTACTTTATATCTTAATCTAACATAGGGACCTGAATATAACCACATGACCATATTTCATTCAGAGACACACTAATGCTTATCAATAAGTTTTCACTATATCGTATCATGATAACATATAGTTCGGGTGCGAATAGAGCGCAGCTGTGTTGAATACACGATAATAAAAAAAAGAAGACATATTCAGTAATGAGCGATAAATCAAGAGGCTACCGCCGGATCTACATAAGCACTCTTTTCTTTGTTTTTTTTTCCAAAGATATAACTAACGAATGTCTATTTCACTTTATATATATATTTCTTCAAAGTGACAGGTATGTTACTTAAAATTTACCTGGTGAAGGTTTCTTTCAGGTGGACATATGGTGATGGTTTCTATCGTTATTGCGGGTTTTTTCGGACATGAGAGACTCGCTCGTTCTTACTGCATTTGTTATTTCGTATTTGGAATGCCGTACTTGATGGGACCTCCACTTTCTGGTTAATTAATTTTTGTGGTGCGAAATATAAAACGAAACAAATAATCTTTCCATATTTATATTCATCAAATTGATAAAGGGGAGTTAATTGTGAATTTTTGTTTGTATTTTTTTCTATACGAAATATCAATATGATTAATCCACTGAAAACTAGATCTGATGGTTATAAGTAATCATATTTTATATATTTCAGGATTTATCCGCGATAATCTGAATTCCTACGACTCTGCATTTTACCTTGCTGGAGGACAATGTTTCATTGCAGCATTCATTATATATTTTCTGAGAACTTCCGACGGGCCATCAGAAGGTTTATCCCATTAGACTTTATTCCCCGATAATTATATAGTTACAACTACGTTGAGGTGAATTGCAGACTCTCATTTCTATATGAATTTAAATGATAATGCATGTTACATTTTCTTCAAAATAAAAGTACATGTATGTTTTTGATATCCACCATGCTTGAATATTTAAACTTTGGTTGTTATTGATGTGATTATAAAGGAATGACATTAATACTAACTTGTATAGCTTCTGAATGACTAAACTTGTCAATACGAATAATGTAGTCACTTGGATCAAACCAAAGCGGTATGTTTACTGTTCTTTTCTTATTTCGAGAAATGAATTTTTAACAACAATAAATTCTGGGAAAGTACAAACGGCTTAATAGTTCCATCGCGAGTCCCAATTATGAAGACATTTGTTCACATATATGCGGATTATTTTTTAACAGGATGCAATAATCCAACATTTTTGTAATAATTATCCTGGAGGGGTAATTTGTGTCTGGGAAAAAAAACAGTAAGAAACGTAATTCTACAGCAAAAATTATCCCTTGGTGAAGGAACACTGGTCTGATCTTAGTCTAAGCCGTTAATACCCGACTCAGTAGGCATTTATATTGGACATGTAAGTCTACTTGCGTCGAACGGAGAACTTCTCGGCTACGGCCACCCATTCGTTGCGTCAACATATTCTCTGACATGTCACATTGGCAGAATAGCGTCATCTCACATTATATCCACTCTGTAGACCCTGGTCTCTGGGAAAGAACCACCATTGTTAAAGACGGTCGAGGGAACAAAAATCCCGGTCTCGGAAAGCAAGGTTATCCGATAATCCCCCATTTATGCCATTTGTCTACTGACCGACATCTGGGGAATAAGAGTGGCCAGTATTGGCACTACCCCGGTCGGGACTTGGTAAGTATCTTGCACGGTTTTGTTTATTCAGAAAATTCCAGATTAGCACGAACGCTGTGTCTTTACACATCAGAGTTCAAACAATGCGGATTACACCGAGCCGGCCAGGCGAGGTTGCTACACAAACGAGCCATGCCCGCGCCACACGAATCAAGTGTCAACAACACATGTAACACCCCTGCGCACAATAACACCGACATCTGTAACAATATATATATATATATATATATATATATATATATATATACACACATATACATATTGATATATAAACAAGAGTCCATGGTTCGATGGTTCGTTCAAATGAGAAATTTTGTCTCCAGATATTGTCGACTTAACATCTAGAGATATTTTTTTTCTGCAGCAAAATATTTTTTTTTGTTAAATTTATGTCGAGATTTCGAGATGTTATGTCGAGATCTCGAGATAGATATTGTTTTCTCTGTCCTAAATCATGCAGCCACAGTAAAAGGGGTTATACTGGGTCCAATTTATTTATCAAAGACGACATAAAAGAACGTATTGGCATTTATTTCATACACCTTATAAAAATCAATAGTTATTTAGATTATCTTATAGTGTATTTAGGCACGTTTTCTATCTAACCTTTTTTCACCGTTTTAGCCTAAATTTTGCCTTTTCGGGGGAATCGGTGTTCTTACAACATCAGTGCTGGAAAAGGATGCCCCTGCATGGTAAACCTGAAGTAATTATATGGCAGTGACGCCGTGCGATTATGTCCGGTAACGGCAAAAAATCCCTGACAGACCGATTCAAAAATAGCCAGATAGCATTGTCACTGCGGCACCGTGCGCATGTGCGTGACACATAACAGCGTTTATGGTATGGCGTTTATCGCACGCGAGGAACGGACGGCATGCAACCATGCCACAACACATGACGCATACAAGCGTCAAATAGCCAACGGTATCTCCATTTATATCTTTAGATCAAGGTGTATGCGTTTAAACTTGAATAATATACAATGAAAACAAAAGTTCAATCAATTTCCAAAATATGTCCACTAAAAGCATTTGTTAATCTTGGCTCATGATTATCAATGCAATGCTACTCAGCCCAGTATCAACATAAACTTGTTCTGTTGCTGGGAATGTCAACATGCAATACATATCAATTTCCAAGGTTATACATGCATATCATTTTAGAAAAGTTAATATTACAAATTCCATATGCATAATTAAATTATACACCCACCATTAATTGTAATATAAAAACATTACCTTTTTATAACCGTATTTCATGACGGGAATTATTTCAATATTAATATGAAGTACCAACCACTTAGTCTTCACTTTTTGGCCCGTGTCTGCAAGGCTTCTTGTTTGGCTTGGGGACTCTGTCGGCACACTGTTGAGCTTCAACTTTCTCAAACCTACAAGTGCTGGTTGCTGCTGACCCGCGTAGCTTCTGTTATCTGTCAGGAAATATAGCTAATGCGTTTATTATATACACACAGATATCCAATACTGTGCATAAAACTGATTCACCAAAAACCCTCTTTAGCGGGGACTGTTTTTTCTATCCGAGTTTGCCTGCCCACTTGAACCTCATTGCCAAATGATTATCCATCACATGGCTCATAATTCTCCGAACTGTGTCTTTCACGTCTTTACCGCCAATAACAGCCAGCTGGTTAATCTACAAGTTAGGTATGAGATGGCCATGAAATAGAGTGAGGTGACAGCATAAGTGGTGTATATAATGTTTTAAATATAGCATATTTTGAAGTGCAATAGAATTAAAAAAATTGAACTATTTAATATCAAGTAAAATCATATTTTTGCATATATTGTCATTTTTAAACTAAAAAAAAAAAAATATTTCAGTTGTGCCGTACGTCCATCCATCCGTCAGGTCAATTTCTTTCGCGCGCGATAAGAACAACATACCTCAGCTTTCTCAAATTAGGGATCATTGGTTCATACGAGGGCCCCAGACCTATTGAATTTCAGACCTGTCGGAATTCCAATATGGTCGCCGCAGCCCAATCGCTGATCAACTAAATAAGCTTCAATTGTTTTACACTTGACAATTGACAGTGTTTATTGATGTAGACAAAACAAATAATTGCTTACCCAAGTGCTTACTGGGCAGTCGCATGCTGCGGCAAGTATTGCTCCATTGTTTCTCACAGCAACAAAGCAGGTGTCTCTTTTACTCTTCTGTGAAGCAATACATCTACACCGAGCCTACATTATATCATTCAACTACAAAATTTTTATTTTCAATCAATCTTCTGGTATCAATCTTCCCACCCCCCATCCAACATAATAAGGACAAAACGAATGTATATTACGTATCCTACATTATATAGGTACTTTCGTAGTTAATTAACACCACCCCTATAGGATTGCATGTATGAAGGTTATAATATAAATGAAGCTTTCTGGCGGTATCTTAACATACAGAACTGGTGAAAATATAATGATATCATCTGCACCCTATGTTCATTACATCTATAAGTTTTCTTTTGACCAAAGCTTCAGTAATTTTACAAGACACTGTTTTATTATGTCACTGTTTTGCTGGACCTTCTGTCTGCAAAAAAAAGCTAAAATACGGGTTTTTGCAAGCAGAAAAGCCTCAATCCCCTGCACCGGGCAGTAGGGTATTGGTTAATGTTAATCTCTGTATATATGCTACTTAATGATTGTTTTCATTTGAATTATTAAAATTTTTGGTCAAACTATTTAATATTTTTAATATATGTACAAAGAAAAAAAAAATATATATATATATATATATATATATATATATATATATATATTACTATTTGTCTGTGCCAACATTTTTAAAAAAAATTAATGCTTTTTAATTGTGAGGAGTCTCTCTGGCCATTCGTAAATATTACTGGCTTATATGTTAAAAAAAATGCATATTTTACAATATGAAATGTATTTCAATATAAAAATGCAGAAAAATCTATTTTTTTTTTAATTACACCAATGTATATAACTTTGTGTCTCTCTAATGCCCTTAGAAGGACATAAAAGGATTTAACTATTTACTACTACTCCCTGGGGATTGATAAGCAGGCCTATAAAAGAAATAAGGCCTGTCATAATTATTAACTATTGCCTGAATATCACATATGCCTTTGTCAATTTGATCCTTTGTTTACGTCACTTGCCACGGAAAAAAACAAATGACACCTATATCTCATGCCGCCGTGTGCCGGTCAAATGCTTTAAGTGTCTCCTTTTCTGTTCCACGGAAGTCTGTGTAAATGTCCAGGAAACTGACTCTTGGAATCAGGTACAGCTTTGATCAGTCAGCGACACGTAAATCAGATCGCTGTTATCAAATGACAGGGGATTCTCATACGCCACTGTTTACACCGAGTTGATCAGCTCTCGTGATCCCGCTGTCCCCTGCCGCTTCCTCTGTTTAGCAACAAGGGCATTTGTCCATGATGTTTTTGATCAAATCAGATTAAGTCATCTGTTCACAATAGTTTTCTCCATCATTCATTGACCTGGCTATGCCTTCCAAATCTTTTTTACGAAGTTTACTTCCATCTCTTTCCTGGTAGGCTGTGGTTGTTTACATTGGAAACAGGTTGGAAAACAAAAATACCATCAAGAATTCCCGTTCCATTTTTTTTTGGTTTTGAAAATAATTTTAATATATGATAAAACAACACCTTTGGAAAATAATATCAATAATTATTATAAACAAAAAAAAATTACATGGCAGTCTGAATTGCGCTATGAATATATCAGTCACTCTTTGCTCAGTATAAACCTGATTCTGCCATCATACTTGCCATCTTACATGCACGTAAGCAACAAAAAGGAACTGAATGTTTTAAACACAGTCGGACCTTTATATGAGAAACACGGTTTTGCATGGAGAAAAGCCAGAAAAATATAAAGACAATTTTTTTTTTGAAAATATGTGGTGTCTGTGAGGGAACACCTGTAAAATAGTTTTTTTTTTTGTTACTACCTATCAGCTACTTAATAGGAAAACATCTAGGTGTTGACCTTTTCAACGAATGGTACAAAACATAAAACGCTTTTCCGTGCACGTGTTTGCCTGTCTAAGGCAGGCGGAACGGCGTTGTTTCGAGCCCGGGTAAGTGAAAACGTTGGACTTGAACCTGCGAGTTCTTTATGTATATTTAAAATACAATATCTATTCTTTCCCAACAAAAACTCCAGGAGGAATTGGAAGTGATCTAAGAAATTGTTTTAATTATCAATAGAGACATCATATCAAATGCCCTACCACACTCGTGTTAACCTAATATCGTAAACTTTACTATATACCTGCAGTAAATGGTTGTTTTCAGTGTAGCCAGTTTCTTTTCAGGTCTGAACTAAGAACGAGATTTCCTCTTCAAATTGCCGGCTACACTTCCTTATATCCATTAAGATGTTTGTTCTTTGACTATCATTGACTATTACAATGATTATTGGTTGGCTCTTTGATAACTTGTTGAAATGTTAAGCAGTTTAAACCACTTTCTTCAGTTTCCTTTAGTATATTTTATTATACCATGCTATTTTTAATAATATAAAGTTGACAGTTACATAGACAATACATGTATACCATGTAACGTCCCTAATGCACAGTTGCAAGGGCTTAAAGGGGGGGGGGGGGGAGAGTTACAACACCTCTGCATATACATACAGGATATGAAATTTAATTCAATACTGCATTATATTAAATTTTCAATAAATTACAGACAGATGGAAAAGGTAATCTATTTCCCAGTCTCCTAAGGCAGTATATAATTGAACAAATAACTTCACCAGATCCTAATTTTTAAAATTAATATATGTATTAAATATTAAAAATATATATATAAATTTGCAATAAATCTGAATATATAAGTTAAATAACAATAATAAATTGCATTATAGTTTAAACCTTAATTTGCTCAAAGTATGCATACAGGTGTATCTTTTTAAATAAAAAAACATTTTATAAATTTCCAAATGTATGTATGAACATATAACTTGAATCAGAATTCACAGACGGTGGGGCTGACAAATGGCCATCACTATTGTTCAGAAGACTTACAGTCAGTTGACTTGACTTATGGTCAGCTGACTATAATCAGGGGCGGATCCAGGATTTTGCAAGGGGGAGGCTAGATACTTTGCAAAACTATATATATATATATATATATATATATATATATATATATATATATATATATATTGAGCAGACACTTGCCATAGACATTTATCTTATTATCTATCTATCAATTTATATACATAAATAAGTATATATATATATATATATATATATATATATATATATATATATATATATTATTAGATGGCCACTACCACATTAAATCTATTGTAAACATGTAGTCTTAATTTCAGTTTAACATTAAATATTTGCAGACTACAAATTAACAAAACATGACTCCACGGATATGGATATCAAAGTACACCTTTCAAAGTCTTTCGATCGCCTTTTTTCCACAATAGTTAAGCATCTTTTAAATAAAAATATTATTGTGATCCAGGTAAACTCTAAATTACTTTGGATTTTTTTCTGGGTCTCCTCATAAGTCCGTCTATAACTGTTGAGTACAGCTGCTAACAGACGAATCAACCAACGTCGATAATTGCGTGGTAAACCTTGCTTCGCAGAGGATTAATTTACTCAGCAAATAAAGACTCTCCTGGAGCAAGCAGTAAGAATGGGGAATTCATAGCAATAGAATAAATGATTTGGAAAATATTTTTTTTTTCTATCAACCGATTTTAAAATAAAAATAAGACTTTGGTATATTAATAATCTCTTTTTAAGTTGTCGTATAGGTGTGAACATGAGATGTGAGCATAAGTGGCCAACGATCATGTGAACATTTCAATCATTATTTAATCTCAATTAATTGATCAGTCATAAAATAAATACACAGCTACATATACACATTAAAGTGCATTAAACATCATTGAAAAAGGCAAACAAATAACTCGTGATGGAATATCATTATCTAACTACATATTAATGTATTACTCACCAGCGTTCATTTTGATTAACTGGTATAGCTTAACTTTCCATATGTGCAGTTGCTTCTTTAGTCTATAACTTGCTTTTATACGTTCAAACGCATTGCATAAGAAATGCTTGAGGGAGCCACGGATGATAGATTCTGTAATTCGAAATTTTTAACGTCTATAACCAATGTTGGAAAATGCCCAATTAATTATTTAAAAATCGGAAGGACCTAGGGCAACAATGGTCCCCGGCTATATGTTAACCATGAAAGTGTGGCATCAGTTATGGTGTGGGATGGACGGACGGATTTTGAAGGACAGGTGGACGAAAGGACGGAGGGACTGACTGACGCGGCCCATTTTAGTAGTCCTCTTACTTAGCGGCGGGTGAATAAAAAGATGCCTGATCCTGGTGTAGACATGCGCCTCTCCTAACGATTCCTTGGGATTTCAACTTTTATGTTTCAGTTGAAAGGGTGATATTTGTATGACGGCAACTGAAATAAGGTAATGAAAATCCTCTCTGATAAAAAACGATAACATTGTTTTCACCCTTGAAAGTGGGGGGGGGGGGGGGCTTCAGCCCCCTAAGCTACCCCTCTGGATCCGCCACTGATAATTGAATTGAAATATATATATATATATATATATATATATATATATATATATATATAATATTTATAAAGTATATTTCATAGATTTTCGTTTTTAAATGGCACAGGTGCAAGCGATGGGTGCACAACTGTCGCAGACAAGATCTGATGAATCGTGATGTGGAATACCTATACCAAAACTGCCGACTTTGTGACACGCAATTCGAGTCATCGCAGTTTATGAACGCCGAAACGAGAGAAAACTAATATGGTAAGCAGTGCCAACACTGTTTCCCTGTAATAAGAATCATGCGAAAAAAGTCAGGAAACCACCTGCATGCAGAGATGATATTCCCTCAACTGCATATTCAACTTTATGCAAGTTTGACACGGCATGTAGCTATATTTATATTTTAGTTAGGCTGAACCAAAGTCAGCTAAGCTATTGTGAAAAGTTTGTCTTGTACCTGAATCGGCTTAATGCTTGAACAATTACCTAGCTAAAAAACACTTTTTTCAGGTCATAAAATTATTGTTATAAATTTTTTTATAGTTTAGCAAAAGAGATAATATATATTGTTTTAAAATAATTAGTTATAAACACTAGTTGTCAATGTTTTGAGCAGTATTTATTACAATACCACTATAAAGTATTAAACTAAAATTAAACCAAAGTGAGAATTAAAATACAGCTGTGTTAATATCTGATAAATATCTGTGTCTGTTTGCACCATGTTAGTTTAAATATGCTGTGTATATTTAAGGATGAGCAAGGTATGATTATCGAGGTGTATTTTCAGGTCTTTTCCTGGAATGATCATACTTATTGTGAAGTGATCAGGAGAAATCTACACAAACCTGCATTGACAGATATGAGACCCATAGCTAATGTAACTAATTCTCATATTGAAATGCATCCATAATGTACATTTAAATTGGCTGAAGTTGTATATATATTTATACCTTTATGTATAGAAAGAATGCAGAGTAAAAAGTTTAACAAGGTTTTAACCAGATCTTATTATGACATATTTTCCTAATTAAAAATATATAGTTAAAAAAAAAAAGACAACAGTTGCATAATTTTAAACCTACACAGCTCAATATAGTATGAATTAAGTACATCCTGGTTATAATCCTTAAGCTTTTTCTTAATAAAATAAATTTTTAACTTGAAGGTTCTGTTATTTCAATTTAACAATACTTTATATAATACAATACTAATAAAATATTGACAGAAAGTAGTTGAACTGCAGCAGCAACTCAGAAGGGCAAAAGAACCAGAACATTGTCTAACCATAAACGAGGTAGTTAAGGCGGCCAAAACTTGGGAATGAAGCCAGTCACTGTTGGATTCTTTGAAGGACAGCTTAGAAACTGCTCCAGAGCACACAAAGGTTGTGATTTTACACAATTCCGTTCATTATTGATCTTAAAATTTCTTTGAGATAAAATAGTTCTATGACAAAGTTACTTATATTATCAGGGGAAATAACTGTTATTTCTAAAATATTTAAGGTTACATTTGAATTCTCATCATTTCATAATGAAAATTTATAATTTTTATATGGCATTTTGGAAAAAAACTAGGATCAAATCTTTATTTTGACACTAATATATTTTTATATTGCCAGTGTTAAGATGTGTGCCCTGTTAACAGACATATGGTCCGACAGACATATATACAGAGTTCTCGCTATAACTCAGATGACTTTCAGTCAGCTGAGTTAAAACTTTTTCCGGATTTTTCATGGCATTCCGATTATTAGTTTGCCAATCATATATTTAGTACCTGCATATCATAGAATAGCAAGATCATTTTTCTCCTAACTTTAAAAATGTTGATATATAAAAATCAAAATTATAAATAAATATTTTGTATTTATTAACATGAGTGCCGTGACCCATGGGTCCCTTGTTTAAAATTTCGTCATGAAATGTATCAATAAAAGTCTTTCTGTTTTACAGGTCATAGATGGAGTTTACATGAAAAAATCTCGCTCTTGGATTGCCTTCCGTAGTAGGCAGACCTACCGATTTATAACAAAGCTCTTCATCATGCCATCCCCAAGTACTCTCCATCGGTAAATGAATATAAATTTTCCAGCCATGATTACACATACCAAAAATTTATTCAACATAAAAAATAAATAACCATATTTAAGAAATGAACAAAAAAAATCAAAATTTGTGACATTTTTAATTAACAGTATAAATCAAGCTAAAGTTTAATAAAGAAAAATTAACTTGTGTAATGATATGTGTATGAAATATCCTATTTCATATGTTACATCTGTTTTTAAATTTAACTAAAAATGTTTAACAGATTTGTCAGAGGTATTCCAGTCACGCCTGGGATCAGTAGAAGTGTGATGAAGCTTTTGGCTATGAAGGTTTCTTCCATAGACATGACCCCTACCAAAATTCAGCAGTTTTGCAGCATAAGATGCAATTTTTCAGCAGATAGCCAGAGCAGTGTTTCCAGCAGATCTGCAGCAGTTATTCAGCACAGTTACAGCATATGCTGTATATGTGCTCCAAGACCTATGGATTATATGCTGAAAGTATGCTCCACACTTACCATGTATATACCATGTATTGCGCAGCAGATTTTGAGCAGTGGTTTCAGCACAAATTGAGCGGTTCCAATTATTTAAATTAGTGCTCCCATGGAGCAGGCCTATTTGCATATCAGAAGCAGATATTGAGCAGTTCTTCAGCAGAACCCGAGCAGTATGCTCTGCTGGAGCAGATATGTGCTCTGCTGGAGCAGTGCTCTCCAACAGCAGTGCTCTCTTGGAGCAGTCATCTGTGCTGTCCTGGAGCAGTGCTCTTCTTCAGCAGAACTGTGTGCTCTGCTCCCCTGGGGCAGTGCTCCCCTGCAGCAGACCCGTGTTTATAGATGTTCACATTACATTGCGCTCTCAATCTTCTTAATAGTGTTTTTGTTTTAGGGCCCACTTAGCAGCATTCTCTTTTACACCAATTAAAAAAAATGAAAACACATACCTTTCCATGTGTAACAGAATTTTATTAATTATATACAGTTAATATAAGTTTATTCTTTTTCTTGCCCCTGGGTAGATGACATCATAACATTTTTCATTATCCCAGCCAAGTGTTCCACTGTCATGCATAAGACGAAAGCCTGAAAAGAAAATAAAAATGATAAAAACAGCAGTTCAAACTATCAGTGAGTGGAATCTTGATTAAATAAAGTTACATTACTAAAAAAAGTCTCTAGCTCCGGCAATTCTAATGTTTAATGGGTAAATATATTTCCTAATTTTTTTTACAAAGTGCATTATTTTGGGCCCATAACATCAAAAATTTACTGACCTAATTTCTGGTATGTACATAGCAAATGTATAGAAGAATATGTTTATTAAAACTGAAAAAAAAAATATCAGTGGTGTTGATATTAGGCAGTCTTGAAGTATACCAATGAGTTTTTAATGAAAAATAGAGGTTTTTCCTTAATATCTTTGGGGAACAAAGACTTTGTGACCCAGTTTTGGTATGGTAGGAGATTTTGGGGACTTTTCCTGTATGCAATATTTGGATTCGTAGGTCCAATGGTTTCAAAACGTGCCCTGGTAACGGCCTGCCGGCAAGATGGACAAAGGACCATGACTATAGCTCAGATCACTTATAGTCAGCTTAGCTAAAATCCTTTCTTTAGTGGAATATTCTGTAAAATATAACAATACACAATATTCAAAAGTGTGCTTGACCACTATCATTGGTCTAAAAGCAGTCTAAATATGGTTTACGTTCTGTAAAGTATGACCATAATTTTTTAATTAAAAAAAGATTGATTTAAATAAAAAAACCTGATTTAAATAAAAAATCCGACTTTTTATTTTAAAAAAAATAATAATAATCAACAACCCTGGTGAGAAATTTCGAAAATGGGAGAGGTCGGTATTATACACAAAAAATATGTTTAAACAGAATATTATTTTCCTTCTTGTTTGTTGGTGGACACAAATTCAGAAAAAAAAAATATTGCCTTAATTGCCAAATTTACATTTTGCTCTGAACAACTTTGTGCCCATAAACTCATGAGATAGAGTAGTCCGCCACGTACGGACTCCATTTATCCGTGATATGGAGTCCGACCGTCTAGCGGTGAGAGTTCACCCTGCCGTCCATGGAGGGACCTGTAACATGAATTATCACTGCTTGTTGTGCTATAGAGAAACAATCTTGTATTTATATATAGAAATAAACTTTTTATGTATCAAATTAAATCGATATATCACCTTTATGTGCGCCTGTAAATGTTTTTTATCCTTTGAACTGCCGGGGTTAAGTTGTTGCATATGCCAACTGGACACCGCCGGAAAAGGAATCCCATGCAAATTAGGTGGGCAATCTATGCAAAAGATGAATTCAGGGGGGCTTTTCCCAGGAATGCCAGTGCCGTGCACTAGGATAGACCATATTTTCATAAGCATCCTTCCCATCATACATCGCGTGTTGTCAATGATGCTAATTTCCTATTGGTTGTTCCAACCGGAAAGCGCCATCGGCCAGACGGAGAAGCAATATCTGACTTCATCCAGAGTAAGTGCCCATACTTTATTAATGCTGATCATTCAGCAAAAGTTTTGGTCCCAACGGAGTCTAAGCATCTGTAACAACTAAATATATGGGATTTGTTTGGTGTCCTCTCGCTTCACAAGGCATATACGTGTCTGAGGGTCTGTACGGATCCGTACAAACTTAGATAGTATAGACTCTCCCCGCCAGAGGCTGCAGAGCTTGTATTGTTTACTATATATGTCAGCGCTGCAAGACTGCAGCAAGAGATAGAGCATAAAAAGCATGACAAGCCCTAAGCCTAAGCCAGTTTTTAGCGCCTTGCAAGCAGAAATGAAGATTTGTTTTTTAATTGGGAGATTGTAAAATTCAGATGTTTGGAACTCAAAGCCCGTGGCCCTTTTTTCTAATTAACGCTATAATCTGTCTCCCTCCCCTCCCCAATTTCAAAATGTCCTACTTGAGCATGCACAGGAGAAGCGCATAGGCAGACCATCAGAGTGCAGCAACTCCGCTGATTTTCTATTTTACAGATCTCCAGAGCCTGTTAACCAGCCCATTAGAAATAAAGTAGTTACAATTACAGATCTGCCTAAATTCGATACTATCAGACATGCTAAGAAAGTGGAGAACTTACATTTTTGTGTGCCGTTGATGACAATATGTCCTCCTTTCCTCTTACCGGTACCAGCTTTGTGCTTTCAGTGTTTCAAAGAGCATGGGCCACGGTTTATAGATCAGTCAAGTTCGAGGTCGGGCAGTGTTGCTGTGTATCATGTATCCAAATGCGCCAGTTGAAGTGGCATTTGATACAATGTGTTCACCGGGGCAACAGTGGACCCCCTTTACCAAGCACAATTACACTAGAACTGGATCTTCTTTCTATGAGAGGTCTGAGAAATACAGTGCGCACAATTACACTGGAATAGCCTACTGGATCTCCTTTCTATTTTATCTGCCAAAAAATGCCTAACTCAAACTGTTAAGATAATATTTTCAATCTCAATGTCAATCTTTATTCAGCAATCGAGGGAAAGGTCTGATGATTGTGTCCCTTCGACAGTATCAGCTAGCCAATATATTTATATAATAAATAATTTAAGCCCTGATTGACGTATAAAAACAGCCATTATCTTTACTAAAATAGTAAAATAAGGTATTTAGAAAAAAGGTGGTCGGGACTTAGGGGAGGGGGACGGGGCTAAGTAATTAATATGGTTTATTTCAGCAAACCTTCAGCGTACTGGTTTGCTCTAAATATGCTGTCCCAACTTGTAAAGAATTACATTTAACTGCACAGAAGAATGTCTTTTAAAAAACAGCAGTGAATCAGTATATGCTTCAGAACTGCTCTCCAAACTTAAGAAAATATTATATGTCGCTGAGGGCACTGTCTCAAAGCAGCAGTGTGTGAGCATCTGCTGCAAATCTGCTCTCTGGTCCATTCTTGTACAACTTGAGGCAGCAGAGATACAGCAGAAGTTGTTGCGTCTGCCTTGACGGTTATTTCAGGAGAGCAGATTTTCAGTATAACTGCTGCAAATATACTGAGATGGAGCAGTAATGGAGCATATGCTAAAAAACTGCTGTTTCTTGTAGCAGAGATAGAGCAGAATGGACCAGAAGGTATTAACATCTGCTGATTTGCTGCTCCCCTGGTCAGTATAATTGGAGTACAATCACAGCAGAAATACAGCAGCTGCTCCAAAAGCAGCATATGCTGAACTTTGGTACGGTGATCTCTTGACAATGTATTGTGACGTTTGATGAGATGTCACTCAAGAAAGAGCTGCGGTATGTTTCGAAAAGGAATTATTTTTTCTGGTATGGAATTAATTTTGTTTTGCAATTGAAAACAAGGTCCTTGTTAATACTTTAGGTCCAAATAGAGGGGCCCTTGGCGAAAGGTGTCACTCCTGAAAAACACAAGAAAGAATATAAAACACCATGTTTGTCACATTTGATGAAATGTCAATGAATCAATATGTAGTATGTTTATAAATGGAACAAATTTAAATCAATATTTGGTTAAAAATTGATTTGTCTGACCAACAGTTTATGTGTATCATTTCTTGTTGCTTTAAGTTTTAAACTGGATTGAACTTCAACCAGTCACAAGTTATACTCAAAAGTAAACAATAAACTGTTCATATTAATGCATGTTACCTTTGAATACTTTTATATCAATATACCTGCATGGACTTACCATATGCCCATTATTTTGAACATCTATTAATTTGAACATGATGTGACACTTTGGTGATGCCTCTAGAGATGAGGTGGATGGTTTGGTCCATCTCCTGAGACGTACTTCCACTGCATGTAATCAGGCGCTAGTGTTCATGGTGCGAGGTATGCTGAAAAACTGGTGGCAACCTGTGGCCTTCTTCTTCAGTGAAAATGCAGCATCTGCTTACTACCTCCGCATATTACTTTTTCAGGTCAGGGTTTATGCCATACATAAAAATGCTTATTATATGGATTAGCGGCCCCTTTTTTCTTGTATTTATTTTTTTCCCACAGATAGCACATTCATATTTTCCACTGAAGGCCTGGTACTTGGGATTGTTATAGGTCCAAACAGAGGGCCTGGGTGAATAGATTTCAATCCTGAAAGAAACAAGAAAAATAAGTAACACAATGTCTTCATCGAGAGAGAATTGAAGAGGTTTACAAATACATCGACACACATGCATCCCTCAAGTATAATTTTTCTTACACTACAAATGCAGTGTAACCATGAGTATGACATATCTGAACTTTAAATTGCAACCATTTAACAATTTTAAAGTCAGAGCTCAATGCTAAATCTTATAAATTTTATTATCATAATGTTGGAACTATCGTATAAGTCATATGCTGATTTCCCATCTGACAAGCGACAAAGATTTCTTCCATCTATCAATTTGAAAAAAAAAATCAACAAATATGGGGGCCAATAAGGTTAATCACTCTTGAGAAAAGGGGATTAATTTATACTATAAAAATGGTAAGGTTAGTGGCACCACCTGTCTGGTTGAGGAGAAAACTCTTTAAGGTGGTTGTACATGCCTAATTTGCAGACCAACACATCCTCAGATATGAGCAATTTTCACCTAAAACAAATGAACAGATCGTCTCCACACGATGTAAATGGCAGATGGCGCCACCAAGATCTATGGATATGCACAATTTCATGCCCATACTGCGAATCTAAAACGGGAAGGTATGTGGTGCCACCTGTCTGATTTAAGAGAAAACTTTCCAAAATGGATGGACAAGGCAGACAAACAGATGGACGCTGTGCAAAAATGGCTGAAGATGGCGCCACCATTTTTGTTAAGGTTATAAAGCTATCCTGATCGGTCAAACGGTTCCCGAGATATGTGGGTTTATGTGTGGAAACAGACACACAAACAAACGCTGGGCAAAGAGGAAAGGTCAGAGGTCAAGGCCAATTGGTAAGGCACCAGTCCACATGTAACCCGATAATTGGTGTAAGTTTCGGAAAAATCCGTCCAGTAGTCTCAGAGGAGTTCTCCGGAAACGAACCCGGCGGCGGCGGCGGAACCCGGTCAAAAACATAGTATCCGCAAAACTTCGTTTTGGCGGATACAATTATTAATTAGGTTTATGTTAGCAGTACCAGTTTATGTCCATGATAAAACAAGCATCTTAATTAAAATAAGATAAACATAAAATTTTCAAATATCACAGATTTACAATGATAAATCTCTGTAAAGCACGGTTTCAGAGTTATAACATACACCAAATAAAACTGGTAAACAATCTACAATTTTTGGCATGAACTTCTACATAAGACACTTCTCTACATTTTAAAGAGAATGTCATGAAAAATGTGTGGTAATGAAAACACGTACAAGGCTTTTGCTTTGAGACGGGTTGGTATATTAGGGGGGCACGACCTTTGACCTTTGCACTAGTCAACCTGTGAATCATGATCTGCGCATTAATTAAACCGCACGAACTCGCTTCAAACTAGAACATCTGCATGATCTATACGGTATATATATATTAATCTAACAATATATATAAACAGTATTATAAGCCCTAGTACAAGCTTGTTAGAATTAAGTTGTCTGATACAAGCACGGGAGAAGCTCAGCTCCAAGGTCCATGATCAAGAAAATGGCGCGAACGCATGGTGGCGAATGTTTTACATGAATGGGAAAACTACAAAAATATCATTTCAACAAGCCAATACTTGTCAAAACACATATTGTTCCGATGCACGTTCGTTATTTAACAATAAAACGTGTTTATAAGTGGAAAAAAATATTAGAAACGTGACTAACCTGCAAAACACACGGAAAAATATAAAACACGTCTCCTAGAGAGAACCGAAACCTGAGCACATGACCGGATATTCCGGTCTAGTTTCACTCGGTTGCCAGGCAACCGCGTATATTGCCTCCACTGGCCCCGGGCAGGTAAATTTCATCAAAACATTAAATAAAAGTCCGAAAACCTTAATTAAGAACCAACTGATCTAATATTAAGACATTACATAAACCCTAACGTATAAGTGGCTACACCTTTTTAGTACGTCAGTAATGTTGATAATTTGTGATAAAAACATGCTGTTTGTAAAACCCAAACGTCCATTTAACAAAATTCGCCATTTTTAATATTTACTCATCATATACCAAAAAAATTTCACATGACTTTAGCTACTATATATTTCTTTATTCCTGCGGAGTAACGTGATTTGATATGGACTAAAAAAAATTTATTAAACGTTATTCACCTCGGACGTCTATAGAAATTGAAGTATTTTGTGTTTATGGTGAATTTTATCCGTGCAAAAAGTACTCAGATAATTAATTTGTGAATAAATGCCAGCACAGCAAATCCCAGACTAAAATTCTCCCCATTTATTTAGTTATAACCAATTTGGTAAGACTGGGATGCCAAGGGGGGAGGGGGATTTAATCAAGAGCTGTTCCACAAAATATGACACCCTTTTTGTCACACCAATGTGACACCAGAGGGCGCTCGTGGACGACCAATGGAAGAATTGTTTCATGCACACTTCATAAATTCTTAGGTCTCAGTGCAATTATAAATTAATACATTTTAACAGGCTCAGTTGCTGGGAAATTTTAAATAATGTTTTTATAATGTTATGTATCACAAAAGAAAAACTTAATGACATCTTTTTATGTTTGGAGATTTGTAAATTATTATTAATATTATGACCAATTATTTTTACTGGAAATTTTTAAGCAAACATTTTTATTTATTACTTTATTTCCTTGAGTGATCATGTCCAGTATCTAATTCATTTTATAATTTGGAAAACTTGACTATTGTATATGTATGGTTTTATACATATGTATATATATATGTCTCGGTACTTCACATATACATGTATTTATAAATTTTTTATCGTCTTTAGAATGTTCCAGAATGGAAAGTTCTGGGCTTCAGGTGAAAAAGGTATAAATGGGGGCTCCGTTTAGAATCGGCAGAGAGAAAAATACCAGCGGACACGGATGAGTGTGACTCTCTTGTCAGTTTTGGGACCTTTCCGATAATTATAGAACTTATAGATATTCTTCGGAATTTGTTACAGATTTTATACGGATTTTTTCCTTTGTGATTTTTACCAGAACTTCACTTTATATTTGTGTTAAAGGACTCTTATTGAGCTGTGACAGTGGTGGTATTCAGAAAGCAAAGCCTAGGTTCCGAGACTCTGGTATTGTACATTTTTATTGTTCTTATATTGTAGAATTGTATTGATTTAGTGTATTGTAATGTTAGGATTGTTGTAATTATAAATTATAATTATTTGTTAAAAAAATTGACTTCTTTATTCATTCCCCTAGACAATTAACGCTGCTTAGTTTTGCGGAATCTGACTTTTTTCATCTCTGTAACAACATTTGTGCTCGTCACGATTACGTGATCTGTTGTTGTAATGTTCCGTGACAATATATATATATGTGTGTGTGTGTGAGAGAGAGAGAGAGAGAGAGAGAGAGAGAGAGAGAGAGAGAGATTATCAACGTCCCTGCCGTATGAGGCATGATCAACATGATTCACACATCTCAGTGTCCAAACCAGCCCTTATGTTACTACGTATCTCACCCAGGTCTCACCCAGGAATCAACCGAAAACAGCGGTCCGGGCTGTGCAGCAAACCAGAAAAATGATAAAAATACAGAAAGTGTGAAAGCGAGAATTAACAGCTCAAATTCTAAAGCAATGCGCAAAGATGCAGAGACATTGACTGGAAGGTGCTTTAAACAAGCAGATGATGAGAGCAAAGACACATGGTTTAGCTATATTGTTCTCGCCGTATGATTTGCCACACATGCCTCAACGTACGGGGTACTGATGCTTTACGGAATCGTCTATCAAGACCTGAAGTCAAGTTTCGTCGCCAACACCTAAAGTCTGTCCCTGCCGTCTTGAACTCAAATTGGCATGTCATTGTGTGGAGGAAAGTCACTTTTAACACGAAATGAAACGCCACACTGAAAATTCTAATTCAAAATATATCAGAGGTAAAGATATTATTAAATTACATCTCGAATCATCAATAAAATATTGTTCTATCTGCGAAACATGCAATTTTGAAACGTAACATAAGACACTTCTTATGAAAACTGAAGTATCTGATAAGCTTGTGCACGCATAAAATATTTTTTTAACACTTCTTTACACATCTATTAAATGTCATATATATGTACTCTAAGTTTCAGTATGTTTAATGTATCATTTATGTACATGTGGCCTAACTCACATATTCCGTAATATGTTCTTTATTTTCATCTAACACATTAGTTATTACTTTCATTTTACATCAATGGTGGAAATATGTCATTTTGTTATTAATGCCCCTTTCTATATATTTTGTATATATGCAGTAGATTTTTTCTTTGACATTTTATATTTCATTTCGTGTAATTTCCCTTCACTTCTTTTTTCTGTACCTGGAATTGAAAGTTTATTAATTAAATATTCATTATTCAGCCTTGATTTTCAGACCGCTCTTGAAAATCATCTCTCTTCGTACTGCTGGTATTATTGGGGGACTACTGGCCGCTGTAGCATTCCTGATATCATCATCTGCCATCAGCCTGCCAGTCTTCACTATGACTTACGGCTTCGTATCAGGTATGACTGTAATACCTGATAAAATAAAATCCCTAATAGTCTATGTACACAAACATTAAATTATTACAGGGATATGTGAAGGCCGCATTTATTCTCGTACCCATCATAAATAACAATATCTGATGCGACAAATTCTGTGGATCTGATCGCAGCGTTACCATCTCCGCAGATTAAAGTCTTGGTACTGTCCATGAAGCGTCTTCTTGTAGATATTCTGCCCTTATCAAATACTGAGAAATTAATTCCTACGAAGCTTTTCAAATGATTTTCCGTGGCCGTTATTGTTTGTTTTGTGCGAACAAAAACCAGATTGGTGAGTATGAATAACGGAAGGATATACCGCCACCAATAATACGGGTAGTTGAATTTAAACCATCATCATTGGCATTTCAGGTTTTGTATCTGCGTTCCGTATACTCTTGTCCGGATTTGGGGTTCCAAAGTATTTTGACCGGAACTAGCGGTGGCGACTGGAATCTCAAACGCAGGGGCAAGTTTAGGCGTGTTTGCGAAGGGTCCTCTGACAAGGTATATCCTAAACAAATAAACAAGGCGTAGCTGCATGTTGATCCAAGACGATGTTTTTCTTCAGTGTTGCTGGTTGTGGATGCTAGTACGACCTTATAGTAACCAGGTTTCAAAGAATTCTGAACGCCTCCAGCGTCTCATTGATAGAACTGATAGAATTGAGCATGAGATTTGCCCTAATGATCCTACTCATGTCAAAGAGCGTCATAGGATGATTCCTAACCGTCTGTATGATGAAGTCCGTAATCACAATCAGGACATATTACATGTCACGTATTTAGGACATATTACATGTCACGTATTTAGGGCATATGACATGTCACGTATTCAGGATATATTACATGTCACGTATTCAGGACATATGACATAATATGTATTAATAGCATATTACATTTCACGTATTTAGGACATATTACATATCACGTATTTAGGACATATTACATGTCACGTATTCGGGACATATGACATGTCACGTATTTAGGACATATTACATGTCACGTATTTAGGGCATATGACATGTCACGTACTTAGGACATATTACATGTCACGTATTCAGGACATATTACATGTCACGTTTTTAGGACATATTACTTGTCACGTATTCAGGACATATTACATGTCACGTATTTAGGACATATTACATGTCACGTATTCAGGACATATTTCATGTTACGTATTCAGGACATATTACATGTCACGTATTCAGGACATATTACATGTCACGTATTTAGGACATATTACATGTCAATATTTCGCGAAAGTGTGAATACTTTTTTGCCTCAGAGGCGTATTGGTTTGCAAAACGTACGGGATTATGCGCTTTTGTGTGGACTCTATAGAAAACTATATTCACACTATCAAATATTCTCAACCAATTCCTCGTTTAGACAAGACACTAGATTCACTTGCCGGTGCTTTATATTTAAGTTCTCTATGCTTAAAACCAGGATTTTGGCAAACTGAAGTTGCCGTGTCGGACACCGTACGACCTCTCGGGTTCTATGAATTCAAGAATATGCCGTTCGGCCAATCTGACTCTCCCTAACTTAAAAAAAAATAATGCAGGCAACTCTCTCGAGAATCTAGGTAGAGTGTTTAAGTGGCAACTCAGAAGCTTTAAACCAATTAATACATTCTTAACAGTTTTTACCAGGAAGTCGGTGGATGTGGGCATCTTATTACTTTTGCCAGTCTAACGTTGACTCTGTCAGAACTTAACCGTCCCGCACACTTACTAGAATGTCTCTGTTTGTAATGTGGGCAATTTGCTCGAAGTTCAAAGATGATTTGTATGGTAACAATTTGTTGTTGAACAGTCATCTGACCTACATATTGAATAGAGCTTACCTTGATGCCATTAGTCAGAGATGGATAACCCATATAGCCTGGATATGGTTTTTCTATACTTTATCGTTCTAGAAAGGAACATCGATGCTTAATTTGTGCCTAGGCTACCCCAAGCGCTAGTCTCATCCGTGGGTTTTATACCATCTAATAACACCCGAAACCCATCACACCCAGACACCACTATGCCTTACAGAGGTAGTGTATGCTATGCTGAATAGTCACATCAAAGATGACACTTCTTTTGCCCTATCTCAAATTACTAAGGCAGCAACAGTGACATTACCATCTATAGGATATATGACCCTGATTGAGTTCAAACCGATCCCAGAGTCTTTTTGAAACCGAGCACGTCTCCCAATCATAATACATAAATATCCTAAATGTTCAACTGCTTATAAAAAACATGTTTCCAAAACGTATGTTGAGTCATAACTTGTAGTTCCGATACAGAGCAAAAACTGAAAAGCAAGCTAGTTATATTAACATACAGGTTCATTCGTTTTATAATAGACGTTTTATACACGTTCAAAATTAATACACAGGAAATCTCTGACACACTTTTTTCCGACAAAACATTTGTTTCTGCTTTGGCTCATGTTTTTTTAACGGTAAAACACCCTGGGAGAGACGGCGCACGATAAAACCACACCTATTCGTGCCACCCTATGCTCTGTCTGTATCTGATGCCTGAACCGACACACTGGATAGAAATCTCCTCATTATCACCAGGATTTACAATGACCTTCAAGAAGATATAGTTGAAAACATCTTTTAAAACGGGGTCCATCAATACCTATCATCATCTTCTAGGGAAATTCCCCTTGGTCTCAATAAACTTGATGAGACACCCAGGATGAGGAAACGGGGCTGTGTTTAGGAATTGTCAGCACCTGAATTGCAACAAGATCTAGTCCTTAAACTTCTAAAGTAGCGGTGCAGTAAGAGCAGGTAGTTTGGTGGCAAGGGCTCCAGTCATTTTTTTTTCAGCCTGACACATTATCCATAGCCTCTTCAATATTATGTATATTTAGTATACCTTCCGTCATTTATTTAATTCTACACAGTTTAAGCTCTTTCCTGGCTTATCAGCATTGATCCAACTGAAAAGACTCTCGGGGATCTCTTTGAAAACAAAAGGATGTGATCAGATTAATTTGGTTATTGTTCAATAAATACTTTCTTACATTTTGATGTCTTCATCAGAAACAGGAATAAAAAACATGAAAATGGACTGAAATAATTTAATATGAGAACTGTCTTGATTTGATAAATTCTCACTAAATTTATATAAATTATGGTTACTAAAATGCCTACCACTTAAAGTATCCAGGTCAATTAATATATTTCTTATTTAAGACACATCTTTATTTCAGACAATAGTGTTCTTTTGGCACTATAACATAGCTTAATTTTGCTTGGTTAATTGACTGCCATTTTGTTGGAGTTAAATAAATAAATTCAACGCAGCCTTTCACTTTAAAAGGAACCATCACGTATAATTACACGTCACATTAGGGTCCTCTTCCATTGGACTGAGTTAATTGAACATTTCACGAAAGGATCCACCTCAAATTTGAGACCATTCTCAATTAGGGGACCATTTTGGATAATGTTTGTGAATCGAAAATTCCTCCTAATATTTCACTTCAAACTGAGGTTCATTCCCGATGCACTTAGTCGATTAAAAATGTTATCCCTTGTACAAATTCCATCACTCTATCTCCACTGCTAGTCCTATAGATCTTACTCAATTGTTATTGACATTTCTCAGAGGGGCTAAGGATAAGATCTTACAATTTCATATCCTGGACATTTTATGCGAATTATAAACCCAAATTAAGCTTCCTAGTAATCCTACCAACATACAAACAAATAAAAAAAGCATGGAAACATAAGCTCTTTATTTACAAACTAGTATAACATTGAAGCAATATTAAACCGACTGGTGAAAATTTAACTTTAAACTCGCAATAAAATATATTTGCTCAACCACATCTTTCGTTTTATAGGTTTCTCATATGGTTTTGCCGCTTATTCTTGGTCACCGCGCACAAGCAAACAAATATTGTTACAACTGATAAGTTTGCCACAGGTCGGCTCATGAAGTGGTTTTATTCTGCTGCTGCTCGGTGGTCATATGCTATTTAGTTGCACAGAATGTTGGTAACTGCTCATTTGGCCTGATTGGGATTGTCACGCCAATTAATTAAACTCTGAACAAAACGCTTCACTCATTCAGAAGTGTAGCACATGAGAGCGCATACTATACAAGCAGATAATGTTTCATTAACAATATTGCATTATATCCATCGTTTTCATTCAAAGCACGACAAGTATGTTTTCTTTCTCGTTGTTGTTAACATGAAAAGAGCAGACGCACGTATACTGCAATTTATATAAATTTGATTTCCTAGAATAATATTGGTCCAGCTGTTCCCATACAGTTGTAGACCGTGTGCATCCTGGTTGAGGCTATTTTGATATCATATTTCCGGGGCACGAAATTGTTATCGAAAATGAACAGATGAAATGCTTGTTTCACAAAATTGCCTAGGAATCTGACTTTCGCTGAGGGCACGGCAGAATCAAGGTTGCAAGAACACCAATATTGCGACCAGTGAAGAATCGTCAGTATTCTCGCAAATCCAGAAGAAGTCGGCATCTGACAAAAACGCCTAGGATTTGTAAATTATTCCTCATTCATTAAGCATCTCTACCACAAATAATGTTAAAGCACTTAGGAACAAAGTTGATGACCAAAGTAAGTTAGAACAAAAAGGCAAAGACGGTGACAGAGAACATAAAGAAGCCGCGGCTACTGACAGGACAGAACCAAAAGAAAAGCGATTCCGTGTGAAGGAGAACCCAACATGAATTCAGAACAAAACATCCAAATCGAAAGCAAGGAAACTTGGTACAGTTACGTGATACTGGCCGTCAGCTTTTTCTCTTGTTTTGTGACTGATGGGTTGGAGGCTTCTTATGGTGTTATTTTCCAGGACTTGAAATCTTATTTCTCCGCCGATGCCTTTAGACTTTCATTGCCTTTAGCAATATTGGATTTCATATTGCACGTGGCTGGTAAGTTGAAATTAATCTTTTCTTATCGTCTCTAAATGACTACAAAAAGTAAACGTTACATCACTTCCGTTCTTCAGGCGACGCAGAACATGCCAAGTAAATCCAAGTATTTTTTTTTTTTTTAATTTACTGTCTTTTAGTTACGCCGACGGTCATTGAACCCATAATATTTAATAATAAAATAATCATGCGTTTACACAGATATTTCTGTCTCTTTGTGATTCAGATGAAATTACATATTGAACACTACATAATATAGAAAGAAATTTGTCTGATATTTAAAAAATTTAAACATCCTGATATAGTCTTATCCATTGAAATTATAGAAAAAATGGAATAACAGAGTAAATATTTGTGTCAGATCTTAGCTGGAGGCGAAAGGAAAGCCTTTTATGAACCAGAAAACGACCGCTTCTATTTCAGACACTGCAGCACTTTAGCTCCTGTTTTCCACGAATTTGTCCAGGCCATGTCAAGTATAAATCTCTGCAAGGCCATGTTTACCACCCTCTTTTTTAGCTCAGCTGACTGAAAGTCATCTGAGCTATAGCGATCACTCTTTGTCCGTCGTCCGTCTGTCCGTCTGTCCGTCTGTCCGTCTGTCCGTCCGTTAACCAGGCACAAATCGTAACCGCTGGACCTAGAACCTTGTAACTTGGGATTCTGAGAGGTCCATAAAAAAATCTCCTTGGAAACCAGAAATTAGGTCTCTGTTACCCATATCCTTCGAGCTATGTGGCCCCAAAGTACCCCCCAGAAAAGTCAAAAATTTCATACAAAAACTTCAATATCTCATTAACTACTTGACTGATGGTCATGATTTTTTGCATACATATTGATCATGAGATGTTACATCACTTCCTGCAGACTGGTGGCGCCACCTGTATTTTTCGATTTTTTACGAATTTTTTTCTCTATTTTTGAGACCTTTAAAAATGTGAACATCTGTTAACAAGGCACAAATCATAAAGACTGGACTTAGAATCTTAATTCTTGACACACTGAGAGGTCCATGAAAAATCTCCTTGGAAACAAGAAATTAGGTCTCTGTTACCCATATCCTTTGAGCTATGGGGCCCCAAAGTACCCCCCAGAATAGTAAAAAATTTCATACAAAAACTTCAATATCTCAATAACTACATCACTGATGGTCTTCATTTTTGGCATACATATTGATCATGAGATGTTCGATCAGTTCCTGCAGACTGGTGGCGCCACCTGTACTGTTTGATTTTTTACGATTTTTTCCTCTATTTTTGAGACCTTTGAGGATGCTGTCATCTGTTAGCGTGGCACAAATCGTAACGACTGGACCTAGAATCTTCATTTTCGACACACTGAGAGACCTATGAAAAGTCTCCATGGAAACCAGAAATTAGGTCTCTGTTACCGATATCCTTCGAGCTATGGGGCCGAAAATTACCCCCCAGAATAGTCAAAAATTTCATACAAAAACTTCAATATCTCATTAACTACATCACTGATGGTCATGATTTTCGACATACATATTGATCATGAGATGTTTCATCAGTTTGTGCAGACTGGTGGCGCGACCTGTATTTTTCAATGTTCACGAATTGTTTTTTCCATTTTTGAGACCTTTAAGGATGTAGTTATCTGTCAACAGGGTACAAATTGTAACGACTGGACCTAGAATCTTCGTTCTTGACACACAGGGAGACCCATGATAAGTCTCCATGGAAACCAGAAATTAGGTCTCTGTTACCCATATCCTTTGAGCTATGGGGCCCCAAAGTACCCCCCAGAATAGTAAAAAATTTCATACAAAAACTTCAATATCTCAATAACTACATCACTGATGGTCTTCATTTTTGGCATACATATTGATCATGAGATGTTCGATCAGTTCCTGCAGATTGGTGGCGCCACCTGTACTGTTTGAATTTTTACGATTTTTTCCTCTATTTTTGAGACCTTTGAGGATGCTGTCATCTGTTAGCGTGGCACAAATCGTAACGACTGGACCTAGAATCTTCATTTTCGACACACTGAGAGACCTATGAAAAGTCTCCATGGAAACCAGAAATTAGGTCTCTGTTACCCATATCCTTCGAGCTATGGGGCCCAAAATTACCTTCCAGAATAGTCAAAAATTTCATACAAAAACTTCAATATCTCATTAACTACATCACTGATGGTCATGATTTTCGACATACATATTGATCATGAGATGTTTCATCAGTTTGTGCAGACTGGTGGCGCGTTCTGTATTTTTCAATGTTCACGAATTGTTTTCTCCATTTTTGAGACCTTTAAGGATGTAGTTATCTGTCAACAGGGTACAAATCGTAACGACTGGACCTAGAATCTTCGTTCTTGACACACAGGGAGACCCATGATAAGTCTCCATGGAAACCTGAAATTTGGTCTCTGTTACCCATATCCTTTGAGCTATGGCACTCCAAAGTACAGCACTGAATAATGGAAAATTTGATACAAATGCTAAAGTAACTGAACAACTAATGCAGAAATAACCATAATTGTTTGCATGGATATTGATCTTGGAGTGTTTCATAAGTTTCTGCAGACTGGTGGCACCACCTGTATTTGTTCGGTTTTTTTTACGAAATTTTTCTGTATTTTTGAGACCTTTAAAGATATGAACATCTGTTAACAGGGCACAAATCATAAAAACTGGACCAAGAATCTTCGTTCTTGACACACAGGGAGACCCATGAAAAATCTCCATGGAAACTTGAAATTAGGTCTCTGTTACCCATATTCTTTAAGCTGTATGGGTCCAAAATACCCCCCCCCCCCCCCAGAATAATGGAAAATTTGATACAAAAACTGCAGTATTTCAATAACTACAACACTGATGGTCATGATTTTCGGCATACATATTGATCATGAGCTGTTCCATCAGTTTCTGCAGACTGGGTGAGCCACCTCTATTTTTTTTCAAATTTTTACGAATTTTTTTCTTTTTTTTGAGACCTTTAAAGATGTGGTTATCTGTCAACAGGGTACAAATCGCAACAACTGGACCTAGAATCTTCATTCTTGTCATGCAAGGAGGCCCATGAAAGGTGCCTGTGGAAACTTGAAATTAGGTCTCTGTTACCCATATCCTTCAAACTATAGGACTCCGAAGTATCCCTCAGAATAATGGACAATTTGATACAAAAACTGAAGTATCTGAACAACTAATGCAGAGATCACCATGATTTTTTGCATGGATATTGACCATTAAGTGTTTTTATTAGTTTCTGCAGACTTGTGGAGCCACCTGTATTTTTGTATCCACCAAAACAAAGTTTTGCGGATACTATGTTTTTGACCGAGTTCCTCCGCCGCGGCGGCGTTCGTTTCCAGAGAGCTCTTTGGAGACTAATGGACCGATTTTTCCCAAACTTACACCTATTATCGGGTCACATGTGAACTGGTGCCTACCCAATTTGCATTGACCTCTGACCTTTCCTCTCTATCCAGTGTCCATTTGTGGGTCTGTTTCCACTCATAAACCCTCATATCTCGGGAACCGTTTGACCGATCAGGAAATAAAATTGATACAAATGTAGCCCTTGGATTGCTTTATAACATACACAAAAAATGGTGGCGCCACCTGTAACCATGTTTGCACAGTGTCCATCTGTTCATCTGCCTTGGGTTAAAATCACTCATATCTCTGCAGTGAATTGACTAATTCACCTGAAATTCGTCATGTGTATACATCCAGGATAGCTTTCTTGATTTTATGACAGGTGGCGCCACCTACGTTTACGTTCACGCTGATGACATCCAAGCTTATATCTCGGGAACCGTTTGACCGATCAGGAAATAAAATTTATACAAATGTAGCCCTTTGATAGCTCTGTAACATACACAAAAAATGGTGGCGCCACCTGTAACAATGATTGCACAGCGTCTGTCTGTTAGTCTGCCGTGGCCTAAAATTACTCATTTCTCTGTAGTGGTTTGACATAACTGCCTAAAATTTTGCAGGTTTATACATCGTGGACAGCTTTCTTGATTTTATGACAGGTGGCGCCACCTACATTCTAGTTAACGCTGGACACATCCAAGCTCATATCTCAGGAACCATTTGACCGATTGGGCCAAAATTGTGCATGTGTTTAGATCTCACATAGGTCTTTATCATACACAAAACTGGAGGGGTTACCTGCAAAGATTTTTGCACAGTGTTTGTCTGTTTGTCTGCCATGGGCAAAAATCGCTCATATACATGTAGTGGTTTGACTTTTCTGCCTAAAATTTTGCAGGTGTATACAACTTGGACAGCTTTCTGGATTTGTGGTGGTGGCACAACCTACATACACATTTAGGCTGCAGACATCCATGCTAATATGCAACATACCTCACTCTATTTCCCCTTGCCACTCAATCCATGCCTCACTATCCGATTTTGGCAGATACATGTAGTCACTTGTCAGTTACCCGTATTCTAGTTTTAAAAGTTTACACATTTTTCTCTATTTTTGAGATATATAAATACAGACTAAATCTTGGCCTGTTGGTTAATCTGTTTGATGCTTCAGTTGAATGGGTATATACTACCATTCTGATGATAAAATTTCCTTTTGTGAATCTCTTCCCAGTCAGCTGAGCGTCATGACCCATGGGTCACTTGTTCCGAAATGGAGCTATTTTGTACCTGTGGATTTGGGATCGTAAATTATATTAAGCAAATGTAGATAATGCATAGACAACAACCATACCAAATATAACAAAAAGTTATCTATCGTCAAACGCATTCTTGCTGCTTCTCGATAAAACATTGTCCAGATTTTTTATGATGTTAATACAATGTGATCGTGCAGTAATATAATTGTGGGTATTTAAACTTCATGAAGCAGGATCTCCTGGCTGAAATGGGAGTAAGGGGATTAACTGTTAAAGCATACCAACATAACAAGTGAGGTTCAGGGATTGAGTCACATGTTGTTCACAGTACTGACCACGGACCGGGATCACAAATTGGACCAAACTTCAGGTCAAGCATGTCTTAATCCGGGACCTTCAGTAGGGCTCATCATTTGTCTCAATAGATATTGTCCATGCCTGTATTTTGTTCAGCTCCGTGCCAATTCTTCAACATATGTTTCTCTCAAATATTATTAGTATGGGGGGGGAACTTTGTGGATACAAGGAAAGGTATTATATTCTAGTCAGATTTATATATGCGTCAATAAGGTAATCATCCAAAGGTATTATATTCTAGTCAGATTTATATATGCGTCAATAAGGTAATCATCCATGCCAGACTTGTATCCTGAGGATATACATTTGACGATACTGAAAACTGGCCAAAATTTATTTCGACCCACGGCGGTAATGTAATTGAGATGAGGAGAAGACTGTCTGACATTACGATCTTGACGTTCTAATCTATTTTCTAATTGACGATGTTGCCACTAAATCTTTGTCACTGAACTCCTTTGTGGCCACAGCTCAGATATTCACGTTTTTGGACATCAACTATAGGGAATGATGCCATGTGTGCTATAAGGGAGTCAATTCCATATTTTCCAAATGGTTTCCGAGAAAGAGTTTTTAAATTTGTCATCAACTACGAATCTGTATTGTTACGGAACCTAATATCAACAGATCACGCATGCGTGATGAACATAAACCTTGCAACGGAGAAAAAAAAAGATTATGTAACACCAGGCAGCGTGAAATGCCTAGGGGAATGAATAAAGTGGTGTTTTTTTTGTTAACAAATAACCATAATTTATTCTTAAAACAACCCTAACATTACAATACACTAAATCAATACAATTACACAGTACAACAACAGTATATTAAAAAAAAATCAATATAATCACACAGCCTAATAAACAAAGTGCACAGTACCTGGATACCACCACTGCCACAGCGACAAGTTCTTTAAAATGTATAAGCCGGACGAACAGTTCACACAAATTCTCTCGGAGAATAACAGTCCAATGTAAAGCTCTTGTGACAATCCCGAAAGTAAACTGAAGACCAAATAAGATTCGTCACAAATCCATAAGAAAATCTGTAATTGCCCACTTACCCGAAAAGTCCCACAAACTGACATACACACTTCTGTGTCCGCTGGAATATTCTCTCACCTCTCTCCCGGCTCTAAAACACCCCCGCCCCCTTTTATAACTTCCACCTCAAGCCCAGAACTTTCCACTTCTCGAACAGTCTAAAGAATCTAACATTATACACAGTACACACGCGTTACAGGGATCATCTAGAAAAAGGAATGCCGTGTTTCTACATATCAGGGTTCACACGTCAGCCGACCCGGCTCGGCCAGGCGAGAAAGCCCCAAGCTAGCATGACAACAAGAGTTCAACCAGTACGGATTAAACTGAGAATGCAATACCCGGCCAGACCAGACCGTTACAACACGAGTTACGCCCGTGTCACTCAATAAAAAAGACATCTGTAATAGTATCCAGTCGCAGAACTTACAGGGCCATCTGTTACATTTAAATAAAACTAAACTGGTCTTCAAGTGCAAAATATACGAGTAATATGCTAGTGCTGTCTTGCCAACTTACTGTTCTGTTGTGGTTGACGCTCATTGTAGTAACCCCGAGGTACCAATAAAAAGGCACCAGACAGCATGTCGCTCTAGAGTACTTAAATGATCTAGCTCAAAGAAAACAAATTCGTGGAATTAATGTTCCCCGCTTTAGGATCTTGTTGTTTTTCATGCTAGATTAAGGACGGACAGACAGAGTGACAGACAGACAGAAGCCAGACACTCCAAAGCAAATCCCAACCAGGGTATGCATGAGAGCAATGACTGACCAAAATTTAAATGAAATCAGATAATATTTAGGAAAGTTATGGCACGGAAATGAAAATCTGACAGACTGACAGACAGGGTGATAAACAGACAGACGGACATAACCCAGACATTTCAAAACAAATCCAAACCAAGGTATGCAAGAGAGCAATGTCTGACAGACTGAAAGAAAGAGTGACAGACAGTCAGACAGACAGATGCGAGACACTCAAAACCAATCCCAATCAAAGTAAGCATGAGTGCAATCACTGACCAAAATTTGAATGAAATCGGATAATATTTAGGAAAGTTATTGCATGGAAATGAAAACCTGACAGACAGACAGACAAAGTGGCAGACATACATACAGACAGACAGACAGAAGCCAGACACTTCAAAACCAATCCCAACCAAGATATGTATAAGAGCAATCACCGACCCAAATTTGAAGGAAATCGGATAATATTTAGGAAAGTTTTCACACGGAAACGAAACCTGACGGACAGAGAGACAGACAGACAGACAGACGAACAGATAGACAGACGGACACACAGACAGACAAACCCATATCAATGTCCCCCGCATCCGCGGATTGAGGAACTATAATTTTGGTGATACCTCCCCTTTAAAAATAACTTGCGTTGTATATCTGTATAAATAAATCTTTTCTAGCATTGTTCACCAGTGCTTTCGTGAAGGTTTTCGGACTACGTGCTGCTGGATTTATTGGGGGCCTCGTGTCTGCTGGAGGCTTCGTCATCGCATATTTTGCTCCGAGTCTTGAGGTATTCACGGTGGCATACGGCGTCGCTGTAGGTATGTCTATTCCCAACCTTCCAAATCACATGAGAATTTGATGTGATTACAAAATCTGTATTCTGTGCCCATCTTGATTCTGCGGTTTTGGTCCATACTGGATCAATGAATTAAAATCTAAATAACTAACATTTCATACGTGATGAAGGCTCATATGAAGTGGGAATTCAAGCCGGTGAACAAAATAAACCTACTCGATAGTTGCCTTATAGTTCAGCTTTTCCGGCCAGAATTACAATAACAACTCACCGGTGTTCGCGTGTGGTCTCGAACGATAAAAGGGAAAATTTGTCGTAAGGATCGTCATAAGATTGTCATGAATAATATTATGCTGGCCGTAAGATAACAAGAAGCAAAATAAGTCGTGGAAAGTCACTGAGGGCCTTGCGATGATCGTAACTGTTGCGGTCTGTCAGAACGACTATCCGTTTTCTGAGACCAGTTGCTGTCCCAGGTTATTTTAGCTCAAGTATGACTAGTTCTTAGCACTACAAGTTGTGTCCCAAAGTTTGTATTGCCAGTGATGTTAAAATGTACATCCAAGATGCTAAGTGAAATGTGTACTTACATTATGTGTTCTTATTCATAGGTATTGGTTTTGGATTTCTCTATGTTTCAAGTGGTGTAGCCATACAAATATTTTTCGACAAGAGACGATCCGTAGCAACTGGAGTATATTACTCTGGGTCAGCACTTGGTATGTTTGCCATGAGTCCACTGGTCAGATATCTTTCAAATACATATTCATGGAGAGGGTGTATGTTGTTCGAGGCCGGTATTGTTCTACAATGTATCTGGTTATGGTTACTGGTCCATCCTGTAGTAACAAACCGAATCGATGAGGAACAAAATCAAATTCACGAGACCAAAAATCAAACTAACAGTAAGGACCATCACACGGAAGTTACGTCATCATTTAGTTGTAACATTTTAGACGTGAAACCTTGTATATCTGAGAAACTGATCACGACCTTGAAAGAATCTTTTGACTTCAAGCTGATGAAAAAGCTTCAGTTTATATTTTATCTATAAGCTCTCTTTATCGCTCACCTGGGCTTTCCAGTCACGTACACATTTACCCCAGATAAAGGCACCGACATGGGATTTTCATATGACGACACAAAATGGTTCGTCTCGTTTACTGGAATTGGAGGCTTGATTGGAAGAATCACATTCGGAGTGATTGGGAATTTTTCTATATTTATAGGACGCCGCCTATATCTCCAAATATTAACTGTCGGCTTAACTGGTGCCTGTCTTCTTCTTGTGCCAATATGTGAAAGTCTTTGGTCCATATATGCAATCCTTACTATGTATGGGTTTGCTTCAGGTAAGCACTTTAGATCTGCTTTATATTTTGTCAATCAGTTTTTTCAACAATAGAAACTCCTGTCATATACTCTTTGATTGAAAGCATATCAGCGCGCTGTATGGAAAAAATGATAAAGATATAAAACTTTATAGAAGAAGCAAGTGGAAATATTTACATTTTTTAAAAAGTCGGATCACTGTACACTTTTCTGTGTACTCTCTTTTCTGTGTACTCCCCCCCCCCCCCTCTCTCTCTCTCTCTCTCTCTCTCTCTCTCTATATATATATATATATATATATATATATATAGAGAGAGAGAGAGAGAGAGAGAGAGAGAGAGAGAGCACATTCCTCGAACAATCACAGATGTTTTGCATTGTAATTGCCCATTACAAGGAGCTTGGTTCAAACCACAAAGCCTGCAAGCTTCTTTCATGTTTTTTTTAAAGTAATTTCGTTAAGATATTTTAATCTGATACATTTAAAATATGCCTAATGTTTCTTACAAAGTGGACAGGAAATAATACACTGATTTGGAAGTTTGATATCGATGTTCGATCCTCGTTGGTGTCTAAAATTCGTTAAAATTCATAAACTCGCAAAAAGAATCTCGATTACAATTGCTGACTTCTGGATTATACAAACTTAAACGTATATAAGCTTTGTTTCCAAATAGCTTAATAACACCTTGGGTATTTTAATACGTAAATATCTTTATCCTAACTGACAAGATTTTTTGTTAACAGCTGAGAGGTACCTCACGTGGTTATCCAAATTTATTAGAATTTGTATTAAATGTATAGGATCTTTTGAGTTACATACATAAACAAAGGGAACCTATCGTCGCTCGGAAATTGTCAGTACATTCTTACCTCAACCCATTTATTACCACAGATTCCTGAATAACTACCACAATAAGTACTCGTTTTCCACACCCACGTTCGCAAATCCTAACGTAAGGATTATATGTAATCCACTTTAATTCACAGACTGTAAGCGTTTCAAACTGGCATGGCTTTCGACTAGATCATCAAACTTCAGCTGCGACAAAATACGACGTCGGTTATTAAGGTTAACCTCAATATCAATTTTTGTAATGTTATGATATCACAGCGCAAGAACGACTTTAAATTTGCCGTTGAAAATTCGATGTTGTTGCTGAAAGCCTTAGACTTTGGAGGCACATAATATTTGCATAATAATTTCGATTATATAGACTAATAGAGTATGTACGGAATCACGGTGCCAGTAGGTAATTGAGTAGACGTTGAGACGTTATATTGACAATAACAGAGCGAAGATAGGTGACTTTTGTTGATATATGAGTTAAGGGGATGTTTATATCGTTTATATTTTGAAAAGAAAATACTGATATATTCAGGATTTAGACCTCAGGTGTCTGTAAGCAGGAGGACACCTTTAGAGGATTTACGTTCTGGTTCCGCTGCTTATGTCATCTGTTGTAATATTTTCAGTTACGTTATTGTTACTCCAGTGTTTGATCTAATATTTGACAGGAGGACACGTTGTCATGACACTTTTAGTGCTCTACGACCTGTTTGGTTCTGACGTCATCACTCGGTCATTCGGCCTGAGTTTGGTGATAATAGGAGTGGCGTGCCTGGTGACTACACCTCTTATGGGTACGTATCAAATATTGCAAGAAAGAAAGCATACCTAAAAAATAAAGGTAATTTATTCGTTACTTGTTTTGAGCGAACATGTTTTGATGAATGTATTTGGGTTGAATTATTTTTACTTTCGGTTATATGAATCAATAACTTCATCAAAAGTTTTATTTAACGGACTCGGCTTTAAACGGGGCTGGTGATCCATGGAACTATGTATAAGGCAGGCTCTGAATAAAGTTTAAAGATTCCAACCACAGTAGTGGTTCATTCCATACGACAGAGCATATTGGGTATTTGGAGCTGAGCTGAGGTGCTCAGTATTTATAATGTAATGCAGATCTAGGATCAACTTATAACTTCAAGATATGAGACAGATTACATGTGTCATACTGAACAAATATCAGGTGATTTTACTGGAGGTATGTATTTTCTTTAACAAATATTATCATTAAACTAAGCAGTAATAACTCAGGCTGTTCATGTATCATATTATTTAATTTTGATTAAATTTTACTTCTCCTTATTATCTTGTTTACAAATAGCTTCATGTTGTGTTCAGTCTTTGTAATCAATCCTAGGAAGTAATTCTAACAAAACGTAATGGTCTGATATTTGGCATGAATTTGTTATTATAATATGCTAAAGTTTGCCTTGTGAATGTTATTTAGTCTGACCATTTACATTACTCGTAGAATATATTTACATTGTTTGTCCAAAAGGCACATCATACCAAAGGCTGTTTGGATGTTTTACCTTCTGCTGATTTATAAGTGAATTGTGTTTAGATATTGAGACACTGGTGAGGTCCCTGTACTGCAGGCACATATAAATATTTTCGCAGATACGGTAAAACTAGACCACAAGGTATCTGAGAAAATATGTTTATTTCTATTGCAGGAATATTATTAAAATGATGCACGATATAGAATACGTTTTTTATATATTACAATCTGTATCTGTTTTTATGCCATAGCTTGAAGTACAGATGTTATTTTGTGTATTGCAGGTTTTGTTCGGGATAGAAATTTGACGTATGATCCCGTGTTTTTCCTGGCAGGAGGATGTTTCATCTTATCCATGTTTGTAATGCTGTTAATCCCAGTGTCACGACAAAGTGATAAAACCAGGGGAGAATACCTGGAACTTCACTAGCAGTAGGTCATCCAAGAACTGTAGGAGAACCCAGCTATATTGAAAAAAGGCACAAACAGGAACAGATCTGAGGGATAATGGGGATCGTTATGAAATGAACGACCTTGGGGTGGGGAAAAGGTCAAGGTCCTAAATGAATATAAAATGCAAATCATTCACCTATGACTATTTATTTTTGCTCTAAGGGCATTTTGGTGCGTATCATTTTTGTCCATAGACAAAAACTGAAGTGGCCAAAATAACTGAATTTCAATGGATTTGAATAATCAAAATATATTCGACCGTATCCTAATCCGCTAATTTCTCAAGAGAAATGTAAAAGGTAAAATAAAAGAAAAGTCCTATTTAAATTATGTACGGTCTTTTTCTTGAACCAACAGAAACATTGAATAGTTAATAGGATATTAGAAAATCATCTGACTGTTAAAATATTCATGTTTATGTATCTTGCCTTGACACTATTTGGATACAACATATTTTAACGGTCTACAATACACTCTTTACTGCACTTTTACCGCTGGTGTATGTAGAATGCACGGTGCATTGTTGTGGTAAGACTGTGACGCCTAAAAATCCTAAACAGCAGAGTTTTACTCTTGTGAGTCCGAGTCTGCACAGTGTGTAATTACAAATGCTGTAGATCGATGGGTGAATGTCAGACCTCAAGACCGTCAAACCTCAATAGATAATGGTTATATAACGTATGAGGTCTGCCGTCCGTTATTTTTGTACACTTGCTACCGTCCGGGGCAGACTGTACATTACTTAATGTATTATCATAAGACTTCTACCTGAGGATGTAAAACGTTTCTGTAATTTCAAGAGGTCGCTACCACCATGTTTTTTTAAAACAGCAATTCACTTAAATATGTTAACCTTTTCTGAGGAGTCATCGCCCGTTTGTTTTATTCTACAAGTAAGATCATTTAAGGAATTTCTAACGTCAGGTGCAATTTAATGCCATCATTGTCTGCCCTCCCATGGGGGGGGGGGGGTGGGGAGACATATAGTGTTTGGTCTTTCTTCGTCGTCCGGTGTCGGCGTCGTCTGTATCATTTGAACGCGATAACTTTTGCCCACAAATTTTTTTTTTATGAAATTTGTCATTTAGATTGTTTCTATCAATATCTCAGAATTAGAAACCGGGTCACCTTGACCTTTTCCATCAAGGCCAACAGCCTAAATTCATTTTTTGTGAACCTCATTATGTTTATGGTATTGCTTATTTTCCCCTCAAATTTAAAACACTAAATCAAGTTCTTTGACGAGACTGAAACTGATGACCTTGACCTGGCTCTTCAAGGTCAAATCAGCGGAATGATAGCTCATTGTTTCTACGATTATTTATGAATAAGGTAACCGTCGAAGCACTGCACACCGGTTGTTTAAACGAACTTCTCGAACATGATGGAACATTGATGATCTTGACCTTCATCTTCAAGGTCAAATCAGCCGGAATAGATTGGGGACGGTTTAGAGATGGCAGGCTGTGTGATTTGCACGGCGACCAATCACCAAATGTCTTTCAGCTGTTTGGTGCCAGCTAAGCTCATTCAGAGACCGGGGTCTACAGAGTGGTCATTTTGCAAGACAGACCAATGTTCTTTCTTCAGGAGTTCATTTCGATACTTAATAAACGTTACTTTTAAATTCCATGGGTATGCATATCAAGGAGAATTATAACATAAATTTCTCAGTTATTACATCCTACTGGAAAAGAACCTGAACATATGTGAAAGGAGGACTTCAAAATTAAGTCTGCTTCGTTCATGAAGATTTCGGCCTTTTTGTTTTCACAACATTTGTCGCTAAAAATTCCTTATTTTGGAATCAGAAAATAGCAACAACTGTAAATATTCCAAATTAAGGACGGACCGCTTTGGTTTAAACATATTTATTTCCACAGGATTACATTAACAGTTTACACATATTTAATCATTCAAAAGCACTACCGCTTATCGTTAAAGACATGTAATAATTAATGTACCGATGTGCTGGTTTGTCTGCTAAGTGCATAAGATTTATATTTAAAAAGGGCGTTATGGGTGTGTACCGCTTTTAAATGGAAATAAATTGACTCTAAAAATATTAAGACGGGTATATGGCGTATACAAAAAGAAAGCTCACACTCTCTCTGAACTGAAAAGAGTTTTATTGTTTGTCACTCACGTGTGTCAATCACTTTGTTAAATCACGCAGACTCTTATTTAAAAGCAAACTTATCAAAACTGAATAATGTTCAGACGGTCTTAATCGAATTCGTGCCCATGACTAGCACAGGATTAAAGTAAATCATGCTCCGTTTTGTTCGTTCACAGACTTCAGCTGAAATGTAATATACATGCGTGATGGATATTGTAAAAGAAAACTCCTCGTTCTTAAAGATATGTAAAATACATTATCAGTTAAATCCATATCGAAATAAGAGTCTGTTAATGAGAGCATTTAGCCATCAGGAAAGATAATTTTTTAATGAGATACACCCTCTGAAACTCGTGTTCCATTGTAGTCCTTTGATGACTCATCAGAAGTTCGAACGAAAAATGTTATTATTACTGCTAAGAAAAATTGTCCTCCAGCAAGGTAAAAGGCAGGATCGTAGGAATTCAGATTATCCCAGATAAACCCTGGAACATACAAAAAATATGTTTATAGTTTATATAAATCTATTTTTCGACATGATAATAAAAATCACTCAAACAATTCTTAATTTTTTTTTTAAATTCCGTGCGAATATTGGTCAGGGCTGTCTAAGTCTAATCGAACGCACTTCCTACGACAGTTGTATGAGGTCTCCCCGATTGTCGTTATAGATTCATAGTACTAAGACAAACACAAGGCGGTCGCAGTAATGACCTTCAACGGTAGAACATTCGTAGGACCGTCTTGGGTGGATCGTGCGGCAATCATTTGGCTGTCGTAGGGCCTCAGATAACCAAACATCCGTACGAGAGTCATAGATTTAACGTAACACAGTCGTCAAGCATCCTACAAAAGACCTACTAGATGGGCTGATGTAAAGAATAACCTTCGACGCTGAAAAAAATTGAACATGTTAATAATTCTACAAAATGGGTCTACGACAGCTTTTTCCGTCGCAGAACACATGAATTTCGTGCGCACACCAACGACTGTCCTAGGAATTTCCCTAATTTTCTGCCGTAGACTTGTCGTATATGTGTTGTGCGTTGTATGCGACATAGACTTTAGTCACAAACAACCTACTTTTTTGTCTGTCGTACGATTTCAGCAGGGCTACGACTAAGGGAACCGTCGTAGGTTTGAGAGCGTTCACATAAAAAAAAATATATGTTGTACGACTCGCGTGGGAAAATTGGTCAAAGCTGCCTAAGTCTAACCATACCCTATTCCTACGACACTCGTACGAAGTCCCTACGATAGTCCTAATACAAAATAAACATTTCACAAATTTTCTGGCGTAGAGCTGTCGTATATGTGTTGTGCGATGTATGTGGATTTAGACAAACCCACGGCGGTCGGATGAATGACTTAAAACGGTAGAACATTCGTCGGACCGTCATAGGTAAAACGTGCGTCAATCGTAGGGCTGTCGTAGGAAAGTCATACGATTCGTACTGCCTCAGATAACCAAACAGTCGAACGAAAGTCGGAGGTTTTTCTTAACACAGTCGTAAAGCAACGTACAACAGTTCAACATTCTACGACAATGGTCTGCGACAGTTTTTTCCCTCGCAAAACTCCTCAGTTTCGTACGAAACACCCACGACCATCTTGGAACTCCCCCAATTTTCTGTCGTAGACCTGTCGTATTTTTGTTGTGCGATGTATGTGACCCAGGCTTTTGTTTAATCATGTTAACCTGAAAGTGGGGCAGTCATCAGGGACCCCACACCAAATACAAAAGAACAAATACAGTAGGAACGAGCGAGTCTCCCTTTTCCGAATAAACCGACAATAACGACTTGAACCATTACGATATGCCCACCTGGAAAAGAAGACATTAATTTCAATAACCGACCTAATTTAAGATGGATGTGATTATAAATGTCAATTTGCAGATAAACACATAGTGAATGAACATTAGTTTGTTGTAACGCCGAAAAATGGAAAAAAAGTGCGTATGTACATCAAGACGGTAAGCTCTTGCATTATCGCTCACCAGTGGAAAATCTTCCCAAGCCTGCCGTTTTATATCCTTGCCTTGTGTTCGGCCCGGTTGCGAACTATTCGTACCCACATTTTTATCATAACACCATTAAACAAGACTACTTATTAGGAATCAAGCACCATTGCATGATATCTGGACATGCCATTGAGATTTTTTTGTCAGATTAGAAGAAAAAGTAGATTCATCAAAATGTGATAGGTATTAACAGCTGATATTTGATGTCACATGGAAATGTAAAAATACGTACCACCTGCGAACCCGCACACCACCATAATAGTGTACATGGACCGAAGACTTCCACATGATGGTAACAAAATATAGCTGACCCCAGCCAGAGCGAGACAAAAGCTGTGAAGTCGTACGTGTCGTCTTTGCAGGAAGGGTGCATTACCAACCAAACCAATAAATATTCTTCCGAGTAGACTGCCAATCCCAAGACAAAAAACAAACCATCCGGTCTCATATTTAGAAAATCATATCTCTGTAATTTTATCTGGTGCAAACACGTACACCAGCGGATATGAAAGTTGAGACATAAAGAGAGCTATCATATAAAGGACAAACGACAGCTCCTTCAACAGACTAAAGTCTACGGCGGATTTTAATGCTGCCAACAGTTTATTCTCCGTTTCTGTGTTCTGTTCCTGGATATTTGATTGATTTATGTCTTGATCACAGGAATGTTGAGTGTTCTTGTCTGCACGTTTGTTGCGTCCATGATTCTTTGATTCTTTATCTAAATCAGGTCGTACCAGCATCCACAACCACACACACTGAAGAACAACACCGGCTTGGATCAACCCATCGCGAACACGCCTAAACTTGCCCCTGCATTTGATATTCCAGTCGCCACCGCCAGATGTCGGTCAAAGTACAATGGAACGCCTATATCGGCCAAGATTACCAGGAATGTATATCCAAAACCTGAAATGCGAATGAAGATGATGGTTAAAGTTAACTGTCCGTGATATTTATTCTAGTTGTATACCTTAACGGCATCCTGCTTGCCACATTCTGGTTTTAACCCATTCGGAAAAAAACAATGGCGGTCCCGGTTAAGCTTTCATAATGTTTTCGAGTTATGAATCACTGGCCGAGAATTACGTCATGTATACCCCATGGACATTTGCAAGGGGCGAATCTATCTGCGAAGAGGGTTTGGTTGTGATCAGAACTGTTGCACAAGAGAACTGAGCGGCTTGTTATATATAAAGATTGCATATTGTGATATTAATGTTTGTAAGCATATTGAATGTAAGTGAGAGCATCTATCTCTAATCTGGCTTTAATAATTACCTGCCTGTAAAGAATATTAACATTTTTAATTTTATACAAAATATTTATTCATACCTGATACCAAGCCATATGTAACAGTGAAGAGGGGGAGGCTTTCGGCAAATGATAATATCAAAATACCTACAGCGGCCAGAAGTCCCCAAGTAATTCCAGCAGCTCGAAGTGACAAGACCTTCAAGAGCGGACTTGTGATCAGGACTGCAACAATGAATATACAATAAGCTGAATGATGCTTACGTCTCCATTACATGTACTAACAAGGTATTAAGTAAGAAAAACAAGAAAATCCAGGGAAATGCCGCGTTTCATGATTCCATACTTCGTATTATAGTTTACTTGCGATTCCGGATAAAAACCTGGTGAAAACAATGGTTATTCAGTGTGACACTGTGTAAATGTTAAAAGTGACTTGCCTCCGAAATAAGCCACACCAATTTGTACGGAAGACGGCAGGGCCAGACTGGAAGTGTCAGTGTCGAAACTTGACTTAAGGTCTTGATACATAATTCCATACAGAAAAAGTACTCGTACTATACAGCAAAGGTTGCAAAACATACGGCAAGAACAAGGTGGCTAAACGATGTTTCTATGCTGTCGTCTGATGGTTTATTGTTCCTGTGAGCCAATTTCTTTGCGTCCTCTTGGGATTCGTAATTTGAACTGTACATGTTATTTCTTGCATTGGCACCTTCTGCAGTCGCATTATTTTTTACGTTTGCTACACTCCCAGGTTCTTCTTTTTCGGTTGATTCTTGTGTGAGATTAGCGGAGGTAATCACTTTTGTGTCACACACTGACACGGGTTCACAAGATGAGTATCCTAGCTCAGTTTCCTCAGCGCTCAACGAAATCCCCTCAAAAGCTTCATTTTCCGACATGTTTCCTTACATTATAAAAAATACACTCAACCGGCTTGATTGTTAATTGAATGTATAAAGAAAGATCATTTCATTTCATGAAATGTTATATAACTGCAAATGTGATTTGGCAGAAGTGATTACATACAAACAACATAGCCGTTTAGCAAGAGACAATCGAGAGACTTAAGTTTGTCTGTAAATGGATATGACTGACATAAATTAATATTGTTATTCTTAATTTTTTATTAATGATAAAGGGGCATCTGCTTAGCGGGGACCCTGCAATGTCATAACATGATATATATATATGCCTTGCATTACTTATGGAAGGGCACAGGTAACTCTTATTCATTTCTCACGTGGATAATTAGTGGATACACTTACCTTTAAGGTAACACAGGCAGAATAAAAATCTAGAATAATGACTGGAATTTAGAAAGCCAATATTCAAGGTTTATTCGCATCACCTGTAGTTGGTGTATCGCTGCTACCTGTGCATAATGGCTGACTATATAAACATCCGCACACTAGACCAGAAAAGCAGTCGTGACAGTCAATATACACTTAGCTTACGGCCATTTAACACAACGTGTGGAGGATACACTAGCGAGCGTATACCTGAACATGATGGTGAGTTACCGTGCGTATATAATTGACAAAAAAGTCTGTCGTGTATTCTATTCCGCGACTTCACAGGCAGGAGACCGATGCGTAGCAAACAGCGCAATGAAAGATGAGTTGCCGGGAACTGAAAGGTGGTTGTTAACAGATGATTTAGAAGTCGTTTTCCGCTACGTTTCAATACGATATGTTTTGGTAAGCATGGCCTCAAGCGCCCTCTGTTGGTGATCGAAGCAGTTAAATCTTTGATCTGTATATGGGGAGAGTTTCTAAATTACGGAAAATGGGTGACATAAACAAATTTGGCGATATGTTGTAAATAATATACGAAAATTGAAAAATCCTAGCTTATAATTAATATTAAATAATAATATAAATAAAAATATGATTTAAAACTACGGGTGGAGACTATAAGTATATGGTAACTTGAGTATAATGTGACCATTTGGCATCGTTTTTTTACCAATAAAGGGATTAACCGTTCCTTTTAGCGAGCAGTAACAGAGACCATGCAGGTGCCGTCAGCTTGTCATCATTTACAGGAAAAGTTGAATGATTTTGTGTGTAAATGTGACCATGATGGTGCGTCTTAACAGGGGCGTCAATACGGGGAGGGGGGGTGTAAGGATTTATCTCCCCCCCCACACTCACACATACCCACACACTTTTGAGCCAATAAGGATGGTCAATGTAATCGTCCCCTGCTATTCAGGGAGTAATGTTTAGGTAATGAAAAAGGAAAAATATTTAGATTTAGAGTTACAAACTGTGGTCCCTTTTTTATGTAATATTAAATATCTGGATCTGACATAGAATCAACCGATACCGAAAACATACCTTATTTTTTAAAATTTATAGCTAATACAAATATAATTGAATTGTGTCACACAGACAATAAACGGTGTACACACACACACATATATATATATATATATATATATATATACATATATATCGTCGACATATATATACATATATATATATATATATATATATATATATATATATATATATATGTCGACGATGTCTTTGTAACGAAAAGTTGTCCCAATTTTGATTACCCCCCCCCCCCCCCCCCCACGCCTGCGGGTCATCCCCCCAGCCGTGAAGATAAATCACGCTACTGCATCAACACGTGAAATGGAAGAGACAGCTAACAGATTAAAAGGTCGAGGGGATAGACAATTGAACCCCGTAAGAAAAAGAAAATAAAACAAAACCACCATTGTCCGGTCGTTGCATCGTCCGATGAAACCGATGCACGTTTACAGAAACGTTTACACGTTGCAGAACCCTATAGAAAAAGATGACCAGAGGTCACGCGCTTTCCGGAAAAGGAAATAAAACATACAGAAAGAGAGTGGATCTGGAAACAGAAATATAAATGAGCAAAGAGATTTGGCAAGACTTACCTTGTCAAGCTGGTGATGGGTTACGGAATGCCGAGAACTAGACCTGTGTAGCTGTACAATTCGCAGAGTGATAAATATTTCCCTCCACCAAATGTACCAAATGTCTGTACCTTTTTTTTTTTTGCCAAAATATGCTTTTATTCAACTTGGTGGTCGCCTGACTGTCATTTTATCTTTAAATGACAACCTCTTGTTGTTTACAATAGCGTAAACTTTTAATTTGTGTACCAAAGACCACTCGAGTGCGAGTCATGCACACCTCATTTTTATTTCCTTCAACATATACATTCTTAATATGTTACGGCGGCCATTTTGGACGCCATTTTGCCTTAAAAAATCAAAGATTTTTTGTTGCTGTTCAGAGTATTGCACATAATTGATCTCCTTACCAAATTAATTGCAAATTAACCCTTTGCAGTACATATATACACGATATAATTGCAAATATATGATTATTTCATATTTGGCAGCCATCTTGAATATCTCAAAACCCTCAAGGATGTCAGAGTTGCATCATCCAGATGTGAATTCAGCACCCTCAAAATAGGGTATAACCATCAAATAACATTGGGCAGACCATAAAACAAGGTTCCACCGCTGGCACCTGGACTACAATGCGCGTCCGGAACTCTGAACTGGCTAATTGGAGATAGTAAGTAAGTGTACTGGGACGGTTTTGTTGGGAAATGTTTGCATATATAACAATATACATATGTAGCCATATCCTGCATCAGATAAAATTATCCATATCATTTCGTTTTGGAAAATCGCTGATTCGTTAAGTTTTGTCATTTCATAAAGAAAACAATGATAAATGAATCAAGATACTACCCCTTTTTATTCGTTCTTCAGATTGATAATTATTTGTTGCCATAAAATTTGCAATATTATATTTGACTTTGCTAGTATAAGGTGATATTGCAGATATCTAAGTTCCAGTCGTGCTGTAACATTAACATCAGTCAGATGAAGAGACGTCAGCAGACTGACTGTCATGTCCCTGTTAGTGTTGTCATAATCAGCCGCTATGCTGTGATCTCTCCTAATGTTACATATGCAGATCTGAATGATTTCCTATGGCATTAAAGTATGAAGCAATATTTATCTGGAAAAAATTAAGAATTTAAGCCATTCTGAAAAGTGTTCATCTGCTAAAATCGTTTGAAATGAAAAATGGTGGACGAGCCGTGAAGTGATAGATCGAGGGAATCGTACACAATCGAATGACAGCGTGTGTGGCTTGTGCGCGGTGTAAGTCGTAAATGAATAACCAAGTGAAGTGAAATTAACACCTTTGCGCAGCACTAAAGCTGCGTGTCCACTTGTGCGGTACGGATACGGATGCGGATGCGTTTTTAATCGCGCATATGGAATAAAGAAGGAGTGTGTCCACTTATGCGGTGCGGAAACGTATACGTTTTTTAAAAACCGGACCATGAAGCCCCGGGTACGGAAACGCATGCGGAAACGTGCCATTTTGTAGAGGTTTAAGAGAGTGAAAGACCTAAAAACGCACTGAAAAACGTATCTAATGGACACACACGTACAAAATATCCGCATACGTATCCGCACCGCACACGCACCGCATCCGTACAAGTCGACACGCGGCTTTAATCATAAATGACCTGACTGATCAAACACTGCTGTGACACTAAAACTAACAAGATGAGATTTGTTAATTTAAAGTACCTTGACGCACCTGGATGCGCTCGTGCAATTGTTAGAACCAAAAAGTGCGGTTCTCAGGAGATTGTTAGGACTAAAAAGTGTGGTTCTCAGGCACATATTTTTTAGAAATATGTGCGGGTGGGCGTTTTTTCCCCATTTTTTGGTATGTTTCGATAATAATGTCATTTCATTAGGAAAAATGCATGATAATAACTTATTTTTTTCTCTGAACAGGTAAATGTACTACATAAGAAAGGAAAACTTATCACAATTGTTATATTTTATCTTCTTGAAGGGTGTAAATCAAAATAAAATTTTTTGCGGGAGTTTAAATTGACACGGGCCGTGCCTGAGAACCTTACCTTTTATATTTTTCGCCTTAATCAATTTTATATGATATATGATGCTTGTGATGCTCATGATGAACCCAGCACCACCGGGCTTTAGAAAATATTATTGTTTGATTTGGAACTGGGGGGGGGGACTTAAACCCTCAAATCAGACGTTAACAAATTGTAACTGCCCGCCTGTCTCCACCCTGGGTTGAGTATCACCTTATCTGGGTGATCATTAACCTGGGTACTGTATGGCGGTCAGTGACCTTTTCCCCTGCCGAGCACACACGTGGTGAAGGCCAGAGAGAAAGGGTGCCAGTCGGGTTTGGACTTCCATCTGAGACAGAAGAGTTGGTTTGCTGATTCAAAGCACCATCTTCTGTACATCCAGGAGTCAGCCTTGGCAACCTTGGTATGTGCTTTATCCCTTGTACTTAAGACCATATGCAGTTTGATAATTGTTAAAGTTTTTAGTTGTGTTTATAACCCTATATATTTGTTGTGGTTCTTTGAATTACCCAGTCAGATAGAAAAAAAACGAAAATCCTGTCCTCAGAATCAGAAATCCCTTACAACTGGCAAGCATAAGCCTTTATGCGCATGTGAAATTTGCGCGAGGAAACGAACCCTGGTTGAGAAATTGCTTTGTTCAGGTTAATTCTGGATATCCAACATCACAATATACTGTGTACACTAATAAGACAGCCATTCTGTCTATTGGTAATCTGAAGAACCACACACTTGATTTCATAGGTAATACATTTATTTAACAATTCTTTGTGCTTGTGCCATTCATTTGATCATCTATAATACAAACTATTAAATAAGGAAAATTAATTTTGTAACATTAATAAATAGATAAAGGTTTTAATAAAATAAAAGAAGTTATAAAATTTACCTTTTTTTTTGTCTCAAATTGAATTTTATTTAGTTGCATAAAGGGAAAGTTCATTTCAGATTTGATTTCAGTAATTATACACTTATTTGCTCATACCTTTTATAATCATAAATATAATAAATATATATCATATTCATAAATTTACAAATTCATACTTAAAAGAAAAAAAAAATCTAGTTTACTTAAAGAATCATTACTATTGCACATTAAAATAATATTCATCCCTATTAAACCAATATCCCTGTTAAATTACTATTTTTTTTTTAATAGCCCTGAGAGGGCTCATATAAAATCTTAACATCAGCACACAAGAACAAACAGATGCAGATGTCATACCACCATGCTGAACTGAACTTTGGACACCCAGCCCCTGCTGCCTCTTGGCTCAAAAGCCCACTCTTGATGTAAATCCCTCTGCATACATGTTAGATAAAATTACCTTAGTCAACCGTGCTTAGTAGCGAACAGGCCCATGTTATAAATGCCCTTGTGACCTTATATTTAACGGTCAGTGACTGACTTGTTATATATATCCATCAACTTGACTTTAATAATTGGTAAAAAAAAAAAAAAAAAAAAAAATGAATAAACAATACATAAAAAAAATATAAATAAATAAATGAAAGATAAATAAATTAAAAATATCAAATAAATAAATAAATTAAAACAGACAAACAGCCAACAAAATTTTAGTTCACTTATCATTATCTCCCATTAAATTTTCTTGTGAACAGCATTGCTTTTTACAAATTTATAGAGTATTATGGTTTAATTCACATGACTAGCTGAGAGTATTACACTTAAAAGTTCTAGAGAATTTCACTACCTGCAACTAGGTACAAGCCACTGTAAACAACAACATGTCTAATACACGTGAAGACCTTACTCGGGCCTTAAATAAGGTTAAAACCACCAGTACAATACTTGACCTTCAATTCAATCTTGATAGAACAATAGGCAGAATCGGCCTTTGTGCCTGCAGTAATGCAGGACAAATCAGACATTATGCTGAACAAATAAAACAGGCTGCCATTGACTTAGACAATGATAACAATCATGTCAAATCAGTGATTCGATCCACTTTAGTTGGCAAAGTCGCAAAGTCTGTTGAATGTTTTATGTTGAGAAAATCAACAACAGATGAAAAGGGAAAGGTTACGCAAAATGTAACTTGGCAGGAAGTTATCCAACATATTAAGTTCACTTTTCTGCCACCTTACGACATGGATCACCTCAAAAACAGAGTGACCAAGCTCAGACAGAAATCACAAACAATGCTAGAGGAGCATAATGACACCTTCATACAATTGGTGGTAGAATTGTATGGAAATACCATCCCCGCTGACAAAAATAAAGAAATTGTAGAACACTATGCACGCAGTCTGAGTAGTACTGCTGCAGCAAGGGCAGCCCTCAAATGCAAGGATATAGATGAGGCCATGCAAACTGCCAGAAACCTGATGCATGATGACTTAGCTTTTCAGAAACTCGGAAGAGACCCTGAGGCTGACATGAAATACAACACCCCTAGGGACATAGATCTCATTAATAAGCATTTCCATCATCCTTTGGATACAAAAACAGCACACAGAAAACAACAGCCTTACATGAGATATACACAGAATAACAGACCAGTCTGTTATTACGGCTCCACAGTAGGACATATTAGAAACCAGTCCTATACCCTGAATGGAAAAAATGCTCGGGGCCAATGGGCCCCTTGGGCCCAAGAGGGCCAAATGTGGACCAGTAAACCACCACAAACACACAAACAACAAGCATCACAACAAGTGAACAGAAGTCGAAAGGGTGTCACTGATCAACATAATCGGTATATTGAACCAATGGTCAGTCATGTTCAGAAATCTGGTCAACAAGTTCATGCTGTACAACCCATTGCACAAAAATTTGTCTACCCCCCTCAGGAAATTTCCCATGAGGGTTATACATATACTTTGAACAAACCCACCCACCGGCCTCACAGTCATTTAAACTGGTAAGGGCCGCATCACCACATCAACAGGGACGCCCATTCATTAAATTACACTATGCTGAAGTTAGCCTAGATGCTCTTATTGACACTGGGGCGGCTGTTTCGTTGATGCGGCATGATACTTTCATGAACCTTCACAGAAAGAATAATAACCTCACATTGGAGGAACCCCCCCCCCCCCCCCATGGGCTCCAGTCCGTCACGGGCAATGAGCTTGTAGTGACTGGTATAACCTATGTGTTATTCTCAAATCTTGACACTAGGTTACGCCTATTCGTGGTACCAGACTTACCACATGATCTTATCTTAGGGAGTGACGTACTGAACAGTGGCTGTGCCGACCTTGACCTTGAACAAAATACCTTGACATGGTATCGTCGTGTGTTCAAGATTACACATGAATACGTGGGAACACCAACTAAAATCTTCATCACAAGGCCGTGTTATGCTGACGCAGATTTAGATCACGTCCTGAGACAGTTTAGTGATGTGTTCGCCTCATCAGAGGAGAAAATGTCCATTTCAAGTCTACCGCCATTAAAAGTTAGAACAAATGGGACAATCACATCACTCCCACCTTATAGGGTTCCCCTGGCAAAGAAAAAGGTGCTTGACCAGGAAGTACAAAGACTACTAAAAGAAGGGATCATTAGACCAAGTAGGTCACCCTATAGTAGTCCTGTGTCCCTGGTAGACAAACCGGATGGTTCAGTTCGGCTAGTAGTCGACTACCGGAAGGTCAACCAGACAATCCAGGCAGACAAGTTCCCCCTCCCACGCTTGTCTGACATTTTTGATGATTTACAGGGTTCCACAATATTTTCCACCCTCGATTTGAAGTCAGGGTACCACCAGTTAGCAATGCATCCTGACAGCATACCTCTGACAGCAATGGCCACACCTAGCGGACTCTATGAGTTTGTCCGTTGCCCTTTTGGCCTTTCAGTGGCGCCCTCTACATTCCAAAGAGCCATAAGTTGGGCCCTCAAAGAAGCTGTGTTAGACAATTGTGCCCGTGTCTACATAGATGACATTGTGGTTTTCAGTAAAAGCAGAGAGGAACATGTGCAACACTTGCAGAAGGTTTTTTCGTTGTCTTCAACGGTATAACCTAAAACTCAAGGTCTCAAAATGCAATTTTGCTAAACCAGCAGTAAAACTTCTGGGCCACATTATATCAGCAGAAGGAAAACTGCCAGATCCAGAAAAGACTGAAGCCATAAGAAACATGGCAGCACCCACAAATGTAAAAGGTGTTCGCAGCCTGCTAGGCACCTGTGGGTTTTACAGGCAATTCGTTAAGAATTATGCCGAAATTGCAGCACCCCTGGTGGCATTAACAAAGAAACATGCTATATTCCACTGGGGCCAAGACCACGAAGCGGCCTTCCAAAAATTAAAAGACCTACTTGTCTCACCTCAGGTGATGGCCTTTCCAGATCCCGAAAAGCCTTACCACCTGTACACTGATGCGTCAAATGTGGCAGTAGGCGCAGTGCTGGTCCAGCTGGATGACAATAACACAGAAAGAGTTATTGAGTATGTGTCACACACACTTAATCCAGCGCAGCGTAATTATTCTACCATCGAGCGTGAAGGCCTGGCTGTCATGGTTGCCCTTACAAAGCTAAGGCACTACCTCCTGGGTAGCCAGTTTACACTCTACACTGACCACAGACCCTTGCAGAGTCTGTTTACCTCAAAGATAAATAACACAAGGGTCCAGCGCTGGGCACTGACACTGGCAGAGTTCTCTCCTAAAATTGTGTATAGAAAGGGCTGCCTGAATGTCAAAGCTGATATGTTGTCCAGACTGCACAATTCAAAGCCGATTCCACCAGTGCCAGAGCCACCAGTCATAGCCTGTGTATCCCCGGGAGCAGTAGAAATGATAGACCTCATGGAAGACAGTGAAGCTGAGGATCTAATTCCTGTTACAGCACGACATGTGTATGATGACATCGATTTGGATGCCATTATCGAGGCACAAACATTACAGTTCCCAACACTGAAACGGAAAGCTCAGAAGGGCCATCCGTATATCACACTGATCGATGGGGCACTCTATAATTTGCGGCCACCGTACAAGGGGGCGCCACAGTACCCTAGGCTTGTCATGCCAACTCCTTACCTAGAAAAAGTCATAAAAAATGCACATCTTCAGCTTGGCCATCTAGGAGTGATCAAAACAATGCATAGGGTGAATGAAGCGTACATGTTTCCGGGACTGAAAAGATCAGTACAACGGGTCATCTCTGTATGGACAGCCCTACATCAGCAATATTTTGCTCGTTATGGCACTCCTAGGACTATCCTCACAGATAATGGCCTAGAATTTAATGCTACAGCTTGGGATAAATACCTTAAAGAACTGGGCATAGAACACAGAAGGTCTACAGCCTACCACCCGCAATCTAACGGGAAAATTGAGCGAGTAAATCGGACAGTAAAAGAACTACTGTCCAGAATACTTGCAAATAACCCTGACCAATGGGAGGCTGCCCTTTGTGATGTACAATGGGCTCATAACAGTTCCCGTAACGAGGCAACAGGTCAGTCCCCATATCTGGTTGTATTTGGGAGACACCCAAATGCTCCATTACGCCACATTGATCCCAATATGGCTTATACACTAAATGACAGAATACAGAGAATGCACAGCATCTGGCTTGAGACTCAAGCCCACATTCAGGCCAGCCGCGTACCTGACAGACTGAGATCTGAACGGCAGGCTAATTCGCCCATACTGGCGGACAATACGGCAGTCCTATTAAAAGCTGAAAACCCTATGACATTTACTGCCAAATGTGACCCTCAGTGGGTGATTACAGAACAACGTTACACTACATGTCACATACAAAACGAGCACAGTGGGGCAACGAAGAAAGTTCATCGATCAAAAGTTGCTTCCGCTCCTACAAATGCTGATTGGACGCAGGTCAGGACAGACAGACCTACACACAAACGTCACTTACGTAACAGGACAAAACATGTCCATAGTAAGACAGCACAGACAGACTCGTTACCAAGAAAAGGCAGGCCCTCTGCGAAACGCCCAGATAACATGAGGTTCACAAATCCTTATGCCTGGAGTGGCGAAACGCCAAACTGCTATGAATGTGCAGAGCCTGGACATGTCGCCGATGACTGTGACGTTAGATTACATAGAGTGGCGAATGGGGATTTTGCGGGCATCCCCCCGAAATCACTTAATAAAATCAGGGCCCGGTTGAACAGAAATGGAAAAGAAAAATCTTCGCTAAGTAAGCTATGTCCATCAGGGAGAAAACAAACTCTCACACCACAAAACGACGAACCTGTAGCAGGGCCTTCAAATGATCATACACACAGGCCTAAGTCTACTCGACATAGCAGTAGAAATACAAGGAAACATAACTATGCAATTCTTAATGAATGGGGATATTCACAGTAAATATCATACAAGTCTTACTGTACATGTATATATGTATATAAACGTGCAAAAAAAAAATAATAATAGTTTGATAAACTATTGTGTATATGTATTGTGTGTATATGTTTATATATTTGTGCGTGTATGTATGTATGTATATGTATGGGTGTGTATGTGTGTGTGTATATATATATATATATGTATATATATATATATATATATATATATATACATGTTTTTACCTTTGTTATATGTTATTTCACTGTACTTCCTTCCCATTTGCAGAAAATGCAGTAGAGAGCATCTGACCCCACTACCTCTATTACACATATTTCATTCGGTTGTAGATGAACTGACTCATCAGCCATGCACCGCTGGCCATGGTCAAAGTTTTGTAAATACTACCCTTGTATTATAGGAGAAGGTACTGCTGTTGTTGTTTTCATTTCAGGGGGCCCAATCTGGTATGGACATCGATCCTGTCTCCTGATGACAATATCAGCCAGCAACAAATACAGTGACCCTGTGCTGCCAATTTAAGCCGTGCAGACAGAGTCATAGGATTAATATGGCTTAAAACATGGAACTTTCATGTAGAGAAACTGGACTGTATAGGATCATTTATGGACAGTTACATTAATCATAAACCATAGTCTAATGCATATCTTCATACTCTTGTGCATTTTATATTATCATCTGATGTCACTTGTGTATTATATGTATATCTAATAAAATAGATCTTCACTAAACTCCCACAACAACTATCAGACTGCTAGTCCCTAATTCTCAGTAGTACTGTGTAGGGGGAGAAAACTCCCTACACGCTGTTGGGATCCCGCTCCCAGGGATACCGAGCACTGGATAAACCTACCTCCCCCCTCCCAACATGGGAGTTAGGGGTTGGGTAGCCGGCTCACAGCCTATACACAGACTGCAAAGGCCGAGTTTGGGCCAAATAATGAACAAAAACCAGTCCTCCCCTCCAAAAGGATAAGCAATATGACGGATAATGCAAAACAAACTACAACAAAAAAATTTCCACTATATAGTGCAAAATTTTTCCCGATAGGGGGGAAGGATGTAACTGCCCGCCTTTCTCCACCCTGGGTTGAGTATCACCTTATCTGGGTGATCATTAACCTGGGTACTGTATGGCGGTCAGTGACCTTTTCCCCTGCCGAGCACACACGTGGTGAAGGCCAGAGAGAAAGGGTGCCAGTCGGGTTTGGACTTCCATCTGAGACAGAAGAGTTGGTTTGCTGATTCATCTTCTGTACATCCAGGAGTCAGCCTTGGCAACCTTGGTATGTGCTTTATCCCTTGAACTTAAGACCATATGCAGTTTGATAATTGTTAAAGTTTTTAGTTGTGTTTATAACCCTATATATTTGTTGTGGTTCTTTGAATTACCCAGTCAGATAGAAAAAAAAACGAAAATCCTGTCCTCAGAATCAGGAATCCCTTACAAAATAATAGGATAGCAAAGTTCGATTAAGAGAAGTATAATTTCACCACCAATGGCTGTGACGCCCCAGTCGGATTGGCGTCCAGGGTTTTTTTAATAATATTATGAAAAGAAGTGCTGACATATGCTTGACTCAGACCAACAACACTGAAATTAAAAAAAAACAATATAATTATATGACAAGAAAATGTTGATCTGTGATACAGATATGGTATGTTCCCCGCCTGTTGTGGGCATACCCCTTCATGCGCAGTGTCTTTTAGCATTATCGCGTCATTTTCGGACTTGACAAATGTTTCAAGGTCATCCATATTTGGAGTTGACATAGCCCTTCATAAGGTGTATCAACACTACAGATTTTAGACAGCGTGTTTCAAATTCTTTTTAAGTTATTGCGTTAACATCATTTTAGCATTATCGCCTCTGTGATCTATAAATAAAATTCAAGGTTATTTGTCATTCACAATTCGGTCAACCTTCATGCAGCAGGGGATTAAGTTCTATTGTGCATGTGAATAAACCCGGGTGTGACAGATCCACTTGTAGGGTGAGTAGATGTGAGCACAAGGTGTTATCGATCCTTGGCACTAATTTCTTATGTGGGTATACAACAATGATAGAAGCGGATCCGGGGGAGGGGGGGGGGGGGGGTTCTCCCTTTTTTCAGGCCCCGAATTCGTTTTTTTATGAACCAAGATCACCCCCCCCCATTGAGCTCTGTCATCTCTCATGTTATTCATTTCTTTTCGCAGTTTTTATTAATTAATTTTCATTTTTGTCCCCGCTCCCTATACCTACACTAAATATTCTTCAGTTTAGGCCTACGCCACTACATCCAGATATTTTCAATACTGCAATTCATACTTTACTATCAACCATAATCTAATAATCTGCATCCCTCTTTATGTGATATTAACGATTTACACACCCACCAGTTCACAATACTTCTTTTCGTATAAGTTTATGAATCTCTTTTTATTGCACGCACAACATTCCTTACTTCATCCCTACACTCCCCCCCCCCCCCCTTCCCCCGCCCAGGGGTATTTCAAGGAGGTCTTTTTATCAAATTTACTAAAAATCTGAAGAATTTGATATTATTTCGCCAAAAGTCTACAGAGGAACTACGGGCAATCCGGATGAAAGTTAAAGAGAAATAAATATCGTTTGTAACAGCCTACCACCTGTTCAATATATCGTATATGTTGGACTTGTGAACCCCCTGCTAGCCTTGAACAACTGCATCACAATTCACACTTCCGGTGATATACATATATCCAGTTGATTAACAACATAAAAACTGGGTTTAACTGGATTTCAGTGGATTTAAATGGACTCCACCTGGTTAACTTGAATTAAGGCCAAAATAATGTTTGTCGTCAGAATGGTTTATAAACCGTTTTTTTTCCTTTTTTTGGGGGGGGGGGGAGAGAAATATTGAAATACAAAGTATTCTGTACTGACCTTATTAATTAATTCAGTTTTACATATACATAATGTGCAACATAAAATCTTGCTTATGTATGATCAAATTAAACTGAATCTTTTAGCAGGAAGTTCCCCATCTTGAATGATCGACTGCAAATGAGTCGGAGAAAGGACTCATGGTTTCTGCCACAGCTGTAATAGTTATGCTAACGTTACAAGAAAAGATTAGAGGATTCTAGTGAGCGACCACAGGATTATAATAGTTCATGAAAATACGAAATATTAATGTTTCCAGACATTTTCTTACTAAAATTGTTTATATATATGACCTAATACAGTGTATTATTCTCATTACTTTGCTGAAATGTGACCACCTTCTGTCAAGGAGTGTTATCATTCACTTATTTGGCCCATATTCCCTGATTCATCCGTGCATAAGTCACTCTACATCTGTGAATATTCCTCGATGTATTTCCTGAATATGGATCATGTGCCTGATCCACCACAATCTTATCATTTCTTCATTGGCCCATTCCTAAAATGCCCTGAAGTTTTCATGAGATTCCGTTTATGATTACATGAGTTATGTTTTGAACAAACACAAACACACACAAACACCCACACGAACGAGGATAAACACATACGCTCCTGGCGGAAGCAAGTATAAGATGGTATAGCACTTCAGCAAAACTGTATACTTTTGATATCTTAAGGGCTATTTTGATATATAATTTTTTAATATTTCTCGGTGATACGGAGTGGTCTCTCATTGAGTGTATCTGTAACCTTCATTTCGTCTTCCGATTTCATTTATACCAAAATCATGGAGCCCTTTTTGTTCATTTTTTTAAAATGTCAGTCGTAAGTTATCTATTCCGCTTTGTGTGCCCGGGTGTGTGTGGTGTTCACCGGGCATGTCTGCAGGTAATTAAAAAATCAAGAAATGTCAATTTGCAGTAGTACACTCGTCAGGGATAAGTCTAACCGTGTCTTTTCCTGGTGGAATGAAAGTCAAAGATAAACAGGAGTGTTAAGCGACGCTTATTGAGTAAGATTATGTAAACACACACACAACTACATTGAACTGGAAAAGCATAGTGATACATGACACAGATAGTCACAAAGAGAGAGAGAAATGAACACCAACGAACAGAATGATTAGAGTGGTTAACACCAGCTGTGACACTGAAACTTACCAGGCCTTATTTGTTAATTTCAGGTGCCTTGGTACATCTGTATGCATTCAGGGTCAAGGTAAACTCGGCTGATGACGACAACAATGTACTAGAATATCTTCTAAAATATCAGAAGAGAAATTGAAGTTTCATCTGACATCTTTGCCTGTTTATAAATCATTACAAATGTGTATAAAACAATTTTGATCTTTGACAAATAAATAATTTTTCACCCAAAAGTCTTTTTTAATGCACCCAAATAATATTTAATGTGCTAATATTTACTGATATATTTGATAAAAATGATTACATATATAAACTTTGGGTTCTTACAGGTAGTACTTACAGAGGTTTGAAAAGTCTAGGTTTATTTTTTTTTAATCAATTGAAAAAGCAACAGGTTATCAAAATATGGATAATGGTTTGGTTGATGATGATCATTTATCAGATATACTTAATTTTTACATATATATGTACATATTATTTATGAATATATATATTTATGAATATATATATATATATATATATATATATATATATATATATATATATATATACAGTAGAACGCCTGCTAACGGCCACGCCTCAATAACGGTCAATATGTCTATTACGGTCAGATTTTCCGGTCCCGAATTTTCGACCGTTATATTTCATAATCGTTTGGTTGTCAATTTCGGTCACTCCTCTATTCTGTATTACGGCCAGGTCTCTCGGTCCCGCAGGCCGGAAAACTCCTCAATTACGGTCAGGGGCAGTGACTCCGTGACATGAGCTCAACAAATCGAGCGGTCACTCCTGACCTCAATATTATTACACAAGTGTCCGCTCTCACATATTCCTGTCTGTTAATGAGTGCCTGGATGAAGGTAACCACTCGACCGTGACTGAGTAGTTTGATACGTAGCCAGTGTCGCACTCCCCCCACTCAGCCTCATTAGCATGCACAATAGTATGGCATGTGTCCCACATGCGTGTATGTTTGGGAATCAGTCGTGCGAGCTGGATCTTAATCAGGGTGTTTGTCATTTAATTAACGACAACCAGCAGGTCCCGATGATTATGTCATCAGAAAAACGTTAGGCAAACTGTGGATCTTTAAACTTTCTTTAATATCCTTTTGGACACGTACATCAAACGAAAACAGTGCGGCAAACATCGCACCATTTACTCATACATTAATAATATTGAATGCAAAATAAACATTGTTACATGTATGAAATGTTGCGCATACTCTGTCCCAATCACTTTGACGTGATTGTAAATATTTTATTTTTTTATTGATAACAGTTATTATACTAACACTCTGTATATACGTTTATTTCTTTATTGTAATAAAGATTTGAACCCGGTTTCGTGTTACATTTTAACCCCCCTATACTGGTCAAGTCCTGTATAACGGCCACTCCTGTATTAGGGCCACTTTCATCCAGTCCCGATGGTGACCGTAATACAGGCGTTCTACTGTATATATATATATATATATATATATATATATATATATATATATATATATATATATATATATATTGCTTTTCTTTTCAGGTTTACTCCGACAGAGTAAGGAATATTAATCCAGTTCCTGAATCTAATATCTCGGAGATATATTGTTTTAAAGAAATTGCTCACATTCTTCAGGTAAAGATCTCGATTGAAGTGCTTGTTTGCCGGGAACATGAAAATGTTAGGTCTTACATGTTGCCCCGTGAAAATTGCCAATAACACTTCGGTTAGATCTGGGTAACTTGCTCTAGACAAAGTACGTGAACCAGCGTTGAGTTTTATTTCGCTGAGCGCCTCGGGAATGATCCCATTTTTACGTGTTATTTTGCATGTAATATTATTTCAATTCGACAGTTTATATCCATTATGTCATGTGTAATGTTACCTGTAATTTACTTTTCAATTAGAGCTCCGGTACAATTTTCATGAAATTTAACTCTATAGCACCCGTTACGCCTATCAACCCGTGATGCTGGACGCAGACTTGTTTTGTGCGTATCAGGCGGGGAGGGGGGGGGGTCCTATTGGGGGCACTATAGGATTGGTCGGGGTACACGTGACCAATAACAGGGCAAAGAGGTTTGTTGTTGTTTTAATGTTTATATTTAATACAAATATAATTTACCAGGATGCCCAATTAGCATAGTAAGATGATTAAATGTGCATATATACGTGCATATTTAAATATGTGCAATAAAATGCCTTTGCTATCAGTGGCGGATCCAGAGGGGGCGCCTTCGGCGACGGCCCCCGTTGAACTGCAATATCTCTCATTTTATCTAATTTCCCAATTTTCATGATAAATTTTCATATTTCTTTTTTATTAATTCATAATTAGCAATTATGTTTAATATCTGCAGCTTTTTACTTTCAAATTCATTAGTTGAGGATGAGGATATTTATGAACAGCTGCAGAACAAATGCAGAGCACCAGGGCCTGGTTGGGGTCGACTGTGAACAATCTCACGGCTCCTCTGCGATACCGGTACTCGAACTCGCGTTCTGTGCTGTTAGGAGGCCTGTGTCCTGTGGAGACCACGGGCCCTGGTAAAATGCGAAGTTTAACATATGACTTCAACATTTATTTTATTTTACTCCGAGCATTACAACTAAAATATAATATTTTTCAAATTATAAACGTAAATGCCTCTATGCGCCATTGACTTTTACACGTTGAAAAAATATAAAAAATTTGAAGAAATATAAAAATTAATATTGTACATCTCTACAGTATGACCACATGAAGAAAAGACACAGGAGAACATTTTTTCAGGAACAGAAAATCCTTATATTTTTTTTTCATTGCCTCAAAATATCTTCCTAACATTGCATATTCAAAATATTCCCAAACACCCTCCCCATGTACCTGTAACGAACCTTAACAAAACCATGTTTCATAATTGAAAATAAAAAAAGCTATATTTTTATAAATAAGATTATATAACGTATAATAATAATAATTATTATTATTATATATATAAAACACTTAGTTTTTATAAATATAAATACCCACACATATTAAAGCGCACCTTCCTCTCCCTCCCCCCCCCCCCCCCCCCCAGCCGCCTCCGTTCTCGAATTTCTGGATCCGCCATGATAAGTCGATCCTATTTTAAGTTAAGTTCTTATTTCGTTAGAATGAATTTTTCCGACTATTGTGATTGAGAATGAGATGTAATGCGATTCTGTTGTTCCTTATTACAAACATTTAAAATGTGGCTTACCCGTAACACTTCATATATCATACACAGGATTAACGGCTGCGATTGTTTCGCGAGCTCATCGTAACCAACATGAAACATCTGGCAATGCTGAACTCCTCCAGACTGTAAATATTATTTATCATCCGTCCTACCCTCGGAAAATTTCCAATGCAACAGTCAATTGTCTATAAAAGACCAGTTATATACCTGTTTCCAATGTGATAGTGCGATACGTTCATTTTCTGAAGATTATGTAATAAAACACAGTTGTAATTCATCTGATAATACATGCGAGTTATATTTTTTCAAAACTATTCCCGTAAGTTCTGTTTAACTTTCGGTTCTTTTTACAGTACTCCGGTTGCTGAGACTGACAAATGAAGATTAACGACCAAAGATGCCTTATTTCTGTATCCCTTATCTCTCTTGTCTGTGTAACAGACAGTAAAAACACAAAGCCCTGAAGTTAATTGCGGAATTTTGGAACGTTATCTGAACTGGCTGTCTATACAGGCATAAACTTACATAACTGTGGCTTGTAAAATATTGACATTCACTCACTTGTCGCATTAACAGCACTAATTACTGCGAGTAGATCATTTGTATACATACAGCTGGAAACTGCTGCTTCAAAGTGCAGTTTAACAACACGTGAAATGTCATTAATAACTCTCACCACAGATTAGCTTGTGGCCCACCACCACATGCACTAGATCCGGGGCTGCAGGTCCGGCTGGCAGCTACCAGCTACAAACAAATACGCCAGCCTGCTGTTATTGAAGTGTTGTCTCGTTTCCGAAGCTAAGACCGAGTTCCCAGATCTAGAGGAGAAACGAACCACCAAACTGGCTATTACCAAGGTTTGCTGAACAATTATTTGTTTGACACTAGTTTTGGTTTCACGGATAATGCAAATTAATTCGCATGTAGTTAAATGATACGGAACGGATGATTACAACGTTTGTGTGAAAGTCGGCATTTGTTAGCCAAAGCTCTATATGGATATTTAAACACGCTCCCAGATGGAATGTTAATATAACGTTTTTTGTCAGTTTTATAGGCACACGATCGCCAGTGGTTCATCAAAACTATATCAAGACAATGACAAATCTTCTTTGACGCACAACAGCGTGTATATACAAATTTCGAAAAATCGGTACGTATATTCTAACATATATAAACATTTTGACTTTTGTTACCAAGGTAATTGCCTTCTTGCAACAGTAGCTACTTTCTCTTAGTATCAAATGACCAATCAATTTTATTTCGGAGATAAACCCATCATTTTTAAAAAGTTTGCAAATGGACTCTTACAATGTATTTTTAGATCTTACCAGACTCTTATCAGACGTAATATTGTGCCAGGAAAGAACTCAGAGGCGTTCAACAACTTTTATGAGAACCAAATGTAATAATATTACGTCATCATGAGTCTTTTGACTACAATCACGTATCCGGTGGCTACGTTTTTGGCTTTCTGTGTATTATGTATAAATAGCCAAGAAATATGTGATGTAGAACCACAAATACCACCCGGAGAAATATTCGCTTGCAAAATAAATGACAACGAAAGGAGAGACAATGGACAATTAATGTGTGAATATTATCCACAATTTCAAACCCGTGGCTGTTTTTGTGACAAGCATTGCGCCTATTTTGGGGACTGTTGCGATGAGTATATCTCCAATATCACAGCACTGGAGGACATTACGTTTTCCTGTAGCTCTGTGGACGGGGTTTACAGTCAGGGTGTTAGCGTCTACGTGGTGGATAGATGCCCATCTTTCTGGAAGGAAGAAGGAGTGAGGGAAGCTTGTGAAGACACACCGGGTATATGGTACAACTGGCCAGTAACAGGGGAACATGATATTTTGTACAGGAACGTGTACTGTGCGCAATGTAACGAAGAAAACATGGACAGTATTACTTACTGGCTTTCAAATTTCACGTGCGATTTTATGGATCAGGAACTAACAAACAGTACAAATATCGCAGATATTATCGATCAGCAAAATCAAACCAGTCCTTGCAATGTGTCATTTGTCCATCCTGACGCCTGGCACAAATATTCCACGTACAAACCATACCGCTTCTGTAAGCCCAATATTGACCACTGTCCAGATTCGTGGAAAGATAAGTGTGTACGGAACAAATGTGAAGCTGAGAACGCGACAGTGTTGTACAGATACGACAAAGAAAGAGAGGGCGTAACATACAAAAACCCACATTGTGCTCTCTGTAATAACGCTAACGTCACCTGTGTGGATACCTATACTAAGCAACACTTTAAAATTGCTCCGTATTTTGAAACTGTCAGAGGAACATCATACCCACTGTGTATTGTGATAGATCTTAACCTTGGTTCCGGTGTTATCACACGAGAGGTAGGATATATGACAGGGACGCGAGTCAAAGTTGAAACCGAATTAGTGACCTGCCCATCAGGTAAAATATTTGATCCATACTCAGCAGTTTGTAAAGTTGTAAAATGTCCCCTTGAAGCCGAGTACCGAGACGGACAGTGCGTGAGTACCTCTACCTCCCCAAATAATAATAACACTTGTTCATATTATGCAAAAGTTAATGCCACAAGCTTTGAGTTTTACAACAATGGTTCCATCTTTGATCCGACTTCAGGTCGAATATACGGGAAGGACCTATATGTACTAGACGAGAGTGGTATGTACCTATGTATCGTTGATGCCATAAACATCACAGAAATCACACGCAATGTTACAGAGACATATCTCATTATGAAGTTTACCTACGCCCAGACGGTTGTTAGTAATTTAGGACAGAGTCTGTCAGTGATAGCGTTGCTCATTCTCCTCGTGATCTACTGTGTCTATCCGGTTTTGAGGAATTTACCCGGCAAAAACCTCATGTGTCTGTCTGGTTCCTTGTTAATGTTTCAGCTGATGCAGATGACGTTGATGGGCGTGACCCACCTGCCGTTTTTCTGTATTATATCGGGAATTCTAATACACTTCTGTCTCCTTGCCGTGTTCTGTTGGATGAGTGTTCTCGCCTATGACATTTGGAGCACCTTTACCTCCAGGTTTACAGTTTCAACAATTGTTAAATCAGACTTTCGGTTCCTCAAGTTTTCTCTGTATGCTTGGGGATGCCCCGCTCTGGTCATCCTTATAGGAGTACTGGTTAATTTCTGCGGTGGCAAAGGAAGTGACTTCTCCCCAGATTACGGTAAACACATTTGCTACATCTCAAACAGGTACGCTTTAATGGTGTATGTTGGAGCACCTCTTATCGGTCTGTTATTTGCTGACTGTGTATTTTATGCTCTAACAATCATAAGCATACACCGAACCAGCAACGTGACCACAGCGATCAGTGAGAACTGTCCAAATCGTCATAGGATGTGGTTGTACGTAAAGCTAACCTCCATCACGGGGTTGACATGGGTGTTTGGTCTGATCGGCTTCAGCACGGACCTTCAATTTCTCTGGTGGGTTTACATCCTCTTTAATTCTCTCCAAGGTGTTTTTATCTGCGTATCATTCGTTTGTACTCGAAAGGTATTTAAGATGATGCGCGAGACTTATCGGAGAAAACCTAGTGTGGACACCAGTAAGAGTACTTCTTTACAGACTCAGCGCACCTCAGTTACGTCCGAAACCGCACATCGAACTCACTGAATACTAAAATTTGTAAATGCATGTATGTTAATAAATTCTACATTTGTGTAAGTGGGTATAACATGTCAGAAACCATACCATCGAGTTATGCAAGTTGTTAATCGTAAGAAGCAACACCTTTTTAAAGTTAAATTCTGAGGGTCTTGCAATGAGGGAACTCACCTTTCTCAATGACTATTCTATTAAGCGGAGGGTTAAAGGGGATAGGGTGATGACAAGTATTTTCAGAGTGGAAAGTTATTTTATCTGTTGTGACTAATATATTGCGTTTTCCCTTTGTTACTGGAATAAAGTATCAAAATTTATATACCTGAATTCATTAAAATAATTCTTGCCAACCGGACAGGAAGAACGATTTGGTTCACAGACATACCTGTGCTCAGGAAAGGGATGGTTATATAGGATAGATTTGGCTTTAACCTGTAGTAAAACTCACGTTTTAAATTATTAATTATCATGATCAGCAGCATCTGATGTTTCCATGTAAACAAATTATCATTTCATATTTGCTAGATCTATTGGTCAAGATCTAAGGTAATGATGATTGTTAAAGCCGGTATTGTTGTCCAGTTATAACAGAATGGTCGCACTACAACACGTTCACAAAAAAAATTTCTTCCATGAGATAATGAGATCTAGGAGCGGCAGGAAACTAATTAGTACTAACGATTGGTGGACTCGCCCACATGATCATGTCTGACCCTTTCCATGTTTTTATTGAGCCAGCCATATGATTTTGTAAAATATTGATTTTGATACTCCCGTTTTATATATTTATATGTTCCAGTTGAATTAGGGTGGCTATTGTACTTTCGTCATTGTATATACAGTGAAACCTCGTTGTGTCAAAATTGTAGGGACTGGAAAATTTACTTCGACACAACCGGAGTTCGAGACAACCGATGTTCATTATATTTAACCTTCTTCAGCCTCTATTATCGATAAATAATTCACATGAATAAGGCCTATGTTATGTTCTCACAAATGTTTTCGCGAAAGAACAACACAGAGTTTAGGCCAAAATAAAAAAAGGTATGGTTCTCAGGCACTTTTTTTCAGAAATTAATGCGGGCGGGCGCTTTTTTTATTTTAAATTTTTTGGTATGTTTCGATAAAAATGTCAAATGATAAGGGTAAAGCAAGAAAATAACAGTTTTATTTTGCTAAATAAGTAAAAGCACTACAAAACAAAGGAAACTGTATGGTTTTATCTTCTTGAAAGAAATTACGTAGCGGCAGCAGCTCATAATTGGAAAATTTTAATGGAAAATCAAAATAAAAAGTTTTGATGCGGGGGTTTAAAATTGATGCGGGCGGTGCCTGAGAACCATACCTTTAATTTTTTTTGGCCTTATATACATTTTTTATTAATAATATTAAAAAAAAAACACATAAGCACCACCAGAACTAGGGTTAGGTAAATCAAGAAAGTGAAATAAGAACACGTACGTTTATAAAAGCACACCAACCAATTAATGATTGGCTCAGATCATTTTCGGTTCAACAGTTCAGATCTTCAGATCGTTCCAGCCACCAATTGCTGCACTTGAAGTTGGCGCCCGCTAACTTGACTGCAAGGTCATTAGCCTTGGCATGCAGCATTGGTCCACTGACTGGGATGTCCTGTGCACGAGCAGAGTTGAACCACGTCAGCTTCGCACTTCTGTTCAATGGTCTTTACATCAAGTTTACGCTAAGCAGGCCACGACGCCATAGCAAACATGACACGAACAATATAAAAGTGAAGCAGTGATACTGTATAACGTACCCTATGGTGAATAAGAGTCAGTCTGTTTTAGAACTCATCTTCCTCCCTTTATATATAGTCCTGTATGTTTATTCTAGACACATCTAAGGTAAGGATTGGATTGTGTTTGATTTATCAATAACTTCTCATTAATGCTTTGTCGGCGGGAGAAGAAAGGAATGGCCATGAGTGACTTATTGGCCAAACAAGAATAGAACGGACTAGGTAGGTTAGCCTTCGCGCTTGATGAGTAAGATCCTTGCTGGTATTAATTATGTGACTAGTCATCCCGGCCGTAGGTATGATTGTTGGACCGTGCACAACTGTTGTCAAAACATTTAAGCGGCATGACCTTGATTCGGCAGAGCCATGCAGTAAAGTAAAGTTAGTAAAGTTTTAACTATTTTATGCAGGGATCCCACGTTCGACTTCGACACATGCGGGAATTCGACTTAACCGAGACCGACACAACGAGTTTTCACTGTATATATATAAATATATATATATATATATATATATATATATATATATATGCATTTATAACTCTGGAGAAAAACAACACTAGTCTGTAGGCCATAGAGCACTTTACATCGGAGGGTAACACTACCTTCTATATGCATATATATATATATATATATATATATATATATATATATATATATTTGCATATTAAGAAAGAAAGGCGCTGCTTTCGGTATTTGGCGTATATCATTTCATTTACCAAATCTTTTAATCGTAAAACAGACGTCCCCCCGTAATCCGCCCCTGATTTTACTTCAGTTATTTAAAGGAGACCATTACCTACCTGACCTTTATAAACATAGGGCAATCACTTGGAGCTTTTATAAACAAATACGTCAGGAAACGTAAAAATCACCACACAGAGACAGTTTGTGTTGTTTAAATTTTTTAAGTGTTTTTAAGTGTTTATAATATTTAGGGACCCGCTAAAATAAAACGAATTCAACAAGGGCATCTGGCAGCTAGTCAAGAGCTTTACAAGTGGCTTTTTGCAAAGAGTGACCTTCTACCTCCGTATATATTTAACCTTCCACCTTAGGTTACATGTTTTGCCGTTTGTCAACATTGTAGTGTTTACTGACATGTTGATAAACAGTTCATACATCCTTCTCGAAGGCGGTGTTGATAAACAAATTCATGCATCGTTCACGAAGGCGTTATAATTTTTTTTTCACAACCAAAATTACCCTTAGATCATTAATATATACACAGAGGAAGCCAGAAACCACAAATTCCTTTTTCAAAAGGGAGGTGCATGAGCACCTTTAAGATATTTCAAGCACGGTCTTTAATAAGTTTGCATTTTGTTTCAATTTTCGTCAACAGATGCTGCCCTGTTGATAGAAAAACACTCATAATTTGAAAAACGTTAATGATTTTATACAAATGTTATGTTTAGAATATCATTTGGAATATCTTTCAACGTAATAAATGATTTCCAGAAATCGTGAAATAGATCCAATAAAAACAAATTTAAAACAAACACTATGTTTGAAAAGCTATGGTCAGTCCCGGCGCAGAGATTGATACATGACAGAACGTATTGAAACTTACAACACTGAAACTTACAACATGGCATACCGTTAACTTGTTCATTTCAGAACCCTGGATGTAATGTATACCTGACCACTCGGCCGGTCAACAACTAACACCATTAAGCTAAAATACAATGAGAAGATATGTTCTGGTCTGATTCCATGTTATTTTCTTCAATGAATCACCTGTATATGTTGCACATTGAAAACATCCAATGAAATGAGAAAAAAAAAGAAAGAAAATGTAACAGACGCTCATATCATAAAAATGTCTAAAATATCGAAGACAGAAAATTAGTCAAATACCACAACCTGGGCCAGGATCCTAATCAAACTTTGATGTGTACACAGCTGTTCAACAACTACATCTCGTGTCACCTATAGAACTATGCCTCCCACTAATGCAACAGTCCCATGTATTGGTTTGTAAATTTCAATGTCGCAGCTAGTGCTGACTGCCCGACCCTGTTTGCTTTAAATTTAATGTCAATGGCATAATTTTTAAGGAATATATAAGGAGCAACAATTGATGAATCTGTATCTTTCTCCCCAAATTAGAATATTTTGCACTTGCGGTAACATCCCAAACTATACCCGCACTTCCGCTGCGCCGTTCATTTTGAATTTCCGTTCTCGGTAATAATGTCGCTGTGATATGAGTAGGGGAGACGGGGGAAACCAAATAAAAAAAATTAAACGATGTGTACTTACCATGACAAAAGCACATTCCCTGGACGGAGACCGCGCCCCAGCTTTTTTGACTGATTAAAAGTTGGGAAAGATGTTCGTTTCCACTGTTCAAGTGCCCGGAGGGCAGAACACTATACAATGAATCGTCAGCTACGGAACGCGGAGCCAGCCATTAATCCCGGAGTAATATATAGAACTATTTAGAAAAAAATTCCCTTGTGTCTTAATTACCAAACAGAACTGCCAGAAACACAACAAGATCTCGTGCAGCATGTTATTCCACATTCGGACTTGTTGTCAAACATCAGCAACAATTAACTGTCGCTCTATCAAATTTAGAAGAAAGGGCAACAGCAGCCATTGTCTGTTATTAAGAGAATTCTTTTTTGTATAACCTGTGATTATGTACTCATCAAAACTTACTGATTACAAATTTTATAGCATTTTTATTTAATCCAAAATTAAATAAACCCCTGCCTGATGAAATGAACAATATATTGATTTAACATTAATTTACATAATTACAGTCTTTTATAATATGCATGCTGTAGAGATTTACAAGAATTGTTTTCCTGTCTTTGTTCAGCTTTCTTGGATTGTAGGGCTGTGCGATATTATCGATATATCACGATACGGCGATTCGCATATTGTGTATCGCGATTAAGTAAAATATTGTTTCGGTTACAAATAATGGGTTCATGACAGGCTTAAATTGAAAGCCGCTGCCGTGTCTTTAGACGTGTAGTGGGAAATGTTCAATTAGGTCTCATATACCATTGATCAAAGGTCTGTCCCAGGAAATTTACATGTATGCCCAATGACTTATCGGCATACGAATAATATTTAAATACCACAATATAGTGAGAAGTGCTGAAAACGGTCATGATAATTAATCATTCATTAATATTCTCTCTTCACATCCAACGATAACTGCATTAAGAAGTGTCAAGTTTTGTTCAATAACGGCAGCCCTGATGAGATTGTAGACAGTGCTTCTCTTTACACATTCTCTAATTCCCAAGTTATTTGCACTTGTAAGGCCAAAAAAAAACTTTGATTTTAAAGGTTTCTTTGAGTACTGTAAGCCATTTTACTAGGTACATTAGTAATTAATACCGCCATATTTTTTGTATTTAAAATAAACTGATATGCAAAAACATGTTTTGTCTCATTATATTCAATATAATAATGAATGATTTATAATAATAATAATAACTCTTATTTCCTTTAAATTTATTACAATAGAAAAACATCGTATCGCAATAAGCTACCACATATCGCAATATCTAGCTATACGAAGTTATTTGCGATACACAGCTCTACTTTGAAGGTACGAGGTTTAAGTTGTGGTATTCGCCTTATAATATTTTAAATAGGCCACAGAAAGACTATGAAACAGGAAAAGACTGAAAGCAAATAGAACTAATCTTATGAGATATTACCTGGTGCATTGTCATAAACATAAGTAACTCTGTAACATACAAGACACAATATGTTAATTCCATGTTCGTGGACGCACCTACAAGCAAAGTAATCTCTACAATTGTCCGTATATAATCTTTTAATAATTGTAAATATATATTTATTTATATTCTTTCTTTATCACGTCAAACGGCATATTCAACCAAGTTTTTTGTTTTGTGAAAACTATGGCTCTTATTTTTAAGTTATATTTGATAATGTTGAGATCTTGTAGTCTGTTCAAGTATATGATATTATGAATCCTTTTATGAAATTTTAACCATGTTGTGTTCTCTTCATATTTCCAATAACTATTGTGCATTAGCGCATGCCTTTACAATACAAATGATGCATGAATGACTGGTGGTGTAGCCTACATACATCTTATAATAACCGAATAACATATATATATATATATATATATCAGACAGAGAGATAGGTGTATAGAGTACAGGTGAAGATGTTCTAACACCAGCTGTCTGATGTAGACCTGAGGGTAAGCTCTGATTGTTTTGATCAGACGATGGACATCAGTCTGACAAATTACCAGCTGATGAGCATTGTTAAATATTTGGGCTTCGGCAGGTTTGGCATCTCTGCCCATCCGACTAACCTGGTGCCAGTATTATATTTTGGTGTCTGGTTCCCCCCCAGTGGTACACATAACGAATGTCACTGATATTGACACCCATCCCAAAGGCCACTGATATGACCTAAACACGTATGGTTGAGTCTGGTTTTGATAACTCTTTGAAAATTATAGTTACATTTTTGCTCACCATAGGGGGTGAATAGATGTTGTGTCATATTTTATTTTTTTCTTCAAACATCAATTGTGCTATGAGTACTATGTCAATGTAGTTCTTACTGATGGTATTAAATTAGACTGGCCCAGTCAATGAAATGGCTCTGACTGTGTCGCACTTAGTGTCGGTACTGCTACCACGCGGCAACTTACTTAACCGATACTTCTCTCTGACCCTCTTATTTCACCATAAGAACTCGAACTGAGTTACGTTGCGTCTATCGGTACATGGAATCACGTTTCATTTGAAGCATTTTAGCAGTAAACATCAATACAATAAAGCCCTGGCAGGGCTAGTATTAAATGTTTCTTCTAATACCATAGATGTTTGTGTTATTTTACTGTGTTTTTTCGCGGTATTTGCCATTCATAAAGTAAATGGGCTTCATCATTCACAGTTATACAGCTTGATCTTGCAAGTTCCATTTTACAAGGAGATGCTAAACAATTCCCCTTGAGTTATCGCCTCTGGTGTCACCAATACCACTGAATAGGTCCAAGCAAAAACCTCCAAATAATCATGCAGATACTGCTAATATACTTGAAAATACTAATATAAATTACATCTTGGTCATCTCTGTCCATTTCCGCATGGACTGTCGATTTAATTTGGTTTTTTTTTGGCAAACATGCTGCTGATATTGAGGATAACAATGTAAGGTGTGGGCTGCTGTTGCTCTGTCATCTTTACCAGTACGACCAGCTGGTGTGGGCACTGCCGTACATGGTGTCTGGTTCTCCCGAGTAATACACATTTTCCGAACGTCTCTGATTTTTACCCCGATATCTACATCCAACTGATGTGACCAAACCACGTGTTGAGACGTGCGGTTTGGGTGTTAAGATCTTATTCAGGTCTGTTCATTTAACATGGAATTTGCGGATTCATTTATTCTTTTGACAGACAAAGTTTATACAGACGTGATGTAGGTACCATTTCTTGTATCTGAGGAACCATAAGGGGATTCCGAGGGGGTCCCGGTAACCCGGAAGCTTTTTTTTCAGAATTTCAGACTTATGTTTGCAGCCTGGACCTCCCCTCCCCCCCCCCCCCCCCCAACTCTTACTGGCCTGGGCACCTCACATTTTATAATAATTTTAATTTTAAAATCCTGCATTAATAATAATTTGAAATTATAGATTGGTGATAAATGATATTGCAATTAATAGACAATTACAAGCAGTTCAATTTGAAATTATAATTAAAGAAAACTAAAATGATGATTCAGGTGGATTCACTAAATACCTTGGATACGTTATATAAACATATTTTGTAAACGTCCTTTTCATTATTATTTCTTTAATTCATAATTTAAAAGCGTTCTAAAGATTTCCCCTAAGGATGCCAAAGTGACATAAATCTCATTATAAAAAAAAAAATTCCTGGACTTCCATTATGCTATTTTATGCAAAAAAATAATTCGTGATTATACGCGATGTCACACCTATGGTCAGATGAGAGTCTGTTCTTTACTTTGTGAGCACGAACTACGCTCCAGAGGCAGCGGAACTCTTGCGCTTCTAAAGAAGCTTCTGATTTTCCCGCCCCCTGCTTTGACCGTTTACGATGCACTTAAACACCAGGTTGTGCACATGGGCCTGTCTGCTGAAAAAAAATGCTGATGTGACTATCATCCAAGCAAATGCAAGTCAACAAACACTCGACAGGCATCAGGCTCCGCCCAGAAACCACGTGTGGGGCAAATTTCTCTGAGCCTGTGGCCTGTTAAAACGGTCGATGAGCTGTCACTCAAAACAAAATGAACAACATTTGCTTCGTGCATTCCTCGCTTGGCTGGTCAACAGTTTTGTATTCCAGCACAGGGTCTCATCTGATTGGACCAAAATACAGTGCTCCCCTCTGGTGTAGAGATTCATGATACAAGGTCATAACAAACAGCGCTTATGATATAAGTAGTTGGCCTATGGGTAAAACGCTGTGTAAAGAGCGTAAGCACGAACTTGTTCAGAAAAAAAGAAAACATGCCCTTGAAGAAACGGTGTGACAGCAACAACAATTTACTGTTGTAGTAACCCGCAGGAAATCGTAGCACTTCGAGGAAAATGTAGCAAATGAAAGATGTTTGGGTATGTTAAAAACTGTAGATGCAGTGGTTTATTGTAGACAGTAATGTCACATCCGTAGTGGTCTCAGAGAGAAAAGTGTAGCTTGAGCGAATAGCGAAATTAACATAGGTGCACCACAGGCGCTTGAATCGCTATTTGTGTTGATCTTGGTTTAAAAAGTGTTCAATTAACCTTAACAAGGCTGGCATCCAAGTCTGCGGACGAGTCTGTATCCATTCAGCGACGAACAGACAGATTTATCCCAGGTTACTATTTCCATCATTATCAACCAATCAGGTGTTATGTTCCAGGGGGGGGGGGGGGAATCCTTACTGCTGACCAAGATACATGAGGATTTCCTTGTTTGGGGTAACAACTGCTTAATGGATGCAGACTAGTTACAAATATGAGCTCATTACACGTGGTACACTGTGTGTATTGGAATTGGTGATGCTTTTATAAAAAAGAAGAACTGGCCATTTAACCACTGTAAGTTTCTTCTCTCGAAAATCTTTGAAATATTTGGGAATTTCAATTGATTTCTTGTATTATCGCCTACCCGTCCGCAGACCTGGATGCCAGCCTTGTGTATCTATTATATAAACAAGTACCGGCAAACGATATAACATGGTTTAAAGCTCATTAAACGGTAGGGGATTGTTGTTAAGGTAAATGAACACTATTTAAACCAAGATCAACACAAATAGCGATTCAAGCGCCTGTGGGTGCACACAGGCGCAGATTAAGGGTGAGTTGCGGGGGGGGGGGGGGATGTTACCCTGCTCTCCACCAACAACCGTATCTCAGAAAAAATTTATGCATGACGGGGGGTTTTAGGGGTTGAGCCCCCCCCCCCCCCCCCCCCCCCCGCTCTAAACCAACTACCTATTCCGCTAATTTTTATGCATGACACCCATTGTCCCCTCTTTACAAAACATATTGGATCCACGCCTGTGGACCTGCACTAAATGACCTCACTGTACAAAGCCAACTGTGACACTGAAACCCACAAGGTGAGAATTGTTAAAATCACGCCCCTTGACGCGCCTGTATGCAGTCAGTGAAAGGGCCTATGGTCATTATTAAAAATTTAGAGAATATATTTCTGTATATTTCGGCTAAATTATTGATTTATAATAATAACCAGATGCACCCGTGAAAAATCCACGGTTTTGTAATCAGGTGGTAGGGACTGAATATCGTATATTTTAATTGTGCCTTTCGTTTGGACTGTTGTTCATAATATAAAGATTACTTGTGATACCCCCTCTCCAAAAAAGTCTGCAAGGAATACTTAATTATGCTTTTCAGGAAATCAAACAAAAGAGTAGACGTTAGGGATACATAGGGTATGCAAATATGCGTGAGTTTTTTTTTCTTCCGATTAACAACATAGGCACGATATCTTCATTGCCGGAGTGATAGCGATTGTACATATAAGCCATGTATACTGTGAAAAAAATTGAAGAAATTATATGACTGGATATTTAAAAAATAAAAGTTTATGACAAATAATATGTATAAACTGAAGCTCAAAGGACACGACAGAAACGATGTTTTTAGTTGTTAAACCGAAGGTGCGTAATACAGTGGGCTTGGGTGACACCAGAATGCAATAAAAATATGATAGGAATCGAGTGCTACCGCCCTGTCACGTAGTCCCAAACGAAATGGAACTCTGCAGATGTACAGACTTAGATAAGGAACTAGATAAGAGAGCATAAAATAAGCCGGTAACCTCCACCAGATAAAAAAACTAAAAACAGATAAAAAACAGTTGTTCGGAAACTGATGATGCTCCGGAATAAACGCAGTTTTACATCTATCGGTGCAAGTCCGTGGGAAAGAAATAACTTTAGCCCAGGTTTGTTTTATTGTTATCAGTAAAATTAACCCAAAATTGTATATCCGGATTTTTCAGAAAATTTGCACAGGATTATTTTTAAAACCGTATGAACCATCCATTCAATTTTAGAGGTGATCAGAATCAACATAATATATATTTTTCTTATACAACATTATGACAAATGAAGTATCCCCTTTGCCCCCATGTAGAAGCCGCCCATTCGTATGCATTTGTTATGCCACTCGCCAGGTGAAACCGGTCACTGAAGCGTGACAATGTTTATACGTGAAAAGTGTACACTTTAATAATGACTGATAAGGAGATTCTTGTGGAGGTGTTTAGGCTCCAAGTCCAGAATCTAGTTTTATTATAGAATCCCTATCAGTTTTAAATGTACTGAAAATCATAATATATTTCCTTGTTTCAAAGTCCCTGGAGTTTGCGGATCCAACAAATGTGTTTGCATTCACCCAAACCCCATTCCCGAATTGAGTTTAGGGCTTTATTAAACAATTTTTTTTAAATAACCCGTAATTTGGATGAACTATTGAAACCATGGTTAAGATGGAATGGTATTTATGAATGTATTGAAAACAACATACCTGCAAACACATAAAAAGTCAAACGGTGGTCGTGTAACTGCTCGTTGTGTCCAAACTGAAAAGCCCTTTCACTGAAAGGGAAATCATGTGGTCTTTGTTTTGAATTCAGAAGCTTGACCTACTGTTGAGGGAATTATTTGGAACATGGGGATTAGAGTGGACCTGTGACCGCGAATTGAGCAATACGCTCTTTGGACAGTAAGCCCGAAATGTAGGAAAATCCCTAGGGGCCTCCTGAAAGAACGTGAAAGGCATGGAGGACCTTAATACACAAGATAAACGGGGCGCCTATTCGGAGAATATTCAAAATATTAATTAGGCAGCTTCATAGGGCCTAATCCCACAAAACAAAACAAACGCGCCATAGAAGGGCGCACCGCATATACGTGTACCGAATTGTGAAGGCCAAATCAGAACGGAAGCAGGTGAACCATTATTCAGAAAAAAAATCTGTGTAATAATTATATAGATAATAATATGACGAAGAACAACAACAATAATAGTATTTTTCTTTATACTTACATACATTGCAATACATATAAAATTAACAGCTTAACACGTTACAATGGGTTACGGCACTGTGGCAGGCTAAGTATAAAGGAAACCAACGCTGGCAATTTTAATTTTTTCAAAAGTTTGATAACATATATTTAGTTCAAAACCTATAGTTTTACACACCTTCGTATATACAGACACACAAGTACGTATCTCCTCATTGGGTTTACTCTTGTAATAAACTAGCGTCAAGGTAGGACCAAACACAGATAAAGTCAGATAAAATTTCAGTTATACAGTATCTGCAGTATTTATTTTTCTACAAGATATAATTATCAAAACTTTTATTCAGTTATAAATTCCTACAAAATAGGCTTTCAATTTTCATACCATACATGGGATCGGAACACCCTTACCCCCCCCCCCCCCCCCCCCCCCATCGAGTGCACATGTTCTGAATACACATTGTTGTATTATTAAATCCGCCATGGCGTATTACGCCTAAATATACGCCACGTGTACGAGCACTTCAGGTAAGCCATGTTGTAAGACGCTGAAATTATCATTATTATTATTAGAATTAGTAGTAGTCGTATACAAGCCAATTCAAATGGAAAACAAAACTTTAAAGGGTGTCTATATACCATGCTTATACTTTTATGTATGTTAAGAAGAATAAATTGGATACGCCCCTAAAATTTTTGTAGGCTGACCACCGGGACACACATCCTGTCGTGCATATTTTTTGCTCTTTACAGGGACACGAGGTGCGATTTGGCGGAAGCAAAAAGAGGACCTTGTCTTTTTCCCGAGCAAACCAATATTGGTCCAGCCGTGCTGGCCTTGTTGAAATCGACAATGAAATCTACAAGCACCGAAAAAGAACTCGAGAACAAAACGAGTCACCATGCCATTGTGACGTCACGTGATAAACCCCCACCTGGCTGTGAAATATATTGACAATACATTCTTCAAGCTATGGGTCTCGTAAGTACCCCCCCCCCCCCAGAATTATCAACAATTGATACAAAAGCTCAAGTATCTGAATAACTACTGCATTGTTCACCGTGATTCTTTGTATGAATAATGATCTTGGAGTGTTTCAACAGTTCCTTCAAACTGGTGGCGACACCTTTAATTTTTTTTTAATTTTTACAATTTTTTTTTTTTATTTTTGATGCCTTCAAAGAATCTCTCATCTGTAAACAGGGCCCAAATTGTAACCACTGGACCTGGAATCTTCTCACTTGACATCAAAGGAGGTCTATGAAAAGTCTCTGTTGAAACCTGATATTCGGTCTCTGTTTCCTATATCCTCTGAGCTATTTGGCTCGTAAGTACCCCTCAGAATAATTAAAACTTTGACACAAAAGCTTGAGTATCTGAATACCTAATGCATTGATCACCATGATTCTTTGCATGAATATTGGTAATGGAGTGTTCCATCAGTTCCTGCTACCTGGAGGCGCCACCTGTTGTTTTTTTTTTTAATTTTTACATTTTTTTTTTTGATACCTTCGAAGAAGCTGTCATCTGTTAACAGGGCACAAATTGTAACCGCTGGACCTGGAATCTTCTAACTTGACATCCCGGGAGGTCAATTATAAATCTCCTTGATAATCTGAAATAAGGTCTCTGTTACCTATTTTCTCCGAGTTACGGGTCTCATAAGTACCCCCAGAATAATCAAAATTTTGATACAAAAGCTTCAGTATCTGAATAATTACTGCCTTGATAACCATGATTGTTTGCATGGATATTAATCATGGAGTCATCCATCAGGTCCTACAAACTGGTGGCGCCACCTGTATTTTTTTCTAATCTTTACGTTTTTTTTTCTCTATATTTTGGATACCTTCAAAGAAGCTGTCATATGTTAACAGGGCACAAATTGTAACCGGTAGACCTGGAATCTTCTTACTTAACATCAAAGGATGTCCATATAAAGTCTCTGTGGAAACCTGGTATTAAGTCTCTATTACTTATATCCTCCAGCTATGGGGCTTGTAAGTACCCCTCAGAATAATCAAAATTTTGATACAAAAGCTCAAGTATCTGAATAACTAATGCATTGATCACCATAATTCTTTGCCCTAATATTGATCAAGGAGTCATCCATCAGTTCCTCCAAACTAGTGGCGCCATGTCTATTCTGATAATTTTTTTTTCGATTTTATTTTGTCTATTTTTAATACCTTTAAAGAAGCTGTCATTTGTTAACAGGGCACAAATCGTAACCGCATGACCACGAATCTTTTAACTTGACATCAAAGGAGGTCCATGAAAACTCTCCATGAAAATATGAAATTAGGTCTCTGTTACCCATATCCTCCAAGTTATGGGTCTTGTAAGTACCCCCCCACCAGAATAATTAAAATGTAATACAAAAAATGCTTTAGTTTCCAGAGAACTCCTTTGAGACCCTTTGTCAGATCTTTCTGAAACTCAGCATAGTTGTTCCTTCACCTATGCTGTTGTGCCTAACAAAGACAGGTGGCACCAACAGCAATCTTTTTTGTGCAGTACGAATTTGGGTGTCTTTTAGATAACAGCCCATTTCTCAGAGGTGGCTGAATGTATTGTGCTGAAAGTCTGCATGTCTATAGACTTTGGATCTCTCTATATCATAATTGCGACTGGTGGCGCCACCTACAATACTTTTAGCGTAGTGTCCATTTGTGCATTTGCTATCTGTTCGTCTTAGTGGTTCTTCAATGGTGTGGGTTGATATGTGCATGTTCATGGATCCTCAACACCTACATCTCATAAACAAGACTGGTGAAGCCACCTGCAATCATTTTCTGTGGCGTCCATCCATACAAGCCAGACAGGTGGCGCCACCTACTTTCCTGGTTTTGTAGAATAAAAAATGCACTTTTCTCACTAGTGATTTGCCGTAGTGGCCTGAATTGGTGCATACCCATAGATCTTTGACTCCTCCATATTGTACTCAAGACTGGGGGTGCAATCTGCAATAGTTTTCATGTGGCGTCTATCCATACAGATTTTTTTGGTGAAAACTGCTCATATGTGAGAAGTGGTTCAAGGTATTGTTCTGAAATTTGGCATGTCAATCCGTCTGGGAGAGTTTTCTCATAAACCAGACATTTCAAAGGACTCTTCACAAAATTCATGATTTTTTTTGGCACTCTGGCAACCGTTTTGCTCATTGTTTAACATTCTTTGAATTCATTTGAGCGTCATGGCCCATGGGCCACTAGTTTTGAATTATATTATGATAATTGTGAAAAAAAAGTTATCGTATGTTCGACATGTAAGTATACCATCCATATTCATTTCTGTGTTGCTTTTCTCTGATTTTATAACTATAGGGTCTCTCATATTTAATATATAGCTTTATGAGTATTAATTTAGTTAAGAATTAAACAATATTACATAGATTAATAATTTTTATGTAGAACTTAAAGAATTGAATGAGATAGCGAATATTAATTTCAATTTCAATTAATATTTAATATTTAATTTGTATTTACATATTATTTTGATTTGCAGATTTCGTATTTGTGTCAGACAAAGTGGAAACTAAAATAGATTTAAAAAACCTTAAGCATATTCCCGGGTAGAGTAATGTATACGCACAAATCTTATATTAAACAAAACTCATTGATGAGGCTGCCGAACGAAGTCGTCCTTGATTTTTCATTCTAGTTTCGTTCAGCACAGGGGCGTCAATGTAGGGGGGGTTTAGGGGTATATTTACCCGCCACGTTTTGGCAAGGGGGGATGGTCAATATAATCATCCCCCCTAGTTTTCAGAGAATTATATTATAATATTGGAAATGAAATATATTAATTAAAAGAATTAAAGACTTTGGATCTATTAACTAAAAATGTTATGTCTAAACCTTGCTTAGAATTCACAAAATAACTTATTTTCTAAATTATTATAATTATTTGAAATATGATATATATGATATATATAAATATATATATAGTTGAATATATCACTCAGAGACGCTGAAAAAGGTATATACATATATATATATATATATATATATATATATATATATATATATATATATATATATATATATATATACAAAGTCATCCCCACACCCTGGAAGAAAAATTGACGCCACTGGTTGAGCATTTCTTACATTGAACGTTACCAGCAACCAAATCAACACGGATCCGGGTGCACAGAAAAAACAGCCGCTTGTTGAAATTTCATATAATATACGCTTTCCATTGATTAAATAAGAGAAGAGAATACTATTTTCAATGTTAAAATTTCATAAATGTACCCTTATTCTTTACACAAAAACTTTTAGTCACATAGCCCTAGAGCTGCCCTGGTCACGGTTGATTGATTGCCGCTAGGGATTTCTATCAAGATGATTGTGCACAGTGAAAAATCAGTTCTGACCAATCACAGACAAGTTCGTGGAGTGCAAAGGTAACACAACTTAACACAGACAGCCAGGACAATTCACACCTGATCCTGGCTAAGCGGCATAAAAATAGGTAAGCTGAAGATATCAATTTATGAAATCTTTACAATTTTGTATCTGGTCTATCTTTTCTAAAATCATTTAAATTTGCTAGGGCTATCTACCTTTAGCAAATCCCACTATTAATCGCATTGCGTTCATCGCGTCCTTTTTAATCGCATTCGAAAAAGGGTCTAGAACCTTGCGGCAACACATGACACGAAAAGAACACGGGTGAAAGTTATCAGGAAATTGGTATTGGTGCAAAGAAATTGTGAAATGTGTGGTAGGATCTAAATATTGGACAGTTTTATCAATATTCTTCTTGCCCTCTAGAGGTGGTCGAGGGTATTGCAATGAATTTTTTTATGTTAACCCAACGTGCCGGTCTCTACACGATCTTGGTCCACGAAGATTGTGTGTGGTGTAGATCTGCAAGCCCGATGTTAGTTTTAAAATGTAGCTCTCCGTGCTGTCCCCAGATGGCAGCACAATGTATGACAGTGCATTCCAACAAAGGGAACGAGGGTCAAAAGCCTGCATCTCATTCAGTTTGTTTTCAGAACTGTTGAATAGTCAGTTTGAAAGTGAAGTTATGTGCACATGCATATGTTATTATCTGTTTAATGATCTTTTTTTAATGAGGATATGCATTTTTTTCGCTCCCAGGAATGTCTCAATGAGTGAAACATTTTATTGCTTGCCGGAAATCTTCGATTTCGCCAAGCAGGTTGGTCAGTTGCGTATGTTTGTCTGTGTGTTTGTTTGTCTGTGTGCGCTCTACAGTTGGTAGACAATCAAAATTCCTGGAAGCTTATTATTTTTGGTCAAAATATGTCAAAAGTCAAGGTTAAGTTCATCAAAACGGATTTATCTTCATATCTTTGTCACTATTAATCGTATCTAATTCAACAATAGCTCATTTTCTTGGTCATTCCATGGTCTTTCTTCTGGTGTGTGGCTGCTTCAAATCTGAGTAACCATGGTTACGCATTGGGGGAGAATTCATAATATTCGATCTATTTTTTCTAATTTTGCTATTTTCAAAGCTACAGGGGTTTAGTGTTTTTCATCTGGTAGCATTAAATGAGTCCTGAGATTTGAGTACAAGTCTCGCAATATCTCGCAATATATCTCGTCAAACGAGATTTCGCGAGATACCATTAAGTGATACCCTAGAGACCACAGTTTCGCAGGAATATTTTTCAAACCGGTACATCTTTTCTCTTTCACTAATATCTCGAAATTGATTTTCTATTTTCGGAAAATAGCCGCTATGGGGCGCTGCATTCAAAACACTACAATATGTCATTTTTGGCCATATCTAAAAATCTATAAGCCTTCATAAGCCTACATAAAATATAGCTCATTTTGCCCCTCTTTACCTTCCCCACATCTTTTGTCTGGTCATCTGTTATTTCAGATGTGTCACTTTGTCAGTTTGTCTGTCCGTTTGTCAGTATTCCTCAATTTCGCCTGCTGGTTGTTGGGTATTACAATTAGCAATCTACGGGCCACAGTTTAGCAGGAATCCTTTTGAAACTTGTATTTCTTATGTTCTACACGAATATCTCGAAAGGCATTTTTCATTTTCGGGATATGACCGCTAGGGTCGCTGCACACGAACCTCCACAGCATATATCATTTTGGCCATATCTCCGAAAATTTAAAACATAATTAAATAAACTATAGCTCAATTTTCCCCTGGGTCTTTTCAGTAACTTTGTTAATTTATCTGGTCTCAATCCTTGTTCACTTTGTAAGCATGTCTGTCTGTTTGTCGGTTATCCTTCATTTCTCCTGCTTGTTGGTTGTGTCTCACATATAGCATTCTACCGGCAACATTTCTGCAGGAATCCTTTTGAAATTCGTACACCATATGTCTGTATTAATATCTCGAAAGTGATTTTTCATTTTTTTTATATGGCCACTGGGGGCGCTGCACTCGAATATCCACAACATATATAACTTTGTCCATATCTCTAAAATTATGCATGTTAATTACATAAACTTTAGCTTATTTTCTTCCTCTAGGTCTTCTTCATTACCTGGTCAGGTCATCTTGTCTCAACCGTGTGTCACATTGTCAGTATGTCCGTCTGTTTGTCACTTGTCCTCTAATCTGCTTGATGGTTCTTGCGTATTACTTATAGCATTCTACAGGCCACTGTTTTGCAGGAATCGTTTTTTAACTGGTACATCTTGTCTTTACCATATCTCAAAATAGATATTTTCCGGATATGACCGCTAGGGTGCGCTGCACTCGAACGTCCCCGACAGATCATTTTAAGGCCATTTCTCAAAAATTATAAAATTCAATTACATATATTATAGCTAATTTTCTTCCTCTGAGTCTTCTCCACAACCTGGAAAAGTCATCTGGTCCCAATTTTGTGTCATTTTGTCAGTTATCTGCTTGTCAGCTGTCGAAATTGCCTATTCTTGCTGGTTTATGAGTCTTACATATATCATTCTTCAGTCCTCAGTTTTTGCTGGAATCACTTTGAGACTTTCATATATCATATGTCTTAAAAATTTCTGGGATTTCTATTTGTATTGTCTAAATAGGTCATGAAAACACGTCAAAATCTTATTTCCCTCATAACTCTGACAATATTGGTCCTATCTTCACAAACAATGGCTCATTTTCTTTTTTCTTGCTCACACATCTGCCTCTTTCAAGGTCAAGGTGATCAAAACATATCAGAATCTATAACCTTGTTAATATTGGTCCTATCTTCACAACCTAAGGCTTATTTCTTCAGCTTTGTCATTGATCATTCATCTGACTAACTTTACGTCATTTCCGGCAAGCGCGTGACCTCTGGTCTTCTAGTTTTTATATCAGTTCGTTTTCATTTCTTCCGAGCCTCCCCCGTAACAGTCAAATTTCACATTAACTTACAATGCAACATTTTTTTAGTTTGTTTTCAAAAGAGAATATGTATTCTATATCTTGCATCGTTTTCATAATAAAGACTTATCCTTATATAACTGAATTTTTTATCCCTGAAAGTAATTTCACGTAGTACCCTATACGAAGCAGAATCATGATTCCACGGTAAGAAAAAAAAACGTATTTACATATAATGCCATATATTCAATAAGAAAGACTTACCTTTCTATAGTAGCTCTTTTTATATCATCTAAAATGATTTTACAAGTTCTACCATTTGTTTATAAAGCACTCTTGATAACGATGGGTGGAATCAGCGATAAATAAATGGAATATATTTATTAATAATGCAGTTCGTTTCAGACATGTCTTATAGAACGAACTTCCAACTGAGAGAATTTAAAAATGCTATACTGTACAACAAGTTTAAAAAGGTCCGTGAAATGATGATAAACGGATTTTCTCCCAATACGATCCTCCATGAACCGAGCCGGAAGCGAGGACTTCATGTAGCGGCCAAAGCAGGGAACGACGATATGGTCAAGCTGCTCATAGGCTTCGGGGCAGTGTCCTACAACATCGGAACATACCCGGACAAACAGGACCCGCTCCACGTAGCCAGCTCATGGGGTCACGTGGACGTAGTCAGGATACTTTTGAAACACGGTAGGTGGGAGCACTTTACCCGGAAAATGATAAGTACGTTAAAGGAACATAATCAGGAACAATATCATACCTGTTCTTTCACACTATCAGTTCAGTTTTGCTTTAAACAAACATTTCTCAGGAAAACCATCAAAGCACACATTTTCTTAATATCTAAATAATTATCTTAATTTCTAAATAGTCCTAATACCTCACATTTATCTGTTTTGAACCTTATTATTGTTCTGCGTGTGAGCAAATACTCTTTGTTTACCATAACAAGGCCGCGTGACGATAGATCCGATTTTGCGCTTGCTCGACAGATCTCAAACAAGGGGAAGTCCGAACTAGTGTATACATTGACTTTCATGTCCTCTGATATATCTCTGCGGGACTGACAATACGCGCTTTTAGATTCTATCGCAACAGAATTGTATGGTAGGTACAGAAGCATCAGCTTCAATGGTACCGTGTGACCAAGTGTTTTCCATTGCAAGAAAAGATGCATCAGCAAGCGGGACTATGTATGACATTTGTTTGGGCAAAGTCAGTTAAGGCATCTCCTTATTGACAGGCGTTGTGACCCGGGCGATGTTTCTGCTGACGCCAGTAATCACGCCCGCTTCACTCTTTTGAACACTCGTTTACAACATAAAGCCAAGGTTTCAAGCAATAACGTGGCATTTACCAACAATTATTTCAAAGCGAAAACGCGATTTATTTATCGTTTAAATTTAACATTCTAAATAGGTGATCGGGCCCCTTTAACAGGACACATTATGTGTTTGACCTAGATATTATAATATAATCACAAGCACGTATATAAATGTACACAAATCCGCAATTTGTGTCGTGGTCTTCGATAGTATGTCAGGTTCAGCATGAGTCATGGCCAATGAACCACTTGTTTGAGTATGAACATTCGTTTGCCTGACAGTGGCAAAAATATTGAAGTGGTTCACTTTAATTTCTGCTACGGAAGCGCCGTAGCATTGTCAAAGTGGACCAGCATGATGTCACTTTTAAGTCCTGAGAAAAGAAAAATGCCATTTAATGCACGTGATAAGCTGTGTTTGTAAATTGTGTTAATAATATACTGTCTGATGGTATTGAATCTGTGGTTTGTTTCTTGTGTTTTTAACAGGTGCGTTAACTTGTCAAAAAAATGCGGCAGGGAACACGGCTATTCACCTGGCTGCCATGGGTGATCACGGTGAAGTCATCCGGGAATTACTGACACAGTACAGATGGACGGTACCTTAGATTTTTAAACGTAATTTTTGTTTTCGTTGAGTGTTTTTTTTTTTTCTTTTTTTTTTTAATCAAAATACTGATACAAAATACATTTAGGGCTAGTGAACATGGCTAGTGAACTATTTATCACAGGATTCTTTTTTTTGTATGGCTATCTTCTCCGAGATTTAGGTAGCCTTCCTGTAAATTGATAAATATCTACCATTTGATCACGACTGGCCCGTAAATATAAAAGCATCGCCCGCCCGCTCCTTATTTTGTACCATAGCCCGTTGAACCAATTAAATATAATTGCATGGCCTTAAATCCTGATCCGTGAATACCCCTGTCCGGAAAGCGGAAAATATTTATTTTTGAATCTAGACCTTACAGCACAGTACGGTCGAGTGATTGTTTGTTTGTTAATTGATTTTAAAATAAAATTGATATCTTAGGAATAAAAAATTGTTCGGCGAAAAAAAATATCGGCGATTGGTCGTTTGACAGATAAAGCGAGATGATACCGATTTTGTTACATTTAAATCATTGTGATGTCAATCCAGATTTCCTGTATATTATATTGAATAAAATATATATTTTTGTAACATTTGAATTTCATTTTAAGTATATGCAAAATATATTGGATATTTATATGTGACCGTTTTAATACATATATTACACATGTAAAATACATCATAAACACCTGCTGATACATAATTTCGGTTTTAGACTGAAATTAGGCAGGCTGCAGGTCGGACGGCGCTCCACCTGGCGGTGAGTATGCGAAATAGGAAGGCGACGGAAGCGCTGGTTGCTTGCGGGGCAGATCCGTTTCAGAAGGACCCGAAGAGAAAGTGTTCCGCCCTGGTGAGCGTCATACTTCAAAACGACCCGGAAACCTTCCGTATAATCATAGAAAACATGGACAAGTCAAAGGTATGTGGCAGTGTCCTCATTAATGCTTTAAGCATGTCCTTAGCAATAAAGAACGTACTTAAAACAAACAATTTCAGGTGACGCTGTGACTATTAATAATTATAACAATTTGACTCTCATATCATTGGTAACCTTTCCTCAGAGCATGAAAAATAAATCAATTTTTAAAAAATCAAGTCTTATTTAAATCAAGTTTTTTTACCTGTCTTGTGTGTTCCAAACGATCCCCTTCGATACCGTTGTATGCAAGTCAGGAAATTTTACGAGTTTAAATAGAATATGCAATGGACCCTGTGCCGTCGGAGTGCCGGGAATTCTGTTTGTTAGCCTGTGAAGGAGGCAAGGTCGGCGTGCTGTCAGAAAAAAAAAAAGAAAAGTAACAACTAAAGCTCCGGGCAGTCCTCGCTGAGCTGGTATCCGCTTTACTGGCAATGGATACATTGCTACGATAACAATGTCATAATAGGTCAATGTAAAGTAAACGAAGTGGAATATCATAATAGGTCAATGAAGCGCCAAAAAAACAGTACCGTAAGATAACCTATAAATAAATAAAAGTAGGAGCAACCCGGCTTCATCCAATTGTCAATGTTAGCATGGAGTGTTATACTAATGTTTGATATATATATATATATATATATATATATATATATATATATATATATATTTAAATATATATATTAATATTTTTTTCAGCTTAATTATTCTGATATTCTTTACCGGGCGATATGCGTTTACAGAGTTGGAGACACCTTTGTTAAGGCAATGAGCAAACTAGGATTCGATGTTAACGGAAGGGACAGATACGGGAGATGTCTATTGAGGCGGGTGATACTAGAGCGCGACGGGGATGCTTATGGGTACAATTTGGACCTCAACTGGTGTGTGTATAGACTATTAAATTTGGGAGTAGCCCCTGTGTGTACACAAGAAACTCATTTGGTTTCCTCGGATGGATTCTGCATTCATGACGTCATAAATTACATAGAACCGGAGACCGTGGAGGGTGTCAAGGTATTGAAATACTTGTTGCAATACGGTTATGACGTCACAGAGCCTCGACATGGTTACATGCGGGTTACTAAAAATAGGATATATATTCCTTATTTTAGCAATCTTTTCCAGCTGTGTCATTATTTAGGAGCGTATGACGCAGCTTTAATAACAGTTGACGCAGGTGTTACGATCACCCCTTATCACGCGGGACTGCGACGCCGACCTTCCACTGACAAGGAGGCGCTGTTCTTGACCAAACTTTCAGAGCGGGCCCGCAATCCACGATCCCTGCAGAATATTTGCAGGAACAACATTACACGGCGTGTGAGAAATTACCCAACAGCCCTTGCGAAGACTGTCGAACCTCTGGGCCTTCCGGCGCTAGTCCGTGACTATCTGACATTTAAGTACATGTAACGTGTACTAATTACTGTAGCATTGTGTAGCCAGATTTCACCAAGAAACAGAAAAACGCTATTTAAGTGTTCTTGATTTTGAACAGGTTATCCTGTACTTGACCAAATAGATATATGTAATGGTGGTACAACACTGTGGGAGAGAAACTACGAAACTTTGAACAGATTGTTTGCTTAAAATCTTCATATATCTTAACTTTATATATATATATATATATATATATATATATATATATATATATATATATATATATTTATATATATATATATTCTACACAATAAAACAGTCGAGAATAAAATATTTTTCTGTTTCCTTGTGTTATTGTGTTCTGGAACATGGTCGGTGTTCATATTGTCCCATACTTGTTGACCACGATGTCGAATATCCACCAAATCAAAGGAACTTTACACAATTTTGTCCTATTTGGCGATTAAACCAGCACCGGCGAACCCCCCTGACGTGATTTTAACACATATGATCGCCAAGGAACTGTACTGTAAATTGATACATTGCTGTAAATGAAGTGCTTGTTCACCAAAATCATGCCATTATACGCTCAAAACGCCTTAAATATCACATTTTTAATATTTCGAAGTACAAGCCCGGCTACATGTGACCATACCCGAGCTAACGAGTATCTGCATTATAAATTATGGTCATAAGGGCTATGTTTCAGTGCTTTAATTTCAACAGCTAAATCCTTTCGTTTTGAAACAATAGATGGTGTTTATAGAAACAAAATCGGTAATACGGTATCTGTCTGGAAGCATTATACGGTCAGTGCAATATTTTTGCGGAGCACCAGTCTATTTTTATTTTAACTGCAAATCTGTGAGGAAAAAAAGTTGGCATCACCATGGATTGTTCTCGGCTACTCTCTTAGCGTCTTCTCAAAATGATGATTTTTTTTCTCATACAAACGTACTGCTGTGTAGAAGAGAAGATGTTTTAAGAAAAAGAACCAACAGTTATATCGGGCATTTAATGATGAAAAGTGTCATGACTCCCTATGTCATGACTCCCTGTGAATCCTCTTTTTCATGTGTGTCATGAAGGTGTATAATCAAACAGTGACGAAATATGTTATTAGTCACCACGCATGTTATTATCTATCAGTCAATCATTTTTAACTTAGCGATCGGTACCGCAATACTGGTATTCATTCATATATATATATATATATATATATATATATATATATATATACATATATATATATATATAAGATATATAAGGAGAAACATAAATTTTTGTAAATTACATTTGTATAATAAAACATAGTAAATCCAAAAAAATGTTATTAACCTTCTGTATTTTCATAAAATAACATTTAAAGCATTAACACACGATATGATAATAAATAATGAATTACGTCCTGGATCAAAGCTGTAGCATTTATAAGGAATGTATATATGGAAATAAAATGTATGTAAGATTTCATCCGTTTAAACGGTTCTCCATCAACCGCATTGTGAACATGTATGTTTGCTGTTAAGGTCAGGCAAAGTATTCCAAATCTCATTATATTATCATATAACATAATTTTCAATAAAAATATAATGTAGATATAACATAAAATGTACCCAATTCCTGGAAGAACACATTTTTTCTATCTATTTTTTTTTCACGAAAAACATCAGGTTATGCGCTTTGTTCAAAAACTATTGGCACATCTGTGAGCACTGTCAACTCGGCAGTGACGTCACACAAAGGGAAATCCCCTGTGACTAAAAATTATAGATCTCATCAAAAGTTTTGTATTTCTGATACTTTCAGCCCAAAATTGTCAGTGAAGAATAAAAACAACATGTATTGCTAGAATTTAGTCATTTCTAAATTTTTTCCTGTGACGTCACACTTTGCACCAGAAAATCACATCAGGGCCAAGTCTCTGGTCTGGATGAAATCTATAACAAACCAACGTGTTATTACGTTAACCTAACCTTAATAGAATGGCTGGGAGAGCACTGACCTTACGTTCCAAGGTTAAGTTATGATCTTGTCCATCACTCGATGTCAGCTGACTTGTATCGACTCTTTGTACGAACTGTGTGTTTACTCAAGACACATCATTATTATTTTTGCCGTTAAATATCGGTTTTGGTTTTCTTATTTGTTGTGAATTAAGCAAGTAGCCCATTTTCATTCGTACCTGATATCTGTCATGAGCAACATATTTGCAATCAAATATTCTACATAACCCGTAGATCAAGAGGTTGAACAGACCATAAAACTAAAGTAACCTATGTTGTCGCCAACAAAATATTTGTCGCCATCTTTAATTTGCCGGTGAGTTGTATTAAGATTTTTCCGTGTGTATCTGTGCATATATTAACATATAGATGTGGTAATATTCTACTCTTTGCTGGGCAAGCAAGATACATTTGTCTTTCCTATATATTAAAATTGACCACGTTAGGTGTTAATGCACATATTATTTGGTGAAACGTTCAATATGTGAGAGTGGGTAGAATGTAATGGATTACCAGGAATGGAATGCGACCACTGCGTGAGGAGTGTAAACTGTGCCGAGACAGGTGGCATTTACTACCGCCTCGTTGGTCCATTGTCACAATCGGTGTGCTTTGAGCCGTGTTTACTTCAAGTCATCATACTAGCAGATTACTTCAGTCTGGAGGAAAACCATATAGCTAACTCATTGACTAAGAAGAGCTGTTATCTAGTATTTTATATAACTGTTTTATGCAAATATTTGATATGACGTAAAGGAATGCTGATATATTTTTCTTTATCTTGGATGTTGTCAACAAGTAGCTCCCCGAATAAATGAGTGGTATAACAAAAATGGAAATTACTCAACAATAATATAAAAATATGGATATGGCTGCTTGAAATATTTGTGAAAGCAGGCAATTCTGTTCATGCTTTATTCAGGCATAATAGATTTATCTATTAAAACACGAAATATATAATCGTCATTGATTGTGTTATGACTTATCACCGTTGTTGTTTTGCAAATATTTGATATGACGTAAAGGAATGCTGATATATTTTTCTTTATCTTGGATGTTGTCAACAAGTAGCTCCCCGATTAAATGAGTGGTATAACAAAAATGGAAATTACTCAACAATAATATAAAAATATGGATATGGCATCTTGAAATATTTGTGAAAGCAGGCAATTCTGTTCATGCTTTATTCAGGCATAATAGATTTATCTATTAAAACACGAAATATATAATCGTCATTGATTGTGTTATGACTTATCTCCGTTGTTGTTTTGCTATTTTAGTTTTGTCTGTAATCACCTTTATTAAAATTGTTCAAAACGGATTTTGATGAAACTTGGTGGAGAGTTCATGTAACAACCAAGAGATAATCAATTTAATCTTAAGTGTAATCAGTATCATCACAATGTTTTTAAATAATTATCTATTATGGCGAGATGGTAGAATTTGTTAATTCACTCGTATTAAAGGGCGCCTTTATACCGGCAGGCGGAGATGAATTTGATGCAACCATGCATCGAGCAGGTGAACTGTAACACACATCGTTCCTCCCGGCTTAGATTGTTATGTTTTCCTGTGCTAACATAGCACACAGCAAAGAAATATTTCGGATCTGGCGATACATAATGCAATCGGAGATAGGTATGCAGTCTCTGACTGATTTCAAGTTTAGGTAAAAAGCGCACGGGAATACACGTATCGTGTATCGCCTTGAGTGTAATTGAGATACACATGGCACCTGAATAGGCCGAACATATATCTGCAGGTATAAAAGTCATAAATGGCGAAACGATTAATGACCAAGAAAGGGACAACCGTTTCCAGATACTTACCTTGACGCCAGTGAATTTGCCGTTTATCACGGGTTTCAGGAAATCTTACAGCATGTAACCGACAGAGTCCACCACCATGTCCGACTATCCGGCGTAACCTGCAAATGAAAACGTAATGAACCAGAAATCTGCATTCTAAGGATTACAAGCCATGTGATTGCAATCACTTGTTCGGTCCATTTTACCAGGTTCATGTGTGGATATGTGACTGTACATTTGTGAATACTGTAGATTCAGAAATATTAGTTGGGATTTTATTTTCGTGGTTTTCGTGGATCATGATAATCCACGAATTCATGATTCCAACGATCAAAAAATCACACGGTCAGAGGATATACGGTATCTCAACGGCAGCTGGTGGTCGACTTTATATTTATAATTGTTACCGCTGGCTGAATTTTCAATAAAGATACAAAAATTGTTTATTACTTTTTTATGATTGTTTTTGATACAATCATTAAATGCACTGAATTGCTTTTCGTAAATTACTATAAAAATACGGGATTTATAAATATTCTTTTGTCAATTAAATTATTTCCCCTAATATCGTACGAACACGGCCCCCTGATATCTTTACAATAAAACAATATCAAAGTATAATTTAAACTGAAAACGTATTTTCCTCTTATCAGCATTTCGGATGAAAAATTCAAGAACAATACCACATTTCTGTCGAGCAAATCGGTAGTTCTGACACGCCAAGAACGGTACACAATTTCCAATGTTCGTAACCATAGCTACCGAGGCACGGCTTTTTCGGAACCGGCCTTTTCAACCTTCTTTCAATAGATATTAAACGAGACTTACGCTACCTATTGGTCCAAAAGACAAGGGCCGTGTAAACTCATTTGCATTACCGCGATGACCGCGGGACGCGAAAGAGCACTTATTCCGAATAAGGCGGTACTTTTTCCGAATATTGCCGATAGTGGTACATATATATGTTAGCGTAAGTAAGCGTCACCGAATACTATTAGGCAAATTATTTCTTTATAATCTCCAAATATAGCTGACATGATGAATGACGAACGAACCGTGTCTCGTCTCACCGCCCCGTCAGGGATTTACAGGCGCCACATGTGACTACCGCCTTAATAAAAAAAGTTAAAAACCTTCATGTGGACGGTCCCGTTTATTTTTTTCCTCCGGTCAAGTGATGATTTACGTTTTCTGTTAACGTGGTGTGATCGGGTGTTATAACTGATAGCCGATGTATCGGTTGTTACAACTAACAGCCGATGTATCGCCCAGCACGTGTCGGTCACGGCTGATTAATTCTTTGTTAGGCTCGCGTCGGGCGGAGCATGTTTGTTCAACACTGACCTGATTGACCGCGGTACAGGCGCACCGTGCGATAAGCATCTGAACCAAACCACCTGTGTACATAGGGCTCGTCTTCCTTGCGCATATGGAGGTATTAATAACCATAATTTTCTAAAGTTTTCTTTGTCTTTCCACGAATTCAAATACCCCACGATATGCGTTTTGTACAAAAACCACGAAATTTTAAGCCCACGATATTATCTGAATCTACAGTATTCCTTGATCATGTGCCGGATGCACACTAAAATATAATAGTTTCTTCGTTGTCCAGAAAATTTCGTGATATTTCGTTCACGATTGTGTGAGTTATGTTGTGCGCACACACACACACACACACACACACACACTCACACACACACACACACACGCTAAGATTAATGAACGCATACCCTCCTGACCGAGGCAACTTGAACACTAGAGGGCCCAGAGCGTTGACCGTAGGGAAAAGTTTAGGGTGTTGCATTCATTTAACTTTTTGAGTGCTCAAGTTATCACCCCCCCCCTTTTTTTGTGGCAAAACGTACTCCTTGTTTCAATGGGGTATAGGAGGACATGTTTCCTCACTTTTTTTTCGGGGGGGGGGGGGGGGCTCACTCTGTAGGTGTAGGTCGTCCAGAGTATATATTTTCCTCAATAATATTTTTATTCTGCATCCCATATTAAGAAATTTTAGGACATCTCATTGAGTCCTTATATAAATTAGCCAATAGTATGATGTTTAATGTTTGAAAATGGGAAGTAATGTTGATCAAATTAAGTTACGAAAAACAAAATGTTGAAAATTGAGCAAAACAATACTTCCAGAAAATTAAAGTATATATTGTAAAATATTTTATTGGAGTGATAATAATAAAGTGAAATCTTCCGGAAGGGGACCTTTGGCATATTTGTTATAAATGGGGTTTCCGCTGGAGATTGAGAAGGGGTCCTTATTTCAGAGGGGGATGGGGTGGCACCTATCCGTACTCCTGTGGATTATCCACCTCACATTTTCACAGCAAACAATGTGTTATACACTTACTGGTGTCTACTCATTTTAATACTTGGAATATTGATATGTATGCTTTCCGTGAGCATGTGCATTGCGTGTAATGATCGTGTATTTTGTTCGCTTCAAATGAGCCTGTTTGGGTCAAATGAGCGGATGTTTAATGAGCTATAAATAACACTAGTACGTGCAAATGCGAAATTACTGGTCCCTCAGTCGTAGTCGACATATGTGGCTAGGGGATTGGTAAAGTCTAATTCATGAAGATAATAACTGTGAGACCAGGTTTGGTTTTCAAAGAAAAAACACCTTTTGCCATATAATATTTACAAATATGAAAATATCCAATTGAAATTTATTTACCAAATTCATAATCATGAGCTTAGGTCCATAGGTTGGGAAAACGGGATCCAGGCGGCATAAATTGATCTGAAACCCTTTAGAAAGTTTGCGGCTAAAATAGCGGGGACCCTGGACCGCCCCCCCCCCCCCCCCCAGGATCTGCTTCTGGATATCTTAGATTAAAGATAACACACTAAAACAATTATAATTAATATCAATGCTGACGTGCCTTCGATGATGGGTCCTCTTATTCACGAAGTTTTATTTTTCGCGAATGTGGTACCCTCCAGAACGAAAAGGCGACCACAGTATACCAGCACGTGTGTGTATATACATATGTATATGTATGTATATATGCTGGTATGAAAAACTGTTATAAGAATTTCAGACCCGGTGTTATTTTAATCTTTCAATATAAACAAAAAATTATGGACAATGTGCCAACAATTACTCAACATTTGGATGAATGCAGAGAATTTTTTTTTCAAAAAAACAGTATTACTATGACAGAAAGCTTTACTATCCACATACCTTTTCTAAAGAGTTGACGTGGTTTCTGGGTAACTCTAGGTAATAACTGTTTAAAAACGTTCGTATAACGCCTCTGTATATGCAAGCTGTCAGTAAACAGAGCAATGCTGACAAACGACAAAAAACATATGACCTATGGTGGTTGGTTCGCTGTATGCATAAGTTGATGCAAAACATTCCCCTCAAAATTCTGGTTCATCTGACTTGACGCCAGATGTCTTTGCTCAATTTTACTTTGGCTTGCTCCCACATTTTATAAACATGTGGATATAAACAAATGAATTGCTCATGACGTCACTCACTTTAAGTTTGGGCCAATCAGAATGATCCACCTAATAAACCTCGAATCCTAGTCCCGCCATTGATCCCAACATGCGTTCCTCGCGCCGTGGCAATAAACTGTGTTAATTCATATGATGTCATCACTGCATCTGTCAAGAAAAATGTAATTTTTTTTTTATATTTTATCAATCTGGAGTGCAAATAGTCAAATTTCCACTCGCGATGAAATAGGTCTAACTGATTCCAATTCATATTTACATGGAAGAGCAAGTGGCTCCCATAATACTCTGTCCTTCCGGTAGAAGTAATCAGGAATTATCTGAGAGAGAGAGGGAGAGAGAGAGAGAGAGAGAGAGAGGGAGGAAAATATACAGGAAAAACAAACATACTAACACACTTATAACTCACTTATATACACGCTGTTTTGTAAACTTAAAGGGCAATATATGCATTACCTTACTCATATGAGATAAAAAAATTTGTTACCATTTATCTAAGATCAAGATAAATTCTCCAAATTTTGAAAAGAGGTAAAATACTAATAAAGGATTGTCAAGTACTCCATACCTCTTTTCGGATGCTTTCCAACTTGTCTCAAGAAGGACTGTCCGTATCAGGCTCACCCCTGGGTATAGCGGTTATTTACCAGCCAAAATACAGCATACGTGGAGCAGTCCCAACCAAGGCTGCAGTCAGCTTGCAACCACTGCGAAATATACGCTCAATTTAAGCCCTGTTTGCTCAGTGCGTTATTGTCACAGCCCTGTGCGACAGATATTTGCGACGTGGGTGACGTGGGAATTGCCAGATCCCGGTATATAACAGGGATCAAGTAGTTAATGCCACTGTTATGACACCTCAGCTTTTATTGTTTCAATCATTTTAACATTTACAACTTATGTTTAAGTCATTATTTCGATCTATCCCAGAAGTAAGAATAATAATTAAAGTTTACAGTGGACTATAGGCCATTATATACATGCCGCAACAACCGTTTATGTTTTATACCTCTATAAGGGGATAAGCAGAGGAGTGACATACTTCAGTGGGTTATATTTTGAGATAAACGTTTATGCTATGTCATGCATCCTGTTAATCTACATTTTTCTGGGTCACCAGCGAGTAGTAATTCATACTTATAATGCTAATGCTTAAAATAATAATAATAATAATAATAATAATAATAATAATAATAATTATATGTTGTTATGGTATAGACGTGATACAGAAGTTATGGATATTTAGTATTTTTATTTTATGTCTGTTTAATTTTAAAGTTAAACTTTGATCGTAAGATATGCGCTCCACGAGTGCTCTTTAGTTCGATAGGCTATGTCCTATTTCACAAGTTTGGCGTGTCACTGATATACTTAACACGATAGTCATTTCGTCATCAGCCACGACTCAGAACTGATGTTACGGATGAAATAAAACAACAATGTGTTAACAAAAAAACATACATAATGGCTGATCATCTTGAAAATATCAATATTGATTATTTATATATATATATATATATATATATATATATATATATATATATATATATATATATATGCTTACGTTTATAAATACGTTTACTGATTATTCCTAGGTCTGAGGAATTAATTGGAGTTAAGGAGGTTAAAACTCTCAACACGATGGGAAAAAAATTCAAGATTTTTTTTACGTTTCTATGTTTTGAAATGACAGGGCAGTATATATTATATATATATATATATATATATGTGTGTGTTTTACTGTATATATATATTCAACATCGTTTGTATTGCAGCTAGAAAATGGACGCCTATTATTTCATGAATACGTATGATAATACTGTATATATATATATATATATATATATATATATATATATATATATATATATATATATATAAAACTGAAGAAAAACAACACTGTAAATTCACAACAGTCTGTTTCACGGGATGCGACACGATCATCAGGTGAATGTGGTTATATATATATATATATATATATATATATATACACACAACATCGTTTGTTTTGCAGCTAGAAAATGGACGCCTATTATTTCATTAATACGTATCATAAATAGGGCTGGGTAACGGTTACGCTCCATAAACAGCGGCTACGCTACGCTCAACTATTCGCTACACTACCCGCTGCATTAAACTGCGGTTGCTGGTCAGGTTTGGTCACCAGACGGCGCTGTCTCTGTGGAATTCCCCCTGCGTTATATCTAACTAAACACATTGCAGGTATCACCGGCACAAACGGATGTTCTTCGAGGTACCGGTCACTTTACACTGCTGTGGAATGCGCTTGGTAGCACAGACTTTTTTTTCACCCCCAATTGAAATACACACGTTGCAATATTTAGCTTTCAACACAGTCTGTATACTGACTTGCCTGAGGCCAGTTATCCCCCACTGTCTGCATATTTCCTGTATTGCGTGCTACATGGGCTTGGCCCGAACATAGCTATGTTTGTTTACACGCTAAGCCAGTCAAATTTCTTCTACCAGATCTGCAGATTAGTTTAAACGCAGAGCCAATCAGATTTTACTTTTTCCAGCGCAAACTGACTGGGTTTTGCCAAACCTTAAAAAAAACCTGCTATTTCTCACAGCGTGGTAGTGGAAGGTCACCGGGCCGGGAGGTCACGTGCTGTGTTTAGAGCGTAGGTAACGGTCAGCCTATTCAGGTACAATAAGTATTGAGATTATGCTAATTTTTCTTTGTGTATCATTTTCTTATTAGAACCTTTGTGTTGAAAAGACCCGTATATATATATATATATATATATATATATATATATATATATATATATATATATATCGATGTATTATATATATATACATGTGTATATATATATATATATATATATATATATATATATATATATATATATATAAATGTATTTATTGGTATTGTAGGTATTCAATGATAGGCCAACTATTTTTTTGACAAATGGCATTAGATATGTAATATTTAGATACGTAATATCTCCTTTTCTTTAACCTCAAATTTTAAAATAGGGTTTTAAATATCAGGTATAAAACTTTAGTCCTTCAGCCAACCCCTTCCCAATTATGTTATTGGGAAAATTAAAGGTAATATTTTATATTTTTTCGTATGATCATGGGAATGTGGATCCCCCAAATCAATTTTCCCCGATGTATAAATCAATATTTGATTTCCGCCAAGATTTTGACCACCAATTTCAGTTGTTTTCACCTAGTTAAGAATACACAGGTATAAATGGACCTCGAAAAATTGCTTTGCTAACATTTCAACAATCATAAGATAACGGATTAAAAAAAGAAATACTGTGAACAAAAAATGAAAGACATGCAATATTTTTTTCAATGTAAGAAATACAATCAACATTAGCGAGGACTGTTCGCATTATCCGTATGTCATCGCTCTCACGCGCCTGTTTGTCATGGAAACAACGACAAATGTATAAACATTCCTCATCTAGCCGATCATACGACAGTATATGTATTGTTATTTAAATCTGAAAAGGCCAGCAAAAGAAACAAATATAGCTTAAGCTTTATAAATAGTTCATATTATAGTTTAGGTTAGGGTTATCTCTTTAATTGTGAGCAGAAATTGTGTTTCATCGATACAACAATACTGCATGCAGAACGTATCGGTAACCGTTTCGATGTGGTGTATCGATATTAGGGCTGTATCAATATATCGATATATCGATACGAGTCGATACGCGACGTCGATACGATAACCGAAATGCGTTGCATGCTGTATCGTTTGTATCGATGTAAAACATTGATTGCTAACGAATAGGGATATGACTCGAAGTTTAAATATAACCTTGACGATTTAAAAAAGCTAAATGCACTGTATATTTGTTGTTTTGCCTTTAATGACTTGATTAGAAATGTTTATACGCATGCACGTCAGTACTTCCATAACCAGCAGGTGCATGAAGGCGATAATAGGAAAATGATACTGACTTTCCTCTTTATTAATGAAATCGATATTCACATCACATATTGCTACTAGGAACAAGGTACATTAACGTCTATATCCTATATATGTGTGTGTGTGTGTGTGTGTGTGTGTGTGTGTGTGACACTTATTCGCTTTATGATACAGTGAGACCCCGGGCTGCTGGCGGACACCCCGCCTAACGGACACTTTTTGGGCAGACGGAGCGTTTTTACTACTTTTTAAACCCCATTAAGGCCCGGCCACACCGAACGCTACGCTGCGCTGCAAAGCGCTGCAAATAAACGGCTGAGCATTTTTGCGGCGTTACAAAGCGGAGGAAATTTAACTTTTTCATCTTTGTTTTGACGGGCTGCACAGCACGGCGCAGCGCAGCGTTCGGTGTGGCCGGGCCTTTAGGGCGGACACCCCGCTATTCGGGACAATGGACACTTTTTTGTCCGCCCGATGGCAAAAATCACCCCGGGCGAACGGACACCCAAGCGGCCGTCCCGATCTAAGTCGGCAGAAATGCTTTGAAACTGCAAATATGGTCTGCTTCTGGTACACCTTATATATCACTTAAATGTTCTCATGATTTAGGCATACTGCCATGACTATAAGACCGGAGCTAGTTTTACTCAAGTTACCTTATTTTTCACCTGGAACATTCATTTATGTATCGTTTTATCAATAGCAGCCCCCCCCCCCCCCAAAAAAAATGACGGAATTAACGAAGATTCTATTGTGCCGAGCTCTCAGTGAAGCAACATATGAAGCAACATATTTATTCCGGATTTGGGCCACATTATTCTATCACAGGCCCAGAAGCGAGGATAATGACGTATCTGTTACACACCCGGACGATAACAGTCACGAGTCATGACCTTTCGCCTGGGGTGAGGGCTCAGCGATATCAACCAATCCCCGGTTTTGTAACATTTGCATCACGGAAATCAATCCCAACTACCAATTATAAGGCGTGTATGATATCATGCATTGATTTATCATATTTGCTTACGCTCCAAAAAGATTTTCACAAAACTTGAACGAGATGTCAGAAATTAATTCATGTCATAAGCGATTCTTTTATTATCACGGAGAGTGAGTAATTGAGAAATTTTACAGACCGAGTGCAGAAATGTATATGTCGAGACGACTAAGTCCTGTTGATGTCAATCAATGTAAAAATATTATTTTAATAATAGGTAATGACGATAATGTTCCAGTTAATATGAAAAGCCTCATTCAAAAATAAAATAAAAGTAAAATAAATAAATAAAACACAACAACCGGTAGCATTAAATTTTATTCACATGTGACATATATTTCAGGTTTAATATTAAAGGAAAAATACCGATTTTTTTAAGGTTGATAAATTTCCATAGTTGGGTCTCCGACATGTTGCCGCAGTCGGACCTCCTGTTACAAATCAAACCAGACCTAAGATAGCAGACAGCTGTCTGAGAAACATAACATCAAAAGTCATAAATGAAACCGACTAAATCATTGTTGACAAAATGTTCACTCATAGTCTTCAAGGTTTGATTTGCTACATCAAACTACATTTTATAAATTATTATAAAGACAAATGCCTTCAGATAAACTGCTACATCTGTAACAAAAATTAGTCTAAGCCACAAAAAATTTGTTTTAATCAATAACAAACTATAATTTCAGTAATTCAAGTTGTATATCTTCCCAGATTTTTACAAATTTCCTCAAATCATATAGTCTCAAATATTAAGAATGTATAATCATTTAACCTCCATATTTATGTACAATTTCTCTCTCTCCATGTTTCATGCACAGGGGGCTGTTGTGTCGGCGGATTAAAATCCTTAACAACAGTCCCTAGACATAATAAAAACAAAAATATTGACAAACATACTGAATATATTTTGTATGGATGCTTTACTTTTATGTCGAATAAAATATTCTCTCTCTCTCTCTCTCTCTCTCTCTCTCTCTCTCTCTCTCTCTCTCTCTCTCTCTTTCTCACTAATGGATTCATATTCACAGAAATATACAAAACTGTGTGATTTCATTACACAAAATATAAAGCCTATGATCTTTCCCATCAAAAGTAATAAAACTGTTTGTGCAGGGGGGGGGGGGGGGGGATGCAAAGGGCTCAAAGAAGATCGAGATTTTGGTAGTTTTAATTAGATAGATTTTGATAATTAAAATCACCGGTCTGTTTATTTATTTAATATCAAGCTTAAGCTGCTCAACTTGGGTGCATAGCATACGGAATATGTGGTATATTAAAATTATATATATATATATATATATATATATATATATATATATAAACAAGAAACAGAGCTGTTATTAAGAAATGATAAACAAAGAGAAATGAAGCGTATCGTCAATACGTATCGGTATCGAATTAACTGTATCGCGATACGTATTGTACCGGATGAGGCGGACCGATACCCAGCCCCAATCGATATGTATCGATATATCGATAATATATATATACGTAAATTATGAAACAGACCGCGCTGTGTTGATTTTGACACCTGTGATCGCGCCCGATCCTCTGTTTTTAACACTCGTTTACAGGAGTAAGCAAAAGGTTCCAGGGCAATATTTTGGCAGGTATAAATTCATTTTAAAGAGAAGAAGCTATTTTTCGTCCTCATTCAACATGATTTATAGGTGATTGGGCCCCTTTATGCTTAATTAGACGCGCTGATCGGGTCATCTGTTATTCTTCACGAGCGAGTGAACGCCACTCAGCCACTTATCCTCGGAGTCACATTCGGTAAATTAAAAGAATATATATATATTTCAATTGTTGTTTTTCTACTTTTCGATTATCAAAGGTCAATTCCGGTTCCTCAATTTAAATTTCCGAAAAGTATATTTTCGTATCGATGTGGTGTATCGATATGCATCGATAAATCCGCATCTTTTTTTCAGCCCTACTATCGACTAGGGATAAGATTATGACTGGATATCCAGAGAAAAGTTAAAAATCGGTAATGGGCTTGATCTCATCTTCCTGGTAACATGTTCTTGGCAACAGCTTGGCAAATAAGTACAAACAAAAGATTTTTCTGTGCTGTTACATTTATAAACTTGATCAGCTCCAACGTTCATATCTTGACTTTCTGTAGATGGGTATATGGAAAGCCATTTTTTTTGGATGGATCGCGAATCATACACTTTTTATATAACTGGGTTTTTATAACACTGTGGACCCTTGTTTAACCTGAATAAAGTCTGTATATTCATATCTAAGCATGATTTTATAAAGAGATTAACAACAGATGTATTTCGTCCTAAGGGGAGGCTAATAAGGGTTCATTTCAATATTCATGATATCAGTAACGTTTTTGTACTCACTGTCTTCTAATTTCAAATGAGTCCATGTGTCTACAGGGGCAGTTTAAAATATGGACAGTAAATGATGTTATCAAACTTTAAGAAAAGATCAAACCGATGAAATTCCTGTTTAGATAATGGTTCCTTGTCTTTTGACTCAAAGCTTTATTTGCAAAAAAAAAAAAGAGTTGTGGCCATAGAACAAAACACAGCATAAGATATTTGTGTTTCGATTAACTAAAAACACACTAACTATTCCTTAATGGATTTCAGTATACAGTAACTATTTATTTTGAATTCAAAATACAGAATAAGGATACAGATACTGTGTGTTTCTTCAAACTGTTCACTATAAATACGTTTACTGTTTATTCCTAGGTCTCAGGAATTAATTGGAATTAAGGGGGTTAAACTCTCAACACGAAAAAAAAAATTCAAGATTTTTTTTACGTTACTGTGTTTTGAAATGATAGGGCAGTATATATATATATATATATATATATATATATATATATATATATATATATATATATATATATTAGAAGAGTCATCATGGTCGCTGTTACTGCTCGCTATAAGCAACGGTCAATCTCTTTATTGACCAGAAAACGATGCCCAATGGTCACAGAATACTTAAGATACCATATCCCGATAGTCTCCACCCTTAATTTTACATAATATTTTTATTTATATTATTATTAAATATTAATTATAGCCTAGGATCTATCAATATTCTGCAGGCGTGCTTAACTGTTATAATGCAATCAATCTTCTTATATCATTTACAACATATCAACAAATACGTTTATGTCACCGATTTTCCTTAATTTAGAAACTGCACCCGTCAACTGATAAAGGATATAACACCATGATCACCAACAGAGGTCGCTTTAGGTTATGCCTACTCAGAACATACCATAGTGACAGCTAACGGAATACGACGTCTTAATTATCTGTATACCACGACCTTAGTTCCTGGCAACTCATCTTTCATTGCGCTGTTTGTTACGCATCGGAATCCTGAATGTGGAGTCTCTGGTTCCAGACTGGTTCTATGATCGTGTCATTGTATGTTACTATGTACATACTAATAATTCATGGAATTCTCGCTCTTTCATTCCAGATATCACATGACACCATAGGAATGAAAATCACACAGAAAAAGTAATTATTAATTCATTCTCAAAATAAACGAATAAATGCATGAAAAATATAAAATATACAGGTGGCTCCAACAGTCTTCAGGAACTGAAGAAACGTTCATGGTTAGTATACACAACAGGTTTTGGAACTTTAGATGAAACTACAGATGAGTACCTGACATGTTTACTGTCATTTGACTGTCTAAAAATAGAAACAAAATCGTAAAAATGAGACAGAAATAAAGGTGGCGCCCCCCCCCCCCCCCCCCCCCCCCCCAGTTTCTATGAACTGACAAACCTAATCATTGTCAATAATAAAGGCACGATTCATGGTAATCCATGCATTTATGATAAAGATGCTGGCGTTTTGTAAATTTTTTTTAATTATGCTGGGGGTACACCCTAACCCCATAGCTCGGTTAATATAGGTCGGAGTGACCTTATTTCAGGTTTCCATTGACCTCCCTGGATTATAAGTAAGAAGTTTCGATGGTCAGCGGTTACGATTTGTGCCTTACTTATGGACGGACTTATCTACTCCATAGATTTTCCCTATCCCCAACTAGTATATCGCCCTCATTGGCTAACTCATTGAACCATCGTGTAACCCGCCTTGTATGGTCACTCCCGATTCTCTAGATAATAGTTCTCCGGCTTGTTATTCATTATAGTGCTCTTTGGTGCGTGTTATGTTCTTGCAAATGTTGGGCTCAGGTACTTGCACTTTGTCAACAGATGATATAGGAATACACGACAGACTTTTTTGTTTTCAATTATATACAGAGTACGCACGTTACGTGTTGTTCAGGGTATACGCTGTCTGGTATATCCACACTTTGTGTTAAATGACCGTAAACTAATCACATATTAACTGTCATGAGTGCTTTATTGGTCTTCTGTGCAGATGTTTATATAGTCAGTCATTGTGCACAGGTAGCAGAGAGTACACTAACTACAGTTGATGCAAATAAACCTGTAATATTAGCGTACTGAAGACCAGTCAGTATTCTATATTTTTATTGCTGTCTGTGCTATCTTCAGGGTAAGTGTTTCCATTAAATAATTTCGTGAAAAAAATAGCTAAAAGTGACATTTAGCATAAAATGTGCCATTCCATAGGAATAAAGGCATATATAACGCGTTATGATATTGCAGGGTACCAACTCATGGTTGAGAATTAATGAGTTACATTCAGGTTGAACATGTTAGCTAGTTAATGTGATAGGCTGCTATAACCGTCTGCTTCATCAAAACCATTCCTCCCCTGGCTGCCAGTCACTGGTGCCGCTATCACATATAGCCTACGGGGCCCGTACGGTGAGTATAATCAGCATTTTGGCTATATTCGTACGGTGCCCGCAAGGTACCCGTACGAATTTCCCAGGCGCCGGTTCATTTTTTACTCGCCATACGGGCGTCGTTAAGCGCCTATAGGCCCTCTGACATTATGACCAGATTACTGGCTGTCAGAGAACCTCATTGTTAAGGCCACATGAGTATGCAAATATTTTCATTTTTTTTACAACGCCCCATGGCCTACAGGTACACTGTCAATTGACATACATCAGACTAATCGTTAGCATTTTAGTGTACGTTCTAACAACACCAAACATGAGCGAGAAAAGTTTCGTTTTTAAATCAGCATATTGGTAGACCCCTCCGCATGTTTGTTGTATTTTTGAGCGCATGAATACCGTTATGGCTTGCACGGGTTACTAGACGCAGCCAACGTGTACGCGATACAGGAAATGACTCGTTACCATAGAGACGGGGTTTCAGTTTGTGTTGTGAGTTCCCATGTCTTCTCTTGTGTTAATTCATCATTCGTAGCATAATATTAATATTATGGACTGTTTACCACAATATGAATACAACGTGATGGAAGACCACCTCAATATTGCTTGTATCATGACTCAAGTAGGCTTAGCAGCCCAATTATCATTGCCTACATTGGTTAGGCGCCGTGGTGCTGAGCTGGCTGCGCTCAATTCTTCCAGTGTTTTCAACTCGCCATAAGCCCGAAGAAAGGCCGTAGACAGCCCGTGCGGTTGCCTTACGGGCACCTTGCGATAGCCTTACGGTCCCCGTAAGGCCCCTGTGCGATATGTGAAAAGTCGAATGGCTGCCGTGCGGGGTCCGCATGGCTCCCTTGCGATGTAAAATTTGCTCGTGCGGTGTCCTCACGGTACCCTGAATATGTGCTCTCGGATAAATAAATACAACATTTCTCTGAAAAAAAAATTCTATTCGCCAAAGTGCCCTTAATTAATTTATATTGATTTAAAAAATAAATACTATCAAAGTACATGTATAATTTTGTTTTACCACTGGGTAAACCTGTTTCATTTACCCATTTCAAAATAAGACGGGGCGAGGACTATAGGGTCAAATGTCCAAGAAAATCTGCATATAATAATAAAATAAATTAAATCCCCCTCAAAAAAGTCCCAAATAAGATCCTTTTGTTTCATTTTGCCTTCCGTCCCATCCACATCTTGATGTCTTCACCTCAACTTGCACTTTACTTTTCTTTCCTTTATCTTTTTTATTCTTTCGCTTCATGTTGAATACATTTCTGTTGTTTAAAAATCAGCTTTATATATATATATATAAAGCAGAAAATTGCCCCCCGGTGGCCGCTCGGTACCAGCGACCGCCAGCCGGGCACCTACCGGTCACCGGGCACCGTGTACTTGCTTCATGCAGAGAACCCGCACAGTCACCCTACGGTTCCCGGACGGCCCCTTAACCAACCAAGTTTCGGAGGTCACCGTAAGGTCGCCGTAGATTATGTGAGTGCAAACAACGTCAGATAAAAAAAAAATCACACGGTGAGCGTACGGTCTCGAAAACCACGGCAAGCCGCCGGGTTGAAAAAACCGTACGGCGCCCGGTGTATATGTGAGTTAGGCATAAGTCTACGGCTGCATCTCACTGTTGACTTGACCTCCCCTCCCCACTGCTCCGGGCCACCTTGTAACTAGTGGTCGATATGTCTTGGGGTCGATTTGTCCTGCTCAGCCCATTGCTGCGGGTCCCCGCTAAGCAGTTGCCCCTTTATCGTTAATTGAACATTAAGAATAACCATATTGATTTATATCTGAAATATTCATTCACAAACAAACTAAAGTCTCCCGATTGTCTCTTACTAAACGGCTATGGAATGTTGTATGTATATTATCACTTCTGACATATCACATTTGCAGTTCTTTAACAATGTATAAGATTAAATGATCTTTCTTCATACATACAATTAACAATCAACCGGCTGACTTTAGCTTCTTTAATGAAGGAAACATGTCGGTGCATGATGAAGGTTTTGATGGGATATCTTCGGACGCTGAAGACATCGAGCCAGGATACTCATCTTGTGAACCCATGCCAGTGTGTGACAAAAAAGTGGTTACCTCCGCAAGTCTCACCCAAGGATCAATCGAAAAAGAAGATCCAGTGAAGTAAACGCAAAAAATAATGCAACTGCAGAAAGTGTGAATGCAAGAAATAACATGTACAGTTCAGATTATGAATCCCAAGAGAACGCGAAGACATTGGCTCACAAGGATAATAAACCATCAGATGACAGCTTGGAAACATGGTTAAGCTACCTTGTTCTTGCCGTATGTTTTGCAACCTTTGCTGTATCGGACGGGGTACTTTTTCTGTACGGAATTATATATCAAGACCTAAAGTCACGTTTCGACACTGACAGTTCCGGTCTGGCCCTGCCGTCTTCTGTACAAACTGGTATGGCTTATTTCGGGGGTTGGTCCCTTTTAACATTTACACAGTGTCACACTAAAGAACCATTGTTTTTACCAGGTTTTTATCCGGAATCGCAAGGAAACTATAATACAAAGTATGGAATCATGGAACGTGACATTTCCTTGGATTTTCATGTTTTTTTTTTCTTACTTTATACCTTGTGAGTACATGTGATAGAGACGTAAGCATCATTCAGCTTATTGTATATTCATTGTTGCAGTCATAAGGCATATTTGGGCAAATTAATTAACTAAACAGGCTTGTTCAGAGAAGTAGCTTGCAACCCAAGAGCCACATGTGGACCAACAGCAGTCTCTCGCACTTTCTACCCTAGACCAGGAAGGCCTGAAGACTGAGTTATAGGGCTACCTATTTTATCATGGGGGTAATGGGTTAGTCCAATTATAGTGACAAGGGTTGTAGCTGCAATGTCTTACAATGATACCGTGTACACGAATCGAAGTGTATACTCTTTCGTTATAATAAATAAAATTACACAAAAGTCTATGCTTTATTTTTTATTTATAAAGAAAATAATCATTTTAAATTGACTGCCACTTATAACAGATGACAAATCATATATAATTAAAACCGGCTTGTGTGACTCAGAGGTAGAGCGCAGGACTCAAAGCCGGGAGATCATGGGTTCGAATCTCAGCCGAGGCGGTGAGGTTTTTCACGGTCGGCCCCACCCAGGGTGAGCGCTTTGCAGGCTTAATGGGAAAGCTGTGCCCCACAGCCGTGTATCACTCACATTACGAGTGCGTCTTGGGGGGGGGGGGAGGGTCCCTCGGTGTTATGATCCAGCAATGGGGCTGATTACACACCCAGGACCCGCAGGTGCGGTAGACATCGGGCCTGGGTGACAACTGGATACTAAATAAAAATGATAGGAAGCGAGTGCTACCGCCCTTTCAAGTAGTCACAAACCGTAATGGAAACTTTGCAGATGTACATATACTTAGTTTAAGAATTAGATAAGTCAGCATTAAAAAAATATAAAAAAAGGAATAAAACCGGATGTTTGCACGTTATACCAGAGCCCACTCATGAATGGAAGGTGTATATAGAATGACGAGTTCTTTCTTTTAGAGTGATGGGGCAGCAATAGAGAACTCTACGCAGCAGTAAAAAAATGTCTTTCTGTGCGATTAGAAGGACCACAAAGACACCAGCACTCTGATATACAATTTTAAAGTGATATCAGGATTACAGGTTCAACATCAAAAGAACAAATCATTTACTTGATAAAAATTCTGATTAGAATGTTCCATATAAATGGAAAAGTAGTATATATATATATATATATATATATATATATATATATATATATATATATCGTCCTAAGTAGAATCCTGTGCTTGCACATTGTTAGAAAAAGGGTATTTTTTATAGGTATGAAAAGGGTTTTTTTTAAGTGTCCAAATACAAATACCCTTCTTAAGGTATTTTGAAGTACCTTTTATAAAAAACCTTATTAAAGGTATTTCAAAAATAAAATGCAGATTCATATCTGTAATTTCTGCAATTATCGGAATATGTCCCAAAAACTGACGAGAGAGTCTCACTCTTAGTGCCCGCTGATAATTTCCTCTCTACCGGCTCCAAACACAGCCCCTATTTATAGCCTTATATAGCCGAAGTCCAGAAAATTCCATTCCGGAACCTTCTATAGACTACACCGAACTTTTAGAACACAACGAACGTGCTGTGTTTTTAATCTCTGTGAGCAACCCAGATATCAAAAAGTGCGGTTCCCATAGCAACGCATAGGGTTTGCGCCTATCACGAATCAGATTGCCAAGCGCATAATAAAAAGAAACACGTAACACAGCCCATACGGGATCGGCCATGTGATTTATAGTCGCACGCGACGTGACGTCGTACCTTTCACAAAAGAATAAGTTCCAGTTAATGAAAAGAGTCCACTGTTTGTCTGTTGTCTTCTGTGGTGTTACGCTTCAACGCTCTCCGTACGATTGTCCCCCTGTGTTCTCTGGTGTCCTCTAGGGCCCTGCGCGGGGCGGGCTTTGACCCGCAGCCCGTGGGGGCCCGCAGCCCGCGGTCCACCGCGGGCCTCCGCATAGGAACCTTTGCGGGGCGGGGCGGGCTACATCTAAGGAAGTGCGGGGCGGGACGGGCCGAAATGACGTCTGTGCGGGGCGGGGCGGGCTGCGGGTTGATGATCTGGCAGTGGATCATCAGTAAAATATGAATATATAAAATTATACTTAAAAAAAAATATCATTTGAAGAAAATGGAATTTTCGTATAAAATGTTTTCAGGTGTCGTAAATTTGAAAAAAAAAATATCCCTGTTAACCCCTTATTCTGAATGACAGTTGCAACAACACTGCAAATGTGTCTTTTATAGGTATAACATCAATTTGTTATACAAAATAGATGGTGTATCCTTAATCTGAAATCTAGACTTTAAACAATTGTCTCTGCAATTGGAGCTGGTCATAACTTTGTATAAAGTTACCTGGCCTGATGTTGTATATGGACTGTAACCCTGTACTTGTCTCATGTCTCACATATTACATAATATGGCTGGGAGAGAAGCAAGGGCTTGATTACCTTTGATCTTGTAATAGACAGTATCTGGCTACAGCTGGCTCTGTAGGTGACTCAATTGACCTGGAACTGCACAAAGCCTAAGGTGGACTCCTTATCTAATTGTAACTTCATGTGCTGGCTCATTGTAAATGACACTGGCCACTGGCTGGTCAAATCCCTGTTTGGTCACAGCATAATGTATTGATGATTGCTGTAAGAAACAAGGCTCTGGCCATGTCCAGATCTCAATGAACATCCTGAACTGAAAGCCACATCAGTCAGATTACCCCTTTACTCCCTTGACCTGATTAGTCTCAGGTTCAGCTAATTAGCAGATGTAACTTGTAGCCGTCATCATCGTCAATACAGAACCACATTACAGTATGTATCAGTCAACAATGAACATGTCACATATTCTTTCCTGTATAAATCGTAACTGTGGAATGCCAAAAGGGCAGTTTATATGTTTTTATGATACATGATAAGTTGCTGCGGGATATTTCTTACTTGTAAATGTTATGATATTAATCCTTCCATGCATAAACAGCAAATTTTGCCGCTGTGTACATTAAGCTTGTGTGTACTGGTACTTACGAAAATATAAGCATTATAAAAACAACCTTCACATTTGAACAATATTGTCAGACGAGCTGAAGAAATAAATGATAAGGAGCAGATGATTAATAAGTAGATTCATTATGGGCCTTGTTTGCTGAGACACCCCTTCCCGGAAAATAAATAAAGAATCCCGGTGAGAAATATATATATATATATATATATATATATATATATATATATATATATATATGCGTAAACAACGTGCGCTGCCTCCATATGTAAGACTATAAAACTGGTGATATAAGAATACATGTTTCAGCTAACTCACATTAACATGCAAAAGCATTTCATATTCATTGATATTGACATGGACTTTGTGTAGGGTCGCCTGATAATTTTAAGATCTCTCCTTATACAACTTTCATACAAAATTATTTATTAAATGACTATAAATACACTATATCATTCATATATGTTATATATATATATATATATATATATATATATATATATATATTGTTTTTATTCTGCTCTTCCTTCACAGATCAAGCACAGATGGGTTGGCTTTGAGCAGATGACATGTTATGACAACACAGTATCATTGAATAGACGACATATTACGACAATCGTCATGGACGGAAGGCGCGTTATCACATTGTGTCTCCTCATCTCCATGGTATTCGCATGTTACGACAACGACGCTGAATGTATGTTTTTTATAATGGTCCATATTCTGCACCAGATCCAGATCCGAAAGTAAAATTTCTAAATGAAGTTTTTCCATTTAAAACAGACCACTTGTTTTTCTTTTTTTTCTTTTTTGTTATTTTATTTCCTATATAATAGGGGTCAATCAATCATGTAAACACCATAAACAATTTTGCAACGTTTACGTCTTCGACTATATAGAAATCAGGATCCCGGCGGAGTATCCATCGAAGCTCAAATTACTACTCATGTTCCAGACATAATTTTACATAAACAGGCTATGTAAAGTTCTCAATTCAACTATATAAATACCATTTGTAAAGGAATCTTGATAGGCCAAAACAAGTTGGTTTCTAAGGTACCATGCGTCAGTGTAAACTCCCGCTTCGAACATTTTGATTTTTGATTTTTCAGTTGGATTTTAATCATATTGAGCTCCAAGAAATTGGACATTCAAGAAGTAAAATAATACATTTCATGAAAATTTCCCTTTGCTGTTTTGTCTTTTCATGACTTTACTAAACAAATAATGTTAATATCATGATGTCCCCCGATTATCTGAAAATAAAAAGGTGCAGAAAATTCGACAGGTTCCACGCATTCATGAAAAAAATGAGAAACATAACGTTTTTTGCCAAACAAATAATTATACAAAGCAGTTATCTTAATAAACAGATTTAAATTACTTAGTTGAGGAACAAGATGATTGAATATACTAGGACATCAACATTATCTTATATTCATTAACACTCTCTTCAAACAAACAATTATTCATAAAGAAACATTCATAGAAATGCAGTAACGCAAAATCTTCATGGAATCAACTAATTTTGATTAGTAATTCAATTATGTAATGATTTGGCTAGAAACACACAGACGCAAAATGATTAGGTTTATTACAGAAATTGTGCCGTTGGCCAATTAATAAATTGCTGGACAAGATCTGTGTGGATGTATTTTTTTTCACACTGACCACACTGATTTGATTTTGTCCGTTTCACAAAATTCTCGCCCGTACAGGGAAAGTGCCACCAACCGGCAGTCAGAATTAAACAAGCGAACAGAGCAGACCTTTTAACCTGCAAATTTACCTGTGGACAATATATATATATATATATATATATATATATATATATATATATATATATATACATCAAGGAATTTATTGCAGTCGGATTCACGGTGGTTCGGATTTCTTTGGATCACTCTCACGATTTTGTGTTTGCTTCAGTGATGAGGTAGTTTATATATAAATCGTTTCCGTTTGAATCAGGAGTGATGTGCGCTCGCTAAAGCCCAAAACACACTAACGCGCGCGTCAAGCGTCAAATCCGGAAAAAGTTGCTCCACTCTATTTATCATTGATAAAACAGACTAACGCGCGCGTCACGCTCCTGGAGCGATTTTTGACGCGTGACGGGCGCTTGCCGCGTGGGGATTCCTGATAACTTAAGAGGGGTTTCCCTCCCCAGCAATCGCATTCTATATTAAACTGCGGATGAAACTGTAACTGAGTTCTGTCATATGAATACACATTTTATCACAGATGCATATTTGTATACAATTAATTCAATGCTGATTATCAAAATTATTATCTTTACAAAGATAAATAAAAATATAATAGGTGCTTGGTTAATACCATCCAATCTGACGCGTGTCGTGCGCTTTGTAGCCGCAGTGTGTTTTACAGTTGTCGCGAGCCTGGCGCGTTAGTCTGTTTTAGGCTTCAGTTTGACAGATGGCCCCCGATGATGTAACCTTGAATGCTGGTAAGCTGGCAGGGCGTCACTGTCGGCGTTAATCGCACATAGTGAAGATTCATAAGCACTGATAGAACTGCCGTGATTATCCAACGACCACTGCAGGCATATTTTAATGACTGAATTACAGACAGAACGGTCTGAGGACTGCAGTCAGAATTTAAATGAGTGGGTCCTATTTCTCTGGGAGTCGGTCAGTTACATGGGTACAGAATGGACTCGAACTGCGGAGATGGTATTAATTTATGGACCCTTCGTCAGCTCCACTAATTTCCTTTTTTAGTTCCATGTCTTATATTTCTTTGAAAGAGGTAACAAAATGTGGTTGAAGGCATTGCGAGTGAAAAGTTTTATTAACAACAAAAATCATCCAGGCTTGATGATAAATACTTTCAAGCTCCAAACAGTTCATATGAATGGTTTCGAAGAAATACCTCCGTCAATAGCTGTTTATATTAAAGGGAAAATGTACGGAACTCTTGAATGGCACGGGATGAGCGTAAAAGGGCGTTCCCACTTCCATGAATTGATCTCCGGATGCGCTACCAACAGGTAACAAATTTCCGCGCGATTCGGCCCAGATGACATGATAATGCATAAGTTGAATCAGACACGAAGCATTACCTAGCTGTTACGAGTTCATCACAATAAATCTGCAGTTTGTGTCAAAGGAGCCACTAGTTACAACGAATAACAAAGAACCACCGAGCCTGCTACGAACATCATAGGCATTCGAAACGATATATAGCGAACACATGCGAGCTACGCATCAGTAAGCATTCTTGCGGTCCGCTAGAAATAAGCTGCTACACTTCATAACGTTATATGTTTTGGGGCGGGGGGGGGGGGTCTACTTAAATGAGGCGTGAAAGAGGTTTGCATCACTCGGAGTCAAACTCTTGTATTCTTCACGTTATTTCACTGGCAAAATATGGACAAGCTTATACAAGGGCGTATAGGATATTAAGTGATCGTAAGATACACTGCTCATATGACGTTCACACGCTGGACATAGCACATTCACATTTTGTTTATTATAGTAGAATATCAAAATATAATATAATCAGCGTGGGTGTTAATATCCTTTGAGTGTGTGAATGTCACATGATGCGTGGGTGAATTCCCGATGAGGTCATATTTTCTGGGATATACCAGAGATCAAGGTTGTGTTCAAACAGTGTATTTTTATCCGTTTTAAAATTCCCATACCAAGAGTGATCTATTAAACATGCTTCTATCTTCACCTTGAGCAGTGTTAATGGAAACAAGTGAGCCTTTTAGAACTGTTAGTGTCTGGCTGTGTTCGTGGATTAATCAGTTATCAAAATTGTGTGAAACACAACCTATTTTGAACTGTATTTCAAATATCTAATTTTAATACAAAGCGATACATCGCCCATATGCTTCCACATTTACATATTGTTTCTGGGACATTTAGATGCAAGTGGGGGAAAGTAAAACATAAACCGAGTGTGTGAGTCTGAAATGATTGTGTGTGAATGCCCTACGAGATGCTTGTGAGTGCTGTGTGCGGCGCCATGGGCACACAAGGATTGAAGGGGCCATATGCACGTAGATTGACATTGATTTTTGAAACGCGAAAGAATATATATTGATAATTATAAAGAATGAGAGCCTCTTTTAACAAATTATGTTAAAATATTCATTCATTTTGAATGTTACAAAAGCTGGTTTTTTTTTGTTTCGCAGGAGCTCTTGATTGCTTTTAAACAGCAGAACTTGCCTGACGTCAGAAAGATCAGTTGATTGTTATAATAAACAATTATGATGATTACATGGGCTCATTTACTGTCATTTGGTAGTGGTAACTGCGAATAATTGTATCGATGTAAAGCAAATTCTGCATTATAGAGATGATATTCTTTGTGCAGCTGCAAACATAGGAGGGCGCACATGAATATTCAATGGGCATAGGGTTTGTGTATCAAGCAATTACTTTTTAATCATCAGGGGATGGGCTGGTTTTATTATATGTTTTTCAAGTTGTTAACATTCCATATAAAAATATCTGAATTTATAAACGCTACATTAGAGTGTAATTTCTACTGGACTAAACTATGTTTATCCATGTTAAGACTGCGAAATCACGCTGTCACCGGGTACCTTACAGCAATGAAAATTATACTACTAACTGAATATTCCTTTGTGTCGCAGATGTAATGTGTATGAAGATATTTTTGAGTAAGAGCTTGCAGAAATTAGAGGGGAATGGGGGGTTATGAGAAAAATGGCTTCGTATATGAACATACTATGTGGAGTTTCCGATTAGTAGCGTGTAAAGGGGCAGTCATGAACGGATTCTCATGAAATTTCAGGGCATTTCGGGATTGGGCATTTCGGATTGTGGATCAAGCATATTCTCCCCATTCAGGGCTTTATCAAGTAATATTTACAAATGCACGAATGAACATTGGAATCTTGACAAAAAATAAGTGAATGCAGAAAAGGTCCAGCCTCATGCTCCGCGCAGTGTGGCCTGGCCATCTTTTCAAGTCACGGTCGAGCACTCAGAACCTGCAAGTGACATTGTCTAATGGTTATCTGCAATATGGCTTGTGCACACCAGCAATTTCAAATAATAGCACAGCTGCAGAGTAACTCTAAGAGTTACATATATAACCTACGAAATTTAACAATTCGTCAAAATGTTTTGAACCGACTGAAAGCTAAAATCGATGTCTTCGTATCGGGGGCCCCCATTCGTAGAAGTGTTATAATCATTGTGTTTCCTCATTTACGACTCGGTTGCCCATTGGTTGGACCTGTATCCAAAAGGTATCGTGTCTAGAATTAGTCAAACAGATAACATATATATAAATATATATATATATATATATATATATATATATATATATATTGTTACGAAGACATATTGCTCAGGGGAAAATACTGGGCCGATTTGGGATTCGAACCCATGTCGGTGGCGCAAATGTCCGGCGTTCCAACCGCTTCGCCAGAAAAGCTAACTTCACTAGCGAGACAGTTCGGTCCGCTTTTATGTCACCCCGTAACATATACCCTCTTAAGAGCGTTCTGCTATCAGAACAAGACTAATTATCCCAGGAGTCACACTTTGGTGAGTTTATACCCTGGGCCACAAAGTTTACCGTCATTCTGGACGAGCCCCCATTTTGTTACGAAGACAAATTGCTCAAGGGATAAAAACTGGGCCGATTGTATACGGTGGCACTCCAACCGCTTCGCCAGAAAAGCAAGCTTCACTAGCGCAACAGTTCGGTCCGCTTATGTCACCCTGTTACAATATACAATATATATATATATATATATATATATATATATATATATATATATATACACACACACACACGTACAACATTCGATTCAATCTGGCTATATAGCTCAAAACCTCTCTCTCCCTAACACACACACACCCTCACACATAATCTTGCTTGTTGTATTAGCAACACATTCATACTTAAACAATCACACTATTCCTTTCAGTGACAAGGAAAAAATAACTTTGTATTAGTCTGTATATGTTTCAGGCATTTTTAATTGTAAACAATTTTTTTTGTGTTATTCTTTTCTAAAGCCAAACTCAGCTGTACAAAATCGGTTTACTTCGGCTTTATGAAACATCGGCGGCGCCTCCTGATAAACTCGGCTCGGCTTGTTCTTAGCTCTGCTGGCGGCGGCGTCTTGCTCTGCTTTATTTGTCATATACAAAACACCTGCAAGTTTCGTTTTATGTGTTATAAATCATCAGTTTTATAGTGGTACATACTTTTAAAAACTTTGGTATAACTGATTGCCAAACAATGAAGCTATTTAAAATCCACAATAACATCAACGGATCATCAAAAGGGATTAAAGGGGAAACATTGTAAAACAAATACAAAATAAACAAAGTGTACACTGCATTAATCATGTGACCTGGTCGGTCATTGAAATGCAAACACCTCCTTATGAAATACCTGTAGTGTATATGTGTATGTATTTCAATCCGTACGAATTAATATGTTTACCAACCTATTTTGTTTTATATTATATGCAATGTGATGCTGCATTCAGGTGTTTTCAATTTCCAAGTTAAAAATCCAATCCTGTTACCTGCTTTTATTATTTCAGCAACATTTTACTAGTCCTTTTATCCGAGCCATAATCAACCTAGCTTTTTAACTAAACCATGTGGCAACAAATGGTATTATACAGTGTTATACTTCATCTTTTATACATTATTAAAATATGGATGTGTTAATATCAGAACTGGAAAAAAATTTAAGTGTATGTATATACCTTGACAACACAAGAGCATGGAAAATCATTTCAAGCGTTGACGGTTGCCCAGACACTACCATATTTATTTTTAATAGAATACATATACAAAGACAAGCACGCAGTTTACAAATACATGTATGTATATATTTAATGTTAGAGTCTAGAGCTTAGCCTAAAATACGCTCTTTACAAAGCGCTCTACCTATAGGCCTACTACCTATATCATAAGCGCTGTTTGTTTTGACATCGTATCCTGAATCGCTACACCAGAGGGGAGCACTATATTTTGATTCAATCAGATGAGACCCCGTACTGGAAGACACGACCTTTATGTGCAAACGCTTTACTAGCCAAACGAGGAATACACGGAGTCAATGATGTTCATTTCTTTTTAGTGACAGCTCATCGGCCCAGCAACCGTTTGAACAGGCCACAGGCTCAGAGAGGATGGCCCCACATGTGGTTTGCACCGGTCCTTGGGAACATAGGATGCCCGGCCGGTGAGCTGTTATTCAAACGAAATGTAACAACATAGGCTCCGTGCACACCTCGCTGACTGTTTTCAGTTTTGCAGACAACAGATACATGGCGAAGCTAACATAGTCGTAATGTCATAATCGAATCGGTCGATGATGCGAGAATGCAGAGGGAGCAATTAAAATTCGACTTTTCTTTACTAAGTGTAACCATAATAATGTCATGAAGCGGCGCTTCAGCGCAGCTATGGGCGGAGCCAGGATGCCTGTCGAGTGTTTGTTAGTTGGCATCTGCTTGTCACATCATACGCACGTTTTCAGCAGACAACCACCCGCCACCTGGTGTCTAAGTGTATCATAAACGGTCAAACCAGGCAGCGGGAAAATCAGTTGCTTCTTTAGAAGCGCAAGATTTCCGCTGCCTCGGGAGCGTAAGCCTAAAACCAGGTAGATACTTGCACACTACACAATCTGATGCCTTTCTTTTTAAATAGTTAATATTTACACTCTTATATTGGAACATTATATGGACATTATACTTGGGTAAAATTGAAGGTTATAAAAAAAGTTCCAATTAAAAAAATGACAGGGGGAGGGTAGGGTTAGAGCAAAATATAGATTTTAATTTCATATGTAAAATAATACAAAATTTTACATCTTTTTAATTGGCTTTATCATACAGACACATTGAGTCCATCTTTTAAAATCATCTCTGCAGTTTGAGTCCACTCTATCCAGAGGAACAGGCCGACTCCCAGAGGAAAACGGGCTCACTTGATAAAATTTTGACTTCAGTCCTGAGTACGTTCTCCGTCTGCCATTCAATCATAATAATATGGCTACAGTGGTCTCTGGATAATTACAGCAGTTCTGTCAGTGCTTATGAAGCTTTCACTATTTAAGATTAACGCCTACAGTGGCGCCCTGCCAGTAACCAGCATTCAGGGTTACGTCACTTGGGATCATCTGTCAAACCGAGCGAGCCAACGGGAATGTGACACGGCGCTTTCATTTACAGATTACCTAATCGCTGAAGCAGTCAAAAATCGTGAGAGTGATCTAAGGAAATCCGATACACCGTGAAACCGACTGCAATAAATTCCCTGTTATATATATATATATATATATATATATATATATATATATATATATATATATATATATATATATATATATTCCGTGGAACGTCTCCTTACAGGCACATCTGTACTAAGGCCACCTCCTATTTACAACCACTTACGGACAGTCCCATGAAAGTAGGTCCCGAAATGTATGACCTTCCTACTAAAAGCACCTCTCTGTTGCGGGCAAAATGTCAGGTCCGAGATATATATATATATATATATATACACATGTTACGTATCCTGGACAATAAACTACAGATACTATGATTGTCATTGCTGTTTGTGTGTTGACTAAGAGAGCCTTTAGTTCTTTTATAATGTAATGTTAAGCCAGAAATCACGAACAAACAATATGGCTTGGGACTGTATTACAACAACCGGTCCTTATTTTCTGTACATACTACATTGTTGGTTTCTTATATTAATTTCGTAAAACACAGGCAAAAATAACTTAACACATTTGTAATGGTAGAAGTTATCGGGAATGGATAACTGGGTGTGCCGCCAGAAAAAAAAATCTTAAACAATTTCCTCAATGATTGGACAAATACATAAAATTCTATTTAAGCACATTTAGTCAATAATAACTGAAATGAATGTCGTATGTTATAAATCAGTTTATGAATTTTTCGTTCATTTTTTACAGTTACCCGGAAATTGAGAATTAAGCGCCAGATCGACCCGATATCAAAGAGGAATTTCAAGTTCACCACAACGAGGGTATGATCATTATCCCCCCCCCCCCCCCATTACTTCAACATCAGATTTTTTTTTTACATGTCACAAACGCTATAATAATTCAACTGAGTTTTCACGTCTGTTACATTGAATATATATATATATATATATAGAAGGTAGTGTTACCCTCCGATGTAAAGTGCTCTATGGCCTACAAGCTAGGCCAGAGCGGTATAACTCTGAAGAAAAACAACACTGTTAATTCACAACAGACTGTTTCACGGGATGCGACCCGATCATCAGGTGAATGTGGTTAGAATAACCACATTCACCTGATGATCGGGTCGCATCTCGTGAACAGTCTGTTGTGAATTAACAGTGTTGTTTTTCTTCAGAGTTATATATATATATATATATATATATATATGTGTGTGTGTGTGTGTGTGTGTATGTGTGTGTGTTTAAAATATCTATTATAATTGTTGCGGCATCGTTGCCCCCATTGTGTTAAACATTTCACAAGTGTTCGTTCATAGGATCCGCATTCCTCAGACGATCATTACATGCAATGCGCATCCATTTATTAATACGATGAACACCAGATTGCGTTATCTCTTTGTTAACAGGATAAACGCCAGATGGCGTTATGTATTTGATAACAGAATGAACTCCAGATGGCGTTAACCTAGTCTCTCCAACAGACGCCAGAAGCCGCTACCGCTCTTGCACCAGTACGTCTGTTATTGGACGCCATTTTTCTTAGGAACGGAAGTGTTGTTTGGCATGCGCAAGGAATCCCCCTACTATACCACCCTTGCAATAGACAAGCCAAAGTGGATTATTTTTGCCACACAACCAAACAATATTGTTTACTTGTCTTTATTGGGGTCTGCCGGGTTAGTGCAAGGGCGACATCCATTCTGGATTCACCTCAAGATGCTATGGGGGGTATCCTTGCGCATGCCCAACGGCACTTCCGGTTTTTTAAGATTCTTGAAAAAAAAATGGCGTCCAATAACAGACGTACTGGTGCAAGAACGGTAGCGGCACCTGGCGTCTGTTGGAGAGACTAGGCGTTAACCATTCGTTAATCGGATGAACAGCAGGTGCCGTTATCTATTTGTTAATAGGATGAACACCAGGTGGCGTTATCCATTTATTAATACGATCGACACCAGGTGGTGTTATCCATTTGTTCATATGATGGAAACTGGGTGGCGTCAACTTCCTTACTGGGTCAAAGGTCTATTGAGCCTATGATAGGACCCTGCCATTTGATACGGACTTAAGCATATTTGACCTGATATTTGACGCAGTCATCTCCTCACTTAGATGATCAGTAAACAAAAACAACATGTGACTCTCGATCCTTAGGGATTCATGTCTTATTTCAGCAGGCAATAATGGTTAATCTCCCAATTTATGCAGGTAATCCTTTTGCATAATTTTGAAAAGACCACAACAAATGTCCCTGCACTATCATTTTTGTCTGCAACGGTTCTGGCAGCAGTTGTATCACGTTAACTATTAATGGTAGCATGTACACAAGTTTCTGTTTATATTTACAACACCGCGTCACAGATATTATCCCGCAAATAGGTCCGCAGGTTTATCAATATAAAAAATATGTTTCACGGACAAGTGCGGTGTTTTTTGTTATAGTTTAAATGGATTGTGTCGAAGTGTCCTTTATATTTGCTATTTGTCTGAATTATTGTCATTTTCAATTGCGTGTGATATAGCTTGCATCGACTGGATATCGTATCCTGTGCACATTGAATGACAAGAGATCTATCCCCTTAAAAGACGAGATCTCGCTTGAGGAGAATGCGGGTGGCGTTGTCCATTTTATTAATAAAAGGAATCTAAATGATTTGTTAAAATAATGAATATTTATGAAGCTGTTGATAGCTTTCATAGATTGATCACCTTCGTGAAGACTATTTATTTTTATAATGAAAAGCTATTTGCAGCAGATTTATTCTTTAATCAACACCAGAGAACGTCGATAGTTAGAAAGTCGTTTGTTAGAATGAACACAAAATGGAGTTTATGTTTCTTTTATGTGAAATGAACAACCGACCATGAAGATGTTCCGAACTATTTAAACCGATCTATTCCACGAATGCTCCGTTAAGATGTATCTCTGATAAGCAGTGCCTGCCATTAACTATATATTGTTTGTCTGTTTTCATCAGGCTGAACCTTACTTCATGACTAAATCACCTGCGCGGAGTTACCGAGGAAAGGAAGTGCCACTTTCACAGTGCTCTGGATTCATTCCCGATCTGATTCGGGAACTGTCGGACGAGATCGGCTTTACATATTCCTTCCAGATAGTTTCTGATGGCAGATATGGCCAAAGACTAAGGAACAGCACCAAATGGGACGGCATGATCGGGGAAGTCATTGACGGGGTAAAGTCCGATATATATTTGGAGATATGTTCATACTTCATATGTAAGATTATATATCTCTGTTTTATTATCTCTAATTTAATACAGAGTAGAGATAGACCGACAAAGAGAGAGAGAGAGAGAGAAAAAAAAAAGAGAATATTGAATAATAACGAGAAGTGGCAGACAGACACACAAGAAGAAACAGACACACAGAGACAGTGTTTGTGTGTGTGTGTGTGTGTGTGAGAGAGAGAGAGAGAGAGAGAGATGTTTTCATGGATATGACGACAGTCCTGTATTGTTGACTGTTTCTGTCAGAAAGCGGACATCGCTGCTGCTCCACTGACTGTCACAGCTGAGCGAGAAAAGTTCGTTAACTTTATCCGTCCGTTTGAGAACTTCGGCCTGACAGTTCTTGTACAGAAGAAAGCCTTCATGGGCCATTCAAAGACCTTCCCGATTGGCCTTGATATTTTCAGGCCACTCATGCCGGAAGTGTATGGACTGGTAATCCTTGCCACTGTAACAGTGAGTCTTTATCATTGTTTTTGTTAAAAGCGTAACACAGGGTACCAATTTTAATGAACAGTCAGATATTATATAATGCCAGGCATTGCAATTATCCTTCCACACGAATTTATGCTCAAACATGATCCAATATCAGAAAAATAATAATGACATATATTTTTGTAAGGTGATGTTTGCGGTTGTTTCAAACAAACTTGATTTAAATTTACACGTCCTGCATATCTTGACTAGTTATTTGGAATTCTGGAATTTGGAAATCTAGTTAACAAATCGTCTTGCACAAGGTATTCACTCTCTGAATGTTGTGTGTTTATTCTTCCGGATAGTGGTGATGATGATGATGTTGGTGATTATTATTTATTATTACTATTACTGCTCTTATTTTTTTTCTTTCTTTTTCTTAGTCTTATTCCACTTATTATCATCTACAGACTGCGATTCTGCTCTGGATAATGAACCGGTTTAACCCCTACGAATGGGCAGGCCGCTGCAGAATAGGACTTGCAGATCGCGAAGAGGCGGAGCAGTTCAATATACGTGGCTCCCTCTGGTTTATATTTACAACACTTCAGAGGCAAGGTGAGTTGTTTTAGTGGTATTCTTTATTAAAGTGATAAGTACATTTAGATACATATAATACATATCAGTGCAACTGGTTTCATTGGCCTATTAGTCACAACATATTTTGTATCAGATTAAGTGATTCGCATACACTAGACATACAATTGCTTGTTCCTTATTTCATAATATTGCAAAGACATTTTGCTCGTTTCTAGTTTAATTTTTTTCACAACCAAGATATTTTATCATTTTCTGTTAAAGTAGATGTTGACCAGTTTGTACCAGAAAATAATATATGACGCTTTTGCTCATAAAAAGGACAATGAAAAGGGAAGTGAACTCATTTTTAATACACTAGTTACATTTAAAACAGACTTTGTTCCATATTAAAGAGACAAAATCTGCCTGCTTCAATTGCCAAAGTTAATACACCCATTCTAAACTGAGCTAAACAGGATCTTTTTGTTTCACAAAGGATTGACCTTAAATATATTTCAGTACTGAATGGATTTTTGTACAGCCTATAATTCCTACGTTTCGATAACAGTATTGCTCTCCATTCAACAATCATAACATGTTCTATTTTATTGTATATTTTAGTCACTGAACATTGTTTTATTGTCAAAACTTGTTTTACACCCACAATCTTCAAAATTTATTTTATTGGAACTCTAGTGGTTTTCTAATAAAGCATAATTCCATAAAAATATATAAAATAATTTTTAGTCATCGGATTTGATAATCCTTTTCCAAAATATCACCATATTCATAATAAACAGGTATTTACAGAGTATTCGACCTATTCCGGAGCATATCTGTTTATTCCCCCCAAAATATTCTGCCCTTTCACGTTTGAACATTTCTTATCTGGGACATTTATCGCCACAATATAATACTGAACCATATTCTATAATTTGCAGTAACAAGCACGAGGAAGATTTTTCTAAACTTTAAATGGGCCCAATCACATATAAATCATGTTGAATAAACACGAAAAATAGCTTCTTCCCTTAAAAATAAATTTGTACCTGCCAAAATATTCCCCTGAAACCGTTTGCTGACTCCTGTAAACGACCGAGGCGCAATCACATCTGTCAAAAAATACAATATTGGGGAAGTAAGCTCCAGGTAAGATTTATTTTCCCTAAATCCATTATTCTTCTCAACTAAGATCTCATGAACACCAAAGTATTTCATAAGACGTCTATTAAAATGCTCCGATAGACCTTTGCCTCACAGCATTTGAAACTGACACCCCTATAATTCATTGTCACCCTAGGGTCATCGGCACTAGGCTTCAAGATCGGAAATATCATTGAATCAATCCATACGAAAGGAACCTTTCCATAATCATATATTATATCAAAGAAACCGATCATTTACGTGAGACTAATTTATACCCGCATAGACTTTTTTTCAAAATCAGATTTTCATTTGACACTCACATTAATCAAGACACTTACCTTGTCATATACAATATTATCGCCAACGTCATACAACTCTAACAGAATGCGATTCTAACCTGAAGGACGCAATCGTTAATATTTTGCCAAAATAGCTAAGAACTGTGTAACTGTAACTCCTCAATCCTAAATATTATGTCCATATGGTATTGTCTCTCATAATATCTGAATTTTCTTACTGTAACTCCTGAATCCTAAACATTTTTTCCTTATGGTATTGTCTCTCATAATATCTGAATATTCTAAATGGAACTCCTCAATCCTAAACATTTTGTCCTTATGGTATTGTCTCTCATAATATCTTAATTTTCTAACTGTAACTCCTCAATGCTAAACAGTTTGTCCCTATGGTATTGTCTCTCATAATATCTGAATTTTCTGGTTGTAACTCCTCAATCCTAAATAATTTGTCCCTGTGGTATTGTCTCTCAATATATCTGATTTAAACAACAATATTTTTCATAAAAGCTTATACAGTTTCTATCTGCTGTTTTCCAGCACTAACAGATTTTTTATATTCCTTTTCAGTTTTTCTTTGATCTTCAAACGATGCATCTATTTCACAACTACAAAAAGGTTTCACCCTCCGTTTGTCCTATACTATCAATGCATAACAGAAGGTCATTCATTTCATCAATAACTGGACGTTCTTACTAGTTCGTGCCGACTCTTTTCGTAACGTGAGCGTAGCCCTGCATTTTAGTTTGAGTCGACTCGAAACATTTTGGCCGCTGCTGCAAATTTTCAAATTTCGTAAGTCATATGCTACTCAGAAGCTCATAATGCATCGGAAGATCAGTTCTTGGAAGTGGAAACGCCCCTTAAGAAGACATTCAAGAACTACCAGATGCATACACACGTGTAGGTTTTTTTTAAAATTATACTTCGTTTATTTTGCCACATGGTTTGTCTGTATTACCGACTGTAAACATCTTCCCCTCAAATTATATGAACGGGATTTGATGAGTTTTTCCTTCATGCAGGTTAGGGTAATATCCCAGGAAAAATCAATTGATTTTAGGTAGTGGGGTCGATGCACAGTATTTTTATTTGAATGGATTCTTTTTCATTGTTACGCATTTATTGGTGCAAGAGACTGGTTTTGTGAAGTCACCAGTTCACTGATTTGGTGAACCGTTACAACGTGTGATGCCACCTGTTACCTGGGCTAGTACACCGTTACAAGGTGTGACGTCACCTGTTACCTGGGTTGGTGTTTCGTTAGGTGTGCACGGGAACACATGACAGTTTAATTACAGGAGACTGGCGGAGAAATCCATATAGGATCCAACTACAGTTCAACTTTATTATGATCCCGCATGAAAAGTGGTGCCCAATATTGATCACATTGTCCGTCCGTCTTTCCGTCTGTAAGTCAGTAACGCTTCCTTGCAATTTTCCTCACAATCCCCTGAAAACAATATATATAAAAAAAGTCCAAAGTCAAATATGGTTGCCACAGAATAATCGATAATTTTCTTCCGCATTTTTTCGGAGGGGCTATGTTCGACCTTTCTTAAATTCATGGGGGCAATTTGTGCCTACAAGAGCTCGAGCCGTATCAAATTCCAAACCTGCCTCATATCCTGTATGGCAGCCAGAAAACAATCACTGATTTTCCTCTACGAATATTTGACAGAACATTGACACCGATGAGGGGTCAGTGCTTTCAAATTTCAGACCGACCCCAGGGGCGGATCCAGGATTTAGGAAAAGGGGGGGTCCAACCCAGGAGGACTAATGAAATTCCTAAAAAAAAGGTCATCAGGTTTGGAAAAGGGGGGGGGGGGTCCAGGCCGCAAAATTACGTCCAAAACCCCTTAAAAAAGGTTGCTTCGGGTGAAAAAGGGGGGGTCCAGACCCCCTGGACCCCCCCCTGGATCCGCTTCTGGAACCTGTTGAATCAAATATGGCTGCCATTAAAGGATATGGCATTCGCGGGGCCCTAATTGAGGACCTGAAAATTCCTAAACCTTAAGTTTACATTATCATATTGGAGCATGGTGGTGTAACGCAGTGCTAGATTTTCAAACACAAGATTATATGTTAGCTCCCCGCTTGTTTTCGGCGATGGAAATATAGGTAACTTAAAATGTGGTCATGGCAACGGAACTAGCCCCATCGCACCCTAAGTGTTATTAGTTAATACGCATATATTTCATTAAACTTGACTTGGTTTCCTTGTTTGTTTATCCCTCGAGTTTGGAGCGGTCTTTCATCTGAGTGAACTATAATTCGATGGCGCAACATCTGTTGTTCACTTTCAAACTTTACATGAGCTTTGCGTGCTCAGTTGCGTCAATACAGAATGCAAATTCACAGAAGCAAACGCCGAAGCACAACTCAGGTGTGAACTGCTTAATTCTAGGTCTGCCAACACACCAAAACCTTATTCCATATATGTTTGTCGGACGTGCACCAGGCCCTTACATGCCCAGACTGGGCACACCCCTACCCCAACCTTGTCTTACAGTCTGTGACCAAAAAGGGACTTAAAATTTGATTTTATTGCACCCACGTACAACATAAGTTTGTTGAAGTCATTTGTTAGAGCAATATTTTAGCTTTCATATGGAACCGTATGTCGCTTTATAGCATTACTTTTAAGGGAGTCACATGCAATTTTACAAAATTACACCTTGATTTCATTAAGTTGCTAACAGTATATTATACCATGAACAGCCATAAACAACAGCCATGAACAAGTCATTTCAGTAAAAAAAAAAACAAAACAAAAAAACACAGAAATCGGAATAAAGTGATAGAAAGCGATTTGTAACATAAACATTTCATATAATAGCGATAATTATTAATTACATTATTAAATGCTTTCTTCAAGTTAAATCCATGAACTTATGTGAATATCAGTAACATTTAACTCTTAAAAACTGAAAAAAAACTGGAAAAAATAGCATATTGGAACTATATGTTCTAAAATCTCGGGTCTTAATCAAAATAACTGTAAAGCTGAAATGTTTTACAGTCATACATTCAATTTAGGAATTTCAATTAAAGATTTCAGTTAAACCATTAACAGTGAATGATTTGTAAAGCTAGCGTACTTTTCGATTGATACAGCTTTGCCGTTATACCTGGTAACAGACAATATAAAACCACTCTGAGAGTTGATTCTCCTAGATCTGCAAGAACACACATCGACTGAGAGGGTAACCTGAACATAATATGTAGCGATATGGGGTTTCATTTTTAGTTGTTCTACATCAGAACTGAGACATGCTCCAATTCAGTCATGCACGCTACATAAGGGAAATCATCTGCAGCCCGACCCTCAACCAGGGTCGTACATAATGAAAGGAAAAACACAAAAATTTTGAACCGTTTAGACCGGATAATTTACTGTGATGGAAAGACCAAATAGTGTATGACATTTTGGTGGTTAAATAACATCTTCATATAACGCAGTATTTATGATACTTGCTTAGAATATATGACATGTCTGGCGTATTTTCTTGTCTCTAATAGTGCTAACCCCCTTACATTGGTTCTCCGTTTACATGTATAACGATGGAGGACTTAAGGGAGTTTCGAAGCGCACACTCAAGTAGTGTGTTTTATGATTTCTTAAATAAAGCCACATTTGACCTTTTGCGTGTATTATATGTGCACAGAAAAATCTTGTTTTCTGTCATTCCGTTCCTCGTTTGCGCGAGTGCCTGCAGACATTAATGGTCCACTTGTCCACGACTTTGCATGGATGTAACTTGTACAAGGAATGTCAACTCGTGACCACGACAACATTTTTAGGAGATAAAAAACTCACGATCTCTGGCAGAATAGTATGGATCGGCTTGATAATAACATTTTTTTTTCTTAATGTGGACAGACCATTCAACTATTTAGGTGATTTAAAACTAAATTGTCAGGTTGGTTTTTTTATCTTTTGAAGAAATCCTTCATGCTGATGGAACGTCTTATACATGAGCGATTCGTGTTTGCTTTACTATCCGTTTCGCGAATATCGGGAATTTGAAATCAGCGTAAATATAAAGCCAGGCACAGTAGCATAACATTACAGGTTTCTAATAGTAGAATTTGATTATTATTATTTTATTATTTGGTCTTTTAAGGAATGAATTGTTTCTTTTGAGTTCCAACATATTGCAGGATACGACCGTGTCCCACGGGCCTTGGCTTCTAAACTGATCGCATGCTTCTGGTTTGTTTTTGTGACGGTGGCGCTGATCACCTACACCGGAAGTCTGATGAACCATCTCTACTGGGCCAGTCACCGGCATGGCGTCCATACGATCAAACCCCCATTCCGTGACCTGGAGCATCTTGTCACCTCAGGCACCTACGACTACGGTGCATTAAAAGTAAGAGTATACTTCATTATACGGTAAGTAATCCTCATTAATCCGAACTATAATAAATCGACAGGAAAGCTTGAAAATCCACTCTTCAATCCAGAAAGACATCCGTAAATAGTCGTAAAATCATGAATTCTTGCTCAACTGATGTTGGTCATCGTGATTTTTATAGCGTCTGTCCCTCCGTTAATATGACACATTGTTACCGCTGGACATAGAAACATCTGACATAAATCCAAAGAGGTCTTTCTTTACCAGCAGTTTTAAAACTGCCAAATAACGGCAAATTGCATCATTTTCCCTGCTATGGTTCCATCTAGCGCCCTGGCACCTGGTATGTATGACTTGAATTGGTTCCTCAGGACTGGTGGCGCCACCAGTATATTTTCTATTTTTTACCTATGCTAACTATATTTTGAGGGCAGTTAATTGCCAGCTTTCATATCAGTTTCTTAACTTTGGTTTATTCTACTCTCCTGAAAATTTGTATGCTTCTTTTTCATGACTAGTTTAATCCGGTAAAAATGACTTGCGGCGCCAATTGTAATTTTGTATATTCACGCAATGTATTTTTCAGACTACCATATTATAAAAATTGTGCTATTTTTTCAATTGTGGTCTCATGCATATTTTATGCTCTGAAATTCCGATGTGCTACAAGGCATAAGTCACACCTGTATCTATAAACACATTACTTACGAGCCAGGGAGGTCCTGAAAAAAAGTCTCCTCGGAAACCTTAAATTAAATCTCGGCGTCCTGTACAGCCAAAATCATCATATTGACTGTTTAATTTTCAATCATGTCTAATATTTTAATCACTTGTGCTGAATCTTACCAATTGTGCACGTAGTAGGCCATAACCCACGTTTACCTCTACATGGGTTATCATGACCTTATTGCAAAATTAACATGTAAGGTGCACTCATTTATAACTTTTATGACGAAGTTGGACATCCAAAAATCATTGATTCGACCAACTGAGTAAACTCCTATTCAGAAAATTTTTGAACATACGAACATTATTGCTATCCCCCTTTTATAACTTTGATTTGAGGTTTCTACTTCATTTTCAGCGAGACATCTGCACAAAGGCGAGAGGACAATGATAATATAACCTTTTTTTTATGAAACATTGACATATTTCAATATATAACAGAAATATCGATTTAAATCCAACATAAGTGAGGTATATGACGGTATAGAAAGGAACAATCATATTATTAATGATAATGTGCGTGATTATAATCCTACATTTCCTGATTCAATGTATATATATATATATATATATATATATATATATATATATATACACACAAATATCACATTTTTAAAGGGGCATAATCAAGGGCAATATTTAGTTTTTTTCACACTATCAGTTCTGTTTTGCTTTTTCCAAGCAAAACCGCCCAGCACACAGTCTCAGTACCTCCCATATGGCTGTTTTAACACCTTTGTTAACACAATGGTTTTGCTTGCAGTCCACTTGCATCTCTATACCATAACAAGGCCGCGTGACCGGAAGTCAGATTTTGCTCATGCTATACATATTGCAAGCAAGGACTAGTCCATACACATACATAAACATTCATGGTTTCTTATATATCTCTTCGGGTTGGACATTACGATCCATTGGCCGAATGTAGAGCCTTCCGCAATAGATCTGTACGATAGATCCAGAGGCCTCAGTTGAAATGACCCGCATTTGTGAGCCTGTGTATCAGGTCGCTCAGCCACCGCAACATACGATGGTTCAGTCAGCTGGAACATGTATCACATTTTTGGGCCAAGACAGTCAGGGCAAGGAGTTTATAGTCCTATAAACTCCTTGGTCATGGCATCTCCTGATTGACAGGTGTTTTGGCCACGCGCTGTGTTTATATTAACGCTTTGGTTCGAGCCGTTCCACTTTTTTAACATTCGTGTACAAGAGTAAGCCATCGCATAAAGGGCAATATTTTGGCCTGGACCAATTTATTTAAAAGAAAAGACCTTATTTTTCTTATTAATTCAACATGATTTATAGATGATTAGGCCCTTTAAAATAATAAACTACCTAAAATTTCGACATCCGACCTGTGACATCCCGGTGTTTGTGCGACGCAAAATGAGAGCCTCCAAGAGCGGTTTCGAGAAACATGGAGAATAGCATCGGTCAGGGTAAAATAATGGGGCGGGGATGCGAGATGAAAGTACTCAGCGTCAAATCGAAAATCTATTTTTGTTGCAAGGGAACGTGCATCGGCAAAGATTAATATAACGCTTTAAACTTAAATTAATAATACTATTCAAACCTCGACCTTATCATCAAATTGAATTAGGATTCACTAAGAAATTCTTTTGTTTGTGTTGTTCTGGCTACTTTTTTCTTCACCAGTGCTGGTATCAGTCCCTCTTGAATATACATTTTTTTCTTTTACTCTTTATTTGCATTATTTTTAATTTATTTAAATCCACACTAACATTATACGTTAGAAAACTGCGAAATATACATTGATTTCTATTTTTAATCAGGGTAAGAAAATTGAATACATTTTAAAAAATCTGGCGACGGGTCCTTTGTACAACCACATGAGAAGCTACTGGGCCAACAACAAGGACAGGAACTTGTTTCCCGCCACAAGAAAGGAAGGATTGGAAAGAGTCCGACAGGAAAATTACGCATTCATTGTACAGTCTTCGTCTGCTAACATTGAGAAGGGGAAACGCCCCTGCGATCTGACAACTATTGGTGAGATCATGCACCCTGGGAGCTACGCCATGGCGGTATCGAAAAAGTTTCAGGTCAGGAAATTTCTTTCAAAGGACACATCATCACTAAACTGCATTTAATATAGCCTTGAATGTCAGATAATTAATAGACGTTTTCCAAGCGCATGCGCATTGCACGTTTAAAGCTTTTTAAGAATTCGGATAAGGTCAGAGAATCTTGAGAAATTTGTTAAATAAGAATGAATACAAGCAACAGCAACAACTGGAACTCTGAATTTTAATGTAAATTTTCTTCATTTGATAAATAATCATTTGTCAAAAAATGGAACCAGTTATTCCAGTGGCGTCAATTTATCTTCCAGGGTTGGGTAAGGATGACTTGCAGACACACACCCACGTATCTGTATGACACTTAATCACCTTTCATATAATATAACGGGTTGTTACGGAACCTAATAACAATAGATCACGTAGTCGTGACGAGCACACATTTTGTCATGCAGGTAAAAAAATCAGATTCTGTAACACTAGGCAGCGTGAAATGTCTAGGGTAATGTATAAAGAAATCAGTGGCTTTTTTGTTAACGAATAATTCTAATTTATTCTTAAAAAAACTAACATCACAATACACTAAATCAATACAATTACACAGTATAACAAATGTACAACAGCAAATCAATACAATTACACAATATAATAAATAAAGTGTACAGTACCTGGATACCACCACTGTCACAGCGACAACAAGTCCTTTAAAACCAATAATCCACGTAAAAAGTTCAGATAGTCCAAAGTAAAGCTCTTGTAATAATCTCGAAAGTAAACTGGAGACAGGCCGCAATAAATCTGCATAGAGTTCGTAGAATCCCAATAACTACTGCATATAATGGATAGGCCTAAAACTGACTCACACTCTTCCGTGTCCGCTGGAATATTTCTCTCTCCCCTCTCGGCTCTAAACAGAGCTCCATATTTATAACTTGTCACCCCAAGCCGAGAACTTTCCATTTCACGAACAATCAAAAAGAACCCAAGAATACATAATACAGACGCCCAAAGAACATACTAGAACAAAGAACGCTGTGTTTCTACACGTCAGACCCCACACGTGGGCCGAGCCAGCCCGCGCGTCTCCCATGGCAACGGACAATGCTAGCGCTACACAGACACATGTGAGACTGCTGCACACAATAAAATAGACATCTGTAACACTCCCCCTCCTGTAAGAAAAAAAAGAAAGTTTTCTAAAAAAACTTTCTTTTTGCGATCACAATCACTTTATTTTTACAATATTTCATCAATCATCTTATTAACAATATTAAATAAACATCTCGTTACAACAGTTCATTATCATCTCGATAAGCAATCAGCAATTACATTGTCTTTCCCTTTAATGTGTCTGATTTCAAGATTGTAATCCTGTAAAAACAAACTCCATCTCAACAATCTTTGATTTTTACACTTCAACTTGTCCATGAACGTGAGGGGATTGTGATCACTGAAGACAATGATAGGCTTGACTGATGAAGTAACATAAACCTCAAAATGTTGCAATGTCACACTCAAAGCCAAACATATTGTTTTAATAATGGAGTAGTTTTTCTGGTTTGCATTAAATGTTCCTGAAAAATTACAAATTGGATGATCTATGCCATCACTGCCTTCCTGTAACAACACAGCACCAGCAGCCGTATCACTAGCATCTACAGCTAACTTAAAATACACAGAAAAGTCCGGAGCTGCTAAAACTAGTGAACTTTGCAGAATTCCTTTCAGATTCTGAAATGCATTTTCACACTGAACATTCCATACAAACTTTTATTTCTTCTTTAATAAAGTAGTCAAAGGTTCAGTTACAGCAGACAAATTTTGACAAAACTTCCTGTAGTATCCAAGCATACCAAGAAAACGCATTATTCGAATTTTTTCTGGCCTAAGAAATGCAGAAATAGCACTTATTTTAGCATCACGGGTTTTACTTGATCCTGCCCTACAATATGACCTAAAAATGTTACTTGTGCATGACAAAACTGAGATTTGACTAAGTTTATGGTCAGACGGGCTTCACTTAGTCTTTTGAAGAGGTCGTGAAGAATTTGCAGGTCTTTCTCCCAGGAATCGCTGTACACGATAAGGTCATCATTATATGCGTCGCAGGCCTTAATGTCCTTGACAAACATATGGATGAGGCTCTGGAACGTGGCTGGCGAGTTCTTCATGCCAAACGGTATAACTTTATACTGGTACAGACCTTGCGGCGTCACAAATGTGGACACTTCTTTCGCTCGTTCTGTCAGCGGAACGTGCCAGAATCCTTTTAACAAGTCAAACTTGGAAACATATCTGGAGCTACCGACTCTAACAATACAAAAATCGATCCTCGGAATTGGGAACGTGTCAGTCTTGGTGACAGAGTTCAGTTTTCGATAATCTGTGCAGATACGGTAACTTCCATCAGGTTTTGGCACAAGAATACGTCTTGCAAATATTGAACCTCATCTTGTGGATACTTTTGCTTTTCTGGATTCAGTCTATAAGGATGCTGCATGACTGCGCTTGCCTCGCCAACATCTACGTCATGGCACAATATGTTAGTTCTGGAATGTCACTAAACAAATGTTCATAATTCCGTAGCAGGTTCTTTAGGTCTTGTTGTTGTGTTGTAAGGTGTGACAGTTTGGCATCAAGGTTGTTAAGTACATCTGAGCACAACTGGTACTGTTCCACACTGAATGTCTACATCACACTTACAATCAGTATCTACTTTAACTGGGTCAGGGTCAGTTTTTAAACAAATAAGATAATAACATTATGTAAAACATCTGATGTGCTATTTCTGTCATAATATGGTTTCAACATGTTAACATGGCACAGTTGTTTTTCTTACGCCTATCTGGTGTTAACAGTATGTAATTTCAATCACTGACTTTCTTGTGAACCATGTAAGTGCCAAAATACCTAGCTTGCAGAGGTCTGACAGGAATAGGTAGTAAGGCAAGGACCTTTTCACTAGGCTCAAACTTTCTACATACAGTGTGCTTGTCATACTGTTTTCTTTTACTTTGTGCAGATATTAAATTAGACTTTGCAATCTCACAAGCATTGTGTAGTTTTGTACGAAAGTCTGACACATACTGCAATAAACTAAGAGAATCAGGATTTTCTCACAAGAGTTTTTCTTTAAGCAGTTTTAATGGACCGCGAACTGAGTGTCCAAAAACTAGTTCAAAGGGACTGAAACCCAAGGACTCTTGAAAGGATTCTCTGACAGCAAACAGCAATTGGTGGATTCCTTCATCCCAGTCTTTCTGTGTGTCATAGCAATAAGTCCTAATCATGTTTTTAATGTCTGGTGAAAATGCTCGAGCGCGCCCTGACTTTCAGGACGATATGGCCAAGAGCTGTACTGTTTTATACCTAGCTCAAGCATAACTTGCTGGAACAAACCAGACATAAAATTAGACTCTTGGTCAGACTGGACGGATTGTGGTAATCCAAAAGTTGTAAAAAAACTTTGTCAGAGCTTTGACAATATTTTTGGCAGTTATTTTGCGCAATGGTATTGCCTCTTGGAACCTGGTAGATGCACACATAATTGTCAGCAAGTATTCATGACCAGATTTTTTTGGGCAGTGGTCCTAAGTGGGCTTTAGGAGGATTCTCATTGGGCTAGCCTATCATCTGGCATGTGTGGCATGATTTACAATATTGTACAACATCAGTCCTGAGGTTAGGCCAAAAGAAGTGTGTACTAACTTTCTGATAAGTTTTATTTATACCTAAATGGCCTGACAAAGGAGCCTCATGCGCCATGCTTAAACTTTCATTGCGATAACTTTTGCGCATTACTATTTAATTTTGATGGCCCACTCATCATCAGCGCATACATGAGGTGGTCACCATTTACGCATTAGCACTCCATTTTTAACATAGAAACAAACTGGGTTCTGTGGCAGTTTATCTATAGAAACTGCCCTGGGAAACAAACATGATATATCAGGGTCCTTGACCTTGAAAATGCTGCGTCCTGTACGGACGAGTCGACAGACGAGTCATTAGTGACTCCCAGAGTGTTATTATCTGGACCATTATCCTCATGTTTGTTTTTCTTTGCCATTGATCTAGTTACAGCACATGAAGGATACAAACCAGGGATTTCCTGACTTTCATGGTCAGTGTCATGATCAAGTGACGGTATTTCTGTCACTATTGGTACAGGCTGTACTTTGTCACCTGCAACATCATTGCCTACTAGCAACCTAATTCCCTTTAAGGGTAAAGTAGTTCTTATGCACACAGTAATATTCCCAGAAATCAAATCTGTATCTAAGAGTATACTGTGAAGCGGGACTGAAATGTGCTTGTCTGAAAAACACCATGAACAAGTGCATGTGCACCAGTAAAGACCTATTAGAAAATGGCAAAGTGTTTGTGTAGGTGTAGAATCTGAAAAATCACTTGAAAGTGACACAAAACCATCACTCCATTTCAGAGTTAGGAGAGGAATCTACTACCTCAGTTTCATCAAACAAAGAACTGACACAGATAGTGCCAGTCATCAACTCTTTTTCTGAGTCATTTAAGGAATCTACATCCTCATTACAATCCAACTCCTCATAGGAGTCAACAGAGGAGTTTTCCTCGGCAGAAACAAAATTCTGTTTCTCATAAGAGGACCTTGCCTCATTTGAAATATTCTCGCAGGAGTCTTGAAAGAACCTAGCCTTATTAGATTCCTCGGAGGAATCAAATGAGGTATTTACCTCGCAATCTAGGGATTCTTCTTTAGAGTCAGACGGCACGTTGGCCTCCGTAGCATCAAACCCTTTATTAGAGCCAATAAAGGAGTTGTACCCCTCAATTACATGAAAAGAACCTGGATCTTGTACTATGCTATGCATAGATTTTAAAACAAAACCAGAAGGTTTACCCTTTGGTTTATTTGCAAGTTTCCAGCGGTCAGATATTAGATGACCTTCCTTTTTGCAGAAAATACATATTTTATGGACTTTGTTGTACTATCAGGACTACTTGTACTGGGTTACTGCGCTTTAAACTTCTTTTGACCATACTGATTTCCGTTCTTGTTTGTGAAAGACTGTTTTGATTTGCTAGTAAAGGACATTTTATGTATTAATGAATAATCATCGGCTTATTGAGCTGCAATGTCAGTGTTTCAGGACTCTTCTCAACAAAAATGTTAACATCTGCGTTAATGCAGCGCTTAAATCCTTCAAGCAAAATCAACTGGCGCAAATTGTCATAATATTTCATTACATTTTTAGCACTACACCAGCGATTAAACAACTGCTGTTTTGTCCTAGCAAATTCGACATAGGCCTGTCCTTTGCGCAATTTCCCAATTTTTGAATTTCTGGCGGTAAGCCTCCGGAACTAACTCATAACCTTTTAGGATTAACCGTTTAACCTGGTCATAATCAGCAACGGTTTCTACTTAAAGCTATGTATTTTCGCTGGCCTTGCCAGTCAATACACTTTGTAATACATAGTCCAATTTTCCTTAGGCCATTTAAAATTTTCAGCTACCTTCTCAAGGTGTAAGAAATATTCATCAAGCTCTTTTTCTTGAAAAGTTGGGACAAGTTTAATGTGTTAAGTAATATAAAAACTGCAAGTTGGGGCAGCAAGTAGGTCATGTTGTATTTTAAGTCTTTCTAACTCCAGTCGTTTTAACTCAATTTCTTTTTCTTTTTCTAGTCTTTCTTTTTCTAACCTTTCATGTTCTTTCCTCTCTTTTAATGCTAGCTCATGTTACATTTCTAACGTTTATAATTCTAACTGCATAGCAAGGCTGTCATTTTTTTATGTTTCCACTTCACTCTCTTCAATTAAACCCATGCTAACCAGATCTTGCATGATTGTAGCAATGATATCAGGCTTTCTCAAAGCGTTTTACACACCTAGCCCTAAGTGTTGTCCTAAACGCAACAACTGATCTTTTGTCAACTGTTCAAGTTGATTAGGGTCGGGATCGACAACAAATGTCTCAGGTTTGGAATCTGCCATGTTAAGATGTTAAAACAATAACAAAAAAACACTGAGATAAATCCTGTTAAAAATGTATTTCAAACAATATGTAATCTTTTAAACAATGTATGATAAAACAATATGTCTCGGTCAAGGCCTAATAAAGTTTCAAAACTATTAAGCTTCCCGGACGAGCCCCCAATTTTTATGTTACGGAACCTTATAACAACAGATCACGTAGTAGTGACGAGCACAAATTTTGTCATGCAGATAAAAAAATCAGTTTCTGAGAAATCGGTGTTTTTTTGTTAACAAATAATTCTAATTTATTCTTAAAAAATACTAACATTACAATACACTAAATCAATACAATTACACAGTATAACAACAGTACAACAGCAAATCAATACAATTACACAGTATAATAAATAAAGTGTACAGTACCTGGATACCACCACTGTCACAGTGACAACAGGTCCTTTAAAACCAATATTCCACGTGAACAGTTCAAATAGTCCAAGGTAAAGCTTTTGTAATATTCCCGAAAGCAAACTGGAGACAGGCCGCAATAAATCTGCATAGAGTTCGTAGAATCACTTACACTACTGCAATTATCGGATAGGTCCAAGACTGGTTCACACACTTCCGTGTCCGCTGGAATATTTCTCTCTCCTCTCTCGGCTCTAAACACAGCCCCTTATTATAATTTTTCACCTCAAGCCGAGAACTTTCCATTTCACGAACAATCCAAAAGAACCCAAAAATACATAATACACACACACATATATATATATATATAACACTGAAGAAAAACAACACTGTAAATTCAGTTCCGACTGTTTCACGGGATGCGACCCGATCATCAGGTGAATGTTGTTAGAATCATATATATATATATATATATATATATATATATATATATATATATATATATATATATATATATATACTAGCTGATAAACCCGGTATTCCGGGCTTATTACCTGGGTTGTGGAGATATATTAACTGAGATGTGGAATGTTGGCTCATTTTATTTTTTTATTCTAAAAGTTAACGAAAATACAGGTTTTCAGTGGGAATCTGTTAAAATAAGATATGTATAAATAATTTTACATTTATTTTGTTGCGCTGTGCTCGTGGCACGAAGTTCATACCCCAGTGTGTTTACCTTGAAGACCTAGTCAGTGATGATGTTTACATTGCAAAACGGAATGAGACGGGGGGCATTCCAGTTTTCGATGATATTTGACTGGATTCTTTCGTTGGACGTATAAAGATAAGGTTCATGTGAGGAACACATGAAAGATTTATCAAATATACGTTGCAAGGAAACTGTTCCTGTAGAAAGAAACAGAAATATGCATACATCGTAAGTAGCAGAAGTGGACCCAACAGGACTCCATGCAGATGGTCCGTATCCCTTTTTCAGCCACCGCAACCTTTTTCTTCATCGTATCAGACACATTTTAAGGCCTTAAACCCCCGCCACCCCTACCCAACCCTGTTTCTGAAATTAGGACCTTGAGTTAGGTCATTAATCCTCCTGGGTTCAACTCTCCATTTCATAAAGCGAGAAACGTGGTTTTCTCTTTTACTGACCATGCACGTGGGTGAGAGCCTCGTACAAATGTAATGCCCGACACGCTCAAATCCCTCAATGAAAGCTAGCGTTATTCATATGAACAATAGTCTGAGGATGAGTGACCACGTTGCACGCTTTCCGGTCATTGCCGAAGGCAGTTCGGCTGTGCTCGGTCTAACCTCAGTGCAAGTCAGTAAAAACGGAAAAAAAAATCACTCAAAATTATATGTACATAAAATTTTTTTATTTTCATATCGCCTATGTCACTACGGGGATAATAACCTTTAAAATGATGTATGGCACAGTATTGTACATATCGTGGTTTTAGAGAACACTGCGAACAAACGTGAACCGAATTCCTTTTATAAGTATTATATATATATATATATATATATATATATATATATATATATATTATAGTTTTCCTCAACAGTAGGGACCATTGAGGTGTAGCATTATTCTGAAATAACCTGTTTACTCAGAAGATAATTTTTTTCTCCACAGGCCATAGAGCATTTCCACGTGGCCATCATGGCATTACACGAGTCAGGGGAGATACAGAGGCTCCGGGATAAATGGTGGAAGTACAAGAGTGAGTGCTGGAACGTCACTCAGGCTGAGGAGAACCGCATGAAGAACATGTATTACAGTCTCAAAAATTCTCCTAAACGTGTTGGGCTTGACAGCTTTTGGGGGCCACTGGTTTTGATGGCCGTTGGAATCGTGCTGGGAATCATCGTTGGTGTCATTGAAGTCCTGTATTACAAGCATCGCGGCAGGGTAAGCTGATAAACCAGGGAGGGAGGGAGGACCCCGGGGAGCGAGTACCCCTTCCCCACTAAAAGTCTTGGGCACAGCAAAACTTCAGCTTATTATCGAAAATCACATCAAGATTTTGTCCCACCGAAGTTGAAAACCAGCACATCTAATACGCCCCCCCCCCAGGTCAGGCTGTTGGGGTGCCCCCTATGATTGTTCAAATCTGTTGGTAAAAGAAATTTTTTTTTCAATCACAGGAGGAAAAAATCACTCCTGCTAATGTACAAGCTATTTCTACCTCCACATACTTGTTTTGGTTCTTTAGATTGTTCAGGTATAGATAAAATGCGTGACATCCATGATTAGAAACTTAATACAATTACTCGGGAGACAAACAATACTTATTCATGTTTTAAGCTTTACACATTTTGTACATTACACATGTACGCAAATTTTACATGGAATTTTATATAATATCAATGTAGGGCCAGAAGAAATTAATAAATATGGGACAATGTTGTTTGTCTGACTTCCAATACTCTTGTTGCTATATTGTTCAAATTGAGGTCAACTGATCTTTATCCACTAAATGGAAATTCATGATTATTCTGAAATGTTTTAATTAGTTATTTTTTATATCTTTAGTATCACGCAAGCAACCGCCATGTTGACCGACAGTTGGCCAACCAAATGGACGAAGATGATGGCAGGATTTAAAACCTGCGCATGCGTATCAGCTTCACCGGCACAACAAGAAAAGACTGGTCTCCAGTTTTCTTTGCAATTTGGAGCTGAGAGAGGGATTTATCTTTATTATAATGACAATATACATAATCCTTCTTCATTTATTAAACTAAACCCCTCAGAATTCAGAAGCGGATCCTGGGAAGGGGTACAGGGGTTCCGGACCTCCTATACCCTCCTGCCCCTGTTCAGCAGCCGCAATTATTTTTCAGGGTTTCAGACCCTTTTTGCGGTCTGGACACCCCTCCTCCTCCTCCTCTGGAACCTTTAATTCAGGTTTTGTCATTAGTCCTCCTGGGATGGACCCTCCTTTTCCTAAATCCTAGATCTACTCCTGTATTTACATACATGACGTGGCTGGCGCTTCAAGTTTATCGATATATATATATATATATATATATATATATATATAATTGGGAATATTATTTTTCGAAACAGGTTACTGAACTCTCTGCTTGATTGTTCCTTATAACGAGGGATGGTTATTTTTGTATATATATATATGTTAACAGGAACTATATCTCGGCCGTTTTTGTACGGCAGTGTGCCGTTATGTATAATGCCATCGATAGTCGCAGTAATATCGATATACCCCACCAGTCTTGACTGATTAACACATTCTGTCTTTTCTAGCAGCGTTCACCAGTGATTTCACCAGCACAATAAGGCCTCCTTTAACAGTCCCCACTCACTGTATATATAGGAGACAATGGAGAGGTAAGAATGGTTCAATGTTCTACATGTTTAGGCTGGTTCTATCAGACCTGCGTCTCAGTTAAAAAAAAGAGGTCTTCAAAACCCATTACCTGAGCAACCAGTGGAAATGCAGAACCTGTCCATCTTCTGTAAACTAAATGATTTATACACAATGTCTTTATTCAAATTCAAGATATCATCAAAGTGGAATAGAGATGGTGAGCTACAACTGCCAAGTAACCAAAGCAACAACACTTGCAGTTACCACTTGCATGTGACATATAAACAACAATGATTGTATGACATGCTCAAAAACAATACGTTCCCATTCTTGCGCAGGAACAGCAGAGAAAGGAGGACTGTGTAGTGCGGGTATATATGGGGGTTCAAATGACCACATCTGGATTTTACCACAGCTAGCTTTATTGTTAATTTAGAATATATCTATATATTTCAATTTATTGTAATAATTTTCCCACATTTTTTTACATTGTTATGAATGTAATAGTAATTTGTGACGTGGGAAACTTTTGAAGGTTTTATGAAATGATTTGTAATGTGTATGCTAAATATTGTTGTTCATGGAAAAGGAATCCATGCCGGTTTAGTTCTTGGCACATTATTCTTTATGTGGCTGACAATTATGTGTTCATATGATTTTGTATCAACATGCTAGTGCAGCGGTTAACGGCAAAATACAGAAGAATTGTTCAGATTGTGATAAAAGTACCAAATTTGGTGGAGATGAAGTTTGGATAATGCATTTTCATTTTTTTATTAGTTCCACCATATCGTCTCAGTGTAACGGGGGCGGATCCTATGTTAAATTTTGGGTACTGAAATTTATATGAAAAATACACGGAAGATCATCATAGTTGCATTACATCTTATACATTCCTTATAGATAGGGTAAAATTTTAGAATATTTGGTTCTATTTAATTAACATCATCATGAGAAATGTAAAATTACCTTTTTGGTCTCATTAATGTGAACATTTGTAATTAAAAGATGACAATTTGCTATTCAACGATATGTAGTTAACTGAAGTTGATTTATTGTTAAATATAACATTAATCTTCTGTTTTAAAGTAAGGTATAATCACTATTCTCAATTCACATCTCGTCGATGTCTCCTTTGATGAATATAGGAGACAGTGGGGGAGGGGGGGGGGGGACTACTCATGTACTATGGGTTCACTGTATAAACATTACATATTTCATCATACAATGTGTATGTTGCTCGTGCTCAAAAATCATATACAGTTTTATTGTTCTTAGTGCAAAATATCTGTTGTTTGTATTAATGAGCTTATGGACATTTCCATATGAGCACTGAAATAAACCACTGAATTTTTAGGGGCGGATCATATTTAATTATCAGAGTACATTCTTTTAAAATGTTATCGTAAATGTACAACTAAACAGCGTTTAAAAGTTTTATTTCTTCAAACAAATCTTGAAAACCAACAAACTCTATCCATTTGCGTATAACTTCCCTTTTCAATCATCAAATCATGATATGAACATCTCAACCTAGCTAGTGCTTGTTTATGCTTGGCATTAGTCCGCACAGTAAATATTTCTCCATTAATTGAGACCATGGATTTAAAAGTACCATATAAATTTAATTTAGTATTTACTTCTACATCACAAGACCAGTTTTGTTCTGCCATATCAATAATTCTTTCCTTTATTTTAGCCAAAAATATTCTAATGTCTCCTACTTCTTGATTCATCCACACATACCCAAAACCTGCGCTGCATATTTTTGCTTCTTATATGAGTAACCCATGTTTGTTTTCCATTCATATCTAGATTAAACAGCATGTTATATATACGCTTTGGATATCTGTTATTACCGGTATGTACTAGTTTTGTCCAGTATTTTACACATCTTAATAACTTACCGACATACATTGGTTGCCTTCCAAACTCTCCCAATGATGTTGCGTTCGGAGCTGAAGAGCTAATTTTTTTAATGTACTCACAAAATTTATATTGTACCTTTTAAATTATTTCACATCTTTCATAGCCCCACAGTTCTGAACCATATCATTATACCGAAAATAATACCGGTGTATCCATACAATCAAATAGATAAAATAGCTGGCTCACTAAGAAACAACTATATTTCCTATAATTTTTGTATGAGAGTCACTGCTCTTTCAGCCTGCACTGCCTGCGCTTTCTTTGCTATATACCACGACAATTTACTTGTAAATATTACCCCAAAGTATCTATAGTCATTTACCGTTTCATTTTGAGTATTTTTGAAAGTGCCATTTCTCTAATCTTTTTAATTAACCCCCGTGGCTAAAAACCATAATTATTGTCTTTCCTAAATTATCTTTTAAGCCATAATTGACAGAAAAACTTGCAACTGGTTTATTTGTTCTATGAGACGTCCTATTGTTTCGCTAAAGCATACTAAATCATCGGTGTACATTAATGTCATTACCTTTGGCAAATATTCATCAATATTTATACCATGACAATCTGTTTCAGTAATTTGTTCATAAAATTCATCTATGAATAAAGAAAACAGAAGGGGACTCACCATGCACCCTGGTCGAGTTCCGTTAGTACATTCAAAATAATTTGTAAATCCTTCCTCTGTAAGAAGACATGATTTCATTTGACTAAATATTGACTGAAGTGTCTAAAGGAGTTTCCCTTTTATCCCAGATTTAACTGAAACATACCACAATAAATCATGTTGTACACTATCAAAATCAGTTGAAAAATCAATAAAAGTGTAATAAAACCTCTTCTTTTTTTGTTAAATATTTCTGCACACACCCCATTAAAGAAAATGTATGGTCTACTGTTGAATAACCTTTCCAATAGCCAGCTTTTGCTTCACATAAGAATCCAGCTTGACCAACATAATTTTGAATTCTGTTTACAAATATTTTTTAAAATTAGTTTACCCATGGTATGAAGTAATGAAATACCTCTATAATGTTTTAGGATCTATGGTGGAAGCCTTTTTGTGAATTGGTACAATAAGTGCTTTGCTCGAAGAGACAGGGAAAAATCCATTTTCTAATACACTGTTAAATAATTGTTATATGTGAGACGATATGTGACTATAAGTATCTTTCAATACATCTACCGTTATCCCGTCAGGCCTGGTGTTATCAAGCTCTGTATCATTTTCAATTTCTAATACATTTTTTTAAATATTCCAGAGTATGATTCTTAAACTCTTGATTAATTTCATGTGTTGATGAATTCAAAAGTTCCTTAAATTGTTTGTACCAACGTACTGGTTCTACTGTTGTAACAATTTTCATTTATATAAACATCTCATGTTTTTCCACATGGAATCAGTGTCTTTTGCACCTATCACCTTTTGCACCTCTGAGGCTTCGATAATTGCCTTCTTTTCTTCACATAATTTTTTAAACCTCTGTTTTGTTTGCTAATAATTCGGTAAGTTGCCATCTGATATTGTACATCTATACTTATTCAAAGCTATATATTTTCATTTTCCAAAATTCGCATTCTTTGTCCCACGATTTTGTTTGCTTTAGTTTAATGTTGTCTCGGAAGTTTTGTTTATTTCTGTAGGATATATTTTGATAAATACTAACCAATGCCTCACTTACTTTGTCCGGGTATGTTTCTAAGGTTTCATTAAATGTGTTGAAAAGTAACGCACGTTCTATTTGTTCTAATGATTTTGAAATATTGGTTTTATCTTCATCAGTCTGAGAAAATTTTACCCATTTTGTCAGTTCGCATATGTGTTCCTTCGAAATCTTTTACCTTGGTCTGATAAGATTAAGTGAACAGCCCAAAGGAAAGTGATCGGTCGGATCATCTGATAATACACAGGATCCATCTACCTTATGAAGTAGACAGCTACTGACAATAACATAAAAAACTACACTGCCACCAAAAGGAGTTAACACATAATCAAGTTTCCTGTTATATCTGGTATATCTGTTATATTAACAGTTATTTCATCTTCATCCACATAGAATGATGAACCTGCTGGCGCAATATAGCAGCAAACTATGGCCAAATCTTTATCTTCGTTTATTAAGGTACCATCATACCCTTTAATTTCTGTTGCACGTAAACTAAGACCCCTCCTCTCCCTGTACTCTTCCTGACTATTCCATAACCATAGTACCCGTGGAATGCATCAGAAAATTCATCATCCGCGGTTGCCCATGTCTCAGTGATACATACAATACTGTGATTATTTATCAATTCTTTAACTTCTACTGATTTAATTTTGTTCTTAAGTCCATGTGCATTCCATGTTGCTCTTTCTGTATTAGCATTTCTGCTGGTGCTGGACTAGTTTACATATAGGTGAAAAATTAAGTTAAACTTGAAAATACGACAAGCAGAAACAGGTTTTTATCCATATGGATGAGGGAAAAAAATCCCACTGGTTAAAATAATATATTAAGAAGATATGTCTGAAGTCATGTGTGCAATAGAAAATCACGGACTGTAGTCTGTTGACATTATTTGATTTTGAGCAAGTCTGTATTTCAATAGGTCAGAAGCCCTGTGAATGTGAGAAAGATCAAGCATGAGAAAGATCAAGCATATTGTTGCGAAAGAAAATCAACGATAGTGCTCTGGTGGCCATATTGGAATTCCGACAGTTCTGCAATTCGATAGAAATGGAGACCTTATAGGTACCAATCATCTCTGTGTAAATGAGGTAGATCAAGCTTGTTCTTGTTGAGAAATCCCGCTTAAAAGTATATCCCCAATTGTGCTCTTGGGGCCATATTGGAATTCTGACAGGTCTGTTATTGGAAAGGGATCTTGTTGAGATATCCCGTGCGAAAGAAAATCACCCATTATGATCTGGTGGCCATATTGGAATTCCGACAAGTCTGTAATTCAATAGGTCTAAAGCCCTCGTATGTACCAACCATCACTGTGGATTTGGGAAAGTATGTTGTTGTTGAGTTATCACGTGCAAAAGAAAATCAGCGATTAGGCTTTGGTGGCCATATTGGAATTCTGACAGGTCTGTAATTCAATACGTCTAGAGCCCTCATATGAACAGGAAAAGTAGACCGAGTTCCGAAACATTTTTACTGAATAATTAACTTGCTCTTTAATAGGCTGATTGACAAACATAAATGGTTATAATTATATCCATTAATAATTCATGCTATCACTATACCCTTTATTTAGTTAATAATTCAATTGATGGTTCGCCTACGTTTGTTATAATTTACATGAAACATGTTTGCGATATATACATGTTAATAAAATTAAAAAGGCGTGCTAAATCGCGTTAGTTCTGCACAATACTTGATAAAGAAATACATCCTGTTCCATTAATCTGGTCGCTTGTTTAACTAAATTAACTTCACTTGAAAGTAAAGTTTGAGCATCAGCAGACTTCTGTATTCCATGTGCTGCAAAATAAAGGCCTTGATCGAACACTTTTTAGATTAGACATTATTTATCAATTATTTGATTTATTCATCGGTACCCCCAAAGTAATTTCTCACCCTGGAGATGGTGCATGCATTAATGATAGTGTCATCAGCTGGGCCAGTGTACCCCACCCTGGAGATGGTGCTTGCATTAATGGTAGTGTCAACAGCTTGGCCAGTGTACCCAATCCTGAAGATGGTGCTTGCATTAATGGTAGTGTTATCAGCTGGACCAGTGTACACCACCCTGGAGATTGTGCTTGAATTAATGGTTGTGTCATTAGCTGGGCCAGTGTACAGCACCCTGGAGATGGTGATTGAATTAACGGTATTGCCATCAGCTGGGCCAGTGTACAGGACCCTGAAGATGGTGCTTGCATTAATGGAAGTGTCATCAGCTGGGCCAGTGTACCCCTCCCTGGAGATGGTGCTTGCATTAATGATTGTGTCATCAGCTGGGCCAGTGTACAGCACCCTGGAGATGGTGCTTGCATTAATGGAAGTGTCATCAGCTGGGCCAGTGTACCCCGACCTGGAGATGATGCTTGCATTAATAGTGGTGTTATCAGCTGGACCAGTGTACCCCACCCTGGAGATGGTCCTGCATTAATGGTAGGGTCATCAGCTGGGCTGTTTTTATAACTTAAGTGTTTTTTTTGTGTGCAGTTACTTATAACGGTCTTAATATATATAGATCATTATGGGATATTTATATTTTACTAGCAAAACATAAAAAATGGACTAGAAAATTGAAATAATGTGAAAATAATTTAAGTAAACAAAATATAATTTAAGTAGTTAATGATTATTAGTCATTAATATTCGTATTATCAAATTTATATTAGATTTTATCGACCTGGATGAGAGTCGAGCCATCGCTTGTCCGGCATTTAATATATTTATATATTGTCAGGACAAAGATTGAAACCTTTAACCTAATTATTAAATGATTTAAATCACCTTAAGTTATAGTGAGAGGCGCTGCCCGATATTCTCGGTATAGTCCGTACAGTAATATACCTCAGACAGCTTGTTCTATAAAACAGCTGTTAAGCTGAGAGAATCAATAAACAGGCTAAACAATCCATGACCTCGCTCGAGTTTACGTACTAAACAGCTAAAAATCAAATACGCCTTGGCTTGGGGGAAAACGGAACATGAATCTATGTAAGCAAAATACACCTAAGAAAAGGGACAAATGTTATCACCAAACCGGACCGTAACTGAACTTTTTTAAAGAGGATAAATACAAGACAGATTGATCAAGTTGACGAATACATCTGACAGGGCACTAAGCATTACAGAGACAAAACGAGGTCGTCGTCATTCAATAGTATCACAGGCCGCCTTTGTTCTGACGGGTAGAACTGACCTGTGATGTAACAATCGAGTTGCTTAAGCCTGGCACATATTTTGTACGTTGGCTGAAATCCTTTATAGCACACAGCAATTTTTGATCAGGATGTACGTAATATTCCTGATCTGGTGAGTCGTTACCCATTGTGCTCGTGGAGGTCGACATGCGGTCTCTGAGTGTTTTCTAGTTTCTTAACTGTTACCCTCAGGAGGAAGCGAACATGTATGTCAGGCCTGAGGGTCATGGGATAAAGGAAATCCTACAAATATGAGCCGTTCAATGGCCAAAGGACGTATTATGGGGATTCGATAATTGTAATAAACACCTTCAGTGTTATTATTATTACTATGTTTTACGGATACAGCGCTCAACCGGGACATTGTTTTCAGTAAATGTATTCTGTAGCAGTTTACATGCCTTAGAAAGATAGTTAAGAGTGTATGCAATGAATTATATCCACTCATAATCTTAATATTCATTAAATTAAAATTAATTTATGCGTCGGCTAACAAATGTTTTTAAGAGTCTTCCTGAATTTCTGAGCATTCTCGATCTGCCTAATCATTTATGGAATAGTATTCCAATTTGTCACGGAAAACATAGGGTTGTCAAATCGACAACTTTAGGGTTGTCAAATGGGTGTACCTAAAACAACAACCCAGGTTGTCAAAATTTCAATTTGACAAACTTCTAGGGTTGTAAAAAGAGTTGTCAAATGGTTGCTGTGACAACCTATGGGTTGTCATGGACCTGTCAGATTCATCCGTATTCACTCTGTCTCTTTCTATCTTTCTCACTCACTCACTCTCTCTCACTCTCTCTATATATATGATAATAATAATAAAAATAGACATTTTAAAGTAGAACGTATATTTATTAAAACCAAGTGGTCGTATAATTTGTGATACGTGTATTTGTCTGCAACAGTTTTACGACTGATTATTCCTTACAATGTGGACAGGGTTCTATCTGAGTGTGTTCCAGTGTTCACATAAAGATTAAATGTGTAGCTTTATTATATCGTCATCCACCTCGACTTCCTCTCTAGCATGTAATTTACCACTACCAATGGGGATTCACGGCTACCCGCGTGACGAGCATATAGCTCTCTCTTCATTTTCTGCTTCTGTACTTGAACAATACACTTGCCCTGGTCCCTCCTTCTACTCGGGGTTACAAATTTGTAATGAAAATGTTTTCTCCAGAGTCAGAGTGTCTAAAAATACAAAAGAAAAAGTAAAATTACATGAAAAATACATTTTATATGACAGAGTTCTGTCCAGGATTTTGTGAACATTGGATCACAGCTTATATGACTGAATATGTCATCCTGATAATTTTTATTTTAGATGCTACATCGGAGGTGTACTTTATATAATATTCATTTTGGCGGGTTAGTTACTGAGATTAAGGAGTCCTCTTCCAATTCATCTCCCAAAATGTGTGCCTTCAATATTGCAAATTAAAAAACGTAAACAAGCACAGTGTCATGTGAAATGTTATCTGAAAAGTTCATTATACATGTATTTATAAATGGGATTCATTGTTGTAGAGTCACTTACCATAAGTTCATTTGCAAACAATCCATCCACATGGCTCAACAGGGCCTGAGGTACGTCTGTGTACTAGTTGTCAAGTGTAGGGTAGCTGCAGGAGTAAAAGGATGTATTGACAACTTGTATAATCATGTTCACACACAAACACACACATATAATTATATAATATTACAAATTTGTTATACTGTGTTTATGTGTAGTAGAAAACCAAAGTCTTTTATCAATCAGTGGCTTGAAGTAAGCCATGTGTTGGGCACATAATTTCAATTTTCGATTAATATAGGACTACTGGAAACTTAGTGCAATAAGCCAGGGTGACAATAATATTAGTACTATACCAAACATTTACAACATATGAAATATTAGGTCTTCATTGAATTTACAATAAGTTTATTTTATTATATACTTGTCATATCCTTAAATGTTTTATATACATTATATATATATATATATATATTTATATTTATACATATGTATATATTTATATCACACATGTTCAGCAAAATTAATTAATAGTTACCTGGCAGGTTGGGCGATTCTCCAGTGTCAGCTAGCTGTATTCTCCTTCTCCGGGCTCATAGGTCCAGGAATAGACTCTACAAAATATTTGAAAATACTTTTACTACACATGACCATGACCATTGGGAATGTAATTATTATATATGAAAATTAAACCTTTCACATTGTATTTATATGTGTGTGTGTACTGAACCTGCTGTATTATGTTACAGTCACACTGTAAAGACTCAGGAGTACTATTTACACCAAATTTTGTTGGTTTTTTAATGAACATACATTTAGTTTTACTAATAGGTGTATTTTCGGGTACTTGGCTACATACAGATTTATCATAATACATAGGCCCCCTACTATATTCAACTTACCGAACTTGACTGTCACTCAGAAGACATACACTATGTGGTTCATTGTTTGGCAATTTTGACACAGCTAAAGTATTAAAATTAGTGCCTGTTCTTAACAAATTACTCACTTTTCAGAAACAGCAATTTATACAATTCACCTACTCACCGGCCGACTTGGCTGACTGTCACTCGACAGTACTTTGTATACGATGCACTGCAATCGCTTGGTCAGGGACGACGACGATGATTGTTGCGAAGACTGCAAAACGATCCGTACTAACTTATACTTTCACACGCTGAATTAATGTAACACCGGCTCTGCTAGTATCAGTACCCTCTGGGCAAAAATGTCGTAAACACACATGTTGAAAATGTTGTGTACACCCGAGACTTGTACACATGAACATGGCACGTTTACATTGAGCGCAGCACGTGCACGCAACCGTGACCTAGTTCCGCCCATGCAGTCCGCGAGGGATCCCGTATCCGGTCCGGCTCACGCGTGGTCAGCGTGCGCCCTTGTCGAAGCTGGCTGCCGCGCTGCCAGGGAGCTGCTCAAGGCCTGACACTTCAAGGAGGGTCAGCATGCACTCCCCTGGGGCAGTTCAGTGCTGTGTTATGACAACCATAGCCAAATCCACCCTCCGACTCCCCGTTGGGGGTGTCATAATTGGGTGATTCGACTCCCCTACGTTTTCAGTGGTTTTGGCAATTACACGGAAACAACAATATACAAAAGTCTAGGTCATTGTCTTTGGCACGTATAGAACAATACCTTTAGTGTGTGACCTTAATTAATAACTAGATTTACGATTTAATTGCAACAAATTTTGCAAATATATTGGTGCTTGTGTGTGTAGGCATTAATGTACAAGAGTGAGGATTTTAAACAATATGCTAGACTCAATAGGAAACCAATGCAAGGCGTCCAGTACTATTATATTAAGATATTCTATTAATATTTATCTTGGGTAGGCCCATAAAGATACCATTTTTGAAGTCAAGGTTAGAAAGAACTAAACCATTCACTGATTGCGTGCATGCCTCAACTGTCAATTAATTACGCTTATCATAGAAATGATAATATACCTTCTGACATATTGATATAATATGTTTACTCAAAGTTAAGGTTTCACTTAGAGTTACACCTAAGTATTATTGTAGTATTGGTAATCTGAAAATAACCAATGGGATACACCCACAATATTTTTTCATTTACTGCTATAAAAGAAGTTTCCCTGGAGTCCTAGATTGCAGTATACTTGCTTCATATATTAAGCAACCTGTGACTAATACCCCAACCCCCCCCCCCCCCTTCTTTTTCAGTTTTGTTACCCTCCAAAACAAGGCGACTGGACATCAGGTGATTACGTGATATCGGTTACCAGATTGTAACGTGCGACATCGGAGTTCGGTTTTAAGTTATTTATAACTATTGAATCTCCACGGTAATTGATGTGCTTAGTGCCGTGCAAAGTGAGTTTTTTTTCACTGACAAAAATATACCATCCCTTTTAATAGATCTGAAGTTTTTAGGGGGTTGGCTGGGGTTCGGGGCTGGAAGAGTCTGCTCACTTTGCTGGTCTATCTTTGACTAATGTAATTTATTGTCCCTCTCCCAATCATGTAAGTATTGGTCATATATTTTTTCCTATTGATAGCCACATACCAAAAGGAACATGAGAAAAATGTATCTCAGCCGATTCTGGTTTTGACCAGGGTTAGTTCTTCTTGCATAAAAATGCCCCCCCCCCCCCCCGCCCACAACGGTTTTGCCTTATATGTACACCTTGTAAAATCAAGGTTCCTGCGTCCTCATTATCCAGATGACCAAATAAGGTCTGGGATGAAAAACAGATGGTAAAACTTTGAGTAAAAGTCACCGTTTTTGCAAGAAAGAAAAACTGTAGAAAGAAAAAAGTTTTAAGATATTATATTTAGTTTATTATATTTATAAGCATCTTTTAAAGATGCTTTTTAAATAATGCACTTTTAATATTTTTTTTTAAAAATCATTTGGAGATTTCATGCTGTATGTATAAAAAATATCATCAATACATGTACCATTAGAGAACATATGTGCCTAGTGATACATACTCATAGGGTTTCATCTGAATTTAAAGGCATGTGATGTTATACACAGTCAAATGAGCGCAGGCACTTTCATGTCTTGCAATGAGAATTGTAATTTGTTTGCTATAAACTCATACTTCTATTTCTATTTGATTATGTATTTGCAGGATTCCTACAATATAGAAAGACATAAACTTATTTTTATGGTCTTCCATGGTTAATTCATAATTTTTTTTTTTTTTTGGGGGGGGGGTAAAAATATAAATGTTAATGCAAGTATGTAAGAAATTAATTATATTTTTGTTTTCAAATCTCAGCACGTTCTAAAATTTCAGTACTTGACATCTGACGTGAGAGACCTGTCGCGTTGGCCCGGTTATATCGTGTATTTTCCTACATATGGGCGAGAACATCGTGCTCGCATCTATTGAATTTGTGCAGTCGTACGAATAATATGTTTTGACTTTAGGCGGCTTTCCAGCTGGTACAGTAACATGTGTCATGCGACAGTTACATCGTAGCAACTTTTTCTAGGGTTCGTTTCAGCATGCTTTAACGTCGCTTTTCATTGATACAATTCATCCACACACTAAAGACAAAACACATATAAAGTCATCATTTCTGACCAAATACCTTCTGACATTTCTAACTTTTCCTTGTAAATGTAAAGTTATATTCATTTGTTTGTATATATATATATATATATATATATATATATATATATATATATATATATATATATGGTATTAAGCATAAGAAAACCAGAGGAAATACCTGATTATATTATTTTCCGTATATATGGGTGGTTCATATCAGATGTTTTTATCTTTCTCGTCACAGGCGGATTTTAGGAAATGTGGCATGGTAGAAGCTGCATTCCTTTGTTTACATGGCGTTTGGACGGTACCCAATGCATGATGGGAAAGGAATGCTGGGCTTCATTATCGTGCGAGCGTACGAAAACACTATAGTGTGATTTTTGTAACGAGGACTTCAATTGCAGCTGTGCGGCGAAATGTGAGAATCTATGGCGGGCTCATCAATTTAATATGTTGATACGTCCGCTGTTGGGGACAGTATTATTTTTTCAGGGATTATTTGATTTGTTAGAAGCAACTTTACGCTAAAGTTCATGAACAGATTTTGTACACACTTGTTAAAGGGTTCAGGCTAGAAAAATACATTAACATTTTGAGGTTATCTGAATCACCATAAATAGTTTTTTTTAATGTTTTCGATGCTGTACTCTTGAGATAGGAGAGTATTTCTATCCTGTCGTCTCACACCACTTTAATTTTTTTGTATTAGGATGATTGAACATTGCGGATAGTAATACTTTGTCACAGCAAACCTATTAATTCAGAAGTGAAATTAATTGAAAGACCTAAAGGACTGGATGGCAGACGGCAGTCCCTCCACCTTCATCCCCTCTCGTGTGTATGTGTTTTTTGTTTTGTTCACACTTTACTAATAGCTTTTAACACAATAAACACCCCTTATTTTATGCAGATTTAAGAGTTAAAACGAGACTGACAGCTGATGATCATATCATTTACCTGATTCCTGGTTATCTTTGAAAACTTGATGTAACCGGATAATCGGTTCAAAATGCTGTGACTAAAATTTCATTACAGTCCGTCTTTTGTGTGTATACGATAGTTTCTCACTAACCAGTGCATGGATTACAAGGAAATTTGCTATGCATGTTGACCTTGAATATCTTTATATTGTTCGAGACTAGTGGCCACATTTTAATGCTACTTTGAGACAGATGAATAGCAGTTATATCAGAGAATAAGACAAAGATGTTTTCTCTTTGACCATCAAACTCAGTGTTCTTTAATCAGACATTATTAGTCAGAATGAATTCATGAAACCCTGCAACGTTTAAACAAGAAGAAAATCTAGCCATAGAAAAATATGCCTAACATTTGTGACATATTACTTGGCCAGCGGATTTTGAATAAATTGCATTACATTCACCCATTTAAAATATACGGCTTTAAGATATGATACCAGCGGGGCCATCGCATTGTTTTATCCTTGTAACTTAAGTTTTACATTTTTGTATTTTGAGTCTAACATATGTCAGTCATGTCACAGAAATACCTCAACGATCGCATATTTGATCACACACACACACACATATATGTAAATATGTGATTTTAATATGATTCACAACCTAATTGTTTCGCCTTAACATCACAAGAAATGTTTGTCAGCTTAGTTTCATGATCCACAGGTCACTTTTTATTGAGGGTTTCCCTGTAGCAGAAATTGGCATATTTTATTTGAATTTACCAAAGTATGGTGATCGAACATTGCAGATAGTCAATTTTTTTGGTCTATGTAAAATATTTCGAACAAAATATTGATATTCAAAAATCTATGCTGGAAATAGAAATTACAAACAGAATAACAAAATTAGTATATCATTCATTATATATGTACAATAGATTGGTATTAAGTGGAAGACAGTGATAAGATTAACCTGTAAAAACTTGAAGTATGTAAATAATATTCACTGTTTGTACTCATAATTATCATTTTTAGACGGCATATAGTAAATACTTATCTTACAAAGCACCGATTTTTCAAATCATACAGCAAATGCTTATTTTTTAATATTAGGCTTACATAATACTGATCTCGTGTTCAAAAGCTTCAGTGATATTTCTAAACATATTTTTAGGTGGAGGTAACCGCCTCTTTTTTTAATACTAACTTAACAAACTACATCTGCAGAATTTCATTCCGGTTTCAAACGACGTATCAGGAAAGTATCACACGAAACCTCTAATTTTATATTCTGGTGTAAACCAGGCCCGGTGCCAACTGCACCTGCTGGGCTTCGGTACGTGTTTTCCCCATTGCAGGGTCATACCACTGAGGAACTTCCGAAAGTCCCACTCGTTAGTGAGTGAAACATGTCGGCCACAGACTTCCCATTACGCCTGCAGAGGGCTCGTCCTGGGTGGCTCCTTGGCTGAGACTCGAACTCACAATATCCCCCATAGGTCCTGCAGAAGCCGGTAGTTTCGGTGAATCTTCGTTAATATACTGTAGTTGTCGTTTTGTTCGTGAGGGTTTCAAACTCGCGATGTTCGTGAAAGGGAGAATATCGCGAAAAATAAAACCTTCGTGAATGAGAGGTCCAATCGTCGAAGGCGAGTTGAAAAAGCAAAAGATTGTTATTATAAAAAAAACTGATTTTGTATATTACCGTTAATCCAAGACGGGTATAATAAAATTTTAGATCTTTCAAATATTTGCCAACAATGGGTATATTTCTAAATTTTAAGTTATTTTATGTTGAGGTCGTGAAAACTGAACCCTCGCGAACAATGAAAAGGTGATAATCACGAAATGTTAATCTCACGAATATGGAGCCAATCACAGTGTTTCAGACTTTAAAGAATCCCTGAGTCTCGCCTGCTAAATATTCATAAACTACATTGTTATCAACATTTCTAAAAAACACAGTTACAGTATTAACTGAACAGGATAGTTTCCATTTGGTTAGGATTTGACATATATATTCTGGTAATTGCGGACTTCAGTTACTGAACCAAATTAGTCATTGTCTCTATTTCTTGTTTTATAACTTGGTATGTTATAACGCTGGTGGTTTATTGATTTGCCAGTTGACGATATACCAAACATTTACTTGGATAGATAATTTATTCAGTGTTTATAGTTGTTGGTACGGATGACGTTATATGATGTAGTGTTAGATCCACTGAAATAGCGTCAATCTCGCAACCCGCTCATTTGCGCCCTGTATAGAGGTAGAGTAAACTTGGTTCGTGACATCCGAAGTGATCGACAAAATGGTTCACCTGGCACTCCTCCTGGTTGTCTCACTTACAGGTAAGCAACTTGTAATTATTTGTTCGTTCGTATAGTCGGCGGGAGGGTCGTTTTAACGCACTTACAGACTAGACCCATGCATATGCATATACTTTGCCTCTTGAAACGGAGAAAAAAATTACACGCATTACAAAAGAATCCTTTAACGGGAAACGCATGCAGATGTTGCGGGGAGATGTCAAATACTCTCCAGACAGTTTAGCAATGAAGTGTACATTGTGAACACACTGCTAGGCATTTGTCTATTTCTGCTGCGATGCAGTCCCTCAAATCAATATATATGCCGTTCAAAATACTATAGTCTTATTATATACACGAGTAAATGCATGGTTCAAAACTCTGAATTAATAATTAATTGTATTTATATAAATAACTAAAGCATATAGAAAAACAAAACTGGAAGTCTGGAACAAAACGTAGATAAAAGAGAAGACAAATCGAAATCGTAGATACTTACTTAGAAATTACCTCTCCTTGTTCTTGTTTTCATTTCCAATTTTTATATATATCTATTAATTTGTTTTATTACAAATTGAACATTTTCTATGCTATAGTATATCTCATGAAGTTAGTAGACTTGTACTTTATATATATATATATATATATATATATATATATATATATAATTGCCCAGTGCAATTTAAATGGAATATATATTTGCTCAGCCGCAAAAGCGGACGTATACCCTATATATAAACAATGAATCAATTATTTAATTATATTAAGTAGTTTATTATTGATAACTTTACGGCTGGAAATGGGCGGAATGACAGAAATAGCAATATTATTCGATTTGGCTTATCAATTGATAACTGGAACTTTTTTTGCCCGTTAATACTGAAAATAAAGTAAGGTTTTAAAAATATGCCTTTTATATTTTAACCATTAAATTTAAAATTTGAAGATTAAAATATTAAAATACGGTTGTGAAGTTAAGTTTAATGGCTCTAGCACATCAAAATTAGGTACAGCGATAGGACTGACCAATTTTAACAATTGACAGCACCAATTTCTCAAATTTCAGTTTTCAAGTGTGAACTCTGGACATTAACCCATTATATATTCGGTACCGAGATCAGTTCATAAAAATGGAGATTCCAGGCCTTATTGACACCTCCCCAGAGAGGAAATGTTTTGAAATATGATTTGTATGAATTACTTTAAAAAAAATGGCATCAAACCTAAAAATGACTGGTGGAGCAACAAAACTTAAAATTTACGGATTGGCCCCAGGACTTTTACAGACAGACATACAGTTATAATAGTGAAACGTATATGACCACCTGAGATTGAGTATACATATAGACAGACAGACAGACAGACAGTAATAATACTTTATAAGTACTCGACCACTTGAGCCTCAGTATTACTTGCAGACAGACCGACAGTAATAAAACTGACCAAATACTCGACCGCTTGAGTCTGAGCATTACTTACAGACAGACCGACAGTAATAATACTGACCAAGTATCCGACCACTTGAGTCTCAGTACTACCTTAAGACAGACAGGCATACAAACAGACAGACAGACAGTAATAATAATACTGGCCAAGTAATCGACCACTTGAGCCTGAGTATTTCTTACAGACAGA